>CM060926.1:73925983-75175983 GCA_030737875.1 Allium sativum
CTTGCCAGAGTCAAGTTCCATCTGGGTCGGTTCTCGTCGAGGTGACCTTGGAGTGGGGAAGGACTCGCGCATATCGAGATAGATATCGAGCAAAGAGGAATTGAGCTCGGTATACCGATCATACTTGTTTTCATTTCGAGGTCGGACATTGTGTTCACCCTTTTCCGGGACCTTTCCTTTTCCTTTATTCTGGCCATTGCCGTTGAGTGGACCTTGTTGTTTGGCTACTAAAACTTCAATGCTCTCCATTTCAAGGCTGGCATCCTCTTGTCGAAGGAATCTCTCGGCCTCGGAGTAAAAACCATTTATATCTTTGGGAGGATCCCTGGTTAAGGAGTTCGAGAATTCTGATCTCTTCTGGACTCCCGCGATGGTTGCCATTAACACCATCGATGGCTCGGGCCGATCAACAGATGCTACAACTGCGTTGAACCTTTCGAGGAAGGATCTTAGCGTCTCTCCGGATCGCTGTTTGATGGTAGATAAAAACATGACACTTTTTAGTCGAGAGATATGCACTCGAAACTGCTCGATGAAGCGGGTGACCAGAGTATTCCAACTACTGATTGATTCCGTTGTTAGCTGCCGAAACCACATACCGACTATATCTGTGAGAAAGAGAGGAAAGCACTTAGCCATGAAATTGGTTGATGCACCAAGTACTTCCATATGTCGCATGTATTGCATGATATAAATGGTCGGGTCAGTGCGACCATTGTATGGCTCGATGGCTGGGAACCTAAAGTCCGGAGGATTTCAAGAATTTTTGATTTCTCTAGTGAAGGTGCTGCGGTTGACATTGTCTATGTCTTGCTGCGAAGAATTGCCCCAAGTGAAGCATCATATGATGCTTGCGGGCTGACTCCCATCTCCGAGGAGTCATTGCCATGAACTTAATTCTGCCTCTTGAGAAGGTTCTGCACGAGGATCCGGCAAAAGCATGCTCGGAAGGGTGGCCATTGGCTGGGCTCGACCTCCGAGATTTGAGTGAAGGTGAGATCTGGCGGGTGGTTCTAGGAAAAATAGCCCCTCTGGAACCTGATGAGTCGTGGGTCAGGCCATACCCGTAGCAAAGGGTCTAGGCTGATCCAACATAGCATGTGATGTTCAGAGGCCAGGGTTGCCCCCGTTTGAAGCGAGATTAGGAGGATCTACGGTAGCGTTTTCTTCCGCTACGAAGAGGACCGGCATGGTAGGCTAACTTTCCTCATTCGAAGGGAAGACCACTCTAACTCTTCGTTGAAAAGGAAGAGTGGTTAGACTAGTCTGCGGTAAGATTCCGGGTTATAATGGGAATGGCGTTGATTTTGAGGGACCCAGTGGTAACTCGACTGATTCGATAGGTCGAGATGTTCCAAAGAGCGGAGGCATATTTGCCAAACAACCTAGATCTCGATCGCCTGCCTCCTGAGATTCTGTCACTACAGCCGCGTTGGTTGCTGGAAGTGATATTCCTGGCAAGGGTCGATCAGTTGGTGGGACCAAACCAGGATGAAATAAAGGTGTAGCCTAATCAGCGACCTAATTCCACGCAGACTGAAGATTGGTTATTGCCCCAGCTTCGGTCGATGGAGGAATTGATGTTGAAGTGTTCAACCCTGTTTCCAATCGACCGAGAAGGTGATCCATCAACTGCTGTTGTTGTTCGAGGACTTTACCCTGAGATGTCATATGGTCTCTGAGTTCGACCATGGCTTTATCCATGTCGCCCCGGGTAAGGAATCGAGACATGTCGTCATGAGAACAAACTTCGTGGCTTGCTTCTGCAGCATCGATATCAGCTGCATCGGCGTTTGCGGGACGAGAGGATGTTGCATCTTTCTTTCGTTTGTTCGCCATGACTTGAGATAAGCAGGAGCTCGATGGCGGCGATGGTGCGCTACCCCTTCCTGGCGCGCCAAAGTGTTGATGTCAAAAGTTGGTCACTAGTGATGATCAACCCCCAATCGCGTAATCAACACACGACTAAAGATGAAAAATGCAGTAAAAAAAAGTAAAAGAACGGGGAGCACACACAGAATTTTTATAGCGGTTCGGCAAAGGCAATGCCTACGTCCACTTTATATATCATTTCTTTTTCTTTTGATTACAAGTACAGTGCTTTTTCTATTTGAAGAAAAGAAAGAATATGTTTATCTTCCTTTCTTCCTTTTGAGAGATTGTGACTCTGGAGAAGAGTAGAGATGAAAATCTTATAGAAGCTGTCTGGCCAAAAGAAGTAGAAATCGAAACCAAAAAGAAAGTCCCTTTTCTCTTTATGCTTTGAGGTATTTATAGGTGGAAAATGCAGCTTGGGCTATTGCGAAATGGTCCGGCCATTTCGGGGAGGCCCGGACACGTGGAGTCAATCCATTGGCTCGAGTTGCGGCTGGAAGACTGACTCCATTGTTCATAAATAGTATCCTTGGAAGTTGTGGATGACGTGGCATCCATGAAGAGGCATATCAAAAGTAGAGCTTTGTCCGCATACGCTTGACCGCCTTTATCTCCTTGGAAGTCGAGATATTAGGTGGACTGGATCTGTAGAAGATTTCCACTCTGGCCCGAAATAATCAGTCGACTCACTCCGATAAACTCGGTCGACTAGGAGGCCTATTCTTCCGGAGTGAGCTGTTATTTGTTGAATCCGGACGTGGGCCGATGTGTGACTGTCTTGGACCCATTATTGGCTGTTGGGCTTCCTGAAATGCGGCTTTTGACTGCGTGTTTGGGCTTTGTTCATTAAGACTCTTGCCAAAAAGAGGGTTAACAGAAGCCATCGTTAACAGTCCTGAATTCCTTGCCTAGTTTCGTATTTGAGCCAAGACAAAAAATTCATAACGAAGTCTAGGAATATGAAAATCTGAGTATCCACAATTGGGATACGTAATCCATTAAACCAGAAGATACCAATCCTGATACCACCATCGAGGATACGAAATTTCCCACGAAGCACAAATACCAATCCCCGGATCGATTATACTAATACCGACCTATGGGCACTTAGCTAAATTCTCCATCTTCTAAGCTCCCGCGAATTGTATTGATCTACATTGTTTTCGGGAGTTATTCCAATCCCAAAAGACTTAAACAAATTCCTGAGTTTCTGGAAACTTCACGACTTTGCCCAAATTGCTTCAAACTTTCTTAAGGTCACGCTCAAGTCTCGAGCACTTCGATATCCAGAATTCGACGTAAGATTACCTTGCAAAAAGCTAGGTCAACATGTCTAAAATAATGTTCAAGGTGAAGCAATGCCAAAATGTGGTCAAGAATCCAACCCAAATTCCAGGAGATAGTTTACAAGTCCAAAAAAGTTTGCAAAGTCCAAATTGCCATGAAGGAAGACATTAAAAAACTTAAAAACCAAGAATCCTGAGTGCAACAACTATTAATGATATTTTTCGTCAACATCGGAGACAGGCCAATAGGAATGTACCTAAGGGAAAAATGGGTTGTTTAGCCTTTGCGAGTTTTGGTCAGATTACTGCTCCTAGGTGTCAAGGCCTTAAGGAGAAGGATCACTAAACGCCGCTCTTGACAAAGGACACAATGGATGTTAGAAAGGGATACCACACCAAGCTCGTGGAAAGACCTAAGATCATAAGGAGGACCTAGGCTTGCAGGATGGGTTTAAACCTATGGAAAAAGGTGTTTCATCCAATCTGCGGAAAGGTTTGGACAAGAATCCACGTGTATGTAGGAAGCAAAGAGTAAATCATTGCAAAAATAACTAAGAAATAGTATGATAAACTCATAGGAATATACTCTAAGTATAGACGCGCTCTTGATTAATTTTTGATTTAGAATACATGAACAGAATAGAAGAAATCCTCCAATTGATCCCTGTCTTAGGTTTTAGAGAGAGGGAGTACAAGAATTAGAATGAGAGAATCCCTTTGAAATGTGACCTATGGGGTCTTATTTTTAGAGAATTCGGGGCCCCTTCCGTTGTTGGGGTATTGGTCCTACAGGTGCCTTTGTCGGCCGCTTTTATCCTTGGTCTCGTATGTTTGGCTTCCTGCCGCTTTTGTGGTGCTGGTTATGCCCTCTGAAGTGAGGGTACCAGTTGATCGGGGCTTCCTTGAGATTGAGATGATCTTTTTGATGTGGTAACTTTCGGACATCATTTGAACTTCCGGTAGTGACTCCCGGGTGTTGGCTCTCGAACATAAGTTTCCAGATGTAGGCTTTCGGCTTTCCCGTGTATACTTAGAGGAGCTTGTCCTCCTGATGTATGTCGATAACTGCCGGTTCGAAACTGTTGTCGATGTTCATACTAAATAGATTAGTATGGATAGCCTGTATCTCCATTAGGGTTCCGGTTAGCCTCCCGGTGGAACTTTTTGGATTTTCTGGTCGTCTAGAAGGTGGCTCCCGATGATGTGTTATTGTCTATTAATGTAACCTTTTGGCATTCATGCGGTAGATGCTTCGGAAGCTGGTTCCGGATGATCTTTATATACTTTCGGCGTGATACTTTTAGTGTCTTCACTTCTTGATGTGTCGGTATTAAGTGAGCTGATACCGATAGCCCTTCCGAGTTTCAATGAGCAGAGCTCTTATCTTCCTCTTTCTTAATTTCTGACTTAGATGATCTTCCGCTATAGAACTTCCCGCCGACTAAGCCATGTCGGGTGGACCCTGCCAGATGAACTTTGTTGGCATTTTGTAGACTTTGAGCTTCTTCCTTCCTGGAAGGTGCCGGTTTATGCTGTTCTCAAATCATTCTTTCCTGCTTTCGGTTCTTTCTATTATTAGGCTTCCTACTTTTGGCAGGTTCTTCTGCGCTTGTGCTCCTCCATTACCCCTTCACCGTCAGCTGGTTTCAGAGTTAATTTTGGTAGTAACATTTGGCCCCCTTCTAATGAAGGGGTGTTTTTGACTTTTCAAGTCAATCTCTTTGTCTTTTCCGAAGTGTCATTTCTGTGTCTTTTGACCTTCCTCGATCTGAGGCGTTGATTGGTCTTCATTTGTGTGGTGTGGATTAGAGGTAATTTTTTTCATAATTACCATTGCTCTTTTTTTTTTTTTTACTTTTTACCTACAACATTAACTTTCTCTAACCAGATTATTTGTTCATTGAGGATTTAAAGCTTACTTCGAGGATTTCTTGACTGAATTTCTGGTAAATATTTCTGCTTCGAACCTTAAATAGGAATTAAATCACTCTGTCTAACCTAATTAATGGTTTGCGTGTTGGATATAAATTGTTTGAATGTCCATGATCTGGATTTTGATTCAAGGTGACCTACACATATACTTTTTCCCCAGAAATATTAATTTCTGGGGTTTGAGATATGTAAATTGCACAAAAAGAATCTGTTTTTATTTATTTTAGTAACGTAAATGGCGTTGCTAGCACCATCGATATTGCTGATGCTGAGAACCAACCAAGTCTTCAGTGCTGACTTATGCTTGCCTGGTTCTGGTCCAGTCGTTACATTTCCCTTTGGGCCCTTCTAGCGTTATCCGTAAGAAAATCCGATCCTGTTATTATTAAGGGCTCAATTATTTTTCGTCAAATATGACATTTGTTGTGTGTTAAACCAAAACTAGTATCTGGGATCATCTTAATGTGCACTATCCTGATCACTTATTACTAGTAGGTGTATGTGTTATCACTCCATGGTATTCTAATTAGCAGAATATGAATTTTACATGTTTATGGAATTATATCACCTGGCAACGCTATGTCTGATAAAAGGAGTTCCGGTCCATCGTCAATTTGTATTTGTGGCATTTCTCGGAGGAATAAATCTTTTACCCTAAAGAAAACTTTGATTACTTCCAAAGATGAAATAAACTCCATTCTGGCCAGCTATGCAATAGATAACGTGGAGTCCATCTTCCTGCTTATTGTGATGACATCATGAATCCTCTTGAAGGATATTTTGCTTACTCAGCTGCAAATATCTAGCATGGAGGTTTATTCCCTTTTCCATCCTTCATGTTTTGACTTCTATGGGACTTGGAGATTGTGCCCATTCAACTCTTACCCAGCACTTATACGCTGCTTTTATGTCTTGAAGTACTTGCTCTTGAATCGAGCCACGCTTCTCTTACTCCTAACTTTATTCAACACTTGATGCATTTTTCAAGAGGTGCTGACTTCCCTATATTTCATGCTACCCCCTTGCGGAGGATTGTTAACGATGGTACGGGTAAGGCTATATCTTAGGAAGACCAGTTCTTCTTCATCAGATGCCCTATCGGTATTTCAGGCAAATTTGCTGATTTTGGCAAATCCTCTAACCCTTTGTGAGCGACTATTTTCCTCGTCTGTGATTTATCTTTAATCGTTTTCTTTCAGATACTGCTTCTAAGAAAGTGCCTTTAACCGAAAGCGAATCCCGTGTATTTGAGCTCATTTAGAAGCTACTCGAAAAGCCGCTAGGTCGGTCCGCTCTATTAACCAAGGACAAGTTGTGTCACTATGACCTCCTTCCTAATAGACAAAAGGTTTTGGGGCATCCACCTATTCGTTTTCCAGGCTCTAAGCGTTTATTGTTAGGCTCAAAAGTGTTTGCTTACTCTACTCGCTTATTTCCTGGTATGTTTCGTTGATTCGATAGTTTCTTTATCGAGGTTTCTTTGGTACCCAAGTTCCACATTCTTGAATTTTTCTTTGGTTTTTCGTTTGACTAGGAGTTTTGACTTCAGAAGTCTCTACCCTCACTAAAGTTTTCAATCGATCTACTGTTGTTGCTGTTAAGAGGTTGGCTGAGTAGCCTGTCAACCCGTCATCAAATAAACTAAAGTTTGATTTTCCAGCTTCTGTGACTTCCAAGGGTTCTTCCTGTAGAGAAATAGGAGGTAGTGTTTTTTGTCATCCCTTCCAAGTACATCAGGAGTGGGTGTATATGTTACGCTGCGTATTCCAACTTCTCAGTCTGCTAAGCCTTCGAGGCCTCCAGATCCTTCAACGGATTTTACTGATTTTGTGGACCTTGTTCTCTTTGGTCCAGAATTTTCTGACGTCATGTTACCCTCTTCTTCTTCAAACAAGGTGGATTTCTACCAGCATTTGTTCACCTGACAGCTTAAGGTACAAAATTTTCTTTTTAATCTGGACTTTCAATTTGTTACGACTGTATACTGAATGCTTCTAATTCCCAGATTACCAAGGGATGGCACTTGTCTGAACCAATTCCTTCTTCCTTTGCCACTGAAATCGTTCGGCTTCGAGAAGCAAATGAAGCTTTGAGTGATGAATGTGAGAGATTGGAAGCTTCCTTGGAACATGCCAAGGCAGCTTTAGAGAGAGAAAGGCAGACTAGGGACGTAACCCCTGACAAAGTGTCGGCCTTAGAACATCAAATAGCGGAAGATGTGGTTACTCATGCCGATGAGCTTCAGAAGAAGGATGAGAAGCTTTCATGCGTTGTGCAGATAATCTATGCAGTTAAAGTCAGGATTTCAAATTTCTTGCACGTTCATCTTCCGCAGATTAAGTCCAACTGTTATGAAGATGCCTTATTTCACCTTTTTTCCAATAACCTTCAAAGTTTTCCTGAGCTCCGAACCACCAAAGTTCCTCCTTTCGTCAGGTATCGAGTTATAGAAAGGATTAAGTTGGGCGAACAAGGTGTTGGGATACCGCGGAGGAGTGAATCTAAAGTCGAGGACCTTTTATATATTGAAAATCTTTCTGATGATTTAGGTGAAGAAGGGGAGACTTTTGTTTTTGTTGGTGACGATGGGGAGAATGATGACGATGATTCTGAAGGTAGTGGCCACCAGGACAAACATGATTGGGATAGAAACGATCCTCTTTTGGGTTCCGAAGATTCCATGACTCCATTAAGAGTGGTTCTGAGGTAGGATGTTCCCATATTGTCCGCAACTCTGAATCATTATTGCCTAAAGAAGGTGGCCCCTCTGGTCTTTCGGGAGGGAAGAAAGCTGTTGGTCCTGAAGCCCCTTTTCCTCGGGTTTAATTCTTGCTCTGGCAGTATTTTTCTCTTTCCCCGAATATTTGACTATAACTAGTCTCCTATCATTATAATAGACAAAAGAAAAGTTTTTTCCTGCCTTAAGCAGAGTTAGGTAACAAACAGAAGGATTTAAACTGTTCTTATGTTAGTAAGAGGTACACCTGTAAACTTAATTCCACAATCTATGCAACATTTTATGGATTCCCTTTTACTACATGTGAAGGCTAATACACTTATTTGCATCATGAAAGAATTTTGTTTACTAAGAAGATGCATAACATATGATCTGTAGACTGAGAAAGGATTTTCTAACAACATCCACTCACGCTTTCAGTAAAAAACATTTTTTTGAGGAACTTAAGAGTGTTTACACCGAATTCCCTCGGCTCTCATTTAACTTTCTGAGCGGAGATCGTGAGGCAATACTAAAGAGTTTTAGGGTTAAACATGCCGAGATGTTATGTAAACAATAAATGTATTAATCAAGTGAAAGTGATCGTTTTGTAATTCTCTTTTATCTATATTCCATGGTAGATTGGTTTCGGATTTAACTCGCAAAAAGTTATATAAGAAAAGGGGTTTTATTCTTGCAAATCGAAAAGAAAAATATAATCGTAACTATTTTCCTCTGTGCTTGTGGGTAGGTTGACCGTCGTGAGATCCTCTCGTCTCGGAGCGGAGCATTGCCGACAAAAGAGATTCCTTCTATGTCTCAAGAGAGGAAGATTTTACATCAAAATTTATCCATCAAACATTTGACTGAGAGAATGAATGCTTTAAAAGAACGGTTAGAAAAGAGAGATAGGACTATTCTTGGATTGAGGGCATACATAAAGACCACACCCTCTATTGAGTTTGAGGATGAATTGAGGCATTTACGCCAACATATTGTTGACTTGGAAATTGATTTAAACAATGTCACTACAAAGTGTGAGACGTGGGAATATTGTTTCAAGAATATTCTTATCATGACGGGATCTTCATCTCCTGGTGTTGCGACCGCTCGCAAGATCCCTGCCCGTCAGAAGTTTTATTACTTGAATAACCCTCTCCCAAGGTAAAAGGAATCAGCCATTTTTGAGTGGTGCAAAAGATTGATAGCTGAGATGAAAGGGACCTATTACACTAAGTTGATTAAGGATTCTCATGACGGTGTCGTCAGGTATGCTGATCAAATTAGGCATTTACAAGAGGAAAGGCACGATTTGCGTATGAATATTTTCGAGTTAGAAAAGGAAAACAAGTCTTTTAGGGCAATGTGTAGGGCTTATAACAGAGCCTTGAAACTTCATATTAAACCTTCTGATCATTTAGACGAAACGAGTAGGACAGTACGAAAGCTTAACAAATTACTAGGCATCGCACTTCTTCATGCCATCAACCCTCCTTTGCATGAGGATGGAGAGGACCTATACATTTAGTAACATTTTGTAATAGCGACATATAATTATACCCATAATCAGGGTATTGAGAATGTAATTTTTGGTGAATGAACTTGTGTATTTACAATGTCTATTATGTAAATAGCTATAGATATGAAACATGGATAACAATTTCTTGCATATAAATGGCTTAAGAAGTTTCCCTGAGTAAGGAAAGAGATAACCATTTTATCCGGAATTGTTTTGTTGACAAGCTTCTCGTTTCCTTCCAAATTTTGTTTTGTGGCATGTCTCCCGTGATCACGTATATGGTTGTTTTATTTTAAGATAATCGCTTCAGAGTTCTTCTGTTGGTCAATTATCACCTTTCGGATCCGTATCAAGTCAAGATTATTCAGATTTAGGTATTGGTGTAAGACCGGGAATCCAATTCCGGCGTTTGATGTAAGCTAAATCAACCCAGATTCAGGTTATTCATAGTAGGAGGCCGGGAACCCGCTTCCGTATTTGTGGAGAGTCGAATCATCTGATCTCGGCGTTAAGATAGGACCGGGATCCCCCTCACTGCACTTTGCGAAGGTCCTTCCCAATCCATATTTAGGTTATTTAAATAAGAGATCGGAAGTACGCTTTTAGCCTTTGCTAAGGGACGGATGATCCTTGATTTGGGTATGATATAGAGGACCTAAATCAACCCTTGTTCATGTAATTAGAGATTGGGCACCGAAAATCCAGTCTGGTATTAATAGAGGTCCCGAACCCACCCTTATTTGGGTAATTAAGAATCGAAGACCGGAAATCCCCTTCCGGCATTTGTAAAGAGTTGAATCAACCCAAATTCGGGTATTTAAAGATTGAAGATCGAAAACCTCCTCCTGCATTAATGTTTTGGTGTACCCTTTGGTTTGATTTGTGAAGCAGAGGTTGTACGTGCTTTATGAGCCACTCTCTGGGCTTTTGATGTCAAAGCAGAGGATGTACGTGCTTTGTAGGCCACTCTCTAGGCCTATGTGTCCAGTGCGCTTGACAAGCTTATCCATAAGCAGGGCCTAAGGACTTACCCTGCCTCCCTCCAGGAGGTGCCTTATCCTGACCATCGTAGGTGATGATAAGGTCTTAAAAACTTAGATGGGGCCATCGTAGATACAGAACTAAGGTTTACTCTTTTGATGCTCTATACTGACCATCATAGGTACTGATAGAGGCTTACATGCCACCCTCTCCTAGGGGTGCCTTATCCTGACCATCGTAGGTGATTACAGGGGTTTGCGTTCCCTTTTGCGGGTAATGCGGAACATATGCAGAGGTAGGACGTGCTCTTCTGCGAGCAGAAGTATGACGTGCTTAGTTCTAGGAGAGGCAGGGCATACTCTTCTGCGAGCAGAGGCATGGCGTACTAATTTTAGATGCACCGCCACGACCATTTCTAGTGTGAAACAGAGGCTTACACTTTTGATACTTTAACCTAGCCCCCTCTGATTTGGGCATGAAAAATGACTAACACACCACCCCTCTCTTCGGGGGATGCCTCGCCCTGACCAAATTGGCGGTGACAAGTTTTTTTCTTTTCTTGTATCCATTTATGGCCTGACCTGTTCTTGGTCATTTCAAGTTCGTGGGGATCTTCTTCTTTGCAATTAGGTGGATAGCCTTTTTCCTTTCTAGAAGATATTACCGGTGTAACTTCCTATGCCTTCTTTACATATTTTTGTAGTTTTCCTTGACCTAAGAAGTTGATGATCATTTCTTCTAAAACCCTACAATGGTTTGTTTCATGTCCGTTTACCATATGGTAGTAGCAATACGGCCCCTTCCCTTTAGCTTCATTTTTGGATTTCTTCTTTAGTGATGGCCAAATGCTTAAGTCGTGCCAAGTTAGGAAGTAGATATCCTCGATTGACGTTGTGAGCATACAACCTTTTGGCAACCTTAACTCGAAAGCCCTCATTCATTGTTGTGTTTTGGTCCTTTTATTACTTGGTTGTTATTCCTTTTTTGTTCCTAAACTTCCTTTTAACTGCCTTTTGAAATAGGGATACATCTTTTTCAGACCTTTTCTTGGTAAGTGGAGTGGATGCTTTCTCAACTTTCTGTTCGAATATGGTTCCCCTAGACTGTGTTAGGATAGCTTCTTTGATGTGGAGAAAGGAGTTATATCTCTCCATTGAGGGCTAACTTAGGGCAAAAATTGGAGTCGTCCTAGGCGAAATGGGTTAATGCGCCATCGATCAGCGTCATAAGATCATACATCCTTCTCAAACTCTTGGATACGCAGGGTTTCTAATTTGAACCTTTCGGTCGCCCACGGCTCGCCAATACTTGTCCCAACCATGGGAAACACATTAGTAACAGGTAGAGACCTTTTATTCATAATTTTCGCCTCTTCAAGGTTTAGTCCAATCCGGGACGGAAAAGCACAGGTGGATATGTGGCTGTTAACCACATGGTCAGAGGTTCGAGCCCTCCTTCAAGCGCCAAAATGTTAACGATATTTTTCCTCAACACCGGAGATAGGCCAATGGGAATGGACCTAAGGGAAAAATGGGTTGTTTAGCCTTTGCAAGTTATGGTCAGATTACTGCTCCTAGGTGTTAAGGCCTTGAGGAGAAGGATCGCTAACAGCTGCTATTGGAAAAGGACTCAACGGATGTTAGAAAGGGATTCCACACCAAGCTCGTGGAAAGACCTAAGATTATAAGGAGGACCTAGGCTTGCAGGATGGGTTCAAAACTATGGAAAGAGGTGTTTCATCCAATTTGCGGAAAGGTTTGGACAAGAATTCATGCATATGTAGGAAGCAAACAGTAAATCTTAGCAACAATAACTAAGAAATAGTATGATAAACTCATAGGAAAATACTCTAAGTATAGACGCGCTCTTTATTAATCTTTGATTTAGAATACATGAACAGAATAGAAGAAATCCTCCAATTGATCCTAGTCTTAGGGTTTAGGGAGAGGGAGTACAGCAATTAGAATGAGAGAATCCCCTTGAAATGTGAACCATAGGGTCTTATTTATAGAGAATTCGGGGCCCCTTCCACTGTTGGGCTATTGGGCCTATAGGTTCCTTTGTCGGCCTCTTTTCTCCTTGGTCTCAGATGTTTGGCTTCCGACCGCTTTTGTGGCGCTGGTTATGGCCTATGAAGTGAGGATACCGGTCGATCGGGGCTTCTTTGAGATTGAGATGAGCTTGTTGATGTGGTGACTTTCAGACATCATTTGAACTTCCGGTAGTGGCTCCCGGGTGTTGGCTCTAGAACATAAGTTTCCAGATGTAGGCTTCCGGCTTTCCCATGTATACTTAGAGGATCTAATTCTCTTGATATATGTGGATAGCTATCGATTCAAAACTGTTGTCGGTGTTTGTACTAATTAGATTAGTATGGTTAGCATGTATCTCCGCTAGGGTTCTGGTCAACCTCCCGGTGGAGCTTTTTGGATTCTCTGGTCGTCTGGAAGGTAGCTCCCGATGATGTGTTATTGTCTATCATAGTAACCTTTCGGCATTCGTGCGCAAGATGCTTCAGAAGCTAGTTCCGGATGATCTCTATATACTTTCGACGTGATACTTTTGGTGTCTTCACCTCTTGATGTGTCGGTATTAAGTGAACTAATACCGATAGCCCTTCCGGGTTTCAACGAGCAGAACTCTTATCTTCCTTGCTCTTCCGCTATAGAACTTCCCACCGACTAGGTCCTGTCGGGTGGACCCTGCCGGATGAACTTTGTTGGCATTCTGCAGACTTTGAGTTCTTTCTTCTTGGAAGGTGCCGGTTTAAGATGTTCTCAAATCATTCTTTCCTGCTTTCGGTTCTTTCTATTATAAGGCTTCCTACTTTCGGCAGGTTCTTTTGCGCTTGTGGTCCTCTGATACCCCTTCACCGTCAGCCGGTTTCGGAGTTAGTTTTGGTAGTAACAACAACATATGGCCATAGTATCTTGAAAATAACCAAGTTATGACGTATATATAGGCATACCAGAGTTTGTATCTCTAACTTTCGTATCCCGAAGTTGATACCAACACTAAGCCATAAACGACCTTCTACAACACAAAAAATGTTGGCTCAAATCCAAGATATGTTGCCATGGGTCTTTGGCAACACTTTAGCTATGATGCAATTTTCACCATTGCCATAGACCTCAAAGGCAACATTTTTATTATCTAAAGCAACATAAGAAATATTGTTGCAATAGAACCCTATTTGGGTTTATAGCAACATCCATAGGTGTTTGTAGCAACATTCCAAAAATGTTGCTATAGATATTTATATTGAATAATTTAAAATAGTATATGTTGACACCTAAAATTGTCGTCAACATCCGAGGGTTCCGAAAATTTGAAACTTTTACGTCCAGAGTGCAGAAGTATAAGAGATACAATAATAACATGCGAGGAAGTAAAGGACATAGTTATTTAAAGTAGTTTGGCCCGTTGGGGCCTACGTCCACTTTTAAGGCTGTACTGATTTTATTCCATTATAAAAAAGTACAACAAGACTATTACAAGAAGCTATAATGATTAACAGTATCCTCTTAGTCCTTGTTATCGAGCTTACTTGTTAAGCGAGAGTAGTCGAGGAGTTGCCAATGTTGTAATGTAGCCGAGGGCGAGGGATCCGAGGGAGCTGAGTCGAGGTCGTGGGATCGGAGGGAGCGGAGTCGAGGCTTGGGGTCGAGGGAGGCATAATAGAGGCTCAGGGTACGAGGGAGGCAGAGTCGAGGCTCGGGGTCCGAGGGAGGTCGAGTTGAGGCTCTGGGTCCGATGCGAGGGAACCGACGCCTTCTTCTTTTTATTCTAGTGACTCATGCCATGTCCAATGGCCATGGGAAGAAGATGGTGATCAATAATGGTGTTTTAGAGTTTCATGAAGTCCAAAGGTGGCTTGATGTCAAAAGCATACTTGAGCCTTCATGAGTATGCTCATGGGTTCAACCATATCCATCTTCTCCCTGGTGTCATGAAGGAGGCCTTGGGAAAGAAAATGGAAGCCATTAATGCTTGAGAGAGATCTTGGACCCCTCCCTTGTTAGTTGGAAGTGACGGGGTATTTATAGTGAAGATGTTAGGTGAGGGTAGGTAGGATATGGGACCCACACTTGTACTTTTCGTAACCCAAAGTGTAGCCTCCAGAATTCTTGGATCCGCCATCTTCATTGGGAAATTCGTACCCCTTGGCAGGGTACAAAATTCATACCCGGTGGGATGCGAATTTCGTACCCGGAGGGGTACGAAGTTCGTACCCTATGGGGTATGAAAATTGTACCTGGATGGGTACGAAGTTTTGGAGAACTGCGGTTAGAAGGGTTTGAACCACTTGTTGGAAGTTGCTGCCGAATCTTGTCTTTGAGCCGATCTAGTGATTCTGGGCAACACACTTGCTGTCGGGACCGTGGGGTCCTACCGGCGCTGCGCTCGGACCCGCTGACAGCTCGCCTTAGACTCGACTGTGGATGGATACTGATGGATGTCGCATCCAAAGGATAAGACATTCTGCTAGTCGCCCGACTCGAGTCTTCTAGTGCTAGACCCCTAATGATGTTGGCAACACTTCTGGGCTGTAATATCACGCAATATGTTGAGTCGAGCATGTCTTGCATATTTTTGGGAACCAGACCAAAAGTTAACAATATATAATATAACAAAAGGGAGAATTAAATGCTACTACACAGAATTAAATATTCAAATAGTATTTTTATTCAAATAAATATTTTATTTTAACATTTGAAATAATACATATTTCTAACTCCACTATTTACAACTAACTGTTAATAACATAGTCAATCACATATACAGATGTTCTTCACTACATTCCACTCGATTTACTCAGTTATACATGCTCAATTACATATACATTCACTGACACTGACACACTAAGTCTTCTTGTGCTCCAACCCAGTTCAGTCACATGTATACCTATCACAAAAACATACACAGTAAACTGAAACAAAAATAAATTTAAATACAAGCAAGTATAAATTTATTTTAAATTTTATTTGCCTTAAAATTTTGGTGTGTTTCTCATCATATTTTGGACTTGGTCTGATATATATACATTTACACGAGTCTAGACTACTTGTAATATTCACAGTGGTACAATGTAAATACCACAAGGCAGACTGTATCTCTAGTGCTCACAGATCAACCCCGACACAACTATACTGGTTTGCTAATCAGAACTAACATTTAAAATTAGCCGATTCTGAATAACCACATCTCAGATATAGTGGTCTGCTAATAGAAAATTTATGTTTGCCATTCAAATAGCTCACATAAATAAATTATACATGCATATGTATGTATATACACATATATTAATGTATAGGTGCATAAGTCGGATATGCAAAACAACATGGAATGAAAGTCAAATCAGTATATACAAGCAACTTATGTCATGAACAAGTCGAACTAGTGCACATGTACAAAGGGCTCAATGGCATTACATCAATGACATAAGGCAGCACAATATAAATGGTCAATGCTAGTGCAATAAGGAATGGGAATGCATGTACTAAAGCATAGGGTCAATTGTATGGAACTGGACAAAACACAAGGTGAATGAGCAAGCTAAAAGTATTTCAGATGCAAACACAAATAAATGGAGCATGTAACATGTGCACAAATTCAGAGCCAAATGTCACAGATCACATATATGGTGCAACAACTAGATGATAGGTTCAAACTGCACAACAAGGTGATGATCAATATGCAATAATGGCAGCAAGATTGAAAGGCAGCATGAGCCAAGGGCTAACACAGGTGTAAATATATGCAAATTTTTAAATGACGACAAAAAGAAAACACCAATGTAACTTTGAATGACCAAATGATGAGACTGTACTTATCAATGAGATAATGCAAGCCAATATGACAATGGGAAGTGAAAAAGTCTCATGCAACATTTAGGAGACAATATTAATATAAACCAGCATATGTTCAAATATATGAAGCAATGAAGCAACATGGAACATGGTAGAAAATTAACCAACCAATGAAACAATAATGGCAAAATATCACAAAGTATAGTACATCACAAAACTATGTACAAGGAAAAATTATACAAGATGCAAGTCCAACTAATAGAGAGGAACAGGGAGTGTACACAACTACAAAAGCATACACAAATGAAACCAAATGGAGAGGAACATGGAGCAGGAAACATATGCACACACATACACATACACATACACATATATGTGAATATGAATATATGCATGTATATTTGTGCGTATGAATAGTCTTTTTTAACAACAATACATGTTCAAGAAGATGGACAGATAAACTACAGACTGAACAAGAGACAATGCACTGGAAAAATATTAATCAAGGAAATTTACTGCAGTGAATTAAGTGAACTGGAAGGTTAAAAATTATCAAAAATTCAGAATGCAGATAGCGTAAAAAAGTTGTTCAGAAATCCAGAAACCAAATGTATAGTTAAAAATAACTATAATTTCAAAATCCATAAATAAACAACATATATCAGAATATATTAAAAATATATGGAGATTCGAAGTCATGACAACAAAAGAGTTGAAGTTTAATAGAAAATTAGTTGCATTTTAAGGGATAAAAACCCTATATATTCACCACAGTCATCATCGTCCTAATAACATCAAAGTTCGAACAAAAAATTCATACCCGATAACGAGATCGAACTGTGAATCAAATCGAAAAACTTCAACTCGATTAAATTGAAGGAACTCTACAAAGTGGAGATCTAAGTGCTTCAAAGAAGGAGCGAAAGTGTAGAATTTCAGGACTCAAAGGAAATTGGGGGGGAGGGGGGAACAAAATGAAAAGGAAGCGCGCTAATGAAAATGTTAGTAGGAAGTAGAGAAAGTGTAGTAGACAGTGGATGGACAGTTGAGATTTTGTTTAACTAATGGTGTGGATTGCCAAGTAAGATATGGAAAGGTTTGCTATAACAACACTGTATGAAAATGTTGCATCGTGTTACATTTGTTTATCTAGAGTAACACATATTTATGGCTAAGGTAACACCAAAAATACAACGCTGCAGTAGGACCAAAATTTTATAGTTGTCACAAAATTTTAGTTGGAAACACCTTGCAAATCTATTGCAGAAGGCCATTTATGGCGAGTGCGATTCGGGGATCGGTACCGAACCCAGGACTTAACCAAATCCTTGCTTCTTCTTCGAAGAACCCAAACTACTGCCTTTCCATTTCATCTTTGTATCCTAGAATATGAAGTAAAACAATACTGATCTCATACCTTCAGTTCATTTGCCAAGACCAAGTTGATGTCTTCTTTTCATATCCCACATGCCTTAGAAGAATACGAAGAAAACTAACACCAATCCAAAGAAATGTGATACAAAATCCCAAAACGATCGGGATACAAAAATTTATATCTAAGAAAATACCGACCTTGGGATCGGTTATGAGAATACTGATCTCGTGATACTTAACAACTTTCCACTTTCTGAACTTTTATAGTCACACCGATCCAGATGGGTTTCGGGGAGCCGTACTGATCCCGAAACACTTAGCCAAATTCTTCAGTTTTTGAGATTTTCGCCACTTCGTCCAAATCTCTCCGAACTTTCCTCAGTCCGTACTCGTGTTTTACGTATTCCGATAGCCAGAAATCAATGTATGACTACCTTGTAAAAAGGCTGGTCATCACTTAAAATTTTTGCACCTTTTGTGATTAACATTGAAAACTCAAAGCGCAAAACACAAAACACAAAACACAAAACACAAAACAAACCAAGCACTACTTTAGTTTTGGAAATTTGCTGCAAACTGCTATTTGTTATCAAACTCAAAGTGATTCAAGTGGTCACATGAAGGGATTGGTTCAGTGGTTTAGGAAAAATCGATGTTTTAAGTTTTAGTTTAGGCTAGGCAGACTAATTAGCAATTAATGGGCTAATTAGTGTATCCCTTAAGCTAATGACCTGTAGATATAAAAAGGGGTGTTTGGGGAGAGGATTAGAGTTTCTCTCTTCATTCTAAACTTTAGGTTGGGCATCTATGATTCTCCGGTTCAGCCTAAAACCTATATTCTTCATGCTAGCTATTCTAATTTATTATAGATTTCATCTAGAGGGCAGATCATCATCAAGGAAAATTAGATCATGTCAATTTCATTGATTTAGGAGGTTTTCTATTGTTATCCAGATATGATCTCATGGTTATTGCATCGAATCTAGAAATTAGTGAGTGATAGATATCTCTCATCCTAGACCTGATCATATATGTTAGTCTCAAATTTAGACTTCATAGGAAAACCTAATTTGATCATGTTAATCAGATTTTTTTTGGTCAATCATGTTTATGCATAGTTTAGATGCAAGTCATGCTAGATATCATGTTTATTACATGTTTAAGCCATAATTTTGATTTGTTCGTGTTTATGTAATTAGTATTGTATGAATCGAAGTTCTTTGACTGAATTGTTGCATTGTTTGAGTTGTTTGTTAAAATTGGTTGTCGTAGATCTTAGGATAGAAGAAAAGAGCAAATTAGAGGTTCAGATGATCGAAACTTGGCAGAGGCACTCCAAAAGACAAGGGATGGAAGCATGGAAAATTCCATGCCAAAATAAGCTAACTATGTGGACTAATACCGGTCAATATGGATCCATACGGATGAATCAAAGCGTGATGGATAGAGATGAAATCTCGAGGGATGCATCGTGATGGTAAATCGAGGATACCTATAATATTTCAAGTCACTGGTAGTTGTTTTGGGATGAGTCGAGGATTGATTATTTGAGACATGGATGAACCGGTAGAGGTTTCTATAGGAATGTTCAAATGTTTGGAAAATGGATTAGTTGGATGCTCTCGGGACATTGATAGACCAGATCCAAACACTTAACGACTTTTTGTAAAGTATATGGGCCGGTACCGATCCATAGGGAAGTAGAGAGGGGAGTTGAGTCTTTGGAAACTTGATTATAGTGTCTCCTTGTGTTAGCTGGTGAAGTTTGATGATGAATGGATTTCAGATGATCGATGTGCAACTTAATAATGAATGTTGCTTCAATTGTGAACTCAAGTTGGAGTGATCGGAGCTGGATTGATGTGATACTAGTCGGGAAGCGATATACGATCCAGTAAGATGATGGGTTGACTTAGGTTAGAGCTGATCAAGGATGATAATGGAATTGGTTTGAGAAGTCGCTCGAACCAAAGATGTGATCGCCAAAAAGAAAGGCTCGAAATATTTGAAATAACAAGGAATTGTTGGTAATCAGTGTGTTCTACAAATTCAAAGAAAGGGTATCATAGGGATGCCCATCAGGATCAGAGTGGATAGATCGTGTACCTTATGCAGTCATGATGTGCCTAGTTATCTTAGTCTATTAAGGAAAACAAACATAGTCACGATAGCATATGGTAGTATACTATAACCGAGGTTTTCCATTAGCCTTTTTGATCGTTGAAAGAAAGTTCGATTATCGATGAATTCAAGGCTATAGTCGGTGATAGCTAGGTTATTGATGCTATGAATATGTTATGGTTGATTGTATGCTTTATTCTCTATTTTCTATGAGTAGGTTATCACTGTAGGTTGTTGAAGAGAAGCAGGATTGGGGTTGTCCTTTCCTATTCTAATATGTAATGTAATGGATGATTTTCGCATATTAACTCGATGGTTCTCATACAGATCAGGTGGTTGAACTGTCCATACTCATATTATCTTATGTAACTATTGTTAGTTATTTTATCTCTCACTAGGACTATTATATAACTAAAGTTTTTATATTTCCCTCTTATTACCTTTGGGTTCTTCATTAGTGTTGTTGATGAGAAGACTAAGACAGCATGTAGTAGGTTTGGTGATGAGGCAGATATTGTGCGAAGATAAGCTGGAGGCTTCCATATCATATGCTATATACTATATTTCTTTATTTTCCGCTGTATGTTGATAGTTATTGATACTATGAGGAATGTCGTGAGGCATATTGTATTCATATATTCATGTACTGAGATGTATTGTACTTGAGATTCTATGGTTTATGAAGATTTGATTTTTTTTTTTGTTCAATTATGCTTCACTACTATATTTTGTTGTATGTTTTATTATTGTATATTGTCCATGTGTTGTGAGTTACACGACATGTTGCATTTTGTGATATTCTCCCTTGATGGTCATCCCAAATAGTTCTGGCACGTCATACAACGCACCTTTCCTTAGTTCGGTGCAGGAGGTATGGCGCAGTCCCCACATTTGGTATCAAACCTTTGGATAATCGATTTTGCCTAAAATTCACGATCTTAAACGTATGAGGGACGTATTTATAATTTTTATTGAACGATAAACATATTATATTATAACATATAATATAGTAGGTTAGTAAGCACTTGAACACCAATGCGGCCTTTCTCTAATATGAATTGATCATTCTCATTTCAGCTAGAGAACGAGTTTACGAACTTCTAGACACGCTGCAAGGGATGGGCTTGTGATGAAAGGGGCAGGCGAGCGTAGCTAGTCGGGAACTAAAGTTGCTGCTGTTATGCCCGATTATCCTTCTATTTTCGAGGCCATGATGGCATCGATCATGAGGAGTGTGTGGTGTTCCTGTGCAGGCATCCAGGGTTGCTGATGTTGTGAAGCTCTGAAAAGACTACACTTCTCTCGGTGTCAAGTCGTTTGTTGGTATGGAGCATAATGTTGAGGTTCAAAATTAGTTAGATACCTGTGTTCGAATTTTTGGATCATGGGAATTGAGGATGCAACAAGGAGGAAGCTTGCATCAAGGAAGTTGCAAGGACAAGCGATGGATTGGTAGAACTCTATTACTTTGGAAACTCCAAAGTACCAGGTCACTTGTAGTTTAAACTTAGTTCAAGGAAAACTTCATTTCTACGGTCTAAAATTGATACTCTTTAATAAGGTTTTTGAGTTGAATCAAGGTAGAAGGCCTATCGCTGAATATGTGACGGAGTTCGGAGCTTTATCCAAGCATGCTCATTTGTATATTGATATTCCTCATCAAAAAATGAGAAGTTTATTATGGGCTTGGATGAGAGTCCTGGAAAACAATTGATCGACCATATTGATCGTCCTTATGAGAAATTGGTCGAGAAGGCTTTGAGGATGCAGAGTTTTTTCCTGCAGAAGGTGGAGGTTATTATTGAGGATAAGGAGGATGTGATACCACAACAAGGTAGTGGTAATAAGAAGAAGTGGAATTGCAAGAGAAAACAACATCAATAAGGGAAGAATGGCTAGAAGAAACTAAAAGGCGAGATTACTTGTTATAACTGCCAACATAAAGGCCATCTTTCCAAGGATTATAAGAACGCTTAGGTGGAAAGGAGTCAAAACCACAACAAGGTGGTGGTAATAAGAAGAAGTGGAATGGCAAGAGAAAATAGTAATAGCAAGGGAAGAATAGCCAGAAGAAACTGAAAGGCGAGATTATTTGCTATAACTGCCAACATAAGGGCCATCTTTCCAAGGATTGTAAGAACGCTAAGTTGGAAAGGCAGTGCTTGTACTGTGATAAGCCAGGCATATGAAGAAGAATTGTCCAGAACCACAGAAGGGTAAGCAGGTTGTGAGAGTGTATGCTTTAGATGTTGTGTCGTCTTCCTCAAGGGTCCGACAGTAGAGGAGAAGGGTAAGAATGTTGTTGCGCAAGGTATGCATTCTGCCAGAGGTGTTTCAGTTCAAGTTTTGTTTGACACTGGAGCATCGTAATCTTTAATCTGTAATGAGCTTGTTTGCAAGTTAGGTTTAGAACCTAAAATTGTTGATACACCATTCGTTCAGTAGAGGGTTCGTCCATCCTTTGTATACTTTGTTGTGGTGTAGTTTTATCGAGTCATAGTTTCTCTTTTATGTATGATAATATTGTTTTGAATTTCGCTTGGTTTGGGATAATTTTGAGTATGGACCAGCTAAAGGGACATGTGACTATTGTGGATTGCGAGACTTGAGGCGACGATCGGGAATATGCAAGGGAAAAATATAGTTATACATTGTCTACCAGAGGATGGAGTTCCGGTTAGCTCTTTATATTATCTTGTGATTCCATGGGATGGGTTGTCATCTGTGCCAATCGTACGAGAGTTTTATGTGTTTGATGAACTCTGAGGGTTTCCGCTACAGCAAGTAATCGAGTTTTGAATTCATTTAATGGATGGAGCCAGACGTTTTTTTATGCCTCTTAGGCAAATGGCGCCTAAGGAACAGTAAAAATTAAAGGTGCATGTTAATGATCTTTTTGAGCAAGGGATTCATTCGGAGAAGCATATCTGAATGGGTGCAGCAATTGTATTTGCACCTAGAGCCAATGGATCATTGCAATTATGTGTGGATTATCATGAGTTGAATAAGGTAACCAAGAAAAATAATATCCACTATCGAGAATCGATAGCTTAGTTGATCACCTTCATGAGGCCAAGTTGTTTTCCCAAATCGATTTTGCGATGGGGTTCAACAACTAAAAATAGGCATGGATAGTGTGCTGAAGACTGCTTGCAGGACACCATCCAAATTTTATGTGTGGTTGGTGATGTTGTTCGGATTAACTAACGCACCGGCATATTTTTTGGATTAACTAAAAATAGGCCAAGTTGTTTTCCCAAATCGAGTTTTTAGTGATCGGTTGAACAAGTTCGTGCTTGTGTTTGTGGATTCTAATTTGATTTATTCCCGGACCGAGGAGGAACATAAGACGCACTTGAGGATTATTTTGGAAATCTTACGGAAACATCAACTAAAGGCTAAGTTTTTGAAATATCACTTCTAAAAGAAGAAATGAAGTTTTTAGGTCATAACATGTCGGGATAAGGAATAGCGGTGGATCCCGCTAAGATGGCAGCGATTCAGGATTGGGATTGACCCAATAGTGCAACAGATATTAGGAGTTCCTTGGTTTAGATAGATATTATCGACGATTTGTAAAGGGTTTCTCTAAGATAGTTGCACCATTAAGCCTTCGCATGGAATACGAAGTGTGAGCAAGCCTTCGCGATTTTGGAAGAAAGATTGACGAGTGCTCCCGTATTGATTAGTCCAAGTGGGAATAAAGAGATGGCGGAATATATTGATTCATGTGGCACATGGCTTAGAGTGGTGTTAATGCAGAAAGATAGGGTTGTGGCTTATTCAAGTCAACAACTAAAACCACACAAAAGAAATTATCTGACTCACGATTTAGAGTTAGCAGCAATAGTGTTTTCTTTGAAGATTTGGAGGCATTATTTATTGGAAGTTAGATTCAATTTGTTTACAGATCATAAGTAGACCTTTTCTCCCAGAAGGATTTGAATCTTCGGCAGAAGTGACGGTTAGAGTTTCTGGCATCATATGATTTTGGAATAGCCTATACTTCAGGAACGGATAACGCAGTGGCCAATGCGTTTAGTAGAAGATGTGCAAGTGGAAGCCACATTTTTGGAATGGAAGCATCTCGAGTATTTGGCCGAATTTGATTTTAGACCTTATTATGAGTTAGAACCCGAGATGTTAGCAAGTTTATCAATTAGACCGACTCTCATTGAAAGGATCAGCGAAACCAAAAGCAAGATGATAAGCTTATGGAAATCATATGAAGATTGAAGATGAGAGTAGAACCCGAGGAGATTAAGGATTTCGAAGTCAATTGAGATGGATGGCCTTATAAGAACGAACGACTGGTTGTTCCTAATATAGATAGATTGAGGAATGAGGTTCTGAGGGAATGTTATCACTCTAGATTGACGATGCATCCTATGGTAATAAGATGTATTGAGATATAAAGTAAGTCTACTATTGGGAAGGTATGAAGAGGGATGTTGGGAAATTTATCTCGAAATGTAGGAACTATCAGTTGGTCAAATCCGAACAGAAAAAGCTAAGTGGATTATTACAGCCATTAGATATGAGGAAATGGAAGCAAGTATTAATGGATTAACTAGGATAAAGGCAGGAAATAATAGTATTTGGATTATTGTAGATCGTTAGACTAAAAGCGCAAGGTTTATCCCTGTCAGATCAACTAGAATTGCATCGAAGTTGGCCCAGTTATATCTTAAATGGATAGTTCGATTCCATGTAATTCCAAAGAATATTATAAGCGATCGAGATCCGTTGTTCACCAGTGGATTTTGGAAGAGTTTGCAAGAGACATTGGGAACTGAGATGTGTATGAGTATGGCTTATCATCCCTGGACAGATGGTCAGATTAGAAGGGTTAATTTAGTGTTAGAAGATCTACTTAGAGCTTGTGTATTGGATTTTAGGGGATCGTAGGAAGATCGTCTGCATTTGGTCGTGTTTTCTTATAACAACAGCTTCCACCATTCCAGATATTATGAAAACATTTTGCTCATTCTATCTTCAAGTTAAATGGATTTAAGTTCCACTTCACATAAACAAAATTTATCATCTACCTAAACTTAGTCCAATTATTTTTAACCTACCTTGTACAAAAGGTCAAAAAATTGAGGTTAAAGTACAAAAGTAATTATTCTACAGAATTTTATGTACAGATACACGATACAAAGAACATATAAAAAGGTTTGTATTAAGCAGTATATAACTATAAAGAATTTAATACTGCCCGTATGTGTAGCACGGTCCACACACTTGTACCTAGGTAAGGTAGGGGAAGAGATGCCGCGTTGAAGCCAGTGAAGGTTTCGATCCACGCAGATCTGACCGTAGACAAATCTCTCGCCGGGACGAAGTAGCTTTTTGCAGTATTAACAAGCTGGCCTGAACACCTCTCGTACTGCTGAATGAGGCCGACAAGACGACGGATAGAACGGTGATTTCCATTCTTGAAAATGATAATGTTGTCGGCAAAGGACAAAGAATAAACGACAGGGCAACCCGATGGAATGCCAAATCGTTGAATCTGATTAGCTATCGTAAGTGAATGCAATACATGAACGAAAACCTTAGCAGTGATAACGAACAGAGTACGGGAAAGAGGTTATCCCTGGTGAAGTCCCCTTCCGGCCTTGAAATACCCATTGGTCAATATGTTGATGAGAATAGAGAACCAACAGTTGGAAATGAGTCTCCAAATAATATCGATGAGGGTCTCGGGAAAACCAAAGGCCCAAAGAACCTTAATGATGAAAAACTAGGATATATGGTCGTAAGCTTTCGCCATGTCCAGCTTAACGACCACATTGGAGCCCGAGACTTTCCTATCAATATGAGAGACCAGCACTTGAGTTAAAAGAACATTATCCATAATCAACAGTCCTTTTACAAACCCCGCTTGAGAAGCGAAAATAAGTCGCTGGAGAAACTGATTCCAGTTCGAGTCTCCATCGACCACCCAATTGATCCTAGGTTTCTGGTGAAGATAGTCATTCTCAGTTTGAAGTTCCGAAGAAAAGGCAAGCTAAGCAAGGTCCCACGCCTCCTTGTTTGCTGTTGAGGGATCCTCATAGAAAGAAGCCTCTGCAAGAACCAGCATCTCTTTGGCCGCTCTGACACGGTCGAAAATATACTTGAAAACTTGAATGTTCCAAGACTTGAGGTAAGTGTTGAGACGCTTAAGTTTATAGGAGAAAGCGACAGAAGGCGATTTGTCAATAGCCGAGTTCCAGCAGTCCTCTGCGACCCGATGTAACGAATGATGAGATCTCCACATGCTCTGGAACCTAAAGGAAGTAGGACCAAAAAGAGTACGGGGAAAGCAGCAGAGGAGCAAAGGAGCATGGTCCAAAAAGGTCCGAAGCAGATGTAAAACAACATACACGAATGGAAGGCTGAACCAACCTTCCGATCCGAAAACACTATCAAGCCTAGATAGAATAAGATTTGGCTCTTCTTGGTTGTTACACCATGTGAAAGACGAACCGGCGAACGAGACTTCCGTCAGTCCCGAATTGACGATGAAGGAATTGAAATCCTCCACCCTCGCACGGCTAACAACATTCCCTCCCTATTTTTCATCTTGGCAGGCGATCACATTAAAGTCCCCTCCCATTATCGAGACCGGAAAGCCAAAGACAGAAAGGCTAAGGACATCGGGCCAAAGGAAAGATCGTTCAATCCTATCGCACTTAGCGTAGACAGCTGAAAATAGGAAAAATGATGAAAAGGAAGGAAGCGAGCAGGCTATTGACAGTAACTAGTCTGAGTCGAAGATAGGATGGGAAACAACGTCTTTGGACCACAGGATCCAGATCTTGCCCGATACATTGGCTAAGGCACCACCAAAGCCAAGAGAGAGAACGGACTTGGTGATCTCTTCCAGTCCTAACATAGGCTCCGGGAGCGCCACCAAAATGATAAAATGCTTTCGAACTATGTGCCTGAGTCTAGCCACAGATGCATTGTTGCCAACACTATGGATGTTCCAGAAGAGAAAGTTTGCCGTCAAGAAGAGAAGAGAAAACCCAGAAGTAGAAAAAGAAGAACCAACCAAGAACAAAGCCAACCCCGAATAGCTCAGATACGATACAACGTGTGTCAAGTAGATTGAACGATCTGCTCGGGCGCTGCTATAGAGCGTGTGCGAATGGTGCAAGGGGGTGCGAGGACCAGCTCTAGGTCTACGATGCGAAAAGCAGCAGGGGACAACAGAAGACGAAGAGGAACCTCACTCGACTCGGGGGATCCGTCAGATACCCCGAACTCCAACACGTGAGTGGATGAATGAGGCCTGTAGCTACCAGATCGCACGAGACAAGAACTCTTAGTAAATTGAGATAGACAATCGTTAATGATCACTATCTCGTCCTTACTAAGCAAGGAAGAAGACACAGAAGCGGAAAACACAGAAGTGGGAATCATGGAGGCGGGAGTCACATCAGTAGCCTGTGACATACACGAAGGGGAAATCGAAAATGAAAAAGCAGGCATGACTGTAGGATACATCAAAAGATGCACCACAAATTCCTGTGAGAACTTAACCAGAGACGAGCTATCATTAGATTGACAGCCCCACAGTGAAGGTAAAGTTCCTTCCCTCAAACATGATATAGCGACAAATTGTGGAGGTTTAAATGGTCGGCAATATACATTGCAACGCACACAGTGGCTCATTACTGGAGCCAATGTATGGCTACAATAGGGAGACTTCCTAGACCGATAAACCACCACCATTTGAAGCCACCGACACAAGCACCGAAAACCAGCAAATCTCAACCAGCAAACTAGAGTCTCCAACGACACAAAGTAGGCCTCGTGAAGACTCACATACTTAGGAACCCCAATGTGTACAAGCACCAACAGTGATAAGCCCATAAAAAAACAAGAAAATGCACCACCGACGAGCAACGGACACAAGAAAAGGCTAGGTAAAAAACCCAGCAAGATCCAAGAATGCCCAAAGAGGCATCCCTGAACAAAACTAGCTGCAGAGATGCATCCACAAAGCCAAAGACCCAAGCTGACTGAACAAAGTCAGTCTGAACACTAAGGACCCAAATAGATAAGAAGGAAAATGAGCCATCACCCATAAATAGTGACTTAACAGACCCAAAGGAAGAAACAACAGGTTTCGCATAAACAGGAAACTCATAAGACACCATTGGTATCATGACAGAAGACAAAGAACCAAGCCCAGCAAAGGTAAGGACATTACCGCATGTAAAATGAAAATAAAAATCAAATGGTACCCGAATGAAGAGGAACAGAATGACACGATCTAACGCAAGTCCCATTGCCAAAGTCCCATTTACGTACACTTCTCAAACCAATGGAATACCCTCTTCCCCATTGTCACCCACAACCTTCTGCGACAAGAAGTCCACTGACTTTCACGAGCATTCGTTCCTAGAAGGAAGAGCATAACAAATGCCAATGGAACACTTAGTGGCGGTAAAGAATGCAGCGTACTATTCTTCGGTGCCTCACCGAGGATAAAAGGTCCTAGTTGCAAACAAAAATTAACAGACCCGCATTTGCGCCACTAGCGATAGGTGGCACCCCTCAGCCAAGAGTTCATAGCACCATAATCCTTTAAAAGAGCAGAAACTACCTCTGAAAGAACACTATCCTTGCAACCAAAACAGACAGTACAGTCCATAGCCTCTTCAACATCCAACTCCGATAAAACCCCAAATCTGTTAGAGAGTGCAAGAGGAGCCACAGGCGCAGGAAAGACCGTAGTAACAGCAGTGAACTCTGGTGACAATTTTGGTGCTGATACCTTCACTTTCTTCGAAGGCCTTCAGCTTCGACGCAGTGATGGTGAACTACCAAACTTGCCATGCACGTTCTCCGATGCATCACTACTTCTAATTGGCCAAGACGAAACTCCATCAGTCCCTAACGATGCAACAAGACCCGTCTCCAAAGAGCTGCCATCCTTCGCAATACTAGAAGAGAATTGATATTCATCAATAGCCATCAAAGATCTGGTTCCTTTGTTGGCTAACGAAAAAGCAGAGCGCCCATCTCTACTGTCGGTTAGGGTGGTCATATCCCTACTACCAGCAAGCTCTGGAGACAGGAGCAAACAACTCTCATGACTGAAAAAGCCGCCACAAATGATGGAACCAACTGGGAACCCGGAAACAACACGGTAACCAGTAGCTCTCGGACCCCTGAAGCTCAAAATAGGGGCAAAAGAGGTGGTGAAATCCTCCTGCTCACGTCTGATTTTAGAGGCATGTCTCGACTCCAAATCCGCCCATAGATCAAAGAACCCATCTTCCCAGAAGGAGCAAAACTTGATGCAAATTTGCCAGAGTAAAAAGGCAACATCTCCATGAAAAATCCATCAATAATGATATATTTGAAACGCATGAGAAGCTCGAAAGAAGCCAGTGATCGAAGCTTAACAACAAATAACGTTGTGCTCGATATCTCGACTGTAAACGGTTCAGAAATAACCTCCCGAATTTGTGCATTGATAGCATCGATCGGAGGACAATTAACGATATAGGAACCGTGTACTTCGAAGAAGCCGTCAATAGCAGCCATGCCAAAATAGAAGCCCAGATCGCAAACCCTATAAATGGGTAAAAGAAACAGATCGAGGATCTATCAGAGCAACAACAGAGAATGCAACAATATAGAAGAAGTAAAAGAATTCCGGAGATCTTAGAAGAAGAGAAGAGCGAAATCAGAGAGAAATGTTTTCCGCCATTATTGAGAAAAAGAGGAAAAAGAGTCGTTACTGAAGACTCCTATAGAATCGGAAACGGATATGCTATTAAAATCTCAAATATAATCTTACCTAGTTACAAAAGATAACTGAGATTGAGAAAAAGATTTTCTTTTTAGATATAACATGGTCAACTCAGTTTCGAAGACGATGCTTCCTTTTGTCTACAGTATCATCTACCTCATCCATACTCCACTAGATGAATATAACAAGTGATGCTTTTATATTTTAGAAACTATGAATTTAAAATTTGGAAAACACTAATATATTTCAGGAACAAATTATTAATATTTTTAACAATTTTATCAAGGCCCGTATAGTCGATTTCCATCAACGGCCATCGAACTGCACTTACAATGACCTTTTTTCAAATTTTATTTGGACATAATTCCAAATCCAACCGTTAGATTTCTAATTTCTAATATTCGTTAGAAAGATCTTTTCGATACAAACCCAACGGTTCCGGTTTTAGGAGAATCCGACGGTCGGATCTCCCGCAACGTCAATTCGAAGTCAATGGTCGAAATTCGCGAACTGCCGCAGCACGGCGCGTTCTATTCAGGCCATTATATATATATATATATATATATATATATATATATATTATATATTTCGTCGATTTCCTTTTAAAACGTTTTTATAATTCGTTTTCAAAGTGATTTCAACTTCCTATTCAATTTCTAATTAAAATTGAATATTCCATATCCTCGATATATATATATATATATATGATAATATTTTCAAAACGTTGTATTTTGAAATCACTTCGTTTTCTATAATTATTATAAAAACGAATATAATCGATATAAATATCGTTCGCATCAAAACGGCGCATATCTAATTAACACAGCTTTATATATTTCAATAACTTCGTTATTCTATTCAACAAATGAATATTTTCTTCAACACATGAATATATATTTTTATTCAACACATGAATATATATTTTATTCAATACATGAATTTTTATTCTATTCAACCCATGAATTTTTATTCTATTCAACACCTGAATTTTCTTTCTATTCAACACATGAATTTTCTTTCTATTCAACACATGAATTTTCTTTTATGATATTCCTCATTTTCCAAATTGGAATGAGGCCCAATCAATTACCATATAGTGTTAATTATATGGTTTCCATACAACACATGTATATAATAGCAACGATAAATAATCAACCATCATCCAGAGTGCATTCTACACTGTATAAGCATCAAATATAAATATTCAACGCGTATAACAGCCTGTCAATCAATCGATCGACATACAGCTAATTATTGGAATTAGTGTATGCCCAATTTCATCCCAACACCCGTGTGGGGTTTCAAACAATCAAACACAGATTTTATTTGTGCAGTTGGGCGATGTGTAAAATTTATCGTCCCAATCCATATCAGTCAAATTGGTGTACATAAACAAATCGTTTGATTTGTAAATGAATATATATTTTATTTCAACACATGAATATATATTTTATTTCTACACATGAATATATATTTTATTTCAACACATGAATATTCATTCTATTCAACATATGAATTTTCTTATTCAACACATGAATATTAATTTTTATTCAACACATGAATTTTCTTGTTCAACACATGAATATTTATTTTTATTCAATACATGAATATATACTTTTCACATCACAATCAACAGTCAAATTTCATAACACAACCAATCACACAAGTCGTCCATGGTCTGTGGACAACGGGTGTCGGGTGTCGGGTGCTACTAAGCACCGTCTGCGTCCTAGTATATATTTCAACTAGAAATTAAAATAAAAGTGAGGAGTTCTCACCTTGGGGTTCCACTCTGCCATTTCATTTCTGAATTTCTGAATGGCTTGGATTTGCCCGAAATTCCTACGCCATCCTTTTCACGCTGTTCATATTAAAAATCACATTTTTAATATGATATTTATATATTTCTAAAAATCTCGTCTTTCTATTTCTAAAGATCTAACTTTTCACTTATAAAAATATAGTCTTTTTATCGCTTCTTTACATATATAAAAATCATATTTTATATTTCCTATTATATAAAAATTCTATTTTTAATCCGCTACTCATATAAAAAAATCGAATCTTTATATACGCTGCTCCATGATAAGAATAAAGTTCATATTTTTACTTCGCTCAAAACCATATTTTTAGATCGCTATCTTCATAAAAATCCGATTTTTACCTTTCTAATATATATAAAGATCCAATGTTTATATTCATTTAATAAAAATCAAATCTCTTTATTAAAGAAAATCTAATCTTGTTATTCATTATACATATATAAAAAAACTGATTTTTATAATTTTAAAACTAGTTTCTTTAAAATAAACAAACAAATAAGGGGAAAAAAGCTTACAGTTGAAATCGAAGGGGGGAGGGTCCTTCTACATGCTGGAGGCGGGCCCTGGAGGTAGCCGGAGCGGCTGGTGGTCGGGCGTCGGGCTTCCAGTGGTGGAGGTGGTTGCTGAAGGGAAGGGTTATGGTTTTCGTGAATTGGGGGGGGGGGGGTTTGGGGTCCACGGAGGGAAGATAGGTCGTGGAGGGAGGGGGAGGCGCGACGGGTGGAGCGTCGACGAGGAATGGGGGGAAAGCACCGTGGTTTTCTTTTATTGAAAACCGTTGACCGAGAATTAGTGAGGGAGGAGAGAGATAAAGGAAGGGAGAGGGGTGTGTTTATATATTTAATTTATTTAGTTTAACTTCGAATAAAAAGTTGACTTTTCTTTTGAACCCCAAACGAGGCCCAACGACTGTTGTCCCTAGCGTATTACCCCCATTCCGAACACAATGAAATATGTTTCATAGGCTGATTCGATCAGTTTCCGTCAAAATATAAATCTATATATTGAATTTGAACGCGCATTTCAATTTACCGAGGCCACATACAGCTTCTAAAAATTCCCGAAAAATTATTTCTAGCTTTGTATTGACGATAAGGTCCTAACAAAACTAATTTCGTCAAATTCTGGGACCGTTTGAAAAATGGCCATTTTCAGGTCGATCAAAATTAACTAAAACTGTCAAAACACGTTTTCCTTCGCCGCACTCACATATTGATTCGAAAAATTACGAACTTGGGAATCTAGCAATAACTTGACATCATGGATCCAACAAAAGTGGTTTCGTCGAAAACATAGGTCGTTTGCAAAATTTCCATTTTTAAGGGCCAGAATTCCGTAGCGACTATTCTGAATTTTCAACTGGACATAACATTTTATTCCTGCTATGAAATTTTGATTTTTCGTATTCTTTGGAAAGATATTCTCTATTAGATTCTAATATTTTTGGTTTCGCTAAATCTGGATTATTTTGAATCTTGTACACTCATTTGAAATCTGAAATCGAATTTTCAAACTACCGCGCCATATTCAATTCTTTTTATAATTATAAATAAATATTTATATTCTAACGACGATTCAAATAAATATATACGTTCTAATTCTATTCGAAATAAATTTTTCGTCGTCATTATCTAAAATAATTCATTTTGAATAATCAAAATTCCCTAAAATTGCAAAAATAAAAAAATTAAATTAGCTCAGAATTTCCAGGTTGTTACAATCTCCCCCACTTAAAACTTTTCGTCTCCGAAAAGGAACGAAGCCGAAAGTTGTTTAACTAATCAACTCAACTTTCATTATTTTCATTACGCTTAAGTTCTTCAACTTTTCAGTTTCTAAGAACTTTTCAAATTCTTCAAAATTTTGGCTAACACCCTAAATTTTCGAAATATTTCGCCATAACCTCCCCTGCACCGGGAGCTTCGGGATATTTCAAATAGCCTCACATGGCCCTCATCAATCCAAAAAGAAAAAGAAACAGCCAAGCGGCTAGCCAATCGGCTCATAAAATCATCCAAAACCCAAGAAATACAATAAACATGTACCTATTTGTCGGGCAAACAATTTTATTCCTCTTCTCTAGCCTCCTTGCTATGACCTGTTCAATGTAAGTACATGTATATGTAGGCAAATGCGACAAATTTTCAATACAATTTACTATTGGTTCAGTTTGGCTAAAGGTTCAACATTTAATTAATCAAAATAGTAATCAAACAACACAATCAGCAATCAATTTGTTGATTATCATTTCAAATTCATAACTTTGATATATAGTCAAAAATTATATTTTTGGTGCCAAGTCACAACAATATATTCTAACTACATTTTGGTTCTCACACCAGTCAATTGGAATCATATAGAAATCCAACTTTCGTCACTCGAACATAAATTCTGATGACGAGTGCTCAATCATCAGAATCATCTTCGGGCTACTAGAGTATGATTCTATATCTATCCAGTATGTTAAAACTTCGAATGCACGTGGATCAGACGTATATGCAAAATCCTTATATACTGGATTGTCCAAATCAATATATAAATAATATTCAAATACGAATGATTGGTTTAAATTTTCGAAACCAAAAATTGTTTTCAATTTAAAAATATACTCTTCACACTCGTTCTAGCATACTATTGATCTCATCTCTAACGAGTCATTCCCATTGGATATTACTAATCCAATCTTTGATGAATTCTTTCGTTTGGTTCTAACGTGTCTAGTTCTCCGAACTCTGTAAACCAAAGATCTGATACCAAATGTAACGAAAAGGAATTTCGCTCGATCCGAATCAGTCGCTAAACCGACCAAGACCGTTCGAAACCCCTGATTGTTTTGAGAACATGACAAATTCGAACACAAAACAGAAGAACATTTCATTGTATATTACAACAATTTCATCGGAATACAAGAATATACAGAGTATGAATCAATATTACACATCATAAAATATCAGAGATTACAATACATTACATAGCAGCGGAAAAATAATACAAAACACAACTAAAGGAGAAAAATGGATAAAAAGCTTTCCGAATATCATTCCAGCTGTAAACCAGGATCCTGTGAATATAAATCTGCAAAACCAAAACTATTAGCTGCCCAGGCAGAAATAAGGGCACCCAGAGTTTAGGTTAAAACAATAAACTCCAGGTAAGTCATGTGACTGGTGTGAGAACTAAAACAGTTATTAATCTTTATTTTAAAGTTAGGTAAATCAAGGGACCACGCCGTATAACACGGAACGGGTTTCCTCCCAAGAATACCGGTGCATAAAACAACTGCACAATGCTAAATAAAGAACAATGAAGCTATTATAAGACCCAGGTCCCATCACACAATGCAACACAAGCCGGAGGACAGGGTTTTACCTTATAATAGCCAAAGAATGCTTGATACGCTAAATTTCATCTTTTATTATTACTATAAGTGAAGAAAACAACTTCAAATATAAATGTATCAATCATAAGCGGCATTGGTACTATATATCATGTCGCCATACTAGTTCTACAATCAAAACCGCAAATGTCACGTATTGGAAGTTGGATTTCCATCTGTGAACCGAGGCAAAAGATAGTCCTCACCGAATTCGAGACAATCTAGCCCATGTCTCAGGCAAGTACTCAGTCAAGCCTTAGAAGCCACAGGGCTGGTCCACCGATGTGGATTAAAATGCCTGAACACTGCATTTCTCCGCCCTTTGGGGCGTAAATGAGTCCTATGACTCCATCGGCTCCACATATTCATCGATATATCCGTGGCGCGTCGCAACAGCAACAACCACACAGGTGAAAATAATATAAATGTCAGGGTTGGTAGGTCACTGACACCACGCTAGCTAGAAGGAAACGCATGCCCTCTCTGGATCCTTCTCCCGTTTCTGGTTCACAACCGAGGTGTGAGGCTCGCGAATCAATGCTACACAAAGCTATGCCACACAGGCGGTGCTTTGATCAACAACCACAAGACTTTTCTTTTCAACAAAAGCCTTGATCATTTGCCACTTAGGCATGCCACACAGGCAATTCACACCATTCAACCGATGTCTATCGATATACACCCTCTGATCCCATACGTCTCAGAGAAGGGTGAAGTAAGGGAATAAATTCCCCTTCACCAGGAAGATGTATATTTAATAGAGATCAACCAACACAGAACAAAATCCAATGTCAGACACACAGTCCATACAAGTCCGTTCTGGGTCTGAACGAAACCGGAGGAACCTTATTCCTCGCATATCCGTCGGTCTCTAAGTACGTCTGGACGATCACAAACTGATTCCCTCCTCTTGGGTGTACAACTCAATCAAGATCATCAGTAATCACCCAAACGATGTGAATACCTCTGGTCTTTGACTACCGTCTTCATCCTCGACACCACGTCGAATCAGTTATTCAGAATGGGATAAACCTAGTCTTTCTGAATAACTCGCGTATATAATAAACAAGTGTTACACAAACACAACATATGCCTCATTCCAATTCAGAATATTCTTTTATTCAAATATTTTTATACTTTGGGAAAGGTTCCCATTAATTTTATCAAAGCTAAATTCTTTAAATTTATTCTTTAATCTTCTTTTGAATATCAATTCAAACTAGTCGGGATTAGCGAACCACACCGAAGTAATCATTTATTTTATTTCCCAATTCCAACCTATTCATCCCATGAAGTAAAACTGGTTATACTTCATATCTAACACCACGATGTTATCAGTACATTCAATTACCATTTCACGTTCAAATCTAATTAAAGATTTAACTATCGCCTGGAGCAAAACTGGTGATACTCCATTCTCGATCATTTCGATCTAATTAAAGACTCATTAAAACTCCACTTGGTTTTAATCTTCCCAAAAATCAATATTAATGATTGTTTAACTTGGGAAATCATATCCTGTCTTTAACTGGGTTAAAGAACCAATGTCACTTAAAACACGGTTCACTATAAACCCAAAATCACATTCCATTAATTATCGGGTTAAAGAACAAGTGTTATTTAAAACACTGTTCACGATAAACCCAAAAATCATTTTTAATTCAATTATAATTAAATATCATTTAATTGGCACATTTTATTAAATCTAAATAAAAGATTTAATCTTTTCACAACTAGGTTGAAGAACAGTGTTAATGAAGACACCATTCACGACAACCCAATTCACATTTGATATTAAATACAAGGCTCTGAATAGAAAATATATCGGCTTATATTCAATATCAAATTCTACGACCAACAAATATTGTATTGGAAATTACGATAAAAATATATCTTTTAAATCTCCATAACAATATCTGTATCATCACGAAATCCAGCGTTGAAATATTCCAAAGACAATTTCGATTCAAATCCATTCCAATTCAATTATTGGATATTCTGGTTACTTTTAAAACCCTTTCAAATCCGCCTTATTTATTTTAAAAATAAATGGATTATAACTCTAGTTCAAAACTAGTTCATTTTGATAAAAATCTGTTTTTATCTTTTCAAATTTGGAATTTTTCATCCCAATTCTTTCCAAATCATTTCTTATGATTTTACACAAATTATTAATATTATTAATAATTTTATCAAGGCACGTACAGTCGATTTCCATCAACGGCCATCGAACTGCACTTACAGCGACCTTTTGCAAATTTGATTTGGACATAATTCCAAATCCAACCGTTAGATTTCTAATATTCTTTAGAAAGCTCTTTTCGATACAAACCCAACGGTTCCGGTTTTAGGAGAATCTGACGGTCGGATCTCCCGCAGCATCAATTCGAAGTCAATGGTCGAAATTCGCGAACTGCCGCAGCACGGCGCGTTCTATTCAGGCCATTATATATAAAAAATATATATACTATATATATTTCGTCGATTTCCTTTTAAAATGTATTTTATAAATCATTTTAAATTCGTTTCAAAACGATTTCAACTTCCTATTCAATTTCTAATCAAAATTGAATATTCCATATCATCGATATATATATATATATATGATAATATTTTCAAAATGTTATATTTTGAAATCACTTCGTTTTCTATAATTATTATAAAAACGAATATAATCGATATAAATATCGTTTGCGTCAAAATGGCGCATATCTAATCAACACGGCTTTATATATTTCAATAACTTCGTTATTCTATTCAACAAATGAATATTTTCTTCAACACATGAATAAATATTTTTATTCAACAAATGAATATATATTTTATTCAACACATGAATTTTTATTCTATTCAACACATGAATTTTCTTTCTATTCAACACACGAATTTTCTTTCTATTCAACACATGAATTTTCTTTCTATTCAACACATGAATTTTCTTTTATAATATTCCTTATTTTCCAAATTGGAATGAGGCCCAATCAATTACCATATAATGTTAATTATATGGTTTCCATACAACACATGTATATAATAGCAGCGATAAATAATCAACCACCATCCAGAGTGCATTCTACACTGTATAAGCATCAAATATAAATATTCAATGCGTATAACAGCCTGTCAATCAATCGATCGACATACAGCTAATTATTGGGATTAGTGTATGCCCAATTTCATCCTAACCCCCGGGTGGGGTTTCAAACAATCAAACATAGATTTTATTTGTGCAGTTGGGCGATGTGTAAAATTTATCGTCCCAATCCATATCAGTCAAATCAAATTGGTGTATATAAACAAATAGTTTGATTTGTAAATGAATATATATTTTATTTCAACACATGAATATATATTTTATTTCTACACTTGAATATATATTTTATTTCATCACATGAATATTCATTCTATTCAACACATGAATTTTCTTATTCAACACATGAATATTTATTTTTATTCAACACATGAATTTTCTAATTCAACACATGAATAATTATTTTTATTCAACACATGAATATATACTTTTCACATCACAATCAACAGTCAAATTTCACAACACAACCAATCACACAAGTCATCCATGGTCTGTGGACAACGGGTGTCGGGTGCTACTAAGCACCGTTTGTATCCTAGTATATGCTTCAACTAGAAATTAAAATAAAATTGAGGAGTTCTTAACTTGGGGCTCCACTCCGCCGTTTCATTTCTGAATTTCAAAATGGCTTGGATTTACCCGAAATTCCTACGTCATCCTTTTCACGTTGTTCATATTAAAAATCACATTTTTAATATGATGTTTATATATTTCTAAAAATCTCGTCTTTCTATTTTTAAAGATCTAACTTTTCACTTATAAAAATATAATCTTTTTATCGCTTCCTTACATATATAAAAATCATATTTTTATATTTTCGATTATATAAAAATTCTATTTTTAATCCACTACTCTTATTAAAAAATAATCAAATCTTTATATACGCTGCTTCATGATAAGAATAAAGTTCATATTTTTACTTCGCTCAAAACCATATTTTTAGATCACTAGCTTCATAAAAATCCAATTTTTACCTTGCTAATATATATATAAAGATCCAATGTTTATATCGCTAATCGTTTAATAAAAATCTAATCTCTTTATCAAAGAAAATCTAATCTTGTTATTCGTTATACATATATAAAAAAACTGATTTTTATAATTTTAAAACTAGTTTCTTTAAAATAAACAAACAAATAAGGGGCAAAAAGGCTTACAGTTGAAATCGAAGGGGGGGAGGGACCTTCTACATGTTGTAGGCGGGCGCTGGAGGTAGCCGGAGCGGCTGGTGGTCGAGCATCGGGCATCCAGTGGTGGAGGCGGTTGCTGTAGGGGAGGGTTAGGGTTTTTCGTGAATTGGGGGGGAGGGGGGCGGTTTGGGGTCCACGGAGGGAAGAGAGGTCGTGGAGGGAGGGGGAGGCGCGCCGCCGCCTGGGGTGGCGCGGCGGGTGGAGCGTCGACGAGGAATGGGGGGAAGCACCACGGTTTTCTTTTATTAATAACCGTTGGCCGAGAATTAGTGAGGGAGGAGAGAGATAAAGGAAGGGAGAGGGGTGTGTTTATATATTTAATTTATTTAGTTTAATTTCCAATAAAAAGTTGACTTTTCTTTTGAACCCCAAACGAGGCCCAGTGACTATCGTCCTTAGCGTATTACCCCCATTCTGAACACAATGGGATATGTTTATAGGCTAATTCGATCGTTTCGATCAGTTTCCGTCAAAATCAAAATATAAATCTATGTATTGAATTTGAACGTGCATTTCAATTTACCGGGGCCACATACAGCTTCTAAAAATTCCCAAAAAATTATTTCTATCTTCGTATTGACGATACGGTCCAAACAAAACTAATATCGTCGAATTCTGAGACCGTTTGAAAAATGACCATTTTCAGGTCGATCGAAATTAACTAAAACTGTCAAAACAAGTTTTCCTTCGCCACACTCACATATTGTTTCAAAAAATTATGAATTTTGAAATCTAGTAATAACTTGACATCACAGATCCAACAAAAGTGGTTTCGTCGAAAACAGAGGCCGTTTACAAAATTTCCATTTTTAGGGGCCAGAATTCCATAGCGACTATTCTGAATTTTCAACTGGACATAACTTTTTATTCCCGCTATGAAATTTTGATTTTTCAGATTCTTTGGAAAGATATTCTATATTAGATTCTAATATTTTTGGTTTCGCTAAAATCCGGTTTATTTTGAATCCTGTACACTCATTTGAAATCTAAAATCGAATTTTCAAGCTACCACGCCATATTCAATTCCTTTTATAATTATAAATAAATATTTATATTCTAACGACGATTCAAATAAATATATATACGTTCTAATTCTATTCGAAATAAATTTTTCGTCGTCATTATTTAAAATAATTCATTTTAAATAATCAAAATTCCATAAAATTGCAAAAATAAAAATTTTAAATTGGCTCCGAATTTCCGGGTTGTTACAGTTAAATTATTGTTGGATTTCAATTTTCGTGATTTTTGGAGTCAGTATGTGGCCGTACGGGATTTTAATGTGAAAAACAGTCGATAATTTGACTTTAAAAATACGTTATGTCAGCAAAAGGACTCGAAATTTGACGAAACAAGTTTCGTTGGGTCCATAATGTCGAACTGTAGCGGCATGTCTATTTTTATCGAATTTGGATATTGTATGTGATCACAGAAATTTTAAAGGACGAATATAAACAGCGGAAAATAAATAAAATAGTCAAATATAAAAATATTTAAAAATTCCTATAAATAATCCTTTCTACCCTAACTTCCTAACCCTATTCTCTCTGGTCAACACAAATTCCATTACTATTAATTCTTTTCACGCAGCAACAATCGTAACAATAAAAAACTCATGGAAATAGAAATAAATTCTTATAAATCAAAGTGTATACATATACGGAATCAGGAAAGGATTCTCTGAATTTTCATCTCAGTTTAGGTGGGATCGATCACGTTTTCATTCGCTGTAAATTTACAGCACATGCACGAGTAAGGTTAGGGTTATTTGATTCTTGAAATGGAAGCTTCAATTTGTTTATTAGCATTAGATTGGGATTGAGGAGGGAAAATGGAGGTGGTACGCTAATTTTTGGAGAGAATGGTGAGAATTGATGTCGCGACTTCTATGCTATAGCACAATACATCTTGACGAACGCGATTCAAGGGGGAAGACTGAGTTGGGTATTTTGGGTATAGGGTTATGGAGATTTGGAAGAGGAGGAAGACGGTAGCCTCAGATCTTCGAATGGTGAAGTATGAAGAAGGATGGAATGACTTAAAGGATGCGTTAATGGTGTTTGAAGGGGAACAGGTCGCGTTAATCTTTTGGAGAAGATGATATGAGCGGGTCTGGGTACTCATGAATTGGTATGGGCCTTATTTAATCAGTGAGCCCAATTAGAATTTAAAATCTAAATTTTTATTTAGTTTAAATAACCGTAAATTTGTAATTTCAATATTTCACTCGTACTGTATTAGAATTTCGAATGGTCAGATCCGTTAGGATCGTATGGAAGGTGGATACACCATGGAACTGACTATGAGTGAATTAGAGCTCGTTACAATTTATAGCGAATTAAATTGTCTGTCTAGATCAACCGACAATTATCATTATTTAACGGTGATCGTCCAATGTGATTAAATCTCACTAACTTTGTACAGTTTATATTTTTATAAATATAATCTAGTGTTGATTCATGATGATTGATTGTTGTGTGTTGATCGTTTGGTTGAATTGCTGATGTATTGGTTGAAATGATAGATAACGATATATATACACATCGTTAATCAAATATTGATTCTGTTTATCAGAATATTTCATATTGAAATGAAATCGATGTTATTTATATTGTTTAACATCTGTGGATGCAGGGAGACAGGTTGGAGGGATCCAACTGGATTCCTCAATATTATAATACTGTTTGTTTTCATATATTGTGATATATGACGTGATATAAAATCTGTGATTGATTATGATGACACTGGTCATGTTATTTGGTATTTTAAATACCATATGAAATACTGGAATGTAAAAGGGAATTTTCAAAGTGAATATTGAAAATGAAATATTTATATAAAATGAATAGGATTATATAAAAGGATTTATATAAAATAAATAGAATTAAATAAAAGGATTTATATAAAATGAATAGAATTATATAAAAAGGATTTATATAGAATAAATAGAATTACGTAAAGGGAATTATAAATGAGATTTAAGTGTTAGAAATAAAAGGGGATTTGCATGAATAATTCTATAAATAAAAATATAAATAGAATTCGGGTTTGAGATATAGTTTGTAAATACGAAATCAAACTGTTTTGATTATATAAAGAAATATTATTCACATTCTATGGGAAAAATTAGATTAAAGTAAAAAATTTGCAAATAAAATATTATAAGGGAATTTGGGGTTTGAATTAGGAATTTAAATTGAATTAATGAAATTAGAAACTGACTGGAAATTAGTTGAGTTGAATGGCTTTCTGGGTATCGATCTGATGTTGGTTTCGGCCTTCGGGGTTTGTTCTTGGGAAGTTATTCTCTTACTAGTTTATAGTTAGAGACTGGTAGAGGTGGGAAGATATTGATGCGTGAATCAAAAATGTAAATGTTTTCCAAAGATTAATAATGTATATTTTCTAATTTTAGAAAATAATGAATTTATGAATATATGGAAATGATAAATGGGAAATGAAATAATGTTTGATCGGTAAGATTTCCATTGGGGAATACGACCGTTGTTTGTACACATGTTTTCCTTTGATAGTTAAATCATCGACTATGAAAGATTTTGACCATTTCCATTGTCAAACCGGGATCAGATGTATTATCTGAAAACCACTCCGTATGGCATTAGCGTTGCGAATCAAATATGATGAAGATAATTGAAGACGGAGTTATGCAACGGCGGTTCAGTAAATCCTAGGTAGAAACTTCCTTAGATGGATTTACAGAATAGTACCTGCGGTCTTTCTAGTCCCAGGATGACCTGTATGGAAGAATATCTGACAGATTATATTTAATATATCGCGTAATTTGATCTCTTCAAATGTATTTACGTTTGGTGGCGGAGGAATCCGTTTCTCTTAGCTGTATTCCCCTTGTATTTTTGAGGAAATCAATTTGTGATTTGACGGGTATGACGATGTGACATTCAAAGTAAAGAATTGTGTGATCTGTCAGAGATAAGTGTGGCCTCTAGCCTCACAACCAGGAAATGGTATAAAATCGGGTAAGTCGCATGGCTAAGTGGTTAGGTGCCAATTATGGTGTATTGTCACCTGATCTAGGGAAATTCCATTTACTTCTTATATCTATTCCGATGTTGTCCCTTTCTGGAAACGGTAGCTGATCCCAACCATTGGTGATAATACATTCGGTACACTCAAGAGAAATGAGTGAACGGTCATGTTTAGCCTGGGTTGCAAGATGTTCTTATTGAACCCGGTGTATTCCTCTCAAGAGATACACTATCGAAAGGTGGTCCCATACCTTTCCAGTTGGAGTTCATTACCTAGTAAGCGCCCACGGTTTTTTATTATATATTATGCATGTGGAACATGAGATGAAAGCGTTCCGCTAGATGATTTTTATATTGTGATTGATAGACCTTATTATAATATCAAAATAGTTTTGATATAAAGATTATCGTTTCTTTCAAAAGGATTTTGAAAGTTAAATCAAGTGTTTTGGATTCTCATAAGGGAAAAACCCGTTCTGTGTTATACGGCGTGATCTTATGGGATATCGTTTATTTTCTCAAACTATTTTAAATTGTTTACCCACACCAATCCCATGACTGACCTGGAGTTTATTTTGTTTTGTTTTCCTAAACTCTTGGGTGCCCAATTTTGTACGGGCAGTTAAGTAGTCAGGATTTTACAGATTTAATTGGAAAGCTGGAGCAGGAGGCTTCAGGATTATATAGCAATTATTTATTTCCGCTGTGTTGTAAGTGCTGTACTTTGATAATGATATGTATATTCAAGTACATATTTGTTTTAAAGTTATGTTATATACTATATTTTATTCGTTCCGATGTGAGATTCTTGTTTACTCTGATATTGTATGTTCTTCTTCTTCTATTCTAATTTTCTATCTTATCTATCCTCACCCTCTAACTTCTTTCATTAACTATCTGGTATTTCCGATGCTTGGATAGTCGACATTGATTTTATGTCAATAACCAGGATCGCGAAAACCCGAGTCGTTACAGTGGTATCAGAGCTGAAGGTCAAATAATTAATTTGGCTCTGTGGCATGACTTAGTAGAGATGGGGTTAGTAATACCCTAGATTGAGTTTAGTGTATAAATATGAGTGAACGTATTTGTTATTTGATATAAATTATTTTATATTGTGGTGATTTATTGATTGAGTTATTTATGAGTTCTAGTCGACCAATTTGATCCACTGTATCGGTAGGAGTTTATAAACATTCGAATACGATGAACCGACACTGTGTGTTTTGAAAGAGGGTAGATGATATAATTTACCCAAAATATATTTTGATATAAAAGGAATTATTAATATTTGAAATATTATAGTATATTGGATGTGTTTATTGTTATTATAATCGAATAAGATTATAAAAGTGAAATGGTTATATATAACCAATCAAATTTCATATAAGTGTATGTATTATATCTGAATTTAAATCAGAATTGGAATTAAAATCCCTAGAAATTTGGAGAAGTGTTTGTAAATGAATTTGGATTAAATATATGAGAATTTTAAAATCCTAGGAGATATTAAATTGTTTTACAAGAATTGTGAATGGTATTTTGAAATGTATTTCAAAATGGAAGTGTTAGAAATGGTTTTGAAAGTGATATATTATTGAACACACTTCGGTCGATGGAAAATAAATTCCGAAGATGACTGCGCAGCATCATCGGTGTTCATTTTCGAGTTCTAAGTGACGGATTACTACCAAAGATATTGTTTTTGAATTGTTTTGAGAAAAACAAGTCGTTTTGAATATTGAAAAGGGATATTTGATTTTAGAAAACCTAAGTTATTTAAAATTCCCAAGGAAAGATTGTTTGATTTAAAACCAAATTGAATTGGAATTTGGGAAGCAAGTTGGAATTAAAATAAAGTCAACTAAGTGGAAATTGAATTGAATTAGAATAATGATATCGAGTAAGTTGGATTGAATTTGGAATGGATAACGGACTTTGGGTCCAGAATGGGAATTGGCTTAGTTATAAGACAATGGTTGGATTTGAAGATAAATTGATTGGAGATTGATTGGGATGACATCAGTATATGCTGAATTGGTAGCAGGTGGAAATGATATAATGATATGCCCAACAAAAAGGTACAAGTTTATTTTATATGAGTTTGGTGATTTATGAGCCTGTTTGGCAAGGCGCTTGGCTATTTGATTTTCTTTTGGATTGGAGATGGCCTAGAGAGGCGAGTTGTAGTTGTACCAATTGAGCCGTACAAAGGAGGCGATGGCGAAATTTTTCAAAAATTAGGGTGTTAGAAAATTTTCAGAATTTTTGAAAATTTTCGTTAGTTGAAAGGAATTAATATTTTAATCAAAATATATTGTTTCAGTTAAAACAGAAGTTAAAGAATTAAACAAATTAATTTTTACCCAGTTAATAGGGTTTGTTTTCTACATTAGCAATTTCGAGGACGAAATTATTTTTAAGGGGGGAAGAATGTAACGACCCATATTTTTACGGTATTATAAATAATTTATTTAATTATTTAAATAATGGTTTAGTTATTTAAAATGACCATAATTAAATAATATTGAATATTTAATTAATACAAATACTAGAACAATATATTTAATTTTCGAAATAGTCGGAAATAGTGGAATTCACAATATTGTGTGAATTAGATCATTTATAATATATAATTCAGTATAGAGTTGAATTATATTAACGAATATATTATATAAACGACAGTTGAACGTATAATTATATTATAATTATAATCGAGCTCGAAATGGCGCGGTAGTTCGTAATATGGCAATTGGAACTTTAAATGAATATACAGAATCCGTTTTAAGCCGGATTTCTGTGAAACAAGAAACGTTCGGAGCTGGTGAAGTATATTTTTCTAATGGAAGAGAAAAATTGAGATTTCGTCGTGCATATTGTGAGATATGTCCAAATCAAATTTTAAAATAGTTGCTATGGAATTCCTTAATATATTATAATGATTTATTTATATCATAAAAGGATTTTTAATATATATTGAATACTAATTTAATCTGGATTTGAAATGTCGAGTTATAAATTCAGACAGGAATATTTTGGAGCTGTATGATATTATATTGTGAATATGTACGATAATATTTATTTATAAATATTTAATTTAATTATTTTTAAATATATTTAATATTTAAATGGATTTATTCAGAGCTTTAAAAATAGTCAGTTTTGCCAACGACCTCCGTTTTCGACGAAACTAATTTTTTTGGATCCGGAATATTATATTATTATTGTATTTCAATTTTCATGATATTTGGAGTCAGTATGTGGTCGTATGGGATTTTAATGTGAAAGACAGTCGATAATCTGACTTTAAAAATAAGCTATGTGAGCCAACGGTCTCGGAATTCGACGAAACAAGTTTCCTTGGGTCCGTAATGTCGAACTATAGCTGCATGTCCATTTTTATCGAATTTGGATATTGTATGTGATCATAGAAATTTTGAAGGACGAATATAAACAGCGGTGGATTAAAAATAAATAAAATAATCAAATATAAAAATATTTAAACTTCCTATAAATAATCCTTTCTACCCTAACTTCCTAACCCTATTCTCTCGGAGAAATACAAATTTCCGTCGCTACTAATTCTTTTCACGCAGCAACAATCATGATAATAAAAAATTAGTGGAAATAGAAATAAATTCTTATAAATCAAAGTGTATACATATATGGAATCAGGAAAGGATTCTCTGCATTTTCATCTCAGTTTTGGTGGGATCGATCATGTTTTCATTCGCTGTAAATTTACAGCGCACACGAGTAAGGTAAGGGTTATTTGATTCTTGAAATGGAAGCTTCGATTTGTGTTATTAGCATTATATTGGGATTGAGGAGGGAAAATGGAGGTGGTACGCTAGTTTTTGGAGAGAATGGTGAGAATTGATGTTGCGACTTCTATGCTATAGCAAAGTACAACTTAACGAATGCGATTCAAGGGGGAAGACCGAGTTGGGTATTTTGGGTATAGTGTTGTGGAGATTTTGAAGAGGAGGAAGATGGTAGCCTCGGATCTTCGAATGGTGAAGTATGAAGGAGAATGGAATGACTTATAGGATGCGTTAATGGTGTTTGAAGGGGAATAGTTCGCGTTAATCTTTTAGAGAAGATGATATGAGCGGGTCTGGGTACTCGTGAATTGGTATGGGCCTTATTTAATTAGTGAGCCCAATTAGAATTTAAAACCTAAGTTTTTATTTAATTTAAATAACCGTAAACTTGTAATTTCAATATTTCACTCGTACTGTATCAGAATTTCGAACGGTCAGAACCGTTAGGATCATATGGAAGGCGGCTACACCAGGGAACTGACTAGGAGTGAATTGGAGCTCATTACAATTTATAGTGAAATAAATTGTCTGTCTGAATCAACCGACAATTATCGTTATTTAACGATGATCGTCCAATGTGAGTAAATCTCACTAACTCTGTACAGTTTATATTTTTATAAATATAATCTAGTATTGATAAACGATGATTGATTGTTGTGTGTTTATTGTTTGGTTGAATTGCTAATGTATTAGTTGAAATGATAGATAACGATATATAAACATCGTTAATCAAATATTGATTCTGTTTATCAGAATATTTCATATTGAAATGAAATCGATGTTATTTATATTGTTTAACATCTGTGGATGCAGGGAGACAGGTTGGAGGGATCCAAATGGATTCCTCAATATTATAATACTGTTTGTTTTCATATATTGTGATATATGATGTGATATAAAATCTATGATTGATTATGATGACACTGGTCATGTTATTTGGTATTTTAAATATCATATGAAATACTGGAATGTAAAAAGGAATTTTTCAAAGTGAATATTGAAAATGAAATATTTATATAAAATGAATAGGATTATATAAAAGGATTTATATAAAATAAATAGAATTATATAAAAGGATTTATATAAAATGAATAGAATTATATAAAAAGGATTTATATAGAATAAAAAGAATTATTTAAACGGAATTATAAATGAGATTTAAGTGCTAGAAATAAAAAGGAGATTTGTATGAATGATTCTACAAATAAAAATATAAATTAAATTTGGGTTTGAGATATTGTTTGTAAATACGAAATCAAATTGTTTTGATTATATAAAGAAATATTATTCACATTCTATGTGAAAAATTAGATTAAAGTAAATATTTTGCAAATAAAATATTATAAGGGAATTTAGGGTTTAAATTAGGAATTTAAATTAAATTACTGAAATTAGAAACTGACTGGGAATTAGTTGAGTTGAATGGCTTTCTGGGTATCGATCTGATGTTGGTTTCGGCCTTCGGGGTTTATACTTTGGAAGTTGTTCTCTTACTAGTTTACAGTTAGAGACTGGTAGAGGTGGGAAGATATTGATGCGTGAATCAGAAATGGAAACGTTTTCCAAAGATTAATAACGTATATTTTCTAGTTTTAGAAAATAAGGAATTTATGAATAATTGAATATATGGAAACGATAAATGGGAAATTAGGAAATGAAATGATGATTGATCGGTAAGATTTCTTTTGGGAATACGACCGTTGTTTGTACACATGTTTTCCTTTGATAGTTAAATCACCGACGATCAAAGATTTTGACTATTTCCGTTGTCAATACGGATAGACCAGGATCATATATATTATCTGATAACCACTCCCTATGGCATTAGTGTTGCGACTCAAATATGATGAAGATAATTGAAGACGGAGTTATGCAAGGGCTGTTCAAAAAATCCTAGGTAGAAACTGCCTAAGATGGATTTACAGAATAATACCTTCGGTCTGTCCAGTCCCAGGACGACCTGTATGGAAGAATGTCTGATATAGTATATTTAATATATCGTGTAAATTGATCTCTTCAAATGTATTTACGTTTGGTGGCGGAGGAATTTGTTTCTCTTAGCTGTATCCCCATTGTATTTTTGAGGAAATCAATTTGTGATTAGAGGGGTATGACGATGTGACATTCAAAGTGAATAATTGTGTGCTCTGTCAGAGATAAGCGTGGCCTCTAGCCTCACAACCAGGAAATGGTATAAAATCGGGTAGGTCGCATGGCTAAGTGGTAAGCTGCCAATTAGGGTGTATTGTAACCTGATCTAGAGAAATTCCATTTACTTCTTATATCTATTTCGATGTTGTCCCTTTCGGGAATCGGTTGCTGATCCCAACTGTTGGTGATAATACATTCGGTACACTCTAGTGAAATGAGTGACCGATCATGTTTAGCCTGGATTACAAGATGTTCTTTTTTTTTTGAAGGAAAAGGTAGTGAATCAACATGATTCACGCCTAAAATATATAGCATCCATCAAGTAACATAAAGTAGCAGTGCGTGTATGTACAACATATATACAACCAAAACAGGCCATCACTACATACGGCTATACAAAAAGGAACCATACATTATAATTAACATTACATAGCATTAAACATAACAGTAAAACAACAAAAGCCGAGGCCAGTGAACATCATCATCAAGCGTGTGGACCAGTGATGCTCCGCACCCGCTTGCGCACTTGGTCTGCAATGCTTTCAACTTGTCTCTTGCACTGCATGCCTGCCCAGTCATAGACAAAATTAAGGATAGAGTAAATAATACTGTTAGGAGCTTTCTTTTTGCGGTTAAATTTTCTGGAGTTGCGTTCATGCCAAAGCAACCAAGTGTAAGCAAAGTTCAACAAAGCGAAAAGAAAACTATCATGAGAGGCATGCAAGATCGGGTAAATTGATTGCCAAAAAACAAATTGGTCAGCAATGAAGTCACTCCAGTGCAAATCAAGGTAAAGCGCAACCAAACATTTTGCCCAAATATAAAAAGCAAAGTCGCAAGCCACAAATAGATGATGATAGTCCTCGTCGTCATGACCACAAAAAACACAGCCATCCATAACATGCACACCTCTCTGACGAATTCTGCTCACCGTGTTCAATCTACCAGGTATCACAACCCACATATGAATTTTGACTTTATCAGGGATTTTGAACCGCCACATGTGCTCGAACCCCAACCTCCTAACCCCAGCAAAATTGAACAACTTGTAAATGCTATGAACGCAAAACAACTTCCTCTCCCCCTCCAACATCCAAATAAACTCATCCCTCTCATTATTCAAACTCACCACTTCAAGCAAATCAAACAAACTGCATAGTTGAATCAATGCATTACCAACCACTAACCTTGAAAAAGTCAATCTCCATTTGAAACCCGCTGCATCATTATCGTACATCTCTCTAACAGTGAAGTTTTTGTTGGAAGCAATACCAAAAAGCTCTGGAAACTCCACACGCAAAGGGACATTAGTTAGCCAGCTATCCAACCAAAATGATGTGTTGTGTCCATTCTTCACCACAATCTTAGTACCCAACTTCATCCACTGCGCATGAACCATAACATTGCGCCAAAACACAGAGCATCTTGAGAAATCAGTGTTCCAACCAAAATTGCCATTGTAACATGTACTAATAATCCATTCCTTCCATAAAGCGTGCTTGTCAGAGACCATAAACCACAACCACTTACAAAGTAGAGCAGAATTCATTGTCTTCAAGTTTATAACATCAAATCCCCCTTGCTATTTAGACTTGCAAACTTGGTTCCAAGATATCAAACAGCTAAGCTTCTTCGTCTCTTTAGAACCAGTCCAGAAAAAGTTACGACGAATTGCGTCAATCTTCTCCAACACCCACCCTAGAAAGTGATAGAAGGACATACAGTACAGTGGAATCGACGAAAGGACAGAATTGACAAGCACAAGACGACCAGCTCTGGATAATGAGTTTCCTTTCCACCGCGCTAGTCTAGTGTCCACCTTCTCGATCAAGTGCTGCCAGTCTTTCTTCATTAGTTTCTTGGGGCGAATGCACATACCCAGATAATTCAAAGGAAAAACTTCAGCCTTGCAATTAAACATTTCAGCACATGACCTGCGTAAATCATCACTACAACCCAACGTGTAAACACTGCTCTTATGAAAGTTAATTTTTAAGCCGGATAAACTTTCAAAAGCATAGAGAATAAATTTAAGTGCAGCAAGGTATTTACAGTCAGGTTTGCTGAAAATGATGGTGTCATCAGCATATTGCAAAGAGTTGATGCCCCCAACCACATAGTCACTGCCAAAACCGCTAATAATCCCTTCTGCACAGCCCAGCTTCGGAATTTTTGAAAAAACATCTGCCGCCAAATCGAAAAGAAGAGGGGAAAGTGGATCGCCCTGTCTCAGTCCACGCTTAGAATGGATAGTAGAGCCAGCAACTCCATTAACACAAATGTTGGATCTACTTGATGAAAGAATCATGGAAATCCATTCAATCCACTTGGTGGGGAAGCCTCTTGCCTTCAGCACTTCAATCATAAATCGCCAGTCAACTGTGTCAAAAGCTTTGGCGAAGTCCAGCTTAAGGATAGCACAAGGGACATCAAATCTATCACAATAAGAAATCACTTCACCAACCAACGCAGCACCATCCAGAATGTTTCTTCCTTTAATAAAAGCAGTTTGGGATATATCAATCAGCGAATCCATCTTAGTTTTCAGCCTATTGGCCAAAACCTTCGTGATTAGTTTGAAACTAGTGTTGAGGAGGCTAATTGGTCTAAAATCAGCGGCAGAAACGTTACCTTCCTTTTTGGGGATTAAAACTACGTTAGCATAGCTAATCAAATCCAACCTCAAAGAGCCTTTGTGGAACTCGTCAAACAAACGCAAAACATCATCTTTCAACATTCCCCAGTATTGTTTGAAGAAAAAAGTGGGGAATCCATCAGGTCCAGGTGCTTTGTCACCAGGCATCTCCTTCAAAGCATTCAGAATTTCCTCTTCAGAAAAAACCCTTGCAACATCCGAGAGATCAATTACATCAGGATACAATTTGCGCCAATCAACAGAAATACGGTTCTCAATGCGAGCACCGAAGATACTTTTATAGTATTCGATGAAAGTATCACTCAAAAGTTGTTGCTCACAAATCTCCACACCATCCTTCCAAATACTATGTATCAAATTGGTACGGCGTCTACCATTGGCAACTCTTTGAAAATACGCAGTGTTTCTATCTCCTTCCTTCAGCCACTGAGATCTGGATCTCTGTCTCCAAAACGTCTCTTCTTGATCCAATACTTTGTTGAGTTCCCTCTCTCGCTGCTGAAGCAAATCTCTTTCAACAGCATCGAGTCCTCTTTCTTCTTCCAGTACATTAAGTTCAAGAATCAGTTTTTCAATCCTCTCCTTTTTAATTCTAATATGGCCAAACTCCTCTTTGTTCCACTTTTTAAGAAATTTCCTCAAAAATTTAAGTTTATTACAAAGAGCTCTCGCTGCATCGCCACTCTCCCCAAATTCAGACCATTTATTATACAACAAATCGTCAAAGTTATCTTCTAGGCACCACATTTTTTCAAATCTAAAAAAAGGTTTTTTCCTAGTGGCATCTCCAGAATCTAATACAACAGGGCAATGGTCGGAAATAATCGTAGATAAGCCTTTTTGGGAGGTTAAAGGATGAAGATCCTCAAAGTGAGCGTTAATGAAGAAACAATCAAGTTTCACAAGCGTCGGTGGAGTTCTGCCGTCAGACCAAGTGAACTTTCTATTAGCAAGAGGGAGGTCAATCAACTCACACTCCCCTACAAACTCACTAAAATCAGCCATGTCACCATAGTGATTAGCACCTGTGTTACTTCTTTCATAACCAAATCTAGTAACATTAAAGTCTCCCCCAATAACCCAAGGGCCATACATCAAACTATGAAATTCCATCGCTTCTCTCCACAAAATTTTCCTTTCACTTCTAGTGTTTGGACCATAAACGTTTGATAAAAAGTAAAGCTTCTTAGTCGCTACACATTCCAATGCAACATGCAGGCAATATGTTTGAAAAATCTCTTGTTTAAACGTCCACAAATTACTATCCCATCCAGTGAACAATCCTCCAGCACTTCCAGCGGACGGTATTAATCTCCACTCATCAATAACCCCCCAACCCAAAGTTTTAAAAATAAGAAAATCAGGATTATCAAGTTTAGTCTCTTGGAGCAACACAATGTGGAGCTTGACCGATTTGAGATAATTTTGACTCTAAGGCGTTTATCATAATTACCCAAACCTCTAACATTCCAAGTTAAGATAATCATTGGGGTGTGTCAGCCCTATTTAACTCTTTACTTTTAATATCACTAGCAACAGAATCATTTAACAGAAAACTAGAGCTACTAGCAATAACATGCATTTGATCAGAAGACAAAGAATTGAGGATAACAGGGACAAAAACGCTACCTTCCAAAGGATGAGGGAGGCCGCGAGCACTTCGCCTTAGAATGACTACGCCAGGTTCCGCTGGCTTCTTGCCTTTCCGTTGACTAGTTGCACAAGAACGTTCGTCAGAGTCTGAAATGGCCAAAGCATTACCCCATCCGCCAAGATCATAGTCATTGTCATCCCCCCCAAGATCATAGTCCTCTTCATTGTCTTCCCCAAACATAAACCTCAATCCATCATATCCACTCTCCTCCCTACCAGCATCGGCCTTACCACCTTCATAAATATCCACATCAAGACCAAGAGCTTCCACGTTATCATTTACAACATTTTGATCCTCAGCATCATCCTCACCTTCAACAGAAATTGGAGCTAAAGAATTGCTACCCAACCTTACATTAGCCATGGGAGCACTAACACTTCTAGCCTTCAGCATTTTCATCTTGCCATCCTCCCCTCTGACAAAAACTGTTTTACGAAGTTCTTGTCTATTAACTTCCCCAGAAGATTCGCCGTCAACTTTAGTAATAGAAACATTGTGGAGAAAACCCTCAATAGGAACAACAATCGAAGGTGGAAGCTCCAAATCCTCATCGATCCACATCATCGCCCTCAGAGAAGAAAAATCAGTCACATTCCAAGCTCCATGCTGGAGTCTAATCACTTCTCCCACCTCCGCCAGTGCCGACTTAAGGGACTCAACACTTCTACACACTAAAGGTATATTTTTCAAAGAAACCCAAACTTCAACCCTTTTTTTGTCATACTCCCAAATTGTGGACTCCATCGCTTCAGATTAACTACTCCCTTCGAATCGAAGAGCGAGTAGTAAGAGGTCTCAATCAACAGAGAGGGGGGAAACTTCACTATGAAATCATCGCCGAATCTACGCACCATCCAAACCCATCCAGGCGCGCGCTTGCCAAAATGAACTCCCAAAAGAGTCTCCAAGTCGTTAATTGAAAACGCACCATGGGAAATGGAGAGAACAACCATCGATCTAGCCCTTTTAAAATCTTTAGGATAGAACGCCGATGAAAGGGGAGGAATCGATTTAGGATTCTCCATTTTTTTCGGAATTTTGAGATGAGATTTACAATTGAAACCCTTATGCCCAGTTTTGTTACAACGAAAACAAACAATAGGATTTCGACAGCTCCTTGCCTAGTGATCTGAAGAGCCGCATCTGAAGCAACCATTACCAGATTTGATGGTTTTTATTTTTTCAAAATAATTGTTCGTATTACGAGGCGGCGACTGAGGAATCTTGCGAGATCTAAAATTATTATCTCGAGAAAATGCGTTACGCTTTACACCTGGCTGTAACAAGATCTCCTTGTACGATTTGTTTTTAGCTTGTCTGTCATCTAGTGGAGAAGAGACGTGATTGGAGATAAGATTGTTAATCACGTTCTTAGAATTCTCCATTAGGGTTTTGAAGGTCACCATTTTTATTGATCCTGATAAAATCGACCATGGATTACAAGATGTTCTTGTTGAACCCGTTGTATTCCTCTCTAGAGATACACTGTCGGAAGGTGGTCCCATACCTTGCCAGTTGGAATTCATTACCCAATAGGCGCCCACGGTTTTTGATTATATATTATGTATGTGGAACGTGAGATGAAAGCGTTCTGTTAGATGATTATTATATTGTGATTGATATAACTTATTATAATATCAAAAGAGTTTTTATATAAAGATTATCGTTTCTTTCAAAAGGATTTTGAAAGTTAAATCAAGTGTTTTGGATTCTCATAAGAGAAAAACCCGTTTCGTGTTATACGGCGTGGTCCTATGAGATATCGTTTATTTTCTCAAACTGTTTTAAATTGTTTACTCACACCAGTCCCATGACTGACCCAGAGTTGATTTTGTTTTGTTTTCCCTAAACTCTTGTGTGCCTAATTTTGTACGGGCAGTCAAGTAGTCAGGATTTTACAGATATAATTGGAAAGCTGGAGCAGGAGGGTTCAGAATTATATAGCAATTGTTTATTTCCACTGTGTTGTAAGTCTGTACTTTGATAATGATATGTATATTCAAGTACATATTTTGTTTCTAAGTTATGTTATGTACTATATTTTATTCATTCTGATGTGAGATTCATGTTTACTTTGATATTGTATGTTCTTCTTCTTCTTCTATTCTAATTTTCTATCTTATCTATCCTCACCCTCTAACTTCTTTCGTTAACTATCCGGTATTTCCGATGCTTGGATAGTCGACATTGAGTTTATGTCGATAACCAGGATCGCGAAAACCCGAGTCGTTACATTATTGCACTAGATAAGACTGCAGAAGAAGAAGAATGGATTCGAAGCTTCTTGGAAGACATTCCTAATTGGAGCAAACCTATGCCTCCAATACGTATACATTGTGATAGTCAATCAGTTATTGGCTGAGCTAATAATACACTATACAATGGTAAATCTAGGCATATTCATCGTAGACATAAAACGATAAGACAACTTTTCTCTGATGGGGTTGTCACAACAGATTACATTCGATCTAATGATAACTTAGCTGATCCACTTACAAAAGGCTTGCCAAGAGAGAAAGTTCAAACTTTACCGATGAGAATGGGGATAAGGCCTATAGACTAAAGGTTTTTCTAAAATGGAAACCCCATCTAGTTGACTAGAGATCCCAAGATCTAGGTTCAAAGGGACAACGAAGTTTAAGAGAAACTTGATGGCACTGTTAAACACAAACCATTCCTCTGATAATTCAGTGCATTACGTGTTGAAAAGGATAAGTATTAATACTTTTAATGATGTCTGTGTTTGAGGAATTAAAGAATAACCTTTACAGAATCACCTATGTAAGTGCAAAGGCGTCGCTTCAAAGAGAATTATGAGGCCAAATTCTCTTAGCACTTATTAGACCAGGTAGGTATTCAAGGCAAAAACAAACACATACAAAGAACGAAGGATTATATGAAACATTTATCATATGTTATCTACTTTGGAATTACATAATAGGCTTACAGTTCAAGGACATTCTATGTCTACTGATTCGTCTGTGATTCAAATAGGTAATCACTAGGAAAATTCAAGGCCCATGTGCTACTTTAACCGATGCGATAAATGATTCATGAAACTAAGAACGACGGCTCATTCATGTGAGGGATTGTTGGAAATGAATGAGCAAGAGAAAGAGGAATTTTCGAAGAAGAGAGGAAAGCAATCAAAGTCCCACATTATGAAATATGAGTTCATACTTCTCTATAGGCTTATATAAATAAAGGAGAAGAGGGCTTGTAAAGAGTGTGGCTAAGCCAAGACACAATATTATATTGATGTCAAATTGGGCCTAGTGCCTTGGGATTCTTGGAGTCACGACACAATATTATGTTGATGTCAAATTGGCCTTAGTACCTTGGGACTCTTGGGGTCCATGACACAATATTATATTAATTTCAAACTGGGTTTAGTGCTTTGGAACTTTTGGGGCTCATGACACAATATTATATTGATGTCAAATTGGGCTTAGTGCTTTGGGACTTTTGGGGTCCATGACATGATATTATATTACACTGCTACAAAACAGATCAGTTGCTTCGCCTCATTTGCTTCGGTTGTGCTCGCAACCAAAGCAAATACTATCATTTGCTTCAGTTTTTCACATAACAGAGGCAAATGTACCGAAGCAAATAGTGTTAATTGCTTCTGTTGTGCTCACAACGGAAGCAAATAGTATTGTTTGCTTCTATTGTGTTAAAATCTGAAGCAAATGCACCGAAGCAAATAATGTTATTTTATCGGTTCCTTATGTACCAAAGTAAATGCACCAAAGCAAATAATGTTATTTGCTTCGTTCCCTAAGTACATAAGAAAATGCATTATAGCAATAAACAATTTATTCTAATTAATGAGTAGCAACAAGTAATTTAAAATTATAAAATATTGTAATAAATCAATAACTATTATTTTCGTTTAATATAATTATTAATACTTATTAATTACATTTTATAATTAATAATCATAATTATTATTGAATAATAAACAATTAGTACTTAATAAATAATGCTTGACATTTAATATTAAATCAACAATTAATATTTATTTATTAGGAACTAATGTTCAGTATTCAATAATCAGTAGTCATTATCAATTAATAATTATTATTAATTAATTCTCAAAAATTATGTTAATAATTATTATTAAATAATTAATTTTCAATAATTATGTAATAATTAATACTATTAATTACTACTAAAATTTAATACTTATGAAGCGATATTTAATATGTAATAATTAAATAATGACAATTTAAAGATTAGTAATTTATAAATGGAAAATTTTATACGTACTTAACTTTAATTTATCACCAATGATTATCAATAAATAATTTTTAATTATGAATTATTGTAAAATTATTTTTTACACTTAATTATTTAATATAATTAAATATAAATAATTAGTAAACTATAGTCAATATGGTTTAATTACTAATAATTAATAAACAATAAATAACTTATACTAAATAATTAATATCAAATAATTAATATTAAACCCTATTTAGCCCAGCCGGCCAACCCAGGTCACTTGTGATACATAACCGCTCGATCACCATTTCACAACATTAAACCCTACTTAGCTCAGCCGCCATCTTCTATTTCTTCCATTACTCTCTTTCCTCAGATCAAAATACAGATCTGAACCCACTTTAAAAACCTTCGTTGTACTCCATATCACCATTGCGCTTCCCATCAAAATTTCCGCATTCCATGTTGCTCTTTCTACACCAACCGACTTATCCAAAATCTGGAGCGCTTTCAACGCTGCAGCAGCCACTAGTCCCCCACGTGGATCCGTAAACCTCGTGTCTTCCTTGCAGTCCCCTAACCTCGAGCGCCAGGTCTGCCAGAGCCAGTCTGAACAGCTAAAAGGCTCATGGACAACGTAATGGTAGCAGCGGTTTCCAGTGATCGGCTTGACGGGGTTGTTGGCTCAGAGGGCGGTGTAACGAGGTGGTGGTTGGAGCGGTTGGTGACAGGCTTTGAATTAGGGGAAGAGCTTGGCTGTGCTAAAAGAAAGAGGAAAAGTCTATAAGTATCTATTTCTTCTTTTTGCTTTGTTTAAATCTGCTGTTTGTTTTTTCTTTCATCTTGCTTTTGATTTTTTTTAGTGAATGGATTTAATTGAGCAAAAGAATTTCGTTATAGATAGTAAAATGAATAATCTGAAATGTGGTGTACAATTTTTATTGGCTTTGTAGGTGAAATTTTAAAAGATGCCAAATTTATCTGTTTGTTTAATTTTGTTATTATGTGGGATGTTCGTGCGAGCTCATCTCAGAACTAGTTTTGGCGATTAATTCGTTAGTAAAATTATATGATGACATTTCGATGCTAAAGTTTTCTTGACTTTATGCTCTTCTTTTTGATAGAATGATAAATATGTTGATGTTGTCATAGTATAATAATTAATAAAAATTATAGTTTTGAAGTAGTAATAATAGTTTATTAGTATTGTACACCTGAAATTATAATATTTATACTGGATAAAACTGAAATGATCGTTATGCAAATAGTTTAATGTTGAAAATAGACTTTAATTTTGACTTGCGAACTAAAAGAATTGCAATATTTCAGATTTTATCGTTTTTACACTTAATTAATTGCCATTTGACATATTCGGAAAGACTGTTGTTACCATATTCTTTCGCAAAATTGAACAAGATATCTTTATTTAGTTTATAGATTATACAATTATTGTATGAACGATGATTTTGGAAAGAATTTTTTCAACAAAAAAGAGATGATATAAGCAGATTTTCTATATGTATATTCTTGAATGTATGCACAAACCCTTTAACACGTATCATATGAGCAGAGAGCCTTGCAGTGTTGAGTTAGCCTTACAAGCTATGAGGTTGGGCATGAGGTTGTGAAGTATCTAACAAACTATTTATTCAATTATCTTTTTGACACAAGAAAATACACATCTGCATTTATTGTTAAACTTCTTGTGCAGGTGAGGATTTCATTGCACCTTGCTGCTGTAGAGGAACACAGAAATATGTTCATCGATTATGCCTAGATAATTGGAGATCGACTAAGGTATGATTTGTAACACTAATAAAAATTTGTTCATTTTACTTTTTGTGTGCTACATTTTTGGATTGTTGAGCGAAGTCTTATTGAATCGTCGTATTCTTCTACTAGGAAGGATTTTCCTTTTCACATCGTACTGAGTGCAGGGGTACTTTCTTGTTGCATGCAAACGTGCCACCAGATCGCTGATGGACGAGATTAAAGCTTCAGATGCTTGTTGTTAGAGATCACATGCTCGTATTTATTGTTGTTCAGCTGGTGAGATTTTTTCCAAACTTACCCTCCAAAATAATTTATATATCAGAGTGAAAATGTTGACTCTCTTAACTTACTCAAAGGAAATCCTTTTTATATATTTTAAATGATGTCGCATGCTCATAATTTTTTATTGAACTTGTTAAGTCTAGAATGATTTTAATAGTTCAGTTATCTTCTAAAATTTGAATCTGATTGTACCACAATTTTATTTCAGTTATCATTCTTTTATGATCTACCATCATATAGACTTCCGTCTAGGTATATGATCTTTCTATTATCTTAAATGAGGCTGACTATTTGGACACGAATAAAACACAATTGATGACACAAAAAATTGGATCATATACTTTTCTCTTTTATTTTTCTTATATCTTGCTTCATATTTACAAGAGTAAATGTTGTAAAAATAACAATTCACTCTTTTTTATTTGTTTTATGCTGCAGGCGCATTTGGTTTTGGAACATGCACCAAACATGAGTAAGCGAGTTGTCATGCATTTGATTTTATACCTTGAATTTATTTTTCTATTTTCAGCAAATAACAATGCGATGAGTGTTATGTAATTGCTGAATTTGATACTGCAATTAGTCTATTTCACTTTGTTATACTATTTAGTTTTATTTCGTTGTGTAACATTGGCATTTAGTTAGAATTCAAACTTATTATAGACCTAGTATTGAAATTTAGTTTTATTTCAATGTTTTATGTTGATATTGCAGTCAGGTTTAGTGTTATTGCTATGCTTTCTATTCTGGCTTTAAATGCAACTTGATGTTGTTTCAGGTTTTAATTAAAACCTAAAGCATTTTTTTTTGCTTCAACCACTTTTTTGCTTCAGTTGTTTAGAGCAACAGAAGCAAAATATTGGCTATTTGCTTCCCCATAGAATGGAAGCAACAGGTGTAGACCTGTTGTGTCTTCTGCATTTTCTTCCGTTATTGAACTGAAGCAACATGGGGTAAACAACATAAGCAAAAAAATACTATTTGCTTCGGTTGTATGTCCAGAGCAACAAATTTTGGTCTGTTGCGTCGCTTGCAGTTGCTTCGGTTCCTGAACAGAAGCAACAGGGGGTAAATATCTGAAGAAACTGACCTATTTTGTAGTAGTGACATGTCAAAAATTAGGTGTTGTGCCTTGGGACTCTTGGGGTCTCATGGTTAATAGGCCGATGATTACAGCTTGGGCCTGTTGCGTTGAAATGAGCTATTTTGAGCATTTTTGATCTAATATGTTCGTTATATTGAAGGGATACAACTGTTTCATCATAAATGCGCACACACATTCATGCATCGCTTGGTTAAAGGGTCGCAACCTTTTCAAGGGTCATTAATTTTCAGATAGACACCTCCTCCAACCTTTAAATGTTTGACCCAAGACAAGACATGATACACATTAGTTATTCTTCTCAATTTGCTACTTCATCTTCAAAGTAATCCTCTGTTCAAGTTTCTATAATCTACTTCAGTTCGTCGGAGCTCCATTTGTTGGGACTGCACTACGGGGTTGGTCCGTTTTATCCTGGGAAACAAATTGTTATCACATCAATCAGTGCATACGACAACAATATTGTTTTAAGGAAATAGAATCATTTTTGGACTTAGACATTACTGAAATATTCTTCTTCTAGTCTGTTGGTGACAGTTCTATACCACTCCAAACTAGTGCACAATCGGTCTCGCTTACTGTCATTGCCGTAATCATAGTTTGACTGGACAATTGTGGCATTATTGAGTAACATTGATAGTTGTTGCTGTCAATTTGCAATACAATCGTGTATTGACCAAAAAAATCTAAATTTGTAATACAGTCGTATATTGACAAAAGTTCTAACACACACACACACACACACACACATATATATATATATATATATATATATATATATATATATAATTTCATCAGCCGACCCTCCTACAAGTAAACAACTGAAAAAAGCAGATAAATTTCAACTTATTACACTATAGCTTTTATTACCATCTGCACGTACTTTTGTCTACGCATACTTTTTGTCCACCTTGCTAGGTTAACATGCTGTTCTGGGCCTCAATCGAGAATATTTCATATGATGTATTCTTGTAGTACATAACTAGACAGAATAATGGTAAACAATAAGAGTTTATGAGCTCTAAGGATTTTCAAATCAATCCTTATTTCTTTTACATGTGTTACATTCACATACCGATTTCTACACACATGGGAGGATTAAGGCTGGTGAGGTCACTTCACCTCACCAGAAAAAGTGACCTTGCCACAAACGCGCGTACATTCCCTTTTACTAAAAATAGTCCGCATTGTTCTTAGCTCTCTTGCTCAAAATTTTATATCGCTTCAGATTATAGTTCCACATTCCATGACATCAAATTTTGGCCCTGCTCTTGCACATCTTCCTCCATTCCTTACATTGATTTATGGAAACGGGTAATCTACTGACCCTAATTTAGTTTGCGCTGATCTAAACATTTTTTTCAATGTCTACTTAAATTAGTACTTAACGTGAATGGAGCTATATATTTGAAAGTTTTTGCTGATTTTTCCCTGTATTGAATGAACTGAATCATCAAATTTAGGTTGAAATAAATTCTTTTACTGAAGCAATACCCTTTTCTGAATCGATTTGGTGAAATGAAAATGAAAAAAAAATTGCTGAATGAAATGGTAATGGTATTGAACTCGCGAAATGAAATGGCAAGATGAATGAAATGCTAGTGTAATTGCTGAATTGTATTGATTCCACTAAATGGAATAGCAATGAATTTGGTGAAATCATAATAAATTTGATAAATGAAATGGTAATGGCTATTAATTGTTTTTATTATGATTCTGTTTATAGCCATCTGAATAATTATCGAAAAAAATAGGGTCTATTGCCCCTTAACCTCCACGATTTTCTGTATCGTGACCTCACCAAGCTCAATTCTGGCTACGCCACTGTCTATACAGTTCTGTACTATATCTCAACACGGTTTCTTTTAAACCCTCCACAACTTCATTTTTTTTTCATTTGCTTAGAATTATCCCATCATCATAATTTTCACCATGTTTTCTACATTAGAAATATTCTCATTCGCTCGCTCTAATGTCATCATCCTTATTTTCATTTAAATTCTTCACTGGTATGAGATTAATATCCGTATGCACATAAATATTAGTTTCAGAATTATCCAGAATTATTTCGATTGTTTACCTCCACAAAATTAAAGGTTTCTAAATTGATTAGTTGAAAACAAGGAGTACAAATTAAATAGTATAAATTACATAATAAAAAGTAACTTTGTAGATATACCATTTTAACATCAACATGTTTTATATCATTTACACGTGCAACACATGGATTTGCACACTATAAACGATAGAGGACAAATCATGATGAACATTTAGTTGAATATTGAATTCCCTAACTACACAATAGTTTCTTTTACATGATCAAACATATTTCTGATAAACCCTTTCATATTCCTATCTCCCATTTATTCTTCTTTATGTCTTTCTAGAAAGAAAAAGGATAAACCAAAAAGAGAGAAAGTAGAAAGTTCAATTTGAAGAAGGATTGCAAAGTTTCTATTGAAAGAAACTTTTGAATATTCAAAAAATGACCCAATATTCAACTTTTTGGTTGAATATGCCTCTTCTTTCAGCTGTTGTGTGGTTTGAACTTAACATTCAAAAGTTGACCCACAAGGAACTAGGAAGGTTGAATTTTCAACTCAGTTAATTTTCCCATAAATTCAGATTAATTAACTATATATTCAAAATTTTATCTACCTCATAAATTAGAAATCAGACCTTCTTTTCATAAATTTCTCTGTTCTAATGAAACGACCCAAACATCCCCGTAAAGGAAAGTACGGATTGCTTTGAGAACAACATACATCAGAACACAAAACAGAAGAACATTTTATTGCTGATTACAACAATTACATCAGAGTACAAGAATATACAAGAGTGTGAATAAATATTTTACATTAGAAATACAATATCAGAGATTTAAAATTACATTTAAATAGCAGCGGAAAAAATATATATAAAATACAACTGAAAGAAATACATGGATACAGAGCTTTCCGAATATCGCTTCAGCTGTAGACCAGGATCCTGTGAATAAATATATGCAAACCCAAAACTACTAGCTGCCGTGTGGAAAATAGGGGCACCCAGAGTTTAGGTTAAAATAATAAACTCCAGGTCAGTCATAGGACTGGTGTGAGAACTAAAAACAGTTATTAACTTTATTTTAAAGTTAGGTAAATCAAGGGACCACGCTGCTAACGCGGAACGGGTGTCCTCCCAAGAATACCAATGCATAAAAACAACGCAATGCTTTTAGAAAATGAAACCATTATAAGACTCAAGTCCCTTGCAACGAAAGCCGAAGGATAGAGTTTACCTTATAATGGTCAAAAATGCTTAATACGCGAAATTCATGTTTTATACTATAAGTGCACAGTGTAGAAAACAATTTCGAATATAAAAGTATCAAATTAGGTGGCATAATATGTTATGTAAGCGGCATAATATGTTATGTCACCATATAAGTATACAACTAAAAACCGTAAGATCGTATTGGAAAATTGGATTCCATCATGATGGCTACTGATTCGAAAGATCAATCGCGAATGTATCTCCACGGCTTACGTCTCGGAGGGAGAAAACACCGAAATACATATACTATGCACTTTGGATGAGCAGTAATCTGATCTATCCTCATGAGATTCAGCTGAAATGACCTATCCCACTTCTAGAGTGGAGCGACCACCCTAGCCCCATTGGCCGACCCCAAATCCGTATAAAGTATATTGGTCAAACCGAACATTATCAAACAAATCGTTCACCATCATACCGTGGTGTGTGAGGCCCGCGAAGTCACGTTGTATCCAAAGCAGCGCTATATAAAAGCTATGCTTTGGTCTTCATCCACAAGGCTCTGCTTTTCAATAAAAGCCTTGATCATATGCATCTTAGCATGCCACATTATTAGACCATACCATATCATTGATTCATCTATCGATATATAACAGGGTGTTAAGCAAGAAAATAAATTCTTCGCCCCCAAACAGCTATATATTAAATAGAGATCAACGAATACAATATAAAGGAATACAATGTTAGACACACAATCCATTTATCAGTCCGTTCTGGGTCTGAACGAAACCATATCCGGTAGATCTCCAAATACGTCTGAATGATCACCAATTTTTCCCTCATTTTGGGTGTACGGTCCAATCAAGATATCAATAATCATCCATTCGATATGGAAATTTCCCGGTCTTCAATAACCGTCTTCATCATCGATCTTCAATCGTCTATGAATTATTCAGAATGGGTTAAACTCGGTCTTTCTGAATAATTTGCATAATTTAAAATCATGTGCTTTAAAACACAACCAACGCCTCATTCCAGTCAAGAGTATCCTTTGATTTTAATTTAAACCAAATTAAGGTTTATTCAACTAGTCGGGATTAACGCCTTACCGAAGTAATCATTAATTAATATCCCATTCCCAACCTACACAACCCATGGAGTAAACTGGTGGCACTCCATATTTAACACCCAATGTGTTACGGTAAACTTAATTACCGTTTTATCGTTCAAATCTAATTAAAGATTTAACTATCGCTTGGAGTAAAACTGGTGGTACTCCATTATCGTTCATTTCTTGAATTAAGTAAATTTAATTACTTTTATCCTCATTCAATCCAATTAAAGATGTATTAAAACTATATTTAGTTTTAATCTTCAAGAATCATTATTTAATGATTATTTAACTTTCAAGAGATAATCTTGCCTTTAACTGGGTTAACGAACAAATGTCGCTTAAAAAACATCGTCCACAATAAACCCAAAATCATATTCCAATTTAATATATTAAATTGAAAACATCTCTTTAGAATATTTCGTTAAATCTTAATTAAAAGATTTATGCATTACCAATCTAAATTTCACTGTCAAACGGGTTTTAAGAACTAATGTCATTTAAAAACATTGTTCACAATCAACCCAAAAGCCAGTTTCACTTAATATTCAATTATTTTTAATAATTGGAAATTTTATCTAAATCTTAATTAAAAGATTTATTCTTTTGTTACGACCCGAACTTCCCCGGTCTCCGAAGAGAAGAGAAAGAACGAATCGTATTGAGAACACGACAAAATAGAACGCAGACAGAAGAACATTTCATTGTTAATTACAACAATTCATCAGAATACAGGAATATACAGAGTATAAACAAATAATATACATTATAAAATATCAGAGATTACAATACATTACATTGCAGCGGAAAAATAATACAATACACAACTGAAAGAGGTATACGGATACAAAGCTTTCCGGATATCATTCCAGCTGTAAACCAGGTTCCTGTGAATATAAATCTGCAAAACCAAAACTACTAGCTGCCCGTGTCAAAATAAGGGCACCCAGAGTTTAGGTTAAAACAATAAACTCCAGGTCAGTCAGGGGACTGGTGTGAAAACTAAAACAATTATTAATCTTTATTTTTAAAGTTAGGTAAATCGAGGGACCACGCCATATAACACGGAACGGGTCTCCTCCCAAGAACACCAGTGCATAAAACAACAGCGCAATGCTAAATAAAGAACAATGAAACTATTATAATACCCAGGTCCCATCACACAATGCAACACAAACCGGAGGATAGGGTTTTTACCTTATAATAGCCAAGAATGCTTGGTACGTTTAAAACAAATCACTTGATACTATTATAAGTGCATAGTGTATAAAACAACTTCAAATCATAAGTATCAATCATAGATGGCATAAGTGCCCCATACCACTATGTCGCCATACTAGGCTTTACAATCAAAACCGCAAGGTCACGTATTGGAAGTTGGATTTCCATCTGTGAACCGAGGCAAAAGATAGTCCTCTACCGAATTCGAGACTCTCTAGCTCGAGCCTCAGGCAAGTAATCTATCAAGCCTTAGGAGCCACAGGGCCGGTCCACCGATGTGGATTAAAATGCCTGAACATTGCGTTTCCCCGCCCTTTGGGCCGTAAATGAGTCCAATGATCCCATCGGTCCTGGATCGACCGATATATCCGAGGCGCCTCGCAACAGCAACAACCACATAAGTCAAACTCATCAGGGCGTGTAAAACCACTGACGCCACTTCTAGCTAGAAAGAAACGCATGCCCTCCCAGGATCTTTCTCTCGTTTTTGGTTCACAACCGGGGTGTGAGGCTCGCGAATCAACGTTACACAAAGCTATGCCACAAAGGTCGTGCTTTGATCATCACCCACAAGGCTTTGCTTTTCAACAGAAGCCTCGATCAATTGCCACTTAGGCATGCCACACAGGCAATTCACTCCATGCGATTGATATCCATCAATATATAACCCCTGAGCTCGTACGTCTCAGAGAAGGGCGTTAAGCAAGAGAATAAATTCTCTTTCGCCAAACAGATATATATTTAATAGAAATCAATCACACAAACTAAAATCCAATGTCAGACACACATTCCATTTACAAGTTCGTTCTGGGTCTGAACGAAACCGGAGGCACCTAGTACCCCGCATATCCATCGATCTCCAAGTACGTCTGGACGATCACTAACTGATTCCCTCCTCTTAGGTGTACGGCCCAATCAAGATCATCAGTAATTATCCAAACGACGTGAAGACCTCCGGTCTTCAACCACCGTCTTCATCTTCGACACCACGTCGAATTAGTTATTCAGAATGGGATAAACCCGGTCTTTCTGAATAATTCGCGTATATAATAAACAAGTGTTACACAAACACAACATACGCCTCATTCCAATTCAGAATATTCTTTTATTCAAATATTCTTATATTTGGGAAAGGTTCCCATTAATTTAATCAAAGATAAATTCTTGAAATTTATTATTTAATCTTCCTTTGAATATCACTTCAAACTAGTCGGGATTAGCGAACAACACCGAAGTAATTATTTATTTTATTTCCCAACCCCAACCTATTTATCCCATGGAGTAAAACTGGTAATACTTCATTCCTAACACCACGGTGTTATCGGTAAATTCAATTACCATTTCAGGTTCAAATCTAATTAAAGATTTAACTATCGCTTGGAGTAAAACTGGCGACACTCCATTCTCGATCTTTTCAATCTAATTAAAGATTCATTAAAACTCCACTTAGTTTTAATTTTTAACTGGGTTAAAGAATCAGTGTCATTTAAAACACTGTTTACAATAAACCCAAAAATCAATACCAATTCAATTCCAATTAAATATTATTTAATTGGTAACACTTCTTAAATCTAAATAAAAAGATTTAATCTTTTTCTCAACTGGGCTTAAGAACAGTGTTAATGAAGACACCATTCACGACAAACCCAAATCACATTTGATATTAAATACAAGGCTCTGAATAGAAAATATATCGGCTTATATTCAATATCAAATTCTACGATCAACAAATATCGTATTGGAAATAACGATGTAAATATATCTTTCAAATTTCCATAACAATATCTGTATAATCACGAAATCCAACATCGAAATACTCCACAGACAATTTCGATTCAAATCCATTCCAATTCAAATATTGGAAATTCTGGTTATTTTCAAAAGCATTTCAAATCCAATTTATTTATTTAAAAATAAATAGAATTATAATTCTAGTTCAAAACTAGTTCATTTCAATAAAAATCTATTTTCATCTTTTCAAATATGGAGTTTTTTCATCCCAATTCTTCCCAAATCATTTCTTATGATTTTACACAAATTATTACTATTTTTAATAATTTTTTCAAGGCCCGTACAGTCGATTGCCATCAACGGCCATCGAACTGCACTTACAGCGACCTTTTCTAAATTTGATTTGGACATAATTCCAAATAAAACCGTTAGATTTCCAATTTCTAATATTCGTTAGAAAGCTCTTTTCGGTACGAACCCAACGGTTCCGGTTTTAGGAGAATCCGACGGTCGGATCTCCGCAATATCCATTCGAAGTCAATGGTCGAAATTCACGAACTACCGCAGCGCGGCGCGTTCTATTCAGGCCATTATATTATATATATAATATATATATTTCGTCGATTTCCTTTTAAAATGTATTTTACAAATCGTTTTAAATTCGTTTTCAAAACGATTTCAACTCCCACCTCAAATTCAAATCAAAATTGAATTTTCCAATATAAATTCGTTTTAAATTCATTTCAATTTGATTTCGATTCAAATTGATTTCTAATTCAATTTCAGTTCTAATTCAATTCAATTTCAATTTGAATTCATCTCTATTCAATTTAATTCGAATTCATTTCTATTCAATTTCAATTCGAATTCATGTCTATTCAATTTAATTCGAATTTCAATTCTTTTCAGAATATCAGATTTTACAATCACTTTCGATATTCATTATAAAATGAATAAAATCGATATAAATATCGTTCACGTCAAAATGGCGTCAATCTAATCAACACGACTTCATATATTTCTATTTTCAAATATTCTATTTCAAATATTTCTTTTTCAAATATTTCTATTCAAATATTTCTTTTCAAATATTTCTATTCAAATATTTATTTTCAAATATTTCTATTCAAATATTTCTATTCAAAACTGGAATGAGGCTCAATCAATTACCATATAATGTTAATTATATGGATTTTCTACAACACATGTATAAAATAACAACGATAAATAATCAACCATCACCCAGAGTGCATTCTACACTGTATAAGCATCAAATAAAAATATTTAACGCTTATGATAGTCTGTCAATCATTCGATCAACATATAACTAATTATTGGGCTTAGTATATGTCATATATCACCCCAATACCCGTGTGGGGTTTTCAAATAATCAAACACAGATTTTATTTGTGCAGTTGGGCGATGTGTAAAATTTATCGTCCCAATCAATATCAGTCAAATGTGTGTATATAAACAAATCGTCCGATTCGTTTATAAATATTTATTTTATATATATGTTAAAAATTATATTTTTAACTAAAAAAATATTTTCCACTTTAAAATATTTCATTTCATTTCACAACACATCACACAACCAACTACACATCAAAATCAAACAAACAAGCATACAAGTCGTCCATGGTCTGTGGACGACGGGTGTCGGGTGCTACTAAACACCGTCTGCATCCTAGTATATATTTCAAACTAGAAATAGATTAAAAGTGAGGAGTTCTCACAGAGGGTTCCACTCTGCCGTGCTTTGCTTTTGAACTGCTGAACCGTCTGGATCTGCTTGCAATTCCAATGCAGTCCTTTTCCCGCTGTTTATAATAAAAATTATATTTTTATCGCTTCATTCAATAAATAAAATTCATATTTTTATTTCTACTTCATATATTTTTACAACGCTTCTTTCCACGTAAAAATTATATTTTTATATTTCTACTACATATATAAAGATCGAATTTTTATCATCTATATAATATAAAAATCGTATTTTTAATATTTCTACTATATAAAAATCACATTTTTACTTCGCTATTCAATATATAAAAATCGAATTTTTACTTTGCTATTCAATATATAAAAATCTCGTCTTTCCTTGGCTAAAAATCCGATCTTTCTTCTAAATAAAAATCGATCTTTCTTCTAAAAAAAATCCGACCTTTCTTCCAAATAAAAATCGATCTTTCTTCTAAATAAAAGTCCGACCTTTCTTCCAAATAAAAATTATTTCTTTATCTCACTATCTTTAAAGCAAAAATCACATTCCCATTTCGATGTTTATAAATAAAAATTCACATTTTCCATTCACTTCACCTATAAAGATCTTATTTTTATCGAAGTAAATATCATATTTTTACTTCACTACTTAATTAAAAATTATATTTTTATTACTCTACATAAATAAAAATTATATTTTTAATAATTCTATACTATAAAGATCAAATCTTTTTCTAAAAATCCCTTCTTTCTATATGAGAGTATAAATAAAACCGTATTCTTTTCTATGCCAAAAATAATATTCTCTATCAATGAAAAATCATATTTTTCCCACAACGTTATATTTTTTAATAACTTATCATAATTTCAGTTTTAATGATCATGTATTATTTTCAATGGTTTAAAATAAAATCGGATCTGTAGGAAATAAATAATAAAAATGAGTAAATAGGACTTACTGTATTTTTTTTTTCAGTGAGGGGGGGTTCTTGGCGTCGCAAAAAAAGGGGGGAATCTCGCTCGAGGTGGCGCGCGTCGGAGGTGGAGTCAGTAGGGGGTGGCAGCGGAGGAGGTCAAGGAGGGTGAGGCGTCGGGTTTCAGAAGGTCAGAGGGGGCTCGGCTAGGGCTGCGTCGGGTTTTGGAGCGAGGTAGGTGTAGGAAGGAAGAGGAGGGGGATCGACTGACGAGGGGGAGGGGGATGCGGTGATGGGCGGCGCCACGCCTGAGGCGGCGGCAGGCAGATGATCGGGGGGGGGGGGGGGGGACTGGAGCGATTTAGGGATCAGTTTTTTTTTTCTTTTTTTTAATCTAAACGGGAGGAAATGAGGAGAGAGAGAGTCAACGGGGGGTTATATAAATTATTTTATTATTATTTTAATTCAAAAAAAAAGCAACTTTTATTTTTGACCTCGAAACGAGACCTACCGCCTGTCGTTCATAGCTAATTACCCCCATTCCGAACATAATGGGATGTATCGTTGGCTGATTCGACCTCTTCGATCAGTTTTCGTCAAAATCAACATATAACTCTATATATTGAATTTGAACGTGCAATTCAATTTATCGGGGTCACATACTAGCACGAAAAATTCCAGAAAAATATTTTCTAGCTTCGTATTGACGAAACAGTCCTAACAAAACTAGTTTCGTCAAATTATGAGATCGTTTGAAAAATGGCCAATTTCCAGTCGATTAAAATCAACTAAAACTGGTCAAACGCGTTTTCGTTTGCCACGCTCACATATTGATTCGAAAAATTACGAAAATTGGAATCTAGCAATAACTTGACATCACGGATCCTTCAAAAGTGGTTTCGTCGAAATCCGATGTCGTTTGCAAAATTTCCATTTTTAAGGGCCAGAATTCCATAGCGACTATTCTGAAATTTCATTTGGACATATCTTTTGATTCCCGCTTTGAAAATTTGATTTTTCAGATTCGTTGGAAAGATATCATCAATTAGATTCTATTATTTTTGGTTTCGCTAAATTCCGGTTTATTTTGAATCCTGTACATCCATTTGAAGTTTGAAATTGAATTATCGAACTATCGCGCCATTTTCAATTCCTTTTTTAATTATAAATAAATATTTATATTCTAACGACGATCTATATAAATATATACGTTCTAATTCTATTCAAAATAAAAAATTTCGTCACTATTATTCAAAATAATCTATTTTAAATATTCAAAATTCATTAAAATTGCCAAAATAAAAATTTTAAACTGGCTCAGAATTTCGGGTTGTTACAATCTCCCCCACTTAAAACTTTTCGTCCCCGAAAAGGAACAAAGCCGAAAGTTGTTTAACAATCAGCTCAACTTTCACTATTTTCATTACGGCTTAAGTTCTTCAACGTTTCAGTTTCTAAGAACTTTTCAAATTTTTCAAAAATTTGGCTTATACCCAAAATTTTCGAAAAATTTCGCCATATACTCCCCTGCACCGGGAGCACTGGGAAAATCCCGAAATTGCCATACAGGCCCTCTGATCTCAAAAAGAAAAAGAAAAAGCCAAGCGGCTAGCCAATCGGCTCATAAAATCATCATCACCCAAACAAAACAGTAAATTATGGTAAACATGTACCTATTTGTCGGGCAAACAATTTTATTCTTCTGCTCTAGCCTCTTTGCTATGACTGTTCAATGTAAGTACATGTATATGCAAGCAAATGCAACAAATTTTCAATACAGTTCAATATTTTGTTCAATTTGATTAAAGGTTCAACATTTTAATTGATCAACCAATAGTCAAACAATACAATCAGCAATCAATTAGTTGATTGTCATTTCAAATTTATAACTTTGATATATAGTCTAAAAATCAGTTTTTTGATGCAAAATCACAACAATAAGCCCTATCTAATTATGGTTCTCACACCAATCAATAGGAAATATATAGAAATCTCACTTTCGTCACTCGAACATAAATTCTGATGATGATGCATCAATCATCGGAATTCTCTCCAGGCAACTAGAATGTGATTCAATATCTACCCAATATATCAAAACTTTAAATACACGCGGATCAGATGTATACGTAAAATCTATATATACTGGATTGTCCACATCAATATAAATAAATAACCAAATACGAATAATTGATTTAAATTTTCAAAACAAAGATTGTTCTCACTTTAAAAATATACTCTTCACACTCGTTTTAAGATACTACTGATCCCATCTCTAACGAGTCATTCCCATTGGATATTACAATCCAATATCTGATGAATTCTTTCGTATGGTTCTATCGTGTCTTGTTCTCTGAGCTTTGGAAACCAAAGCTCTGATACCAAACTGTTATGACCCGAACTTCCCCGGTCTCCGAAGAGAAGAGAAAGAACGAATCGTATTGAGAACACGAAAAATAGAACGCAGACAGAAGAACATTTCATTGTTAATTATAACAATTCATCAGAATACAGGAATATACATAGTATAAACAAATAATATACATTATAAAATATCAGAGATTACAATACATTATATTGCAGCGGAAAAATAATACAATACACAACTGAAAGAGGTATACAGATACAAGGCTTTTCGGATATCATTCCAGCTGTAAACCAGGTTCCTATGAATATAAATCTACAAAACCAAAACTACTAGCTGCCCGTGTCAAAATAAGGGCACCCAGAGTTTAGGTTAAAACAATAAACTCCAGGTCAGTCATGGGACTGGTGTGAGAACTAAAACAGTTATTAATCTTTATTTTTAAAGTTAGGTAAATCAAGGGACCACGCCGTATAACACGGAACGGGTATCCTCCCAAGAACACCATTGCATAAAACAACAGCGCAATGCTAAATAAAGAACAATGAAACTATTATAAGACCCAGGTCCCATCACACAATGCAACACAAACCGGAGGATAGGGTTTTTACCTTATAATAGCCAAGAATGCTTGGTACGTTTAAAACAAATCACTTGATACTATTATAAGTGCATAGTGTATAAAACAAATTCAAACCATAAGTATCAATCATAGACAGCATAAGTGCCCCATACCACTATGTCGCCATACTAGGCTTTACAATCAAAACCGCAAGGTCATGTATTGGAAGTTGGATTTCCATCTGTGAACCGAGGCAAAAGATAGTCCTCTACCGAATTCGAGACTCTCTAGCCCGAGCCTCAGGCAAGTACTCTGTCAAGCCTTAGGAGCCACAGGGCTGGTCCACCGATGTGGATTAAAATGCCTGAACACTGTGTTTCCCCGTCCTTTGGAGCGTAAATGAGTCCAATGACCCCATCTGTCCCGGATCGATCGATATATCCGAGGCGCCTCGCAACAGCAACAACCACATAAGTCAAACTCGTCAGGGCGTGTAAAACCACTGACGACACTTCTAGCTAGAAAGAAACGCATGCCCTCCCTGGATCCTTCTCCCGTTTTTGGTTCACAACCGGGGTGTGAGGCTCGCGAATCAACGTTACACAAAGTTATGCCACACAGGCCGTGCTTTGATCATCACCCACAAGACTTTGCTTTTCAACAGAAGCCTCGATCAATTGCCACTTAGGCATGCCACACAGGCAATTCACTCCATGTGATTGATATCCATCAATATATAACCCCTGAGCTCGTACGTCTCAGAGAAGGGCGTTAAGCAAGAGAATAAATTCTCTGCCGCCAAACAAATATATATTTAATAGAAATCAATCACACAGACTAAAATCCAATGTCAGACACACAGTCCATTTACAAGTTCGTTCTGGGTCTGAACGAAACCGGAGGCACCTAGTACCCTGCATATCCATCGATCTCCAAGTACAACTGGACGATCACTAACTGATTCCCTCCTCTTGGGTGTACGGCCCAATCAAGATCATCAGTAATTATCCAAACGACGTGAAGACCTCCGGTCTTCAACCACCGTCTTCATCTTCGACACCACGTCGAATTAGTTATTCAGAATGGGATAAACCCGGTCTTTCTGAATAACTCGCGTATATAATAAACAAGTATTACACAAACACAACATACGCCTCATTCCAATTCAGAATATTCTTTTATTCAAATATTCTTATACTTTGGGAAAGGTTCCCATTAATTTTATCAAAGCTAAATTCTTGAAATTTATTCTTTAATCTTCCTTTGAATATCACTTCAAACTAGTCGGGATTAGCGAACCACATCGAAGTAATTATTTATTTTATTTCCCAACCCCAACCTATTTATCCCATGAAGTAAAACTGGTAATGCTTCATTCCTAACACCACGGTGTTATCGGTAAATTCAATTACCATTTCACGTTCAAATCTAATTAAAGATTTAACTATCACTTGGAGTAAAACTGGCGACACTCCATTCTCGATCTTTTCAATCTAATTAAAGATTCATTAAAACTCCACTTAGTTTTAATTTTTAACTGGGTTAAAGAATCAGTGTCATTTAAAACACTGTTCATGATAAACCCAAAAATCAATACCAATTCAATTCCAATTAAATATTATTTAATTGGTAACACTTCTTAAATCTAAATAAAAAGATTTAATCTTTTTCTCAACTGGGCTTAAGAACAGTGTTAATGAAGACACCATTCACGACAAACCCAAATCACATTTGATATTAAATACAAGGCTCTGAATAGAAAATATAACGGCTTATATTCAATATCAAATTCTACGACCAACAAATATCGTATTAGAAATAACGATATAAATATATCTATCAAATTTCCATAACAATATCTGTATAATCACGAAATCCAACATCGAAATACTCCACAGACAATTTCGATTCAAATCCATTCCAATTCAAATATTGGAAATTCTGGTTATTTTCAAAACCATTTCAAATCCAATTTATTTATTTAAAAATAAATAGAATTATAATTCTAGTTCAAAACTAGTTCATTTCGATAAAAATCTATTTTCATCTTTTCAAATATGGAGTTTTTTCATCCCAATTCTTCCCAAATCATTTCTTATGATTTTACACAAATTATTACTATTTTTAACAATTTTATCAAGGCCCGTACAGTCGATTTCCATCAACGGCCATCGAACTGCACTTACAGTGACCTTTTCTAAATTTGATTTGGACATAATTCCTAATCCAACTGTTAGATTTATAATTTCTAATATTCGTTAGAAAGCTCTTTTCGATACGAACCCAACGGTTTCGGAGTTTAGGAGAATCCGACGGTCGGATCTCCCGCAATATCCATTCGAAGTCAATGGTCGAAATTCACGAACTACCGCAGCGCGGCGCGTTCTATTCAGGCCATTATATTGTATATATAATATATATAATATATATACTTCGTCGATTTCCATTTAAAACGTATTTTATAAATCGTTTTAAATTCGTTTTCAAAATGATTTCAACTCCCACCTCAAATTCAAATCAAAATTGAATTTTCCAATATAAATTCGTTTTAAATTCATTTCAATTTGATTTCGATTCAAATTGATTTCTAATTCAATTTCAGTTCTAATTCAATTCAATTTCAATTTGAATTCATCTCTATTCAATTTAATTCGAATTCATTTCTATTCAATTTTAATTCGAATTCATGTCTATTCAATTTAATTCAAATTTCAATTCTTTTCAAAATATCAGATTTTGCAATCACTTTCGATATTCATTATAAAATGAATAAAATCGATATAAATATCGCTCACATCAAAATGGCGTCAATCTAATCAACATGACTTCATATATTTCTATTTTCAAATATTCTATTTCAAATATTTCTTTTTCAAATATTTCTATTCAAATATTTCTTTTCAAATATTTCTATTCAAATATTTCTATTCAAAACTGGAATGAGGCTCAATCAATTACCATATAATGTTAATTATATGGATTTTCTACAACACATGTATAAAATAACAACGATAAATAATCAACCATCACCCAGAGTGCATTCTACACTGTATAAGCATCAAATATAAATATTTAACGCTTATGACAGTCTGTCAATCAATCGACCGACATATAACTAATTATTGGGATTAGTATATGTCATATATCACCCCAATACCCGTGTGGGGTTTTCAAATAATCAAACACAGATTTTATTTGTGCAGTTGGGCGATGTGTAAAATTTATCGTCCCAATCAATATCAGTCAAATGTGTGTATATAAACAAATCGTCCGATTCATTTATAAATATTTATTTTATATATATATGTTAAAAATTATATTTTTAACTATAAAATATTTTCCACTTTAAAATATTTCATTTCATTTCACAACACATCACACAACCAACTACACATCAAAATCAAACAAACAAGCATACAAGCCGTCCATGGTCTGTGGACGACGGGTGTCGGGTGCTACTAAACACCGTCTGCATCCTAGTATATATTTCAAACTAGAAATAGATTAAAAGTGAGGAGTTCTCACAGAGGGTTCCACTCCGCCGTGCTTTGCTTTTGAACTGCTGAACCGTCTGGATCTGCTTGCAATTCCAATGCAGTCCTTTTCCCGCTGTTTATAATAAAAATTATATTTGTATCGCTTCATTCAATAAATAAAAATCATATTTTTATTTCTACTTCATATATTTTTACAACGCTTCTTTCCACGTAAAAATTATATTTTTATATTTCTACTACGTATATAAAGATCGAATTTTTATCATCTATATAATAAATCGTATTTTTAATATTTCTACTATATAAAAATCACATTTTTACTTCGCTATTCAATATATAAAAATCGAATTTTTACTTTGCTATTCAATATATAAAAATCTCGTCTTTCCTTGACTAAAAATCCGACCTTTCTTCTAAATAAAAATTGATCTTTCTTCTAAATAAAAATCCGACCTTTCTTCCAAATAAAAATTGATCTTTCTTCTAAATAAAAATCCGACCTTTCTTCCAAATAAAAATTATTTCTTTATCTCACTATCTTTAAAGAAAAAATCACATTCCCATTTCGATGTTTATAAATAAAAATTCACATTTTCCATTCACTTCACCTATAAAGATCTTATTTTTATCGAAGTAAAAATCATATTTTTACTTTACTACTTAATTAGAAATTATATTTTTATTACTCTACATAAATAAAAATTATATTTTTAATACTTCTATACTATAAAGATCAAATATTTTTCTAAAAATCCCTTCTTTCTATATGAGAGTATAAATAAAATCGTATTCTTTTCTATGCCAAAAATCATATTCTCTATCAATGAAAAATCATATTTTTCCCACAACGTTATATTTTTTAACAACTTATCGTAATTTCAGTTTTAATGATCATATATTATTTTCAATGGTTTAAAATAAAATCGGATCTATAGAAAATAAATAATAAAAATGAGTAAATAGGACTTACTGTATTTTTTTTTCAGCGAGGGGGGGGGGGGGGGGTTTCTTGGCGTCGCAAAAAAAAAGGGGGGAATCTCGCTCGAGGTGGCGCGCGTTGGAGGTGGAGTCGGCAGGGGGTGGCAGCGGAGGAGGTCAAGGAGGGTGAGGCGTCGGGTTTCAGAAGGTCGGAGGGGGCTCGGCTAGGGATGCGTCGGGTTTTGGAGCGAGGTAGGGGGTGCGTCGGGTTTTGGAGCGAGGTAGGTGGAGGAAGGAAGAGGAGGGGGATCGACTGACGAGGGGGATGCAGTGATGGGCGGCGCCATGCCTGAGGCGGCGGCATCCAGATGATCGGGGGGGGGGGGACCTGGAGCGATTTAGGGATCGGTTTTTTTTCTTTTTTTTTAAATCTGAACGGGAGGGAATGAGGAGAGAGAGTCAATGGGGGGGGTTATATAAATTATTTTATTATTATTTTAATTCAAAAAAAAACAACTTTTATTTTCGACCTCGAAACGAGACCCACCGCCTGTCGTCCATAGCTAATTACCCCCGTTCCGGACATAATGGGATATGTATTGTAGGCTGATTCAACCTCTTCGATCAGTTTTCGTCAAAATCAACATAAAACTCTATATATTAAATTCGAACGCGCATTTCAATTTACCGGGGTCACATACTAACTCAAAAAATTCTAGAAAAATATTTTCTAGCTTCGTATTGACGATACGGTCCTAACAAAACTAGTTTCATCACATTATGAGATCATTTGAAAAATGGCCAATTTCCAGTCGATTAAAATCAACTAAAATTGGTCAAACTCGTTTTTCTTTGCCACGCTCACATATTGATTCAAAAAATTACGAAAATTGGAATCTAGCAATAACTTGACATAACGGATCCAACAAAAGTGGTTTCGTCGAAATCCGAGGTTGTTTGCAAAATTTCCATTTTTAAGGGCCAGAATTCCATAGCGACTATTCTGAAATTTCATTTGGACATATCTTTTGATTCCCGCTATGAAAATTTGATTTTTTGGATTCGTTGGAAAGATATCATCAATTAGATATTATTATTTTTGGTTTCGCTAAATTCCGGTTTATTTTGAATCCTGTACATCCATTTGAAGTTTGAAATCGAATTATCGAACTACCGCGCCATTTTCAATTCCTTTTATAATTATAAATAAATATTTATATTCTAACGACGATCTATATAAATATAAACGTTCTAATTCTATTCAAAATAAATTTTTTCGTTACTGTTATTTAAAATAATCTATTTTAAATATTCAAAATTCATTAAAATTGCCAAAATAAAAATTTTTAACTGGATCAGAATTTCGGGTTGTTACAACTTTTCTCAAATAAGTTCAAGAATAGTGTTATTTATGACACCATTCATGACAAACCCAAAATCTTATTTGATATTAAATATAAGGCTTTGAATAGGAATTATCTCGACTTATATTCAATATCGAATTCTGAAACGAACGAATATCATATCGGGAATAACGATATTATATATCTTCCAAATTCCCAAAACAATATCTGCGTAATCATGGAATCCAATATCGAAATAATCCAAAGATTATTTCCACTCAAACCCTTTCCAATTCATATATTGGAAACTCTGGTTATATTAAAACCATTTTAAATCCTTTTATTTATTTATAAAATAAATAAATCACTCATTCTGATAAAAATACCTTTTATCTTTATAAACTTGAAATTTTCCATCAAAAACCCTTTTAAATCAATTATTATGATTGTACATAATTTTTTTTTTCCTATTTTTATTTATTCAAAAATAGGCCTATTCAGTTAAATGATGTTTCAGGTCATTTAACTGCACTGACGCCGTTTTTATTCAAATTTGAATTTGACATTTCTCAAAGTCTAACCGTTGGATTTCAAATCTCTTATTATCATATGAAAGCTCTTTTCGATACGAAGAACCCGTAGGTTCCGGTTTCTAAACAATCCGACGGTGGGATCTTTCGCTACGTCCAATCGAAGTTAATGGTCGAAATTCGCGAATGGTCGCTGTGCGAAACGTTCTAATCATGCCAGATATATATAATATATATATCGTCGATTTTTATTCAAAACGTATTTTAAAACGTTTATAATTCCATTTTAAAACGATTCCAACTTGCATTTCAATTTTAAATCAAAATTATTCTTTATCATATTGAAATGATTACATTTTCAAAATATTATATTCTGAAATTACTTCTTTATATTATATTCATTTTTAAATGAATAAAATCGATGGATAAATCTGTTCAGTTTAAAATGGCGTTGCTACTTAATCGGCTTCATATTTTTTCATCTAATTCTTTTTAATGTCATAATCTTACAATGAAAATATAATTTTCATTGTCAAACCTTTTTATTGGAAACAAAGTTAAAATAAAAATGTAATCTTAAATTTCCAACCTTTTTTTTTTAACAAAATAACGATAAAAATATGAGCTTTTAATTTCACTCTTTTTATCGGAACAAATGCCAATAAAAATATGTTCTTTTTAAACAAAATCTTTTTAATGTGACATTTCATTGTAACCTATTGACAATAAAAAATATAATCTTTTTAATGTGACATTCAAACCATTATTTGATTTCTTTAACTGAATATTATATTAAAACATTCATTTATTTCTTAATTGGAATGAGACTGTAACACCCCACCTCCGCCAGGGCCATTCACGAGAGAATGCACTAGCTTTGGAGGGGTGTTGTCTAGGTAAACATGCACAGAGATATCACAAGACAGAACATAGATAAATAAATAAATAAAGCAGCGGTAGAAATTTAAAAACCATCATTTCAAAACCAAATAGTCAACTTACATCAAAGTACTTAGTCATTATTTTCCAACTACCACAAGTCTAGAAAACATAGACTGAAAATAACATAAAGTAAACTATCCCCAAGATAGATGTGGTGAAGCCATAGCAAGCTCAAGTCCAAACCGTACATGAGCTGTCAAGAAAGCAAGCCAAATATCCAAGCTAAGCACTAGTGTTCCCTCCCTGAGAACCTGGGGGGGGGGGGGGGGGACGGAAGAAAAGAGGCGAAAGAAAAAGGGTCAGTCATAAAGACTGGTAAGTCCTACCTACTATTAGTATAAAAACTAATGAAGTTAACTAAACATGAGAAACTGAGATGAAACATAAAGATGGTAACTAACTGGCATGATAAATAGATAACAAGGTAGATAAAGTGTGGCATCGCATATACAAGGTTTAGTTTTGCACCAATAGTACTAGTATTCCAACCCATGTCAAGTATAAACAAGAAATGATCCCTTGGCCCAATATCATGAGTTGACCCAAGTCATGGTCCAACTATACAATCTAGTCGATCGGCTCCCTATAAGCCTAACTCGTCGAGTGTCGGTGTCATACGGCCCAATCACAGAATGTAGTCGAACTGTGCTAGGTCCACCCTAGGGTGTATCAAGCCCTTGGGTGCCTACCACTGACACGAATCAAGCACGCACAGTCTAAACCTACTGGTTCCCATGTATGTTATTTTTCAACTCCGGACTATGTGCACGACCATAGCCCGCCTGAACTTACACTGGCGCACCTACTCAGCCGTCTTTTTGGTCACTTACAATCATCCCAGTAATCGTGCCCCACCCTAGCCTAGTCCCTAAGGTATCATGATACATCCAAGAGGGTTACTGCTGAAAAGGACCACGTAACTAGGATTTCTAACGGGTTAAGTGTGGTTAACCCTATCCAATCATGTATCAAGTTGGTTAAGTGTATCCAAGTGGTTCAAGACTTAACCCTAACATGTGGCATTAATTAATTTAATGCACCCAACCTCTCACATTAGACTTTGTTGTGGTTACTGGATATGCCGGGCGGGTTCGGGCAGCTTTACACCACAACCTAGTCTAACCTCGGGTTTTAAGCGCGATATGACCAACTTCTCACATTGGGTCCTATTGTTTGTAGCCACTGGATTTGCCGGGCGGTTCCGGGCAGATTTACGCTACAAACTCAACCCAACCTCGAGTTGGCCACTTTATGGTTTTCTATATGTCATGACCACATTCACGTTTTCAAGAATAATCAAGTTTCATGTCACATTTCAAGTCATGTTTTTCATGTCATTTCAAGTATGCCTAACTACCAATAACGTATTCCCATTCGCACGTAAATTCGCATCAACACAAGTGAATCAAGGAACATAAAAATATGACCAGGATGGGCATAAGGTGGTATAGTTGGTCATAAGTTAAACATGATGATATTTGAGGCAAAGGTGTTCATCACAACTAGCATATTGGATTTTTGGCCTCATAACATGTATGACATCAAACTTAGCAAATAAACTTGTGGGTAGCATGTAGTTCAACATCACAGGCAAAGGTGATAACATGATAATAGTTGACATAGGGTGATAAACTTGTGGGTATCATGTAGTTCAACATCATAGGCAAGTTAACATCAAGGTTATGAGGGGTTCTATGTTGCATTATGCATAATCCCCAAATAAAGCTCATAGCTTTCTACCCAAAAATCAAGATGAACGGTACTAGGTTCATGATAGTTCCACAATCATAAATCAAAAGAGTCATAAATGGATCTATACATACAAATATAGCCCCAAGACAAGTATTACACCAAAAATCCCATTTCAACTTGCTACATGTTCATATTAACTTCATAGTTTAAATATAAGAGTAGAGTGGGGCTTACAAATCGTGACTATGAGAACTAGAACACAATGGAACAAGATAGAGACATTGTAGAAGCTATAGGAATGATGTAGCAACACTAGAAGCCTTGAGAATAAGTAGATCCTTTGATTTGATGAAGAAAGATTGCTTCTTTTTGCCTTAGAAGCTGTCAAGATGAAGATGGAGGCCATGATTAGGGAGCATTTTGGCAGAAATTAGTTGTTAGGATGATTTGTGATGGTTTAGGCTAGGTATTAGGGTGTTTTTATAGGTGTAGAGATTAGTTTAGGCCATAGGATTAACCCTAGTTTAGATCTGAACCATCAAATCCCGTCACAGGCCAAGTAAACATACCAATGGAGCAAACTGGTGCACCAGACCAATAGGGTCCCACCACGGAGGTCGACCCCCAGGTCGACACCCAGGTCGACTCCCCAGTCGACCTGGGGCTGGGGCAGGTTGACTCCCCAGTCGACCTGGGGCTGGGTGGGAAATTTTCCCGCCCAGTCTGTTTGGGGCTGAATTTGAATTTCGGGCTGAATTTTGAATTTTCTGAAATCTTCTATGGGCGATAACTTGGTCATACGGACTCCGATTTATGAAATTTCAGACTCGTTTTCAAGCAGAATTTCGAGACGATCGCAATGGCGTAACCCATTCCCATTGATTCTTAACTTATAATTTAATTCTGCCCTGATTTCTCGTTTTAACATGTTATTAAAAATTCGGGTTGTAACATTCTCCCCACCTTGAAGGATTTCGTCCCCGAAATCTCCAAGTTAGGAAGAACGTATCCTACCATCCATCATCCATCTACTCAAACATCATCCACAAGTAATCATTGTCGTTAGAAGATTTCTAATGCTGTATGAACATATGCAAAAGTGTGTGTATATGCACCTATCTAATGCGAAAATCAGGCGGTTACTGACTCAGTAAACCCCCTTAATGCAGAATACGTTAGTGCAATGAGTCCAAATGTTTGCAAATTCCTAACATAATTTATAATCTCTACATGAGTGCGCATAACATTCATTCATATGCATCATCCACGTGATAGCATAACAAGTTTCATCCATGAATAAGCATAAACACTCATGCATATGCAATATGAAAGTGTGTAAGCCGATCTTAGTGCCTAACGTGTATCATGCATCCACGAGTTACCACTTGCAAACACTTGCAACCATTTGCAACCATCAAGCATATCATGTTTCAAATACATGTTTCATCCAAAGGGTTTCTACCTAAAGTTCTCATGACAAGATTAACAAGATAACAAGATAAACATGGATAGCAAAAGAAAGATATGCTAACTAGGAAAGGAGATTGAGAATGTACCCTCAAAAAGAAATGGATAAAGCCCACGCATCTTCTCCTCGGTTTCCCAAGTTGCATCTTCATCGGCTTCACTCCACTGAACCTTTACTAACTTGACTTCTCGATTCCTCAGCTTCTTGATCTCTGTTCCTAAGATAAGAATCGGAGCTCGCCTCAGCGTTGCCTCTTTCTCTACCTCCACGTCTTCAAGAATGCTAGGCTCAACTACTTCGGCTGATTCATGTAGGCATTTTCGGAGATGTGAGACATGAAAGACACGGTGCACTCCAGCCAGCTTCTCGGGCAATTCCACCCTATAAGCCATTTTCCCAATCATCTCGATGATAGGGAAGGGTCCTACGAACCTTGGTGCTAGCTTTCCAACTGCTCCAAAATGAACCACATTTCGCAAAGGAGAAACCTTCACAAAGACCATATCTCTAACTTCAAACTCTAAGTCTGTCCTTCGTTTGTCTGCATAAGATTTCTGTCTGTCTTGGGCCGCTTTCATCCGCCTTCGAATCAACTCAACCTTCTCGGATGTGTCCCTTATCATGTCGGGCCCAAGTATAAGCTTATCCGTCGTCTCCCAACAACATGTTGGCGACTTGCACGGCCTCCCATACAAAGCTTCGAATGGTGCCATCCCTATGCTTGCTTGGTAGCTGTTATTATAAGCAAACTCTACGAGAGGAAGGTGGTCTTCCCAAGTGCCACCAATGTCAAGAATGCATAGCCTCAACAGATCTTCTAGTAACCTATTCACCCTTTCGGTCTGACCATCAGTCTGTGGGTGATAGGCGGTACTTAGATTCAATCGCGTACCCATCGCTTCTTGCAAACTACTCCAAAATTGGCTAGTGAAGATTGGGTCACGATCGCTCACTATGCTAGAAGGAACTCCATGCAATCGCACTATCTCCCGAAGTAAACAGATGCTAGCCATGATGCGGTCCTCTTGCTCTTTACTGGAATGAAATGAGCGCTCTTCGTGAGTCTATCCACTATGACCCATATGCTAGTATTCCCCTTCCTTGATCTCGGCAATCCATCCACAAAATCCATAGAGATACTTTCCCACTTCCATTGCGGGACCTCCAATGGATGCAGCAGCCCACCGGGCTTCTTCGACTTGGCCTTTACTTGTTGGCAAACAATGCACCTAGAAACAAACTCTGCAACATCCTTTTTCATCCCATCCCAAAAGAAAATGCGCTTCATATCCCGGTACATCTTATCCCCTCCGGGATGTATGGTCATCTTCGAGTGATGCGCCTCCTCAAGAACTTTATTTACTAAGTCTCCCACTTGTGGGACACATAGTCTTCCATCTCGCCTTAGCCATCCCTTGTCATCAGTAGTATATCTAGCGAGGTGACTTGACGTCTCACCACGAATCAACTTGTCAATGATCCCGACTATCTGCGGGTCTTCCCTCTGTGAAGCCCCAACTTGATCAAGAAGTGTAGGCCTAAGCTCAAGGGATGCTAAGGAACCAGTCATCGACACAACAGCAGGTGTAAAATCAAAGGTTGCTAAGAACTCTAGGCTCTTCATCTCAACTAACAAGGGACTCAAAGTCAACCTTCTTCTACTTAGCGCATCCGCCACAACATTACCCTTGCCAGGGGTATAAACTATATCGAAGTCATATGATGCCAAGAATTCCATCCACCTCTGCTGCCTTAGATTCAAATCTTTCTACAAGAAGAGGTACTTGAGCGACTTGTGATCAGTTTATAACTCAAACCTTTCACCTAGAAGATAATGGCGCCAAGATTTGAGTGCAAAGACGATCGCCGCCAACTCCAAATCATGAGTGGGATAGTTCTTCTCATGAACTTTGAGTTGCCTACCCCCAAAGCATATCACTCCTTTCTTGCATTAGGACAGCGCCTAATCCCGTGCCACATGCATCGGTATACACGGTAAACAACTTCCCTCCATCGGGTAATGCTAGAACTGGAGTTGTGGTGAGGGCTTTCTTGAGCCATTGAAAAGCAAGCTCACACTCTAAGTCCCATGCAAAGACTAAGTTCTTCTTCGTTAACTTAGTAAGAGGGGCTGAAATCTTACCGAAGTCCTTAATGAACCTCCTATAAAATCCTGCCAGACTGAGAAAGCTTCTCACTTCAGTTGCATTCTTCGGAACTTTCCAGTCTTGCACCGTCACTACTTTAGCGGGACCCACAGCTATGCTTTGCTTAGAAACTATATGCCCAAGGAACCGAACTTCCCTTCTCCAAAAATGGCATTTGGAGAACTTGGCTTTTAACTGATGAGCTCTAAGCATATCCATAACCTCCTTGAGATGTGTAGCATGCTCTTCCTTGTCCTTAGAGAAGATCAGAATATCATCCACGAAGACAACCACGAACTTGTTAAGGAACTCCCTAAACACCCTACTCATCAAATCAACGAAGTATGCGGGTGCATTAGTCAAACCGAATGGCATGACAAGCCATTCAAAGAATCCATCTGGAGTCCTAAACGCAGTCTTGTCAATACTATCCTCAGCCACTCTAAGCTGATGGAATCTGGTGGCTAGATCGAGTTGAGAGAAAACAGAAGCACCTACAAGCTGGTCAAAGAGATCATCAATCCTCGGTAACGGGTGCCTATTCTTCTTTGTCAGCTTGTTTAACTCACGATAATCAACACATAGACGAAGCGAACCATCCGCCTTAGTAGCGAATACTACAGGAGCACCCTATTCAGAAATGCTTCGCCTAATGAAATTTTTCTCAAGCAACTCCTTGATTTGCTTGCTAAGCTCTCTTCTTTCTCGCGGGGCCATGTGCCTAACAGGCAATGAAACTGGCTTGGCATTATCAACAAGATAAATACGGAAGTCTATCTCGCGTTTAGGGGGTAACCCCTTCACCTCTTCAAAGACATCAGGATATTCTCGGACCACCCTCACAGATTGAAGATTGTCAATAGACGAGTCGAGGGATTCAAGATAACATAACATGACGGGATCCAGAGGGTTACAAGAAATCTCTAGGGTATTGCCAAGGCGAGTCATAAGCCTCACTACCCTATGCTCACAATCGAGAATGGCTCCATAACTGGACAACCAATCCATGCCCAAAATCAACCCGTATCCCATGAACCCGAGAACATAAGCATTACATGTGAATTCTACGGTCAAGATAGAAATCCTCAAATCCATACAAATCATAGATAGATGGGCGGAACCCCCAATTGGATTTGAAACACTAACGGGATCCTCAACTAGACTAGTACTTAGGTGCAAACTTTCAACAATGTCAGAAGAAATAAAGGTATGCGATGTGCCAGAATCAAATAAAGTTCGAACAGGAAAACCAGAAATGTAAACAAGGCTTTCTACAGAAATACTACCTCGGTCCGGAGCTGGAGTAGTGTTGAGAGCATGTATCTGCCCTCCAGAAGGTCCCGCCCACTGAGTCTGTCCTTTCCCCTGTCCTTGCTTCTTTGGGCAATCCTTACTGTAGTGTCCAGACTCTCCGCAATGAAAGCATTCTCCCAACTTCCTCTTCTTCTTCCTACAATCTTTGGCTATGTGTCCAGTGATCCCACATAAGTTGCACTTCCTTGTCTCCCTTGCCTTGTTGTTGTTGGCCTTGTTACCCTTGTTGTTATTGTTGTTCTTGTTGTTCTGGTTGCCACCCCACTTGGAGTCTGCCTTCTTGGTTTGAGTCTCATTAAGCTTAACTTCTTTCTTGCCATTCTTATCATCTCCTTGAAGCAAGGCCATATCCACTAATCTCTCAAAAGTGGCCCCCATGGGTATATGAGACATGGCCAATCCTTGCAATGGCTCATTCAATCCTCGAGCAAAGCGTAGAGCCTTCTTCTGAGGTGTTTTAACCATGTCTAAACTGAATAGAGCAAGCTGGTTAAACTTATTCACATACTCCCTCACGGTCATGTCCCCTTGCTTCAAAGATATAAACCTCTCCAATTGCAGATTCTCTTCAGCAAATGATAGAAACTTAAGCCCAAACCTCATCTTAAAGTCGGCCCAAGTCTCTATAGGTCTAGTAGCGTTGGTGACTTCCCACCAATAAGCAGCTTCCTCTTTCAATAGCCATACTGCCAACAGAACTTTCCAACGATCTTCTACATCAAAGATAGCAAAAAGGTCTTCAGTTTCCCTTAACCAGTTTCTTGCCTCAACATAAGTCTCTGTCCCAACAAAATTCTTTCCACCCATCGCCTTAAAGTCCTTGCAAATCTTCGCGAAATCCGCTTGTGGATGCTGAGGAGGAGGGGGAGGAGGAGGAACCTCAGGTACGGGAGGAGGAGTGGGAGTGTTTCCTGGGCCCGCATCGTTGGCCCTAGCTTCTAAGTACCTTCGGAACCATCCAGGTATGGGTACTCCCTCGGGAAGGTTAAGATCAGCCATGCTGAAAAAGGAAAAGATAGATTTAGAACGAGGAAACGAAGGATAGTGCTAATGGCTTTTTGGGGGATAGCCTTTTAAAATAAATTAGACTTTCCTTGGAAAAATACTTAATTGGTTTTGAAAATAGTTTTTCAAAAAGGGTTTTTATAACTTTTGTCTGATCTAGTAAAACCTCATGCTCTGATACCAAATGTAACACCCCACCTCCGCCAGGGCCATTCACGAGAGAATGCACTAGCTTTGGAGGGGTGTTGTCTAGGTAAACATGCACAGAGATATCACAAGACAGAACATAGATAAATAAATAAGTAAAGCAGCGGTAGAAATTTAAAAACCATCATTTCAATACCAAATATTCAACTTACATCAAAGTACTTAGTCATTATTTTCCAACTACCACAAGTCTAGAAAACATAAACTGAAAATAACATAAAGTAAACTATCCCCAAGATAGATGTGGTGAAGCCATAGCAAGCTCAAGTCCAAACCGTACATGAGCTGTCAAGAAAGCAAGCCAAATGTCCAAGCTAAGCACTAGTGTTCCCTCCCTGAGAACCTGGGGGGGAGGGGGAAACGGAAGAAAAGAGGCGAAAGAAAAAGGGTCAGTCATAAAGACTGGTAAGTCCTACCTACTATTAGTATAAAAACTAATGAAGTTAACTAAACATGAGAAACTGAGATGAAACATAAAGATGGTAACTAACTGGCATGATAAATAGATAACAAGGTAGATCAAGTGTGGCATCGCATATATAAGGTTTAGTTTTGCACCAATAGTACTAGTATTCCAACCCATGTCAAGTATAAACAAAAAATGATCCCTTGGCCCAATATCATGAGTTGACCCAAGTCAAGGTCCAACTATACAATCTCGTCGATCGGCTCCCTATAAGCCTAACTCGTCAAGTGTCGTTGTCATACGGCCCAATCACGGAATGTAGTCGAATTGTGCTAGGTCCACTCTAGGGTGTATCAAGCCCTAGGGTGCCAACCACTGACACGAATCAAGCATGCACTGTCTAAACCTACTGGTGCCCATGTCTGTTATTTTTCAACTCCGGACTATGTGCACGACCATAGCCCGCTTGAAACTACACTGGCGCACCTACTCAGCCATCTTTTTGGTCGCTTACAATCAGCCCAGTAATCGTGCCCCACCCTAGCCTAATCCCTAGGGTATCATGATACATCCAAGAGGGTTACTGCTGAAAAGGACCACGTAACTAGGGTTTCTAACGGGTTAAGTGTGGTTAACCCTATCCAATCATGTATCAAGTTGGTTAAGTGTATCCAAGTGGTTCATGACTTAACCCTAACATGTGGCATTAATTAATTTAATGCACCCAACCTCTCACATTAGACTTTGTTGTGGTTACTGGATATGCCGGGCGGGTCCGGGCATCTTTACACCACAACCTAGTCTAACCTCGGGTTTCAAGCGCGATATGACCAACTTCTCACATTGGGTCCTATTGTTTGTAGCCACTAGATTTGTCGGGCGGTTCCGGGCAGATTTACGCTACAAACTCAACCCAACCTCGAGTTGGCCACTTTATGGTTTTCTACATGTCATGACCACATTCACGTTTTCAAGAATAATCAAGTTTCATGTCATATTTCAAGTCATGTTTTTCATGTCATTTCAAGTTTGCCTAACTACCCATAACGTATTCCCATTCGCACGTAAATTCGCATCAACACAAGTGAATCAAGGAACATAAAAATATGACCAAGATGGACATAAGGTGGTAAAGTTGGTCATAAGTTAAACATGATGATATTTGAGGCAAAGGTGTTCATCACAACTAGCATATAGGATTTTTGGCCTCATAACATGTATGACATCAAACTTAGCAAATAAACTTGTGGGTAGCATGTAGTTCAACATCATAGGCAAAGGTGATAACATGATAATAGTTGACATAGGGTGATAAACTTATGGGTAGCATGTAGTTCAACATCATAGGCAAGTTAACATCAAGGTTATGAGGGGTTCTATGTTGCATTATGCATAATCCCCAAATAAAGCTCATAGCTTTCTACCCAAAAATCAAGATGAACGGTACTAGGTTCATGATAGTTCCACAATTATAGATCAAAAGAGTCATAAATGGATCTATGCATACAAATATAGCCCCAAGACAAGTATTACACCAAAAATCCCATTTCAACTTGCTACATGTTCATATTAACTTCATAGTTTAAATCTAAGAGTAGAGTGGGGCTTACAAATCGTGGCTATGAGAACTAGAACACAATGGAACAAGATAGAGACGTTGTAGAAGCTCTAGGAATGATGTAGCAACACTAGAAGCCTTGATAATAAGTAGCTCCTTTGATTTGATGAAGAAAGATTGCTCCTTTTTGCCTTAGAAGCTCTCATGATGAAGATGGAGGCCATGATTAGGGAGCATTTTGGCATAATTTAGTTGTTAGGATGATTTGTGATGGTTTAGGCTAGGTATTAGGGTGTTTTTATAGGTGTAGAGACTAGTTTAGGCCATAGGATTAACCCTAGTTTAGATCTGAACCATCAAATCCCGTCACAGGCCAAGTAAATAGACCAAAGGAGCAAACTGGTGCACCAGACCAACAGGGTCCGACCAGGGAGGTCGACCCCCAGGTCGACACCCAGGTCGACTCCCCAGTCGACCTGGGGCTGGGGCAGGTCGACTCCCCAGTCGACCCCCCAGTCGACCTGGGGCTGGGCGGGGAATTTTCTCGCCCAGTCTGTTTGGGGCTGAATTTGAATTTCGAGCTGAATTTTGAATTTTCTGAAATCTTCTATGGGCCATAAATTGGTCATACGGACTCCGTTTTACGAAATTTCGAACTCGTTTTCAAGCAGAATTTCTAAACGAACGCAATGGCGTAACCCATTCCCATTGATTCTTAACTTATAATTTAATTCTGCCCTGATTTATCGTTTTAACATGTTATTAAAAATTCGGGTTGTTACAGAGACCCAAACAATTACCATATAATTGATTATATGGATTTCATACATCGCATGTACTCTATACTAATGATCAATAATCATTAAAACATCCAAAGGTATCCAAAGTGCATCCTATGACTGTATAAGTATTAAATAAATAAATAATGTTTAAAACAGTCTAACTAATTACAAGGGATATGTGTGATCAGAATATCATCCCAAGACCCATGCGGGGTTTCATCCAACACATAATCAAATAATATATTATTATTTGTGCGCTTGGGCGATGTGTGAAAATTATCGTCCCAATCAACGTAAACAAGTCAGGTAACTTGTTAATGGAAGTGTAAAATTATTTAAATTATCATAAGTATAATAACATTATTTTAACATGTTAAATATCACAAATCTCAATCACATCATAACACTACATACATTTCAACAAGTCATTCATGATAGAAACAAATATTTCATCACAGACATTTAATTACATTTAGTTATAAAGATAATAAATATATAAAAGGTTGAGTGAGAAAGAGTTCTCACCTTTAGTTTCCACTTCGTCATTCATTAGCGGACGATTCAGATTCCGTCTACTTCCATTCAGTTCCATCGCAGTCTGTGTCACACAGTTCATATTAAAAATCATATTTTTAATGCGATGCTATATATAATTTAAAATCACGTTTTAAGCTGTTCCATATATATAGTAAAAATCATATTTTTATTTACGTTATGTTTACATAAAAATCATATTTTTATATTGTTATTTCTATAAAAAAACAATACTAATTTTCCATTTCAAAACAATGCAAATTTCCGACTTCAAAATAATGTAGATTTTCTACTTCAAAACAATGCTTTTTATATTTACAATACCATGTATATTTTTTTATTTCAAAACATTGTATATTTTATATTTCAAATCATTGTATATTTTATATTTCAAATCATTGTATGTTTTTATTTCAAAAACATTGTATGTTTTTATTTACAAAATAATGGTATGTTTCATTCATAAAACAATGGTATGTTTATTTCAAAATAATGATTTGTTTATTTCAAACATGATACGTTTATTTCAATACAATGATTTGTCCTTCTATTAAAAACATGTCCATGTTTTACCTTCAAAAACATGTTAATGTTTTACTCTCAAAAACAATGTTCTTTCATTTTAAAAACAATGTAAATTTTCATTTAAAATAATGTTCTTTCAGTTTACCAAAGCGATGTTCTTCTGATTCACCAAAACAATGTTCTTTTAATTTAAAAAACTATGTTTATTTTATTTACCAAAGCGATGTTCTTTTGATTCACCAAAATAATGTTCTTTTAATTTATAAAACTATGTTTATTTTATTTAAGACCATGTCCATTTCATTTAAAAATAATAATAATAATAATAATGCTAATTTTTATTTCAAAAACCAAAACTATTTTTATTTCTAAAAAAAATCTATTTTTATTTGTAAAACATTTCCAGTTTTGTTTTGAAAACAATTCAAATTTTTTTTTTGAAAACAATTCAAATCTTTGATTTGAAAACAATTCAAATCTTTGATTTTATTTTAAACAAATCTATAATCTTCTATATATATGTTTAAAAACAACTAACATAAAAACTACCTTTAATAACATATAGAGAAATGTTGTCGTTGCTTTTTATTCTACTTCCTTGTCGGTTTTAAAGTGAATTCAACTTTCTGGAAAGCAATAGTACATTGAACCCATCGATTCACCATTAGGGTTTGAATTTGCGGCCCCTACGACTGGTCGGACCCCGATCCCAGATGACCCCGACCACCGCCGTAATGTCGACTCCCTCCTCCCCCACTGGCGCAACACTCGGCGGCTCCTCCTCCCTGATAAACGCGTCTGAACGTACCGCCTTTAAGGCAGAAATTCAAGCGCCTCTCTTTTCTGAAAATGATCATATCCGTATGAAAACCAAGCCCCTGAAAATCTCTTCGATGCTTGCTTTTTGAGTTGTCAATTTCGTTGATTAGAGATTGAGAAAAATGGAGGGATTCGATGGGAGCATTTTTTCCATCTGCTTTAAGTAATGGCGGCTGAGAAGGATACGTATTAGGGTTAGGAATTATACAGCGTATTCTACTGTGTATATGTAGGTGTATTTTTATTTTTATTTATTGTATTCCTTTAAACTCAATATAACTCATGTATCGTTCCGAACTCCAAATTAAACCCAACAAGTGTCGCCCCTCGCTAAATGCCCTCGTCCCGGACACAATGGAACATGTTTCATAACCCAATTCGATCGTTACGATCAGTTTTTCTTTAAATTAAAATTTAAATCAGTGTATATTTAAATTTAAACGTACATTTTAATTTACAGGGGCCACATACGGTCCCTAAAATTCCAAAAAAATATTTCTAGCTTCGTATTGGCGATACGGTCCGAACAAAACTAATTTCGTCAGATTCCGAGACCGTATGAAAAATGGCCATTTTCTGCTCGATCTGATTTGACTAATTCTAACAAAACACGTTTTCCTTTTCCACGCTCACATATTAATTTGAAAAATTATGAAAATTGTAACCTAGCGATAATTTGACATTCTGGTCCCAACAAAAGTTGTTTTGTCGAAAACCGAGGTCATTAGCAAAATGGCTATTTTTAAGGGCTATATATTATATTAAAATATATATATAAAAATTCTACAGCGACTTTTCTAAATTTTAAACTGGACATAACTTTGTATTCCTGATATGAAATTTGAATTTTCAGATTCATTGGAAAGATATATTTAAATAGATTTAAATATTTTTGGTTTTACAGAAATCCGATTTATTTTGAATCCTGTACATTCAGTCAAAGTTCAAATTCAAAATTTCAAACTACCGCGCTATTTTAAACTCCTTTTATAATTAAATTAAAAAAAAATCGTTCTAACGTCGATTTAAATTAATTTTTCATCGTTATTATTTAAAATAAATCATTTTAAATATCCAAAATTCATTAAAATTTCTAAAATAAAAATTTTAAATTGGTTCTGATTTTCCGGGTCGTTACTGTCTCCCTCACTTAAAATCTTTTCGTCCTCGAAAAGGAACGAAGCTAAAAGTAGTTTAAATAACTGACTCAACTTTAAATTCTAATCAATTTTCAATTCAGTTCAATATTAAATTCGATTTAGCTAAATTTATCATTCTTTCTCATATTGGTTAAATTAATTATCATTCCAATATTTTAATTAATTATACTAATTATCAAACATCACAGCCATCAATCAATTAGGTGATTAACATTTTCAAACATATATAGCTTTTATATATAGTCAAAAATCATATTTCAGTGCAAATCACAGCAATAAACCCTATCTAGTTTTGGTCCTCACACCAGTCAGTTGGAAATATATAGATATCCCACTTTCGAATACTCGAACATAAATACTGATGATGTCATGCTCATCATCAGAAACATCTCCGGGCGACTAGAGTGTGATTCTATATCTATCCAGTATATTGGAGGCTTCGTATATACGCTAGCTAGGCGTATATGCAAATCTCTATATACTAGATTGTCCAAATCAATATAAAATAAATATACTCAAATATGTATTATTAGATTAAATTTCAAAACTAAATTTGTTTTTTTTATAAATAATACTCTTCACACTCGTGTTAGGATACTACTGATCCCATCTCTAACGAGTCATTCTTATTGGATATTACTTAATCCAATGTCTAATGAATTCAACCGTTTGGTTCTAATGTGTCTTGTTCTCGAGCTCTGTAAACCAAAGCTATGATACCAAATGGAATGACCCAAACTTCCCCGTAAAGGAAAGTACGGATTGCTTTGAGAACAACATACATCAGAACACAAAACAGAAGAACATTTTATTGCTGATTACAACAATTACATCAGAGTACAAGAATATACAAGAGTGTGAATAAATATTTTACATTAGAAATACAATATCAGAGATTTAAAATTACATTTAAATAGCATCGGAAAATATATATACAAAATACAACTGAAAGTAATACACGGATAAAGAGCTTTCCGAATATTGCTTCAGCTGTAGACCAGGATCCTGTGAATAAATATCTGCAAAACACAAACTACTAGCTGTCCGTGTGGAAAATAGGGGCACCCAGAGTTTAGGTTAAAACAATAAACTCCAGGTCAATCATGGGACAGGTGTGAGAACTAAAAACAGTTATTAACTTTATTTTAAAGTTAGGTAAATCAAGGGACCACGCCGCTAACGCGGAACGGGTTTCCTCCCAAGAATACCAATGCATAAAAACAACGCAATGCTTTTAGAAAATGAAACCATTAGAAGACTCAAGTCCCTTGCAACGAAAGCCGAAGGATAGAGTTTACCTTATCATGGTCAAAAATGCTTAATACGCGAAATTCATCTTTTATACTATAAGTGCACAGTGTAGAAAACAATTTCGAATATAAAAGTATCAAAATTAGGTGGCATAATATGTTATGTAAGCGGCATAATATGTTATGTCACCATATAAGTATACAACTAAAAACCGTAAGATCGTATTGGAAAATTGGATTCCATCATGATGGCTACTGATTCGAAAGATCAATCGCTAATGTATCTCCACGGCTTACGTCTCGGCAAGAGAAAACACCGAAATACATATACTACGCATTTTGGATGAGCAGTAATCTGATCTGTCCTCATGAGATTCGGCTGAAATGACCTATCCCACTTCTAGAGTGGAGCGACCACCCTAGCCCTATTGGCCGACCCCAAATCCGTATAAAGTATATTGGTCAAACCGAACATTATCAAACAAATCGTTCACCATTATACCGTGGTGTGTGAGGCCCGCGAAGTCACGTTGTATCCAAAGCGGCGCTATATAAAAGCTATGCTTTGGTCTTCATCCACAAGGCTCTGCTTTTCAATAAAAGCCTTGATCATATGCATCTTAGCATGCCACATTATCAGACCATACCATATCATTGATTCATCTATTGATATATAACAGGGTGTTAAGCAATAGAATAAATTCTCCGCCACCAAACAGCTATATATTAAATAGAGATCAACGAATACAATATAAAGGAATACAATGTCAGACACACAATCCATTTATTAGTCCGTTCTGGGCCTGAACGAAACCATATCTGGTAGATCTCCAAATACGTCTGAATGATCACCAATTTTTCCCTCATTTTGGGTGTACGGTCCAATCAAGATATCAATAATCATCCATTCGATATGGAAATTTCCCGGTCTTCAATAACCGTCTTCATCATCGATCTTCAATCGTCCTATGAATTATTCAGAATGGGTTAAACTCGGTCTTTCTGAATAATTTGCATAATTTAAAATCATGTGCTTTAAAACACAACCAACGCCTCATTCCAATCAAGAGTATCCTTTGATTTTAATTTAAACCAAATTAAGGTTTATTCAACTAGTCAGGATTAACGCCTTATCGAAGTAATCATTAATTAATATCCCATTCCCAACCTACACAACCCATGGAGTAAACTGGTGGCACTCCATATTTAACACCCAATGTGTTATGGTAAACTTAATTACCGTTTTATCATTCAAATCTAATTAAAGATTTAACTATCGCTTGGAGTAAAACTGGTGGTACTCCATTATCGTTCATTTCTTGAATTAAGTTAATTTAATTACTTTTATCCTCATTCAATCCAATTAAAGATGTATTAAAACTATATTTAGTTTTAATCTTCAAGAATCATTATTTAACTTTCAAGAGATAATCTTGCCTTTAACTGGGTTAACGAACAAATGTCGCTTAAAAAACATCGTCCACAATAAACCCAAAATCATATTCCAATTTAATATATTAAATTGAAAACTTCTCTTTAGAATATTTCGTTAAATCTTAATTAAAATATTTATGCATTACCAATCTAAATTTCACTGACAAACGGGTTTTAAGAACTAATTTCATTTAAAAACATTGTTCACAATCAACCCAAAAGACAGTTTCACTTAATATTCAATTATGTTTAATAATTGGAAATCTTATCTACATCTTAATTAAAAGATTTATTCTTTTCTCAAATAGGTTCAAGATAGTGTTATTTATGACACCATTCACGACAAACCCAAAATCTTATTTGATATTAAATATAAGGCTTTGAATAGGAATTATCTCGACTTATATTCAATATCGAATTCTGAAACCAACGGATATCATATCGGGAATAACGATATTATATATCTTCCAAATTCCCAAAACAATATCCGCGTAATCACGGAATCCAATATTGAAATAATCCAAAGATTATTTCCACTCAAACCCATTCCAATTCATATATTGGAAACTCTGGTTATATTAAAACCATTTTAAATCCTTTTATTTATTTATAAAATAAATAAATCACTCATTCTGATAAAAATACCTTTTATGTTTATAAACTTGAATTTTTCCATAAAAAAGCCTTTTAAATCAATTATTATGATTGTACATAATTTTTTTTCCTATTTTTATTTATTCAAAAATAGGCTTATTCAGTTAAATGACGTTTCAGGTTATTTAACTGCACTGATGCTGTTTTTATTCAAATTTGAATTTGATATTTCTCAAAGTCTAACCGTTGGATTTCAAATCTCTTATTATCATATGAAAGCTCTTTTTGATACGGAGAACCCGTAGGTTCCGGTTTCAAAAGAATCCGAAGGTGGGATCTTTCGCTACGTCCAATCGAAGTTAATGGTCAAAATTTGCGAGCGGTCGCTGCGCGAAACGTTCTAATCAGGCCATCGTATATATAATATATATATCGTCGATTTCTATTCAAAACGTATTTTGACACGTTTATAATTCCATTTTAAAACGATTCCAACTTGCATTTCTATTTTAAATCAAAATTATTCTTTATCATATTAAAATGATAACATTTTCAAAATATTATATTCTGAAATTACTTCTTTATATTATATTCGTTTTTAAATGAATAAAATCGATCGATGAATCCATTCGGTTTAAAATGGCGTTGCTACTTAATTGGCTTCATATTTTTTCATCTAATTCATTTTAATGTCATAACCTTATAATGAAAATATAATTTTCATTGTCAAATCTTTTATTGGGAACAAAGTTACAATAAAAATGTAATCTTAAATTTCCAACCTTTCTGTTTTAACAAAATAACGATAAAAATATGAGCTTTTAATTTCACACTTTTTATTGGAACAAATGCCAATAAAAATATGTTCTTTTAAACAAAATCTTTTTAATGTGACATTTCATTGTAACATATTGACAATAAAAATATAATCTTTTTAATGTGGCATTCAAACCATTATTTGATTTCTTTAACTGAATATTATATTAAAACATTCATTTATTTCTTAATTGGAATGAGACCCAAACAATTACCATATAATTGATTATATGGATTTCATACATCGCATGTATTCTATACTAATGATCAATAATCATTAAAACATCCAAAGGTTTCCAGAGTGCATCCTATGACTGTATAAGCATTAAATAAATAAATAAATAATGTTTAAAACAGTCTAACTAATTACATGGGATATGTGTGATCAGAATATCATCCCAAGACCCGTGCGCGGTTTCATCCAACACATAATCAAATAATATATTATTATTTGTGCGCTTGGGCGATGTGTGAATATTATCGTCCCAATCAACATAAACAAGTCAGGTAACTTGTTAATGGAAGTGTAAAATTATTTAAATTATCATAAGTATAATAACATTATTTTAACATGTTAAATATCACAAATCTCAATCACATCATAACACAACATACATTTCAACAAGCCATTCATGATAGATATGATCAAGCAAATATTTCATCACAGACATTTAATTACATTTAGTTATAAAGATAATAACTGTATAAAAGGTTGAGTGAGAAAGAGTTCCCACCTTTGGTTTCCACTTTGTCATTCTTTAGCGGACGACTCGGATTCCGTTCTACTTCCATTCAGTTCCATCGCAGTCTGTGTCACACAGTTCGTATTAAAAATCATATTTTTAATGCGATGCTATATATAATTTAAAATCACGTTTTAAGCTGTTCCATATATATAGTAAAAATCATATTTTTATTTACGTTATGTTTACATAAAAATCATATTTTTATATTGTTATTTCTATAAAAAAAACAATACTAATTTTCCATTTCAAAACAATGCAAATTTCCTACTTCAAAATAATGTAGATTTTCTACTTCAAAACAATGCTTTTTATATTTACAATACCATGTATATTTTATATTTCAAAACATTGTATATTTTATATTTCAAAACATTGTAGATTTTATATTTCAAATCATTGTATGTTTTATTTCAAAAACATTATATGTTTCTATTTACAAAATAATGGTATGTTTCATTCACAAAACAATGGTATGTTTATTTCAAAACAATGATTTGTTTATTTCAAACATGATACGTTTATTTCAATACAATGATTTGTTCTTCTATTAAAAACATGTCCATGTTTTACTTTCAAAAACACGTTTATGTTTTACTCTCAAAAACAATGTTCTTTCATTTTAAAAACAATGTAATTTTTCATTTAAAAAAATGTTCTTTCAGTTTACCAAAGCGATGTTCTTCTGATTCACCAAAATAATGTTCTTTTAATTTACAAAACTATGTTTATTTTATTTACCAAAGCGATGTTCTTTTGATTCACCAAAACAATATTCTTTTAATTTATAAAACTATGTTTATTTTATTTAAGACCATGTCCATTTCATTTAAAAATAATAATAATAATAATGCTAATTTTTATTTCAAAGACCAAATCTATTTTTATTTCTAAAAAAATCTATTTTTATTTGTAAAACAATTCCAGTTTTGTTTTGAAAACAATTCAAAATTTTGTTTTGAAAACAATTCAAATCTTTGATTTGAAAACAATTCAAATCTTTGATTTTATTTTAAACAAATCTATAATCTTCTATATATATGTTTAAAAACAACTAACATAAAACTACCTTTAATAACATATAGAGAAATGTTGTCGTTGCTTTTAATTCTACTTCCTTGTCGGTTTTAAAGTGAACTCATCTTTCTGGAAAGCAGCAGTACATTGAACCCATCGATTCACCATTAGGGTTTGAATTTGCGGCCCCTACGACTGATCGGACCCCGACCACCGCCGTGATGTCAACTCCCTCCTCCCCCACTGGCGCAACACTCGGCGGCTCCTCCTGCCTGATAAACGCGTCTGAACGTACCGCCTTTGAGGCAGAAATTCAAGCGCCTCTCTTTTCTGAAAACGATCATATCCGTATGAAAACCAAGCTCCTAAAAATCTCTTTGATGCTTGCTTTTTGAGTTGTCAATTTCGTTGATTAGAGATTGAGAAAAATGGAGGGATTTGATGGGAGCATTTTGTCCATCTGTTTTAAGTAATGGCAGCTGAGAAGGATACGTATTTGGGTTAGGAATTATACGGCGTATTCAACTGTGTATATGTAGGTGAATTTTTATTTTTATTTATTGAACTCCTTTAAACTCAATATAACTCATGTATCGTTCCAAACTCCAAATTAAACCCAACAAGTGTCGCCCCTAGCTAAATGCCCCCGTCCCGGGCACAATGGAACATGTTTCATAACCCAATTCGATCGTTACGATCAGTTTTTATATAAATTTAAATTTAAATTAGTGTATATTTAAATTTAAACTGTAAGGACCCGTTACTTCCCCGTGAAGGAAAGAGCAGATACTTTGAGAACAACACACAAAAGAACGCAGAAAGAAGAACATTTCATTGTATATTACAACAATTCCATCAGAATACAAGATTATACAGAATAAGAATAAATTACATTCGATAAATATCAGAGATTACAATAAATTACATAGCAGCAGAAAATAATACAAAGCCCAACTGAAGGGATATACGGATACAGAGCTTTCCGGATATCATTCCAGCTGTAAACCAGGATCCTGTGAATATAAATCTGCAAAACCAAAACTACTAGCTGCCCGTGCGGAAAATAGGGGCACCCACAGTTTAGGCTAAAACAATAAACTCCAGGTCAGTCATGTGACTGGTGTGAGAACTAAAACAGTTATTTAAAACTTTACTTTAAAAGAGAGTAATTCAAGGGACCACGCCGTATAACACGGAACGGGTTTCCTCCCAAGAATACCAGTGCATAGAATAAACAACGCAATGCTTTTTCAAAGAATGAAGCTATTATAAGACCCAGGTCCCATCACACAATGCAACGCAAGCCGGAGGATAGGGTTTTACCTTATAACAGCCAAACATGCTTGGTACGTTTAAAAACAAATCATTTGATACTATAATAAGTGTATAGTGTCAAAACAATTTCAATCATAAATATCAATCATAAATGGCATAAGTGCCCCATCCCACTGTCATCATATCAGGCTCTACAAATAAAGCCGAAATACACGTATTGGAAATTGGATTTCCGTCATGAGTTGAGGCAAGGGGCAAGCTCCTCTTCGCTTTCGAGACACTCTAGCAAATGTCTCAGGGCTACGCACTCTGGGCAACCCTTGGATGCTTCAGGGCCGGTCCTCTCTTACGTTTGAGGATTAGTTATTCCTGAACACACATTTCCCGGTCCTTACAGACCTAAAATCGAGGCGCCTCATCCAACAACCACATAGGTGAAAAGTACATAAATGTCAGGGCTGGTAAGTCACTGACACCACCAAAGCTAGAAAGAAACGTCGTGCTCTTACTGCAGTCCTTATCCCGTTTTTAACTCATACCGAGGTGTGAGGCTCGCGAATTCACGTTATACACAAAGCTACGCCACAGAGGCAGTGCTTTGATCATCAACCACAAGGCTTTGCTTTTCAACAGAAGCCTTGATCAATTGCCACTTAGGCATGCCACACTGGCAATTCATGCCATGTGACTGATGTCCATCGAATACAACCTCTGAGCACGTACGTCTCAGAGAAGGGCGTTAAGCAAAAGAATAAATTCTCCACCGCCAAACAAATGTATATTTAATAGAGATCAATCAACATAGAATAAAATCCAATGTCAGACACACAGTTCATTTACAAGTTCGTTCTGGGTCTGAACGAAACCGGAGGCACTTTCCTCGCATATCCATCGATCTCCAAGTACGTCTGGACGACCACCAACTGATTCCCTCATCTTGGGTGTACAGCTCAATCAAGATCATCAGTAATCACCCAAACGATGTGAAGACTTCCGGTCTTCAACCACCGTCTTCTTCTTCGACATATCGTCGAATCGGTTATTCAGAATGGGTATAAACCCGGCCTTTCCGAACAACCCGCGTATATTAAAAACAAATGTTACACAAACACAACATACGCCTCATTCCAATTCATCAGTCACTAACCGTAAATTAGTAAGAGAACAATTCCCCAAATATTAACCCCGAAGGCCGAAACCAACATCAGATCAATACCCAGGAAACCATTCTTCTTAACTAACCTACAGCTAGTTTCTAAATTTCATATTCTTAGGGAAAGGTTCCCATTAATTTTATCAAAGATAAATTCTTTAAAATTTATCCTTTAATCTTCCTTTGGATATCATTTCAAACCAGATTATGGTATTCCAAACTAGTCGAGATTAGCGAACCATATCGAAGTAATTATTTATTTTATTTCCCAATCCCAACCTATTCATCCCATGAAGCAAAATTGGTAATATTCCATATCTAACACCACGGTGTTATTGGTAAAATTAATTACCATTTCACGTTTAAATCTAATTAAAGATTTAACTATCGCTTTGGAGCAAAACTGGTGATACTCCGTTCTCGATCATTTCAATCTAATTAAAGATTCATTAAAACTCCTTTTAGTGGGTTAAAGAACTAATGTCATTTAAATCACAATTCACGATAAACACAAATCACATTCTAATCAAATATATCAGAAACTCCGATTTTTTAAAACCCCTTTTAAAGCCAATTTATTTATTTAGAAATAATTGGGTTTTAAATTTAGTTCAAACTAGTTCATTTCGATAAAAATCTATTTTTATCTTTTCAAATATGGAGTTTTTCATCCTAATTTTTCCCAAACCATTTCTTACGATTTTACACAAATTATTACTATTTTTAATAATTTTAACAAGGCCCGTATAGTCGATTTCCATCAACGGCCATCGAACTGCACTTACAACGACCTTTTCCAAATTTGATTTGGACGTATCTCCAAATCCAACCGTTAGATTTCAAATTTATAATATTCGTTAGAAAGCTCTTTTCGATACGAACCCAACGGTTCCAGTTTTAGGAGAATCCGACGGTTGGATCTCCCGTTATGTCCGTTCGAAGTCAATGGTCGAAATTTACGAACTGCCGCAGGGCGGCGCATTCTATTCAGGCCATTATATATAATATATATATATATATATATTATATATCTCGTCGATATCCCCTTTTTAAACGAATTTTATAAATCGTTTCAAATTTGTTTCAAAAACAATTTCAACATTCATTTCAAATTCAAATCGATTTCGATTCTATTTCAAATTCGTTTCCTATTCGATTCAATTCAAACTCGTTTTCTATTCAATTCAATTCAAATTCGTTTTCTATTCAATTCAAATTAAATTCGTTTTCTATTCAATTCAAATCAAATTCGTTCTCTATTCAATTCAAATTAAATTCGTTTTCTATTCAATTCAAATCAAATTTGTTTTCTATTCAATTCAAATTCGTTTTCTATTCAATTCAAATTAAATTCGTTTTCTATTCAATTCAAATCAAATTCATTTTCTATTCAATTTAAATTAAATTCGTTTTCTATTCAATTCAAATTAAATTCGTTTTCTATTCAATTCAAATTAAATTCATTTTCTATTCAATTCAAATTAAATTCGTTTTCTATTCGATTCAATTCAAATTCGTTTTCTATTCAATTCAAATTAAATTCGTTTTCTATTCAATTCAAATTCGAATTCGTTTTCTATTCAATTCAAATTAAATTCGTTTTCTATTCAATTCAAATTAAATTCGTTTTCTATTCAATTCAAATTAAATTCGTTTTCTATTCAATTCAAATTAAATTCGTTTTCTATTCAATTCAAATTAAATTCGTTCTCTATTCAATTCAAATTAAATTCGTTTTCTATTCAATTCAAATTAAATTCGTTTTCTATTCAATTCAAATTCAAATTCGTTTTCTATTCAATTCAAATTAAATTCGTTTTCTATTCAATTCAAATTCGTTTTCTATTCAATTCAAATTAAATTCGTTTTCTATTCAATTCAAATTAAATTCGTTTTCTATTCAATTCAAATTCGTTTTCTATTCAATTCAAATTAAATTCGTTTTCTATTCAATTCAAATTCGAATTCGTTTTCTATTCAATTCAAATTAAATTCGTTTTCTATTCAATTCAAATTAAATTCGTTTTCTATTAAATTCAAATTAAATTTGTTTTCAATTCAAATTATAAAAACGAATATAATCGATATAAATATCGTTCGCATCAAAATAGCGCATCTCTAATCAAGACGGCTTTATATATTTCAATAATTCCGTTATTCTATTCAACAAATGAATATTTATTCTATTCAATACGTGAATCTATATTTTTGTCAACACATGACTAATCTCAACGAATGAGTACTGTCCACGTGTGACTATTTTTGTTATTTAATATATTTTATAAAAATTATGGTATCTATCGTTTGATTTAAATCAGACTCCAACCGTAAATTAGTAAGAGAACGATTCCCTAAATATTAACCCCGAAGGCCAAGACCAACATCAGATCAATATCCAGGAGACTACTCATCTTATATATTTTCCAGTTAATTTCTAATTTTATATATAATAAAGATGTAAATTTTATTGTTAAAATATTTCGTTCAACACATGACTAATCTCAACGAATGAGTACGGTCAACACATGAACCTTTATTTTATTATACAAAGATGTAAATTTTATTGTTAAAATATTTCGTTCAGTACATGACTAATCTCAACGGATGAGTACGGTCAACACATGAACCTTTATTTTATAATATTCTTTATTTTTCAAATTGGAATGAGACCCAATCAATTACCATACAAAGTTAATTATATGGATTCCATACCACACATGTATATAATAGCAACGATAAAAAATCAACCATCATCCAAAGTGCACCACACTGTATAAGCATCAAATATAGATATCTAACGCTTATAACAGCCTGTCGATCCATCGATCGACATACAACTAATTATTGGGATTAGTGTATGCTGTGTTTTATCCCAATACTCGTGTGGGGTTTCAAACAATCAAACACATATTTTATTCGTGTAGTTGGGCGATGTGCAAAATTTATCGTCCCAATCAATGTCCTTCAAATAGGTGTACATAAACAAACCGTCCGGTTTGTAAACGAATATTTTATTTATTCACGTTCACGTTAAAAATTATATTTCTAACGATCAAATTATTTTATTCAACCTATGAATATTCTATTCGGTTCATTTATTTAAAAAAATGGTATCTTTATTTTTTTAACTTATTTTAGAAAATTTCGGCGGCATAACGGCACGATACTATAAACGGGACAAGGCTTAACCTTATCCCCGGTCTAATAATGGCCCACGCCATACACATATCAATCAAATCCATTCCATTTCACCAAACAATCAAATTCAAATCAAACAATCTAACCAACTACACAACCAAACAAACAAGTCCATGGTCTGTGGACGATGGTGTCGGGCGCTACTAAACACCGTCTGCATCCTAGTATATATATATAACTAGAAAAAGAAATTTAGAGTGAGAAGTTCTCACCAAAGCTATCCCAACTCCACGCCACTTCATATGTAGGAAATCTTCACCTTTTCGTCTTTTGTCCCTTTCGTTGCCCGTATTCACTACATATATAAAAATCACATTTTTATATTGTTGCTATGTATATAAAAATCATATTTTTACACCGCTACTATATAGATAAAAATTCTATTTTTACATCGATGTTCATATAATAAAGATTATATTTTTATCACGCTATTCTCTATATAAAGATTTCGCCTTTTCAAATATAAAGATTTCGCCTTTTCAAATATAAAGATTTCACCTTTATTTCATCACTATAAAAATCACATTTTTATTTCGCTATATCTATAAAGATGATATTTTTACTATCTTACCTATATAAAAATCATATTTTTAAACTTCTACAATATAAAAGATTATATTTTATTATCTATATAATATGAAAATTATATTTTCAACCTTTACATACGATAAAAATTATATTTTTAACTTCCTTATCATATAAAAATCATATCTTTAATATGCCGCTAGTATAAAAACTATATTTTTTACCTTTCTATATTATAAAAATTTAATTTTTATTCTTGCAAATAAGTAAAAATCGAATTTTTATTACATTAAAAACTGAAAATAAAATAATTAGAACAAAGAACACTTACTGTGGTTGTACGATGAGGGAGAAGGGGCGTCAGGTGGTCGGCAGGCGAGGTGGGGGTCTCAGCAGGTTGGAGGGAGGTGGCGCAGGTCAGGGCAGGGGGCGGTTGCGCGCAGGGGGGGTTCGCCAGTCCGGCGTCGGCCTGGGGAGGGAGCGCGCCTCCATCGAGGGGGGGGGGGGGCGACGGGTTTAAATCGAAAGGGCGCTCGCGTGGAGAAGGAAGAAAGAGGAGAGAGAGGAGAGCAGCGAGAGGGGGGGTGCGGAGGTTGGCGATGGTGGACGGAGGCGGTGGGGCGACGGTGGAGGGCGCCAGTCGTGCTAGGGCGCGATTTTTCTCTTTTTTTCCTATTTCGATCTGAGAAAAATGTGGGGGGCCAGATAGTATAGAGGGAGGGAAGAGGTTTTTTTTTATAGTATTTTATTTATTTTTAATTTCAAAAAGCAACTTAAAATTTCCGACTCGAAACGGGACCCACCGCCTGTCGTCCATAGCTAATTACCCCCATTCCGAACACAATGGGATATGTATCGTAAGTTGATTCGATCGTTTCAATCAGTTTTCATCTAAATCAACATATAACTCTATATATTGAATTCGAATGCGCATTTCAATTTACCGGGGTCACACACTAGCTCAAAAAATTCCAGAAAAACATTTTCTAGCTTCGTATGGACGATACGGTCCGAACAAAACTAGTTTCGTCAAATTCCGAGACCGTTTGAAAAATGACCAATTTCCAGTCGATTAAAATCAACTGAAACTGGTCAAACGCGTTTTCCTTTGCCACGCTCACATATTGATTCGAAGAATTATGAAAATTGGATTCTAGCAATAACTTGACATCACGGATCCAACAAAAGTGATTTCGTCGAAATCCGAGGTCGTTTGCAAAATTTCCATTTTTAAGGGCCTGAATTCCATAGCGACTATTCAGAATTTTCAACTGGACATATCTTTTGATTCCCGCTATGAAATTTCGATTTTTCGGATTCGTTGGAAAGATATTCTCAAATAGATTCTATTATTTTTGGTTTCGCTAAAATCCGGTTTATTTTGCACCCGGTACATTCAATTGAAGTTTGAAATCGAATTATCGAACTACCGCGCCATTTTCAATTCCTTTTATAATTATAAATAATTATTTATATTATAACGACGACGCGTATAAATATATACGTTCTAAATATGTTCAAAATAAATTTCTCGTCGTTATTATTTAAAATAATTCATTTTAAATATTCAAAATTCGCTAAAATTGCCAAAATAAATTTTTTAAATTGGCTCGCATTTCCGGGTTATTACAATCTCTCCCACTTAAAACTTTTCGTCCCCGAAAAGGAACGAAGTCGAAAGTTGTTTAACAATTCAACTCAACTTCCTGTATTTTGATTACGGCTTAAGTTCTTCAACTTTTCAGTTTCTAAGAACTTTTCAAATTTTTCAAAAATTTGGCTAACACCCTAAATTTTCGAAAAATTTCGTCATAACCTCCCCTGCACCGGGAGCACGGGAAAATCCTGAAATTGCCATACAGGCCTTCTGATCTCAAAAAGAAAAAGAAAAAGCCAATCGGCTCATAAAATCATCGTCATCCAAACAAAACAGTAAATTATGGTAAACATGTACCTATTTGTCGGGCAAACAAATTTTATTCTTCTGCTCTAGCCTCTTTGCTATGACTTGTTCAATGTAAGTACATGTATATGCATGCAAACGCGACCAATTTTCAATACAGTTCAATATTTGATACAATTAGGCGTAATGGTTCAAAATTATCAAACAAATAAACAAACAACACAAACATCAATCAATTAGTGGATTAACGTTTCAAATTCATAATTTTGATATATTTACAGAAAATCATGTTTTTGATGCCAATTTACAACAATGTATTCTAGCTATATTTGTTTTGGTTCTCACACCAGTCTAATGGAAATATTTAGATATCACACCTTCGAAACACGAAAATAAATATTGATGATGTCATGACAATTATCAGAACCATCTCCGGGCGACTAAAATGTGATTCTATATCTATCCAGTATATTAAAACTTCGAATATACGTTCATGACGCGTATATGCAAAATCTTTATATATTGGATTGTCCAAATTCAATACAAATAAATATTCAAATACGTATACTTGAATTTAACTTTCAAAACAAAATTGTTTTCAATTGAAAAATATACTCTTCACACTCGTTCTAGGATACTACTGATCCTATCTCTAACGAGTCATTCTAATTGGACATTACTAATCCAATATCTGATGCATTCTTTCGTATGGTTTTAATGTGTCTTGTTCTCGAGCTCTGTAAACCAAAGCTCTGATACCAACTGTAAGGACCCGTTACTTCCCCGTGAAGGAAAGAGCGGATACTTTGAGAACAACATACAAAAGAACGCAGACAAAAGAACATTTCATTGTATATTACAACAATTCCATCAGAATACAAGAATATACAGAATATGAATAAATTACATTCGATAAATATCAGAGATTACAATAAATTACATAGCAGCGGAAAATAATACAAAGCCCAACTGATGGTGATATATGGATACAGAGCTTTCCGGATATCATTCCAGCTGTAAACCAGGATCCTGTGAATATAAATCTGCAAAACCAAAACTACTAGCTGCCCATGCGGAAAATAGGGGCACCCAGAGTTTAGGTTAAAACAATAAACTCCAGGTCAGTCATGTGACTGGTGTGAGAACTAAAACAGTTATTTAAAACTTTACTTTAAAAGAGAGTAATTCAAGGGACCACGCCGTATAACACGGAACGGGTTTCCTCCCAAGAATACCAGTGCATAGAATAAACAACGCAATGCTTTTTCAAAGAACGAAGCTATTATAAGACCCAGGTCCCATCACACAATGCAACGCAAGCCGGAGGATAGGGTTTTACCTTATAACAGCCAAACATGCTTGGTACGTTTAAAAACAAATCATTTGATACTATAATAAGTGTATAGTGTCAAAACAATTTCAATCATAAATATCAATCATAAACGGCATAAGTGCTCCCATTCCACTATGTCGCCATACTAGGCTCTACAAATAAAGCCGAAATACACGTATTGGAAATTGGATTTCCGTCATGAGTCGAGGCAAGGGGCAAGCTCCTCTCCGCTTTCAAGACACTCTAGCAAATGTCTCAGGGCTACGCACTCTGGGCAACCCTTGGATGCTTCAGGGCCGGTCCTCTCTTACGTTTGAGGATTAGTTATTCCTGAACACACGTTTCCCGGTCCTTACAGACCTAAAATCGAGGCGCCTCATCCAACAACCACATAGGTGAAAAGTATATAAATGTCTGGGCCGGTAAGTCACTGACACCACCAAAGCTAGAAAGAAACGTCGTGCTCTCCCTGCAGTCCTTATCCCGTTTTTAACTCATACCGATGTGTGAGGCTCGCGAATTCACGTTATACACAAAGCTACGCCACAGAGGCCGTGCTTTGATCATCAACCACAAGGCTTTGCTTTTCAACCGAAGCCTTGATCAATTGCCACTTAGGCATGCCACACTGGCAATTCATGCCATGCGACTGATGTCAATCGATATACAACCTCTGAGCTCGTACGTCTCAGAGAAGGGCGTTAAGCAAAAGAATAAATTCTCCGCCGCCAAACAGATATATATTTAATAGAGATTAATCAACATAGAATAAAATCCTATGTCAGACACACAGTCCATTTACAAGTTCGTTCTGGGTCTGAACGAAACCGGAGGCACTTTCCTCGCATATCCATCGATCTCCAAGTACGTCTGGACGACCACCAACTGATTCCCTCATCTTGGGTGTACAGCCCAATCAAGATCATCAGTAATCACCCAAACAATGTGAAGACTTCTGGTCTTCAACCACCGTCTTCTTCTTCGACATATCGTCGAATCGGTTATTCAGAATGGGTATAAACCCAGCCTTTCTGAACAACCCGCGTATATTAAAAACAAATGTTACACAAACACAACATACGCCTCATTCCAATTCATCAGTCACTAACCGTAAATTAACAAGAGAACAATTCCCCAAATATTAACCCCGAAGGCCGAAACCAACATCAGATCAATACCCAGGAAACCATTCTTCTTAACTAACCTATAGCTAGTTTCTAAATTTCATATTCTTAGGGAAAGGTTCCCATTAATTTTATCAAAGATAAATTCTTTAAAATTTATCCCTTAATCTTCCTTTGGATATCATTTCAAACCAGATTATGGTATTCCAAACTAGTCGAGATTAGCGAACCACACCACTGTAATTATTTATTTTATTTCCCAATCCCAACCTATTCATCCCATGAAGCAAAATTGGTAATACTCCATATCTAACACCACGGTGTTATTGGTAAAATTAATTACCATTTCACGTTCAAATCTAATTAAAGATTTAACTATCGCTTTGGAGCAAAACTGGTGATACTCCGTTCTCGATCATTTCAATCTAATTAAAGATTCATTAAAACTCCTTTTAGTGGGTTAAAGAACTAATGTCATTTAAAACACAGTTCACGATAAACCCAAATCACATTCTAATCAAATATATCAGAAACTCCGATTTTTTAAAACCCCTTTTAAAGCCGATTTATTTATTTAGAAATAATTGGGTTTTAAATTTAGTTCAAACTAGTTCATTTCGATAAAAATCTATTTTTATCTTTTCAAATATGGAGTTTTTCATCCCAATTTTTTCCAAACCATTTCTTATGATTTCACACAAATAATTACTATTTTTAATAATTTTAACATGGCCCGTACAGTCGATTTTCAATAAACGGCCATCGAATTGCACTTACACCGACCTTTTCCAAATTTGATTTGGACGTATCTCCCAATCCAACCGTTAGATTTCAAATTTATAATATTCGTTAGAAAGCTCTTTTCGATACGAACCCAACGGTTCCGGTTTTAGGAGAATCCGACGGTCGGATCTCTCGTTATGTCCGTTCAAAATCAATGGTCGAAATTTACGAATTGCCGCGGCGCGGTCTATTCAGGCCAATATATATATATATATAATATATATATATATTATATATATCTCGTCGATTTTCCCTTTTTGAATGAATTTTATAAATCGTTTCAAATTTGATTCAAAAACAATTTCAACACTCATTTCAAATTCAAATCGATTTCAATTCTATTTCAAATTCGTTTCCTATTCGATTCAATTCAAATTCGTTTTCTATTCAATTCAATTCAAATTCATTTTCTATCCAATTCAAATTAAATTTGTTTTCTATTCAATTCAAATCAAATTCGTTCTCTATTCAATTCAAATTAAATTCGTTTTCAATTCAATTCAAATCAAATCCGTTTTCTATTCAATTCAAATCAAATTCGTTTTCTATTCAATTCAAATTCGTTTTCTATTCAATTCAAATTCGTTTTCTATTCAATTCAAATTAAATTCGTTTTCTATTCAATTCAAATCAAATTTGTTCTCTATTCAATTCAAATTAAATTCGTTTTCTATTCAATTCAAATTAAATTTGTTTTCTATTCAATTCAAATTAAATTCGTTTTCTATCCGATTCAATTCAAATTCGTTTTCTATTCAATTCAAATCAAATTCGTTTTCTATTCAATTCAAATTCGAATTCGTTTTCTATTCAATTCAAATAAAATTCGTTTTCTATTCAATTCAAATTAAATTCGATTTCTATTCAATTCAAATTAAATTCGTTTTCTATTCAATTCAAATTAAATTCGTTCTCTATTCAATTCAAATTAAATTCGTTTTCTATTCAATTCAAATTAAATTCGTTTTCTATTCAATTCGAATTCGAATTCGTTTTCTATTCAATTCAAATTAAATTTGTTTTCTATTCAATTCAAATTAAATTCGTTTTCGATTCAATTCCAATTCGTTTTCTATTCAATTCAAATTAAATTCGTTTTCTATTCAATTCAAATTAAATTTGTTTTCTATTAAATTCAAATTCGTTTTCTATTCAATTCAAATTAAATTCGTTTTCTATTCAATTCAAATTCGAATTCGTTTTCTATTCAATTCAAATTAAATTCGTTTTCTATTCTGTTCAAATTAAACTCGTTTTCTATTCTATTCAAATTCATTTTCTATTCAATTCAAATTAAATTCGTTTTCTATTCAATTCAAATTAAATTCGTTTTCTATTCAATTCAAATCATAAAAACGAATATAATCGATATAAATATCGTTCGCGTCAAAATAGCGCATCTCTAATCAACACGGCTTTATATATTTCAATAATTCCGTTATTCTATTCAATACGTGAATCTATATTTTTGTCAACACATGACTAATCTCAACGAATGAGTACTGTCCACGTGTGACTATTTTTGTTATTTAATATATTTTATAAAAATTATGGTATCTATCGTTTGATTTAAATCAGACTCCAACCGTAAATTAGTAAGAGAATGATTCCCTAAATATTAACCCCGAAGCCGAGACCAACATCAGATCAATATCCAGGAGACTACTCATCTTATCTATTTTCCAGTTAATTTCTAATTTTATATATGATAAAGATGTTAATTTTATTGTTAAAATATTTCGTTCAACACATGACTAATCTCAACGAATGAGTACGGTCAACACATGAACCTTTATTTTATAATACAAAGATGTAAAATTTATTGTTAAAATATTTCTTTCAACACATGACTAATCTCAACGGATGAGTACGGTCAACACATGAACCTTTATTTTATAATATTCTTTATTTTTCAAATTGGAATGAGACCCAATCAATTACCATACAAAGTTAATTATATGGATTCCATACCACACATATATATAATAGCAACGATAAATAATCAACCATCATCCAAAATGCACCACACTGTATAAGCATCAAATATAGATATCTAACGCTTATAACAGCCTGTCGATCCATCGATCGGCCTACAACTAATTATTGGGATTAGTGTATGCCGTGTTTTATCCCAATACCCGTGTGGGGTTTCAAACAATCAAACACATATTTTATTCGTGCAGTTGGGCGATGTGTAAAATTTATCGTCCCAATCAATGTCCTTCAAATAGGTGTACATAAACAAACCGTCCGGTTTGTAAACGAATATTTTATTTATTCACGTTCACGTTAAAAATTATATTTCTAACGATCAAATTATTTTATTCAACCTATGAATATTCTATTCGGTTCATTTATTAAATAAAATGGTATCTTTATTTTTCTAACTTATTTTAGAAAATTTCGGCGGCATAACGGCACGATACTAGAAACGGGACAAGGCCTAGCCTTATCCCCGGTCTAATAATGGCCCACGCCATACACATATCAATCAAATCCATTCCATTTCACCAAACAGTCAAATTCAAATCAAACAATCTAACCAACTACACAACCAAACAAACAAGTCCATGGTCTGTGGACGATGGTGTCGGGTGCTACTAAACACCGTCTGCATCTTAGTATATATATATATATATATATATATATATATATAACTAGAAAAAGAAATTTAGAGTGAGAAGTTCTCACCAAAGCTATCTCAACTCCACGCCACTTCATATGTAGGAAATCTTCACCTTTTCGTCTTTTGTCCCTTTCGTTGCCCGTATTCACTACATATATAAAAATCACATTTTTATATTGTTGCTATGTATATAAAAATCATATTTTTACACCGCTACTATATAGATAAAAATTCTATTTTTACATCGATGTTCATATAATAAAGATTATATTTTTATCACGCTATTCTCTATATAAAGATTTCGCCTTTTCAAATATAAAGATTTCGCCTTTTCAAATATAAAGATTTCACCTTTATTTCATCACTATAAAAATCACATTTTTATTTCGCTATATCTATAAAGATGATATTTTTACTATCTTACCTATATAAAAATTATATTTTTAAACTTCTACAATATAAAATATTATATTTTATTATCTATATAATATGAAAATTATATTTTCAACCTTTACATACGATAAAAATTATATTTTTAACTTCCTTATCATATAAAAATCATATCTTTAATATGCCGCTAGTATAAAAACTATATTTTTTACCTTTCTATATTATAAAAATTTAATTTTTATTCTTGCAAATAAGTAAAAATCGAATTTTTATTACATTAAAAACTGAAAATAAAATAATTAGAACAAAGAACACTTACTGTGGTTGTACGATGAGGGAGAAGGGACGTCAGGTGGTCGGCAGGCGAGGTGGGGGTCTCAGCTGGTCGGAGGGAGGTGGCACAGGTCAGGGCAGGGGGGTTCCCCAGTCCGGCGTCGGCCTGGGGAGGGAGCGCGCCTCCATCGAGGGGGGGGGGCGACGGGTTTAAATCGAAAGGGCGCTCGCGTGGAGAAGGAAGAAAGAGGAGAGAGAGGAGAGCAGCGAGAGGGGGTGCGTAGGTTGGCGATGGTGGACGGAGGTGGTGGGGCGACGGTGGAGGGCGCCAGTCGCGCTAGGGCGCGATTTTTCTCTTTTTTTTTCTATTTCGATCTGAGAAGAATGAGGGGGGGGGGGGCAGATAGTATAGAAGGAGGGAAGAGGGTTTTTTTATAGTATTTTATTTATTTTTAATTTTAAAAAGCAACTTAAAATTTCGGACTCGAAACGGGACCCACCGCCTGTCGTCCATAGCTAATTACCCCCATTTTGAACACAATGGGATATGTATCGTAAGCTGATTCGATCGTTTCGATTAGTTTTCGTCAAAATCAACATATAACTCTATATATTGAATTCGAACGCGCATTTCAATTTACCGGGGTCACACACTAGCTCGAAAAATTCCAAAAAAATATTTTCTAGTTTCGTATCGACGATACAGTCCTAACAAAACAAGTTTCGTCAAATTCCGAGACCGTTTGAAAAATGACCAATTTCCAGTCGATTAAAATCAACTGAAACTGGTCAAACGCGTTTTCCTTTGCCACGCTCACATATTGATTCGAAGAATTATGAAAATTGGAATCTAGCAATAACTTGACATCACGGATCCAACAAAAGTGGTTTCGTCGAAATCCGATGTCGTTTGCAAAATTTCCATTTTTAAGGGCCTGAATTCCATAGCGACTATTCAGAATTTTCAACTGGACATATCTTTTGATTCCCACTATGAAATTTTGATTTTTCAGATTCGTTGGAAAGATATTCTCAAATAGATTCTAATATTTTTGGTTTCGTTAAAATCCAGTTTATTTTGCACCCGGTACATTCAATTGAAGTTTGAAATCGAATTATCGAACTACTGCGCCATTTTCAATTCCTTTTATAATTATAAATAATTATTTATATTCTAACGACGACGCATATAGATATATACGTTCTAAATATATTCAAAATAAATTTCTCGTCATTACTATTTAAAATAATTCATTTCAAAAATTCAAAATTCGCTAAAATAAAATTTTTAAATTGGCTCGCATTTCCGGGTTATTACATAAACGTACATTTTAATTTACCGGGGCGACATACGATCCCTAAAAATTCCAAAAAAAATATTTCTAGCTTCGTATTGACGATACGGTCCTAACAAAACTAATTTCGTCGGATTCCAAGACCGTTTGAAAAATGGCCATTTTCTGGTCGATCTGATTTGACTAATTCTGACAAAACACGTTTTCCTTTGCCACGCTCACATATTAATTCGAAAAATTATGAAAATTGAAACCTAGCGATAATTTGACATTCCGGTCCCAACAAAAGTTGTTTCATCGAAAACCGAGGTCATTAGCAAAATGGCTATTTCTAAGGGCTATATATTATATTAAAAAATATATATATGAATTCTACAGCGACTTTTCTAAATTTTAAACTGGACATAACTTTTTATTCCTGATATGAAATTTAAATTTTCAGATTCATTGGAAAGATATATTTAAACAGATTTAAATATTTTTGGTTTTACTGAAATCCGATTTATTTTGAATCCTGTACATTCAGTCAAAGTTCAAATTCAAAATTTCAAACTACCGCGCTATTTTAAACTCCTTTTATAATTAAATTAAAAAAAATTCGTTCTAACTTCGATTTAAATAAATTTTTCGTCGTTATTATTTAAAATAAATCATTTTAAATATCCCAAATTCATTAAAATTTCTAAAATAAAAATTTTAAATTGGTTCTGATTTTTCGGGTCGTTACGTCTAATGTACTCAATACACCTCATAAATTAGAAATCATATCTTCTTTTCCTAAATTTCTTTGTTCTAATGTGCTCAAAACATCTAATACACTGATTGCTACTGGCCATTCTCAAATCAAACAATCAGATGATGTTTGGCTCACGTAGACAGTGGAAATGGGGACATTAGATATGATATGCATACATGAAATAGAAGAAAAAGCAATTTTATCGAAGTTCATGTATCAGTTAAATGTGCATTACACCTTTAAACGTTTCTTTATTCGTACGGAAATTAATGTTTATTACAGGTATTAAATATTCTATTTATATAGCATAATTAACATAATCAACGTAATAATGGCGTAATAAATGCGTTAGAACAAGGTTAGAAATTTGAAATGTCCTCATATTGATTGTTGTTTGTGTGTGCGTATAAAATGGCTTATCTATATAATAAATAATGACACAAAGACATGAGGTTAGTCGTCATTTATGGTGGAAGTCTTCCCCAAACCAACCAGCAAATCCAACGACCAGAAGTGTGTTTGGCTAATGTGAGAGGACTGGGTGCCATGGGCCATTTAATTTAGTACGTTATGACATGAGGTTAAGCCCACCTTTAGTAGAAATCTGCCTAGAACCGCCCAACAAATCCAGCATCTACAAGTAGACAGTTTGATGTGATAGGTCTAGTGTGTGTATATATACATATATATGTATTATGTGTGTAAATAGGCATGCTTACTATGCCTTGAGAAGGTCTTAAGTGGTTGACTCTCTTCTTTTCTTGTTTGGGTCTTAAGTGGTTATGACTAGGACCATTCCGAAGGTTTATTCATTGGATTTGGACCAAAGTCATGGGACCTTCCCTTATTAGATTCGAAGTAGGTCTATGGATCCTCATTCTCTAAAAGTAGTTTAGTTATGGTGATAACGAAGTAGGGTAGTTTACCGAAATGTCCACTTCCTCTAGGAGCTTTGTGAGGGCCAACCTAAGTACATGATTGATATACGTGGGACGTAGCATTCTATTTAATCCACCAAATGTTTAAGGGATGTCTTAAGAGGCATAGGTATTCTACCGTAATATCAGTTATTTTGTAATGTGAGGTGTCCGTCGGAGGGGTAGCGGTGAGATACTACTTCTCGTATTACTTGTGAGGATATATATTTAAGAACATTAATGTACTAGGGAGAGGTTATAAGTGGCTAGGGTTCGCCTTAGGGTTATAAAAGATCTTGAGAATCTACCCTCAATAAACACGTTAGAATGGGCTTTAAGTGACCGAGAATGTCCACCTCATTAGGTCTTCACACTAAATGTATCAATAGAGGTCCTAAATGATTGATTCCGATATCACCTCATTGATTAAAATATTTGTTTGTATGTGTGTGCGTATGCATTTCATAGACATACCTTGACATATATAACCTGCCAAATCTATGTTATAGTCTTTAAGCAAATATTATTTTCAGTCGCACGGGACTTTATGTTCCGACCCCTCTCCTCAACATATTTAACAAGTCAATATATGGGGCAGTGACTCAATGGATGAAATGATGATGGAGCATAAAGAAGGCGATGAGACTATTATGTTATTATTAGCTATTATTGCTATTCTTCTTATGGAAACTCTAGATTATGAACAATGATAATGTACCGTTTTGAATAATTGTATTTGACAATCTGTATTTGAATCTGTGGCTTTTAATAAATGGTGCATCCTACTTTAGTATTATACTTTTTTGTTCCGTTGTGTGAGAATCCTAACATTATGTTATCTGTTATCCAGTGCAAATGTAATTCCTTATAGGAACCAACGATCTATTTAGAGTGGCTTTAAGTTTCGATGGGCCTTTTCTTGATCGAAATTTAGGTCCACTCAGGGTAGGTTATATATATATATATATATATATATATATACACACACACACACACACACCCCAACAAACATACGCAACTATACTAGGCAACTTTATCATTTTCTTCCCTTTTCATATTAAATACTATCTCAGGAGTATCCGTTGAAGGATTCTTCCTTTTCTTTTCAAATAGTAGAATGGCTGATAATCTTTCCGATCAGGGAAACCAATCAAGACCTAGGTATTTCCCAAAATGGTTCCAACAATATCTTTGTACTGTGGAACAGGTCCTTGTTGCTGATCCCTCCCTTGTGGTACCGGCTGCTCTTATCGCTAAGGTAGCCTTTGATTTTCTCGAATCTGTAAGAGTTTTGCAAGCCTTGGTGGAAAACCATTCTTAGGAACATAAGGTTTTGTTAGTTCTCAAGCTTGGATAATGGCTGCGAAAGGATCTTTGAGGCCATGGGATGGTTAGACGAAGTTAAGAGGAGAGCTGCGGCCTGGCACTTAAAAGGAGAAGCCGTTGGATGGTGGAATCCTGTATCTGAAGAGAATGTGGTCTGAGTATTTACGTGGTCTGAATTCAAGACCCCCTTTGAAACAATATTTCTACCAAAGGCTGAGATGTTGATCTAGTTAGAGAAGTTTATCTATCTCAAACAAGGAAGTTTGAGGCAACAAGAGTATGTGGCTAAATTCACGGAGTTATGTAAGTTTGGTTAGGGTCCGGTGGATACCATAATGAGTAAGGCTTTAAGGTTTGTTAAAGGGTTGAAACACCTATTGAAAGACACCTTGTTGGCCCAAGTACCATTTGAAGCAACCTTTGAGACATTAGTGGAGATGACCATTTTGAGATGACCCGAACTTCCCCATTAATGAAAGCTCGGATTGATTGAGGACACGACAAATCAGAACACAAACAGAAGAACATTTCATTGCTTATTACAACAATTTACATCAGGGTACAAAAATATACAGACTATGAATAAATATTATACATTTTATAAATATCAGAGATTTACAAATTACAATGCAGCGGAAAATAATGCAAAACACCACTGAAAGGAATATACGGATACAGAGCTTTCTGAATATCATTCCAGTTGTAAACCAGGATCATGTGAATATAAATCTGCAAATCCAAAACTACTAGCTGCTCGTGTGGAAAATAGGGTCACCCAGAGTTTAGGTTAAAACAATAAACTCCAGGTCAGTCATGTGACTGGTGCGAGAACTAAAACAGTTATTTAAAACTTTACTTGAAAATCAGATATATCAAGGGACACGCCATATAACATGGAACGGGTTTCCTCCCAAGAATACCAGTGCATATAACAAAACAGCGCAATGCTTTTTGGAAAAATGAAGCTATTATAAGACCTAGGTCCCATCACATAATGCAACGTAAGCCGGAGGATAGGGGTTTCCCTTATAATAGCCAAACATGCTTGGTACATTTAAAACAAATCATTTGATACTATTATAAGTGCATATTGTATAAAACAACTTCAAATATAAATGTATCAATCCCAGACGGCATGAGTACCATATATCATGTCGCCGATACTAGGCTCTACAATCAAAACCGCAAAGTCACGTATTGGAAGTTGGATTTCCAACTGTGAACCAAGGCAAGGGATCATCCTAACCTCTTCGAGACAATCTATCCCATGTCTCAGGATCAGAGCTCAAGTGACCCTTAGGAGCCACAGGGTCGGTCCACACTTACGTTAGTGGATTATAATTCCTGAGCAATGCGTTTCCCCGCCCTATGGGGCATAAATGTGCCAGACGACTCAATATCCATCAACACCGCAGTGACCGATATGTCCGAGGCGCCTCGCATTCCAACAACCACGTAGGTAAAAATATAAAAATGTCAGGGCGTGCAAAACCCAGACACCACCTCAAGCTAGAAAGAAACGCATGTTCTCCCTGGATCCTCTCCCGTTTCTGGTTCATACCGGGGTGTGAGGCTCGCGAATTAATGCTATACACAAAGCGACGCTATATTAAAGCTATGCTTTGATCATCAACCACAAGACTCTGCTTTTCAACAGAAGCCTTGATCATTTGCCACTGAGGCATGCCACACAAGCAATTCACGCCATGCGACTGATGTCTACTGATATACAACCTCTAAGCTCGTACGTCTCAGAGAAGGGTAAAGTAAGAGAATAAATTCTCCTTCACCAGGCAGATTTATGTTTAATAGAAATCGATCAACACAGAATAAAATCCAATGTCAGACACACAGTCCATTTACAAGTTCGTTCTGGGTCTGAACGAAACCGGAGGCACCTTATTCCTCGTCCCATATTTTTAATATAGGAGAGAGGCCCTCGCATATCCGGTTGATCTCCAAGTATGTCTGGATGATCACCACTTATTACCTCGTCTTGGGTGTACAACCCAATCAAGACATCTGTAATCATCCAAACAATGTGAAGACCTCCGGTCCTCAACCACCGTCTACATCGTCGAGTAAACGTCGAATCAGTTATTTAGAATGGATATAAATCCAGCCTTTCTGAATAACTCGCGTGTATAATAAACGAGTGATATAAAAACACAACATACACCTCATTCCAATTCTGAATATTCCTTTATTTAAATATTCACATCCTTAGGGATTTGATCTCATTAATTTTATCAAAGATAAATTTTTTAAAATTTATTCTTTAATCTTCCTTTGGATACCATTCAAACCATATTAAGGTTTTCCAAACTAGTCGGGATTAACGCACCTTACCGAAGTAATCATTTATTTAATTTCCCAATCCCAACCTATTCATCCCATGGAGCAAAACTGGCCATACTCCATATCTAACACCATGGTGTTATTGGTAAAATTAATTACCATTTTACGTTCAAATCTAATTAAAGATTTAACTACCGCTAGGAGCAAAACTGGTGATACTCCATTCTCAATCATTTCAATCTGATTAAAGATTCATTAAAACTCCACTTAGTTTTAACCTTCCCAAAAATCAATATTAATGATTATACAACTTGGGAAATCATATCCTGTCTTTAACTGGGTTAAAGAACAATTGTCATTTAAAACACGGTTCACGATAAACCCAAAATCACATTCCATTTTATTCCAATTACTAAATATAACTGGAAATTCTAATAATCTTAATTAAAATATTTATTCTTTTCACATGGGGTTTAAGAACAGTGTTACTGAAAACCCCATCCTATCAGTCTCTAACCGTAAATTAGTGAGAGAACAGTTCCCTAAGTATTAATCCCGAAGGCCGAAACCAACATCAGATCAATACCCAGGAAACCATTCAACTTAGCCAATCTCCAGTCAGTTTCTAATTTTCTTAACTCCATTGGGTTTAAGAACTGTATTATTAAAGATACCATTCACAACAAACCCAAAATCTCATTCCATTGTTAATCGGGTTAAAGAATAAGTGTTATTTAAAACACCGTTCACGATAAACCCAAAAACCAATTTCAATTTTATTCCAATTAAATGTTAATTAATTGGTAAACTTCATTAAATCTAAATAAAAAGATTTTTTTTCTCAACTAGGCTTAAGAACAGTGTTAATGAAGACACCGTTCACGACAAACATACAATCCAATTTGATATTAAATACAAGGCTCTGAATAGAAAATATATCGGCTTATATTCAATATCAAATTTTGAAACCAACAAATATCGTATTGGAATAACGATATATATATCTTCCAAATACCTCCACAATATTCGTATAATCATGGAATCCAATATCGAAATGTTCCGAAGATACTTTCGATTCAAATCCATTCCAATTCTTATATTGGAAATTTCTAGTTATATTAAAACCATTCACAAATCCAAATTATTTATTTAAAAATTATTGGATTTCAAATCTAGTTCATAACTCGTTCATTCCGACCAAATCATTTATTATGATTTTACACAAATTATCGATATTTCTAATAATTTTATCAAGGCACGTACAGTCGATTCCATAAACGGTCATCGAACTGCACTTACAATGACCTTTTCTAAATTTGATTTGGGAATAACTCCAAATCCAACTGTTAGATTTCAAATCTCTCGTATTTGTTGGAAACTCCTTTCGATACAGACCCAACGGTTCAGTTTTTAGGAGAATCCGACGGTCGGATCTCCCTTAATGTCAATTCGATGTCAACGGTCCTCAACAATACATTATGTGTTAGCTAAAAGAAGTTTCCTTCTCCGCTTCCACTCTTGGTACGGTTGAAGAAATCAATATACGTGATCGTCTGGAAATACTCTGTCAGACATCCATCCATACAAGTCATCCAGGAACAGGATGAACCGAAGGCACTATTCAGTACATCCATCTTAGGCACTGTTATCTAAGACTTATACAATATCCCTTGCACTTTACTCTGTCTTCAATTATCCTTGGCATATATGATTCGCAACGCTTATGCCAATACAGAGTGGTTCTTTGGATAATAATCCAACCGGTCTCTCCATATTAACAACGTTAAAATGGTCAAAAACTTTGATAGTTTGTGATCTAACCATCAAAGAAAAACACGTGTGCAAACAACGATATTATTTCCAGATGGAAATTTATATCGATCAAACATCATTTAACATTTATCTCCTTAGTTCATTTTTCATCTCCTGTTTCCCTATATTCAACATTTCTTATTTTCTAAATATAGAAAATATATGTTATGACCATTGGAAAACATTTCCATTTCTTGTTTTCTATATCAGAAAACATTTCTGGTTCTTATTTGGAAAACATTTCCAAAACTCCTTCATTGGACTTAGACATATGTTTAAACAAACCATCGCGATGCCAACTCAAACCATTACGCTTATTAACTAAATTCCTTTAACCCACCTTCACTATCGAACCTTAACCATTCCTTAGTTAAAAATGAAGTCAATCAAGTTGGGTTAATACTATCTCTCAGACCTTAACTGAACAATGTTTCTAACCTTGAAATAGACAAAGTTCACCTTTTAATTCTTTAACAACTTCCTTACGTAACTCTCTTTCGAATCATCTTTATTCGATAAATTCTTTCCTTCGATAAGGTATATTTGATAACTCTATTCAATTTACTCTATTCGATTAACCCCTATCAATTAACTCTATCGGACTAATGCTATTGGATTAACTCTATTTGATTTAACTCTAGTTAATAACTCCTTTAACTCTATTCGAATAAACCAAATTTGATTAACTCCTTTAATTCCATTCGAATAAACTATATTCAATTTATTCCTTTAACTCCATTTAACTCTATTCGAATAAACTAATATTCGATAAACTCAATTGATTCTATTCGAATAAACTATATTCGATTAACTCCTTTATTTTCACTCTAATCGATTAACTCCATCGAATAACTAAATTCGACAACTAGTTCGAATAACCAATATTCTATAACTCACTCCGATTAAACAAATCGATAAATCTTTTCGATTAAACTACAATCTATAACTCCTTCGATTAACTAATAATCGATAACTCCTTTCCTTTAACTCTATTCGAATAAACTAATATTCGATAAACTCCATTGAATAACTCTAGTTCGATTTAACTCTATCGATTAACTCTAACTGATTAACTCTAACTGGTTAACTCTAACTGGTTTAACTCTAACTGTTAACTCTAATTGATTAACTCTAACTGGTTAACTCTTATTCGAATAACAAATATTCGATTAACTCTATTTAGCTAACTCGACTCGAATAACCCATTTTCGAATAACATATTCGATTTACTAACTTTCGAATACCTTATTCGATTGACTCCCTTCGAATACCATGTTCGATTAACTCTATTCGAATAACTGAATGCGATTAACTCCTTTTCGAATAAACTATTCATTTATAAAGATTTACTTTTAGTAACGGTTCTTCACTTTACAAATGATTTCCTCTTTCGATTTCATTTGTAAATGGTTTACAAACATTTCTCTTTCTGATCTATTTGCAAGTGGTTTGCAAATAATTCCTTTAGGATTTTATTTCTAAGTACTTTCTATTTATAAATAATCCATTTATAAATAAATTTCTATTTATAAATATTCCATTTATAAATGATTCCTTTTATAAAATCTTCTTTCATTTTCTATATAAAATCCACCGATTTTATATAAATAATTCATTTTCAAAATACACTTTGAAAATCCCCTTTCCCACATCCAGTATTTCTTATGGTATTTGACATACCATATAACAACAATAAATATCGTCCAACCACACATAATCAACAATAGATTATATATCACATCATATATCACAATATATGAATCACAGTAAAATAAATGTTGAGGAATCCAGTTGGATTCCTCCAACCTGTCTCCCTGCATCCACAGATGTTATACAATAAAATCAATATCACTTTCAGTTCCATATGATATATTCTGTTAAACAGAAATCAATATAGAAATTCAACAAAATGACTAGCAGTTCAATCAAACAGTCAACACACAATCAATCAGCCAATATTTAACAGTTCTAAAAATACAACATGAAACTATAAACTGTTCAGAGTTATTGAGATTTACTCACATTTGCAGTTCATCATTAAAGAACGATAAACTGTTGTTTGATTTGAATCAAACAATTTATTTTGTCATAAATTCAAACGAGCTCCAATTCACTCCCGGTCAGTCTCATTGTGTTACTCCCGTCCATACGATCCTAACGCAATTGACGGTTCGAATTTCTGATAAAGTATGATCGAGTTATACATTTTTAAAGTTTGAACTAATTTAAATAAAATTTAAAATTAATAAACATTGATTTGGGCTTTACCCCTTTTGTTCAAACGGCCCATCAATCAAACACACCAGACCCGCCCCAATCCCTTCTTCCTCCCACAAGCTACTCCGTCGTCTTCAATTTCACAGCCATTTCCCATTCTTCAAACCCAAACCGAACCTCCACCATACCATATAAAATCAAACTAAAAATACGATAATTCTCCTCTTTCAATCTACTTCCTCCCTCTACCAACCAGATTCAACTCGCACCTTCTTGCATATCTTCGGTCTTCAAGCCTCCACGCAACCTACAGTACCCCTCATCAGTTATTGGTGATCGAACCCCACAAGAATACCCCTACTCAGTGCGGTTCTCCTTGCTAAACCCAATTCTAACCATTAAATCCTCGAACAACGCTTGGTATTTGCAGATTTCCAAACCCTAGGGCTCGCGTCTTGCCTTTTGGGAACGCCCAGAACACGATCGAGTCCTGTAAAAGCCATACCACCGTGAAGCTCTCATTGCAACTATCACAAATATGTGTATTTTGGGATTTGTAGATTAATATTTGATTTTACATTGATTTTCCTTGGATTGGGTTTTTTTGCTTTTTGTATTGTGAACGAGAACAGTGCGGTTTAAATCCTTGAGCGTGTGGTTAGGAAAATAAGCAAACGTGGCCTCTCTTATGATTAGAGAATTAATTAGGATATTTTTGTTTATTATTTTATTGATTTTATGTTCGTTTATGACTTCTAAAAATCCGTGTGGTCATATATGATACCCAAAAATCACGAAACTGGACATGCAACTAGAGTTCGACATTACGGTCCCAACGAAACTAGTTTCGTCGAATTCCGACTTCGTTTGCAAAAGTGGCTATTTTAAAAGCCCTAAAATAACCCATTTAAATATATAAATATATTTAAATATAATTAAATTGAATATTTATAAATAAATATTATCGTATATATTCACAGTGGAATACCATACAGCTCTACTGGGATTTATAACTTGATATTTCAAATCTGGGTCAATCCGATATTCGATTTATATTGAAATTCCCTTTTAAAATATAAATAATTCCTTTATAAATTATAAAGGAATTCCACAGCGACTTTTCTAAATTTTTATTTGGACATATCTCAAAATCTACACGACGAAATCCTGATTTTTCTCTTCCACTAGAAAGATATACTCCACCAGCTCCACACGTTTCTTGTTTCACAGAAATCTGGCTTAAAACGAATCATGTACATTCAGTTGAAGTTCGAATCGCTAATTTACGAACTGCAGCGCCATTTCAAGCTCGTTTTTAATTATATTATAATTCTATGTTCAAACTGTCGTTTATAAAATATATTTGTTATTCAAATTCAATTCCAAGATGAATTAAATATCACAGATGATCTGGTTCACACCATATCATCATTTCAGCCAATTCTGATTATTCAGAATTATATATTATTTAATTTATTATTTTAATTAAATATTCATCATTATTTAATTAAACTACCATTTAATTCAATATATCACTATTTGTATAATTAAATATATTAATTATAATACCTCTGCAAATGCGGGTCATTACATTCTTCCCCACTTAAAATAATTTCGTCCTCGAAATTGCTAAGGTAGAGAACGACCCTACCGACTGGTTAGAACATATTTATTGACTTCTTAACTTCAGTTTCAACTGAACCAATTTAATTTCTATTAAATTATTAATTAATTCTTATCAACAAAATTTTCCAAAAATCCTGAAAATTTTCTAATGCCTTAACTCTTCGAAAAATTTCGCCAGCACCTCCTTTGTACTGGTCAATCGGTCAAACTCCCACTCGCCTCTCTGGGCCATCTCCATCCCAAAAGAAAATCAAATGGCCAAGCGACTTGCCAATTCGGCTCATAAATCTTATATCCAATAGAAATATAAACTTGTACCTTTTGTCGGCATATCATTATATCCTTTCCACCTGTTATCAATTTAGTGGATACAAGGGTCATCCCAATCAAATTCCAATCTGCTTTTATCCACGACACACCCATTCGCTTATATCCGAGCAAAATATCATTTCAACTCGAGTTTCTTCTCGATTCCCAACTCTTAACTTGATTATCACATTACACTTCAAATTTGAATCTCTCAATCCAATTTGTCTTGATATCATTCTAATTCAATCTCAGTTACCACTTTACTGGCTTTACTTTAATTCAATTTTGCTTTCACAAAATTCTGTTAAATTTGTTTTTAATTCAAATAGTCTTTCCCTGGGAGTTTTTAAACAGTTTAATCTTTTCAAAAATCAAATTTTCCTTTTGAACATGTCACTGAGCCCTTAATTAATATTTGATTAGTTAAATCACTTCTCTATTTCTTTATCAATATTTGTTGACCAAATATTTCCAATAACCATATTGGCCTTTTATGTTATTTGGAAAACATTTCCGAATATCGCCTTCCTTTATTTTCTAAACTTTAGAAAATAATGCTATTTATAATTAGAAAATATTCCAATTACTTATCTCTTTTTCGATCTCGTTTATTTATATACTTAGGAAATATTCTTTATTATATTTCCAAGCTTACACTTATTGGGTTAAAACGGATGTTGTGTAAAACATCGTTACGACAACCCAAATACTATATTCAACTAACTCTTATTCAACATTGATCTTCGAGCCTGAAATCTTACTATTTATTTGTTAATAATGAAATCAATCAAGTTGGGGTTTAACTACCTCTCAGACCTTGACTGAATAACATTTATAACGTCAAAACAGATATGACTACTTACTCATATAATCAATACCATACAACTACTTATTCACTTTTAAACACGTATACGCTTCCTCTTTCTATTCTTACTAGATTTTATTCTTAGTCTTCCTTTTTGATTTTACTATTCTATTTCTAAGTTAGTTTCCTTATCTACTTCTATATATATATCGATACGTTGATTTCTAACTATCAAATTATCTTAAAAATATTCCAACTCCTTAAATTCCCGGAAAAATTCGCCATAACCTCCTTTGTACCAGGAGCATTGGGATATTTAAAATAGCCTCCCATGGCCCTCACCAATCCAAAAGAAAAAGCCAAGCGGCTAGCCGATACGGCGCATAAAATCTCATATATGAATTAAATACATACCTTTTCGTCGAGCATTCTATTTATATACCTTCATACCTTATCCATACTATCTCATGTATACTTATACCTGCCCAATCTATTTTAACTATGCCTGATCGTTTTAACTCAATTCATTAATTAATTTGTTAATTAACTATTTATTCTATTTCACTTTTATATTTGAACATGATATGTTCAAACATATTTTAACTTGCTTATTAACTAATTTGAATCCAAATTTCAAATTTTAGTTCTATATTCGATTTCGAATATCCATTTACAAATCCAATTCACCTTTCAAAGTTCAACTTCAAATTCAAAACTCGATTAACTAATTCCTCTTCGACTTAGTTAATTCTATTCAATTTCTGTTCAAATTTTATATCACTTCTATTATTCAAATCTATAGTTTAAATTCCATTTGAATTCTATATTCAAATTCTATATATTCAAATCCTATATTTCAAATTCTATTCAAATTCTATATTATAAATCCCATTTTGAAATTCAACACAACTTGTCTTTCCCAAAACAAATTCAAAACAGTATCTCTGGTAGTAATTCGTCACTTACAACTAGAAAATGAATACTGATGATGCAGCTGTCATCATCGGAATCTATTTTCCAGCGATTGAAGTGAGTTCAATACTATAAAACCATTTTTAAACATTTCCACTTTGAAATTAATTTCAAAATATAATTCGCAGGGCTTGTAAAACAATTTAAAATCTCCCAAGATCTTAAATTTTCCTTATTTTTAATCCAAATCCATTTACAAACACTTATCCAATTTTCCAGAATTTTAATTCAATTTCTGGTTTAAATTTCAGATTTAACTCATCTGATTTCACGTATTTCACTTATATGAATTCTGATTGGTTATTTACTAATCTTACTCGATTATAATAACAACTAATATATCCATTATACTATAATTTTGATATATATATATATATATATCTTCTCTATATCAAGATATACCTTGGGTAAACTTATTTTAATTTACCCCTTTTTTCAAAACATATCATGTCGACCCATCGTATTCGAGTGTTTAGTAACTCCTACCGATATAGTGGATCAAACTGATCGACCAGAACTCATAAACAACTCAACCAATAAATCCACACAATATAAAACAAATTTTTATATCAATAATAAATATGTTCACTCGTATATATACATTCAAACTCAATCTAGGGTATTGCTAACCCTATCTCTACTGAGTCACGCCACAGAGCCAAGGTAATTCACTTAACCTTAAGCTCTGATACCAACTGTAATGACCTGAAAATCCGGTCCAATTTGAGCTGACCAAAAACATAAGTCAAACCCCAAATTAAACTGAAAATCAGGAAATTTATAGAAAGAAAACAGAGGGTGAGGATAGATAAGATAGAAACTTAGAATAGAATAAGAAGAAGGACAACATCAGAGTAACACGAACCTCACAGCGGAACGAATAACATATAATATATAACATAACTTTGAAATATAAATCTGTACTTGCATATACATATCATTTCAAAGTACAACACTTACAACACAACGGAAATAAACAATAGCTATATGATCCTGAAGCCTCCTGCTCCAAGCTCTCCAAGTATATCTGTAAAATCCTGACTACTTGACTGCCTATACAAAATTGGGCACCCAAGAGTTCAGGGAAAACAAAACAAAATAAACTCTGGGACAGTCATGGGACTGGTGTGAGTAAAACAGTTTTAAAACAGTTCAAACAAGTAAACGATATCTCATAAGACCACACCGTATAATGGAACGGGTTTTTTCCCTTATGAGAATCCAAATTATCTTTATATCAAAAACCTTTTGATATTATAATAATGTCTATCAACCACAATATAATAATCATCTAGCAGAAACGCTTTCATCTCACGTTCTACATATATAGTATACAATCAAAACCGCAAGCACGTATTGGGTAATGGATTTCCAACTATGACAAGGTATGTAACCACCTTTCGCTAGTGTACCTCTAGAAAGGAATACACTGGGTTCAACAAGAACATCTTGCAACCCAGCCACACATGACCGACCACTCATTTCGCTTGAGTGTATCGAATGTATATCACCAACAGTTGGGATCAACAACCGTTTCCCGAATGGAACAGAAACAACAATAGATTTTTAGAAGTAAATGAAACTCTAGATCAGGTAATTTTACACCCTACTTCGGAGCGACCGACTTAGCCATGCTGCCTGCCCGATTTCTGTCATTTACCGGTTGATGAGGCTTGAGGTTATGCTTCATCATCACATCAGATTCACTTCGAATGCCACATCGTCAAATCCATCAAATCACTGATTGACGTCCTTAACAATACATTATGTGTTAGCTAAAAGAAATTTCCTTCTCCGCTTCCACTCTTGGTACGGTTGGAGAAATCAATATACGTGATCGTCTGGAAATACTCTGTCAGACATCCGTCCATACAAGTCATCCAGGAACAGGATGAACCAAAGGCACTATTCAGTATATCCATCTTAGGCACTGTTATCTAAGACTTATACAATAGCCCTTGCACTTTACTCCGTCTTCAATTATCCTTAGCATATATGATTCGCAATGCTTATGCCAATACAGAGTGGTTCTTTGGATAATAATCCAACCAGTCTCTCCATATTAACAACGTTAAAATGGTCAAAAACTTCGATAGTCTGTGATCTAACCATCAAAGAAAAACAGCGTGCAAACAACGATATTATTTCCAGATGGAAATTTATATCGATCAAACATCATTTAACATTTATCTCCTTAGTTCATTTTTCATCTCATGTTTCCCTATATTCAACATTTCTTATTTTCTAAATTTAGAAAATATATGTTATAACCATTGGAAAACATTTCCATTTCTTGTTTTCTATATCAGAAAACATTTCTGGTTCTTATTTTGAAAACATTTCCAAAACTCCTTCATTGGACTTAGACAGATGTTTAAACAAACCATCGCGATGCCAACTCAAACCATTAAGTTTATTAACTAAATTCCTTTAACCCACCTTCACTATCGAACCTTAACCATTCCTTAGTTAAAAATGAAGTCAATCAAGTTGGGGTAATACTAACTCTCAGACCTTAACTGAACAACGTTTCTAACCTTGAAATAGACAAAGTTCACCTTTTAATTCTTTAACAACATCCTTACGTAACCCTCTTTCGAATCATCTCTATTCGATAAATTCTTTCCTTCAATAAGGTATATCTGATAACTCTATTCAATTTACTCTATTCGATTAACCCTTATCAATTAACTCTATTGGACTAACGCTATTGGATTAACTCTATTTGATTTAACTCTGGCCGATAACTCCTTTAACTCTATTCGAATAAACCAAATTCGATTAACTCCTTTAATTCCATTCGAATAAATTATATTCGATTTATTCCTTTAACTCCATTTAACTCTATTCGAATAAACTAATATTTGATAAACTCAATTGATTCTATTCGAATAAACTATATTTGATTAACTCCTTTATTTTAACTCTAATCGATTAACTCCATCAAATAGCTAAATTCGATAACTCCTTCGAATAACTGATATTCTATAACTCACTCCGATTAAACAAATCGATAACTCATTTCGATTAAACTACAATCGATAACTCCTTCGATTAACTAATAATCGATAACTCCTTTCCTTTAACTCTATTCAAATAAACTAATATTCGACAAACTCCATTGAATAACTCTAGTTCGATTTAACTCTATCGATTTACTCTAACTGATTAACTCTAACTGGTTAACTCTAACTGGTTTAACTCTAACTGGTTAACTCTAATTGATTAACTCTAACTGGTTAACTCTTATTCGAATAACAAATATTCGATTAACTCTATTCAGCTCACTCGACTCGAACAACCCCTTTTCGAATAACATATTCGATTTACTAACTTTCGAATACCTTATTCGATTGACTCCCTTCGAATACCATATTCGATTAATTCAATTCGAATAACTGAATGCGTTTAACTCCTTTTCGAATAAACTATTCATTTATAATGATTTACTTTTAGTAACGGTTCTTCACTTTACAAATGATTTCCTCTTTCGATTTCATTTGTAAATGGTTTACAAACATTTCTCTTTCCAATCTATTTGCAAGTGGTTTGCAAATAATTCTTTTAAGGTTTTATTTCTAAGTATTTTCTATTTATAAATAATCCATTTATAAATAAATTTCTATTTATAAATATTCCATTTATAAATGAGTCCTTTTATAAAATCTTCTTTCCTTTTTTATATAAAATCCACCGATTTTATATAAATAATTCCTTTTCAAAATACACTTTGAAAATCCCCTTTCCCACATGCAGTATTTCTTATGGTATTTAACATACCATATAACAACGATAAGTATCGTCCAAACACACATAATCAACAACAGTTATATATCACATCATATATCACAATATATGAATCACAGTAAAATAAATGTTGAGGAATCCAGTCGGATTCCTCTAGCCTGTCTCCCTACATCCACAGATGTTATACAATAAAATCAACATCACTTTCAGTTCCGTATGATATATTCTGTTAAACAGAAATCAATATAGAAATTCAACTAACTGACTAGCAGTTCAATCAAACAGTCAACACACAGTCAATCAGACAATATTTAACAGTTCTAAAAATAAAACATGAAATTATAAACTATTCAGAGTTAGTGAGATTTACTCACATTTGCAGTTCATCGTTAAAGAATGATAAACTGTTGTTTGATTTGAATCAAACAATTTATTTCGCCATAAATTCAAACGAGCTCCAATTCACTCTCGGTCAGTCTCATTTGTTGCTCCCGTCCATACGATCCTAACGCAACTACGGTTCGAATTTCTGATAAAGTATGATCGAGTTATACATTTTTAAAGTTTGATCTAATTTAAATAAAATTTAAACTTAATAAACATTGATTAGGGCTTTACCCCTTTTGTTCAAACGGCCCATCAATCAAACACACCAGACCCGCCCCAATCCCTTCTTCCTCCCACAAGCTACTCCATCGTCTTCAATTTCACAGCCATTTCCCATTCTTCAAACCCAAACCGAACCTCCACCATACCATATAAAATCAAACTAAAAATATGATAATTCTCCTCTTTCAATCTACTTCCTCCCTCTACCAACCAGATTCAACTTGCACCTTCTTCCATGTCTTCGGTCTTCAAGCCTCCACACAACCTACAGTACCCCTCGTCAGTTTTTGGTGATCGAACCCCACAAGAATACCCCTACCGAGTGCGGTTCTCCTTGCTAAACCCAATTCTAACCATTAAATTCTCGAACAACGCTTGGTATCTGCAGATTTCCAAACCCTAGGGCTTACGTCTTGCCTTTTGGGAACGCCCAGGACACGATCGAGTCCTGTAAAAGCCATACCACCGTGAAGCCCTCATTGAAACTATCACAAATATGTGTATTTTGGGATTTGTAGATTAATATTTGATTTTACATTGATTTTCCTTGGATTGGGTTTTTCTACGTCTTGTATTGTGAACGAGAATGTGCGGTTTAAATCCTTGAGCGTGTGGTTAGGAAAATAAGCAAACGTGGCCCCTCTTATGATTAGAGCATTAATTAGGATATTTTTTTGATTATTTTATTGATTTTATGTTCGTTTCTGACTTCTAATAATCCGTGTGGTCACATAGGATACCCAAAAATCACGAAACTGGACATGCAGCTAGAGTTCGACATTACGGTCCCAACGAAACTGGTTTCGTCGATTTCCAACTATGTTTGCAAAAGTGGCTATTTTTAAAGCCCTAAAATAACCCATTTAAATATATAAATATATTTAATTATAATTAACTTCAATATTTATAAATAAATATTATCGTATATATTCACAGTGGAATACCATACAGCTCTACTGGGATTTATAACTTGATATTTCAAATCTGGGTCAATCCGATATTCGATTTATATTGAAATTTTTTTTTAAAATATAAATAATTCCTTTATTAATTATAAAGGAATTCCACAATGACTTTTCTAAAATTTTATTTGGATATATATCAAAATCTACACGACGAAATCCTGATTTTTCTCTTCCACTAGAAAGATATACTCCATCAGCTCCACACGTTTCTTGTTTTATAGAAATCCGGCTTAAAACGAATCCTGTACATTTAGTTGAAGTTCGAATCGTCAATTTACGATCTACAGCGCCATTTCAAGCTCGTTTTTAATTATATTATAATTCTATGTTCAAACTGTCGTTTATATAATATATTCGTTATTCAAATTCAATTCCAAGTTGAATAAAATATCACAGATGATCTGGTTCACACCATATCGTCATTTCAGCCAATTCTGATTATTCAGAATTATATATATTATTTAATTTATTATTTTAATTAAATATTCATCATTATTTAATTAAACTACCATTTAATTCACTATATCACTATTTATATAATTAAATAAATTAATTATAATACCTCTGCAAATGCGGGTCATTACAGTGGGGTTTTAACCAACAAGTGCTGAATATTATTTGTGCGGTTAGGCGATGTGTTAAATTTTATCGTCCTAGTCAATATCCATCAAATGTGTGTACATAAACAAATCGTCCGATTTTTTTATGTATATTTATTTTATTCATATACACATTAAAAATTATATTTTTAACGATTAGATATTTTATTTTAAAACATGAATATTATTTACAGTTCATTTCACATCACAAACAATTTTCACAATACAATCAAACAAACAAGTCGCTCATGGTCTGTGGACGACGGGTGTCGGGTGCTGCTAAGCACCGACTGCATCCTAGTATATATTTTATCTAGAAAATAAAATTAAAGTGAGAAGTTCTCACCTTTGGGATCCACTCCTCCAGTTTTGTTTCTGGATTTCTGAACCATTTGGATTTGCCCGCAATTCCATCGCAATCCTTTTCACGCTGTTCATAGTAAAAATCACGTTTTTATTATGATGATTATATATTTAAAATCATATTTTTACTACGCTATATATATAATAAAAATCATATTTTTATCGCAACTTCATATATATATATATACAAATCAAAATTTTATCACTACTTTATATATATATATAAATCGAATTTTTATCGCTACTTCATATATCTAAAAATCGAATTTTTATCGCTACTTCATATATATAAATCAAATTTTTATCACTACTTTATATATATATAAATCGAATTTTTATCGCTACATCATATATGTAAAAATCGAATTTTCATCGCTACTTCATATATATAAAAAACGAATTTTTATCGCTACTTCATATATATAAAAATCGAATTTTTATCATGTTAAATATATAAAAATCATACATATTTTTATTATCATACATATACAAAAATCATTTTTTTATTACAAATCTAAGTTATAAAAATCAAATCTTTTCTTAAGTAAAAATCTTATATTTTCTTGTATGTTATATATATATATATATATATATATATGTATTTATGTATGTATATCTCATTTCTAAAACAAAGTTATATATATATATTAATCCTATTTTTATTACATTAAAAACCGATTTTTAAACTATGTTCTTAACATATAAAAACTTATTTTTAAACTGTGGTTTTAATTTATGTAAACTGATTTTTAAACTGTGTTTTTAATTTAAATAAAATCGGATAAAAAAAAGAATGCACCTTTTTTTTGTCCGGACGTCGATCTCCGTCAGAGGGGGGGAGGGGACGTCTCTGAAGCCAGGGGGTCGCAAACAGAGGAGATGGCATGCGGGGGTGGTGCAGCTAAGTCCAGGGGCGGCTGCAAGGGTTGGAGGCGGTTTCGATATGAGGGGGTTCGGGGTTCTGGCGACGTCGATTAGGCTGGAGGAGGGCGTAGAGAGAAAGGAGAGGAAGGGAGGGGGTGGCGCCGCCTTGGGGGGGATCGACAATCAACTCGATGGCGGCGGAGGTGATAAAGGGGGGCGACGGGGTGGGTTAGGTCATTGGGGGTTTCCTTTTTTTTTAACTAAGTCGGGGAGAAAGTAAAAGGAGGGGGTGTGTCATATAATAATTTATATATTAATTTAATTTAATTTTCCAAAAAAGAAGAAGTGTCTTTTGCATCCAAACTCTGATTCAAACCCAACGAATGTTGTCCCTAGCCAATTGCCCCCATGCCGGACACAATGGGATATGTCCCACAAGCCGATTCGATCATTAAGATCTGTTTCCATCAAATTTAAAATATAAATCAATATATTTTAAATTCACGCACATTTTAATTTTCTGGGGCCACATACTGACTCCAAAAATTACTGGAAAATTTATCTAGCTATGTTGGGACGATACGGTCCTAAAAACACTAATTTCATCGAATTTGGAGACCATTTGAAAAATGGCTATTTTCTGATCGATCCAAATTGATTGAAACTGTTCAAACACGTTTTCTTTTGCCACGTTCACATATTGATTCCAAAAATTATGAATTTCGAAATCTAGCAATAATTTGACATTCCGGATCCAACAAAAGTGGTCTCGTCGAAAACAGAGGTCATTTGCAAAATCTCCACTTTTAAGGGCTATATTTCCATAGCGATTATTCTAAATTTTCAACTGGACTTAACTTTTTATTACCGCTATGAAATTTCAATTTTTCATATTCGTTGGAAAGATATTTTCGAATAGATTCTAATATTTTTGGTTTCACCAAAATCCGGTTTATTTTGAATGCTGTACATTCATTTGAAATTTGAAATCGAATTTTCGAACACCGCGCCATTTCCAATTCCTTTTATAATTAAAATAAATATTTATATTCTAACTTCGATTCAAATAAATTTATACGTTCTAATTCTATTCAAAATAAATTTCTAGTCATTATTATTTAAAATAAATCATTTTAAATATCCAAAATTCATTAAAATTACCAAAATAAAAATTTTAAATTAGTTCTGATTTTCCGAGTTGTTACAATCTCCCCCACTTAAAATCTTTTCGTCCTCGAAAAGAAACAGAGCTGAAAGTTGTTTAACTAATCAACTCAACTTTCATTCTGACTTTCATTCTTCAACTTTTCAGTTCCTAAGAATTTCTAATTTTTCAAAAATTTGGCTAACACCCTAAATTTTTGACATAACCTCCTTTGTGCGGGGAGCATCGGGAAAATCCCCAAACCGCCACACAGGCCCTCCCATCTTAGCCAAGCGGCTAGCTAAGTGGCTAGCTAAGCGACTAGCCAATCGTCTCATAAAATCATCCAAACCCAATAAATTAGTAAATATTTACCTATTTGTCGGGCATACAATTTTATTCCTCTTCTCAAGCCTCCTTGTGATGACCTTTTGCAATTCAATTCAAATTAGACTAGATTTGGCCATATTTCTCTTATTGATTTTATTGCTCCAATATGTTGATTAATCAAACTAATTATCCAACAACACAATCAGCAATCAATTAGTTGATTAGTTTTTTTCAAACATATAACTTCTGTATATAGTCAAAAATCATATTTTTGATGCCAAGTCACAACAATATATTCTATCTAGTTTTGGTTCTCACACCAGTTAATTGGAAACATATAGAAATCCCACTTTCGAAACTCGAACATAAAAGCTGATGATGTGATCGCTATCATCAGAACTATGCCCGGGCGACTAGAATGTGATCTCATATCTATCCAGTACATTTGAGACTTCGAATAAACGTTAATTACGCGTATATTCAAAATCTTCATATACTCGATTGTCCAAATTCAAACTAAAATAAATATTCAAATACGAATAATAAAGTTTAAAATTTCAAAACAAAATTTGTTTTCAATTTTTATTTTAAAAACAACACTCTTCGGACTCGTTCTGGGATACTGCTGATCCCATCTCTAATGAGTCATTCTCATTGGATATTACTTAACCAATCTCTGATGAATTCTTTCGTTCGATTCTAATGTGTCTTGTTCTCAAGCTCTGTAAACCAAAGCTCCGATACCAAATGAGACAACCTGAACTTCCCCGTGAAGGAAAGCCCGGATTGAATTGAGGACACGACAAATCAGAACACAAATAGAAGAACATTTCATTGCTTATTACAACAGTTTACATCAGAGTACAAAAATATAGAGAGTATGAATAAATATTATACATTTGATAAATATCAGAGATTTACAAATTACAATGCAGCGGAAAATAATACAAAACACAACTGAATGGAATATACGGATACATAGCTTTCCGAATATCATTCCAGCTGTAAACCAGGATCCTATGAATATAAATCTGGAAAACCAAAACTACTAGCTGCCCGTATGGAAAATAGGGGCACCCAGAGTTTAGGTTAAAACAATAAGCTCTAGGTCAGTCATGTGTTTGGTGTGAGAACTAAAACCTTTATTTAAAACTTTACTTTAAAATCAGATATATCAAGGGACCACGCCGTATAACACCGAATGGGTTTCCTCCCAAGAATACCAGTGCATATAACAAAACAGCGCTATGCTTTTTGAAAAAATGAAGCTATTATAGACCTAGGTCCCATCACACAATGCAACGCAAGCCGGAGGATATGGTTTTCCTTTATAATAGCCAAACATGCTTGGTACGTTTAAAATAAATCATTTGATACTATTATAAGTGCATAGTGTATAAAACAACTTCAAATATAAATGTATCAATCCTAGACGGCATGGGTACCATATATCATGTCGCCGATATTAGGCTCTACAATCAAAACCACAAAGTCATGTATTGGAAGTTGGATTTCCATTTGTGAACCAAGAAAAGGGATCATCCTTACTGCTTCAAGACAATCTAGCCCATGATTCAGGATCAGAGTTCGAGTGACCCTTAGGAGCCACAGGGTCGGTCCACACTTACGTTAATGGATTATAATTCCTGAAAAATGTGTTTCCTCGCCCTATGGGGCGTAAATGAGCCAGATGACTCAATATCCATCGGCATCGCAGTGACCGATATGTCCGAGGCGCCTCGCATTCCAACAACCACATAGGTAAAAATATAAAAATGTCAGGGCATGCGAAACCCTGACACCACCTCTAGCTAGAAAGAAACGCATGTTCTCCCTGGATCTTCTCCCGTTTCTAGTTCATACCAGGGTGTGAGGCTCGCGAATTAATGCTATACACAAAGCGGCGCTATATTAAAGCTATGCTTTGATCATCGACCACAAGACTCTGCTTTTCAACAGAAGCCTTGATCATTTTCCACTCAGGCATGCCACACAGGAAATTCACGCCATGCGACTGATGTCTATCGATATATAACCTCTAAGCTCATACGTCTCAGAGAAGGGTGAAGTAAGAGAATAAATTCTCCTTCACCAGACAGATGTATATTTAATAGAAATCAATCAACATAGAATAAAATCCAATGTAAGGCACGCAGTCCATTTACAAGTACGTTTTGGGTCTGAACGAAACCGGAGGAACCTTATTCCTCGTCCCATATGTCCAATACAGGAGAGAGGCCCTCGCATATCCGGTCGATCTCCTAGTACGTCTGGACGATCACCACTTATTACCTCGTCTTGGGTGTACAGCCCAATCAAGACATCAATAATCATCCAAACGATATGAAGACCTCCGGTCTTAAACCACTGTCTTCATCATCGACTTATCGTCGAATCAGTTATTCAGAATGGGTATAAACCTGGCCTTTCCTAATAACTCGCGTATATAATAAACGAGTGCTATAAAAACACAACATATGCCTCATTCCAATTCTGAATATTCCTTTATTTAATTATTCACATCCTTAGGGATTTGTTCCCATTAATTTTATCAAAGATAAATTCTTTAAAATTTATTCTTTAATCTTCCTTTGGATACCATTCAAACCATATTAAGGTTTTCCAAACTAGTCGAGATTAACGCACCTTACCGAAGTAATCATTTATTTAATTTCCCAATCCCAACCTATTCATCCCATAGAGAAAAACTGGTCATACTCTATATCTAACACCACGGTGTTATTGGCAAAATTAATTACCATTTCGCGTTCAAATCTAATTAAAGATTTAACTATCGCTAGGAGAAAAACTGGTGATACTCTATTCTCGATCATTTCAATCTGATTAATGATTCATTAAAGCTCCACTTAGTTTTAATCTTCCGAAAAATCAATATTAATGATTATATAACTTGGGAAATCATATCCTCTCTTTAACTGGGTTAAAGAACCAATGTCATTTAAAACACGTGTAACGACACGGATTTTGCCTGGACTTAATCGATCGCAAAATCGACTAAGACGGTTCGATTCCCGCATATGTTAACTTTGGGAATACAACACATTAGAACACAAAACAGAAGACTTTTATAACATTACAATAATGTTACATCAGAGTATAGAATATCAGAGTACATCGATAAATAAAATACAGTGGAAGACTTATTACAATAAGTTTAATACAATACACAGCGGAAGACTTTCTATGCTCTGGACACAACTTTAAGATTTGATCCAAAATCCTGCTCAAGAGATAAATATCTGCAAAACAAGCTACTCGACTGCCCGTGTGGAAAATATGGGCACCCGAGTTTGCCAGTAAAACAAACTACAGGTCAGTCATAGGACTGGTATGAGAAATCTAACCTAACTAATCTAATAATAAGGCTAATCACAGGACCATGCCGCTAATGCGGAACGCGTTTACTCCATTGGATTGCCAGTGCATAAAATAAAGTAAACCATTAAAACAATGTAATGCTTTTTAGAAAAATGAAACCATTATAAGACTCAAGTCCTATCACACAATGCAACGCAAACCATAGCATAGAGTACCCCATCCTACTATGTCGCTATACTAGTTCTACAAACAAAACCGCATGGTGTCGTGTTGGAAGTTGGTTTTCCATCATGAAATCGAGGCTAGGGATCGTCCCCTCCGATTCGAGACACTCTAGCAAATGCCTCAGGATCACACCTATGGGCAACCCTTGGATCTTCAGGGCCAGTCCCCACCTTACGATAGTGGATTGGTTATGCCTGAACACACGTTTCCAGGTTCCTTTGAACCTCCATATGGCCACTAACAACGTATAAATCCGAGTTACCTCAATCCATCATCCACATAAGTAAAATGCCAGCCAGTTTAAGCACTGACACCACCCCTAGTTAGAAAGAAACGTATGCACTCCCAGCAGTCCTAATCCCGTTTTTGACTCATACCGGGGTGTGAGGCTCGCGAAGTCACGCTGTACACAAAGCTATGCCTAAATAGACTATGCTTTAATCATCAACCACAAGGCCCTGCTTTTCAACAAAAGCCTTGATCCTTGCATCTTAGCATGCCACATTGTCAATCCATACCATACCATTGATTTCTACTAATATATAACCTCTAAGATCGTACGTCTCAGAGAAGGGTGTTAACCACCAAACAGATATATATTTAGTAGAGATCAACGAATACAGTATAAACTAATACAACGTCAGACATACCATCCATTTTCAAGTCCGTTCTGGGTCTGAACGAAACCGGAGGAACCTTATTCCTCGCATATCCGAACAATCAACACTACGTCCGGACGGCTACCTCTGACTCCCCTTCAAGGTAGCTACGGCAATCATAGGCCTCAGTAGCAACACATCCATTCGATGTGAAGATCGTCGGTCTTCAATCACTGTCTTCAACTCTTCGACTTAGATCGTCGTATAATCATTTGAAATGAGATTGAACTCGGACCTTCAAATGATTCTCACATATATATAGTTTTAAAACCATTTCATATCGTTAATAGTATTTAATAACGATTTATCGCTTATTTTTATTAATGTAAAAATAGCTATATTATTTCAACGACGCTTCGGGTCGATCGGCGGCCCTGGCGCTGTTTTTATCCAAATTTGATTAACACTTATCTCGAAATCTAACCGTTGGATTTTAATAAAATTTATATCGTTGGAAAGATCTTCCCAAAGCTGTCCTAACGGTTCCAGTTTTGGGAAAATCCGACGGTCGGATTATTCGGCATAATCATTTAAAGTTATGATTTCAAAACGCGAACTACAGCAGCGCGATTCGTTTAATTTTAATTTATATTTATATATATAATATAAATCGTTTGGCGATTTCAACTATTAAGATCAATTCTTTTTATCGCATCTAAAATAATGATAAAAATGTCACCTTTATTTCTATTCTTTTTATTGTCCCTAGAACGACAACAAAAATACTTCTTTTAATTCTAATCTTTTTATTGTCTCTATTTTGACAATATAACATTAAATTCTATATTTTTGATTACATCTAAAGTGTAAATTAAAATGTCACTTATATGCTATTATTTTTATGGTGACTAATCTTAACACTAAAAATGTTTCTTTTACATCTAATCGTTTTATTTTACCAATTTCGACGCTTTAATATGTTCCCTTTTTTATTTGAACAATTTTGGCGCTACGAATATGTTCTTTTTATTCCAAAAAGAAAACGACACTTAAAATGCACTTTTTATTATAAAAATAATATGACGCTAAAAATGTACTTTTTTGACTCATGTTTTTATTTACCCCTAAAGTGTAAATATAAATGTCAACTTTTACTCCATGTCTCTATTTACACCTAAAATGTAAACATAAATGTACTTATTATAATCATGTTTTTATTTGCACGAATTCGCCACATGATTCTAATGTGTTTTCATTTCATACACAAATTCTAATATGTATTGACAATAAAAATGTCCTTTTTATTTATACTCAAATTCTAATGTGTATTATGACGGTAAACATAATTCTTTAATTAACATACAAATTCCATCTTAACAGAATGCCTAAAAGTGATGCATTCATTTTTGTTGACAATTCTAGTTCAACAAAATGAAATTTTTCTTTAATTCAAATCTCTTCTAACAAAAATGAAATTTTTGTTTCAACTACCACATATGACAAAATGTGCATTTTTGTTTCAACTCTTTTATTTAGACAAAAATATGAATTTTCAATTCTATTCTCTTGACAAAAATGTTTATTTTTGTTTTCAACTCTTTTATTTAGACAAAAATGTGAATTTTGTCCCAATTCTATTCTTTTGACAAAAATGTTTATTTTTTTTTTCAACTCTTTTATTTAGACAATAATGTGAATTTTGTCCCAATTCTATTCTTTTGACAAAAATGTTTATTTTTGTTTTCAACTCTTTTATTTAGACAAAAATGTGAATTTTGTCCCAATTCTATTCTCTTGACAAAAATGTTTATTTTTGTTTTCTAATGAACAAACATATATTTTTGTCCAATCCATCTTGGCGAACAAAATATTAATTTCTGTCTAATGAATAGGAATGTGTATTTTTGCTCAATCTATTTTAATGAACAAAAATGTTAATTTATGTTCTATGTTTCTAATATCACATTAAAATGTGTTTTTAATGTAAAACATATTTCATAATAAAACATGAATCTTTCTTCTGAGATTCTAATATTACATTAAAAATGTGTTTTTAATGTAATTCATCATTTTATAACTAAATGATATTTTTAACCCAAGTTATCATTTCCTAACAAAAATGATAATTTTAATCTAACTTATCATTTCTTAACAAAATGATAATTTTAATCTTAACATAACATTTCTAATATATGTGATATTCTTATACTAACATAATATTTCTAACAAATGTGATATTTTTCATTCATGACTTTTCTAATAAAATGGTATTTTAATCCACATAACATGCTTTCTAACAAAACGGTATTTTTATTCACGTATCATATTTTTTTATATTTTACATTTACATTGAAAATGGGATTTCCAATGACAACCTATTCTTCTCTTCAAAATATGATCATTTTCTACTTTTCTACTTTGCATTAAAAATGGGATTTTTAATGTAATCAAGTTTTCATTTTTAAATTATGATCCCTTTTTCTAAATTCTACTTTACATCGAAAATGAGAATTTTCAATGTAATCATACTTTCACTTTAACATTATGAATGCATTAAAAATGAGACTTTTAATGTTAGCATATTTTTATATTAAAAATATAATCATTTCCCTCGTTTCATGACTTGCACAAAAATGTATTCCTTTCCTTATATAAAAAGAAATGTATTCTTTTCTTTATTCTCTTTTATTACATTGTAAAGAATGTAACTCTTTTTAACTTCTTTTATTACATTATAAAAATGTAACTCTTCCTATCTTTACATTACATTATAAAAATGTAATTTTCCTTCTTTTTTATTACATTACATCCAAATATAATTTTTGTCTTTTTTCTATTACATTAAATAAAAGATGTAAACTTTTCTCCTTCTATCTATTACATTAAATGTAACTTTTTCTCTTTTTGAATACATTAAACAAAATGTAAACTTTTCTCTCATCCTTTTATCACATGAAAAAGGTAATCTTTTGTTACATTCATTCTTCACATAAAGATGTAATATTTCTATTTCATTCAATTTTAAACATGAACAATTTTTGTCAATCCATTCATTACATTAAAAAAAATTGGTTTTTAATGTAATCGTGTTTCATTTTGAAACATAAACAAATTTCTAGTATTCCATTCATCACGATAAAATGTAGTCTTTAATGTAAACATGTTTTACATTTTAGAACATGAACAATTTTTGTTAACACTACTAAATGATTTCACCACAATTACAATTCATCGTTATTGCAAACACAATCAAGTGTACAAAATTCCAATCCAATTGACATCACAACACAAACAATAAATAAATTCTAAAATTACCACATCGCAGATCAATACTATTTACGTACATATAGTGATTCAAACGATCGAGAGAAATAATTAAATTATTTAATTATTTAAAAGTAAGAAATCTCACCAAATAATTCGGATTTGAATTTTCCTTGAACTTTGATTTGCTTTGTTCAGTCCTAGTCTGTACCATCATGTAGACCTTGGATATACGATTCCAATACTTTTCGTTTCGTTTGATTTCATCTTTGTTTGTAAAAGTTACGGCTGTTTTAACATTGAACAATTAACGTATATTAATAATTAATTAATTAATGTTTTAATTACTTTGCTCAAGGAAAATCAAGCCTTCTTCTTCCTCGTATCCTCTGTGAAACCGAACCCAAAAGCTTCGTTTCCTCTTCCTTCTGCATGCCCGAACTTAAAGCCCCGGACCACCATCAAACCATACCATGACAACGCCGCCACCATGCTCCATCACCGCCCCCAAGCCTGGTCAACTCGGTGGGGCCCTCACCTCCCAATCCGGCCCAAAGTCCGAAGGTTTGGATGCCAATTTCGTGAAATCCCGGTAACTAAAATCCATCGTAGCTATTGATTATACAGAGCATGAAAAGATCTTCGATTTGGTGTTTGGTTTTCTGAAAATCATTGAGAAATGGAAGAGATAGAAGGGGAAGAAGATGGGAGCGCCATGGCCATCGATCAGTTAGAACGGCGGCTATACAAAATGATGCTAGGGTTTAGGATAATTTAGTTATTTATAATATTTAATTAATTTATTATCCAAAAAAAGGCCCGTTTCTCCTATTCAAATTTCAAAATAGAATAAGAAAAGAGAAAAAATGGGAAGGTATATAATTGGATAGACCGGAATAAAAAGAATATAAATATACACGTGGGTTCATTACAATTTATATTTATAACCTGCCCATTATGATTTATATTAATAACCTCATTCTTTATTTACACATAAAAATGTAACTTTTGATTACATGATATGATCACATTGAAAAATGCAAATTTCCATTTCAAGATAAATGTATAATGCAATGTTCATGCATTTCTATATGCCAAATGACTATTATTAATTGTTGCATCACGATAAAGATGTATATTTGAATATAAATGCATTTTTATTTAACAAATAACTATTTTTAATGTTGGATTACATTAAAATATACATTTTACGGGTAAAGACATTTCAATATAACAATGGTCATTTAATGTTTACATTAAAAGTGTAAATTTCTATGAAAACACTTTTTGTTAGTGCAATGACCATTTTAAAAAGGTTCATTTACATAAGAATGCAAAACATTAATGTAAAACATTATTACCATAACAGTGATCATTTTAATATAAAACATCTTAGAATGCAAAATCCAATGTAAAAACATTTCATATAGTAATGGACATTATTATAATTTCTTTCCTTTCGTTAAAAATGTCAATTTCAATGTATAAGCATTTTTATATAACAACGGTCATTTTTAGTGTCTGCCATAAAAATCCAATTTGCTTAGTTTAATGACAAGGAATATATTTAATATGTTTTCTAATCAACTAATCATTTTTATTCCAAATTTTAGTTTTCACGTTACTGTAAATTCCAACCTATCATGCTTATGCCATTCCCAAGCCAAATTAAATTGTCTAATGCAATTACTCAAAATATCTACACATATATTTACAGCAATTAAAATAACTGAATATTGAAATTTACATTAAAATTAACCAATCTAATAATTAAATGGAAAATCAAATGATAACGAAATATTTACTAAATGTGAATAATTAAATCCACTCACCAAGCCATTTCAAACTCCTTTTATAATTAAATAAAACTTATTCGTTTTAACTTCAATTAAAATAAATTTTTAGTCGTTATTATTTAAAATAAATTAATTTAAATGCTCTAAATTCATTAAAATTTTTAAAATAAAAAATTTTAATTGGCCCCAAAATTCCGGGTTGTTACAACACAGTTCACGATAAACCCAAAATCACATGTCATTTTATTCCAATTACTAAATATAACTGGAAATTCAAATAATATTAATTAAAAGATTTATTCTATTCACACGGGGTTTAAGAATAGTGTTACCGAAAACCCCATCCCATCAGTCTCTGACCGTAAAGAGTAAGAGAACAATTCCCTAAGTATTAATCCCGAAGACCGAAACCAACATCAGATCAATACCCAGGAAACCATTCAACTTAGCTAATCTCCAGTCAGTTTCTAATTTTCTTAACTCCATTGGTTTTAAGAATAGTATTATTAAAGATACCATTCACGACAAACCCAAAATCTCATTCCATTGTTAATCGGTTTAAAGAAAAAGTGTTATTTAAAACACCGTTCATGATAAACCCAAAAACCAATTTCAATTTAATTCCAATTAAATGGTAATTAATTGGTAAACTTCATTAAATCTTAATAAAAAGATTTTTTTTTCTCAACTAGGTTTAAGAACAATATTAATGTAGACACCGTTCATGACAAACCCACAATCCAATTTGATATTAAATACAAGGCTCTGAATAGAAAATATATTGGCTTATATTCAATATCAAATTCTGAAACCAACAAATATCGTATTGGAATAATGATATATATATCTTCCAAATTCCTCCACAATATCCGCGTAATCACGGAATCAAATGTCGAAATATTCTGAAGATACTTTCGATTCAAATCCATTTCAATTTTTAGATGGGAAATTTTTGGTTATATTAAAACCATTCACAAATCCAATTTATTTATTTAAAAATTATTGGATTTCAAATCTATTTCATAACTCGTTCATTTCTATAAAAATAATTTTTTTACCTTTTCAAATATGGAATTTTTCATCCCAATTCTTTCCAAATCATTTATTATGATTTTACACAAATTATCGATATTTTTAATAATTTTATCAAGGCCCGTACAGTCGATTTCCATAAACGGTCATCGAACTGCACTTACAGCGACCTTTTCTAAATTTGATTTGGACATAACTCCAAATTCAACCATTAGATTTCAAATCTCTCATATTCGTTGGAAAGCTCTTTTCGATACGAACCCAACGGTTCTGGTTTTAGGAGAATCCGACAGTCGGATCTTCCGTAATGTCAATTTGAAGTAAACGGTTGAAATTCGCGAACTACCGCGGCGCAACGCGTTCCATTCAGGCCATTAAATATATATATATATATATATCGTCGATTTCCATTTAAAATGTATTTTATAAATCATTTTAACTTCGTTTTAAAAAAGATTCTAACTTCATTTTCAATTTTAAATCAAAATTGAATATTCCTTATCATTACAATATATAAATGATAATATTTTAAAAATACCAGATTTTGAAATCATTTCCTTTTCGATATTCATTATAAAAATTAATAAAATCGATATAAATATCGTTTACGTCAAAATGGCGTTAATCTAATCAACACGGCATTATATATTTAAATATATTCGTGTCCATCCCAAATCAAACATCAAAATCAGATTTTGATCTTTTACTGAATATTATTTTAAAATATTCATTCTTTTTGAACTGCAATCAGACACAGTTGATGTGCATGTAAAAATGCACATTTATATTCATATATTTATTCTTGTTTAATTAAATAATTGAACATTTTTGGGTAGTTTATATGATCAAACCATATTTTAAATATTTTCAAAATAATCACTCATTTTGGGAAAAAATGGTCACTTGTGCAAGATTTAATTTGTGATTGCATTTACTTGTTCTTTGTATTTGTCTCTTATAGGAATATTGGATCACAAATAATGCATACACATGAAGATTTGGAGCAAAAATGCATGCATACAAAGGAATGAAAAGGAAATAATTCTCATACATGATCATGGAGGACCCCACCTCTCAAATTACTCACTTTCTCTTAAGCTTCTTATTAAAGACTAATTGAATAAGACAAACGGTCTCATGCATCTACATGACTCAGTAATGGCTAAGAGAGGACTAAAGGCTTCATGAAGTGGGCATTTTGGGGATTTCCCATTATAAGTGATTAGGGTTTTAGGGTTAGAAACATGTATATATACCTCTTTATGTGATGTAAATAATATCTTATATCTTCTCTTGTATCACCTTCTTTAGTTTAGTTGAGCATAAGCTCTCTTGTATTTCCATGGCTACTTAGCCATCTTCTTTGTGTAACTTCTTTATTTTGCAATTTAATTTCTATGCTCTTTACTTTCATGTTCATAGCTTAGATTTACATTCATGTTCTTAGTTTAGTTCTATTCTTGTTCTACTTAGTGTTTCTTTCATTTTGCTTTATTTTCCAATGTTGAAACTTACATATGTTGATATGATAACACATAAGAGTGACTAATCCCTTGATTTAGGGGTAATGATGTTCTCTAACTTTATCCAAGTTCAACATTTATATGATTTGTGATCTCTAATTTGTGCTTCATGTTAGTGAATGTTGATGTAAGTTTATACAAATGGTTTTGATAGCCTGTGTTTGTTGACAACAAAATAGGTTATGCTTAGTCAATGTAAACACAAATTACATCAATATTTGCTAAGTTGTTATTGATTTTGAAATAAAAGTAAGAATAAAATTTGATGGTCTATAGTTTTTGTTAATAATTCATAGGCTATACTTAGAATAGTTTTGCTTTAGTTCAATTTTCATGAGAAACATAAGTGGTTTAAATATTGCATTTATATCACTTAATGGAGATCATAAATTGTATTTTTGATAACTTACATAAATGTGAGAGTTGATTTGCCTCTAAATTGTTTTCATTTCATATTTAGCTCTCAACTTAGTTTATAGTTTTCATTAGCTTTTATCAGTTAAATCTTCCCTCGAATTTGGTTTAATTTGATTGATTAAAATTAGAATTGCTTCTTTTCCCGTGGATCGACTCGTATTCGCTAACGTACTACAAGTGTACGTCGTGCGCTTGCGGTTTATTATACTTCGCGATGGTATTCTAATTCATAGAATATTCGTCGTCGAACAAGTTTTTGGCGCCGTTGCCGGGGAAAGAATTTAATTTTTTTTTATTCTTTGAGTTAATTTTCTTATTTGTTGTTTTTCTTAAAAAAAATAAAAAATTGTGTGTTGTTCATAGTTTTGATCTTTTGTTGTTTCATTTTGTGTGTGCTTGTTTTTGTGTTCATTAAAAAAAAGAAAGTAAAAAAATAAGGAGTTGTGTGTTTTGTTCCATTTTGTGTTTGCGTTTTGTTTTACTTTTGTTTGTGTGTTTGTTTCTTTTCGTTTGTGTGTTTTTATTTTGTGTGTATGTGTGTTGATAGATTTCATATTGTGTTAGTTCTTCTGTTTCCTCTCTCATAATAAAAAAAACTTGCCTTTTTTCTTTTTCTTTCTTGTTTTCACTACAATTTTCTTTTATTTCTTTCCCTTTGTCTTTCTCTCATTTATTTCTTTCCTTTCCTCTCTACAATCCTTACAAATAAAAATAAATAAATAAATAAATAAAGAAGCAAAAATTTATTGCTTTCCTTTTCTTCTTCTCTTTCCTCTCTAGTATTTGTTGTGCCTTAAAGTCCTCGCCTTATTTCTCCACTATTTTCACCACCATAACCATAGATCTGATTTTCCGTCACGCACAAACTTCATCACAGCACCTCCAAAACCACACAATTCTCTCACAAAAAACAAACCATTCTCTAATAAAAACCAATCATCTACCTTGCTGCCTCCCGCTTTATCAGCTCCACCATTCAACAACAAACCAGTACAAACAAACCACACTTCTCCACCAATAAGCCAATACTCATCAGCCTTCCTGTCTCTCTACCACAAAAGCATACTCGACACTCACCCTCTGCTTCTCAATTCCCTACACCACCGAACTTCACCATCCCCCATTGTCTTTCAACAGCCAACTCATATCAACACACCACCCATACAACAAATCACCAACACAAAGCTTCGCCAGAGCCCGGAATTCACGATTCTTCCCACCTGAACAATTCAATTCCTTTTCAAAACCCCACTGCAAATACACAAAACTCCCCAAATACCGACCGCCTATCTTATGGGCTTGTGGGTTGATTTTTATTTTTATGTTCTTTCTTTCCTTTTCTGTTTGAATTTTTATATTTGTTTGTTATTTGTTTTTCTTTTCTTTCTCTTCTTTGAAAAAAAAACCTTCGCTTTGAAATTTGTTTTGTGTAATTTTTGTTTTGTTTGCCAATAAAAGGTTTCACTTTGTCCGTTCCTTAAAAAAAATGCTTTGTAATGTAAATTCGCATTTTGTTTTTAGAAAAAAAAATAGTTGCCTTCAAATTGTATATATATCGCTTTCACTCTGTAGGTTGCACTTGGATTGGGAACTGCTTTGCTTTGCTAAAAAATCTGCACTGCTTTGCTTGCTTCAAAAAAAACCGCCGCTTAAAAAAAATTGCTAACAAATTTCTGCATGCTCAGGCATCGTATTGTAACTCCGTTGTTATTTTCTTGCATTGTTGTTTGCTTGCATTTGCATTTAAAAAAAATCCAAAAACAAACAAAAATTCATTCGTAGTTGCATCGTTAATTCACGTTTAATTTCTGTTTTGCATTCATCTTGTTTTATTTTCATTTTTAAGGACTTTTTATATTTTGACAAATTGGTTTATTTCTAATGAATTATTTCTCGGTGTCTAGATTATGGCAGAGTAATTACCGTTTATAAATATTACGGTGATTCGTAAATATTATAGCGGTTGTTCCTCTAAAGGTACTTAAACCTTCGGCTGCATTGCTTGGGTGAATCCTGGTGCACCGATAACTCCTATCCGTTAACTGGCTGAGAAATTTTTGTTGAAATTAATCTAACTGTCATTATATAATTTTAGAAATTTTTTAAATAAGAAATTTGCATTCATATAGTTGCATTAGGTTCATGCATATATAAAAAAACAAAAACAAAAATCCAAAATCAGAAAAAGAAAAAAAAACTTTCTTGAAAATGTCCCAAATTCCTTATCCTCATGAATTTTACGATGGTTCTGAAAATCAATATAATCCATATAATTTTACACCAAATTCATATGGATATTTTAATAACAACTATTGTACGAACAATTTGGATTTTACACCACCAACTTTTCAAAATTTTCAAAATAATCCGGATTTTACACCACAAAATTTTCAAAATAACGATCAACTCTCAAGTCTTGAAATCAGTGTTCAAACTCTACTTAAAGAAAGTCAAAGATTTAATGAATCAAGTCAAAGATTAATTGAATTGATGTGCAACAATTCAAGTCAAAGTTTTCAAAATAATCAAAATTCAAATTCAACTTCAGATTTAAATGGTTCTGATTATAACACTTGTCAATCCAATTTCGAACTCCAAAATGAATTGCAAACTCAAAATGGAAACGTGAATAACTTTCCAAATGGTTTTGATAATGGGAATAATTTCAGTTGTGGTGCTACTGAAAACTTTTGTTCTCAACAATTTCAAATTGAAAATTCTCATGTAAATAATATAAATTTGATTTTGTTGAGCAAACGAACATTCTTGACGATTTCTTGAAGTTTCGTGAGAAATAAAATCGAATCAAAACTTGTGACGATTCGAATAAAAATCCACATTTGCCCACAGTTGATAATTTTCAACTAACAACTTTTGAAATTGATGAAAATCTTAATGAAGTTGTTGAAAACTCTGTAATTGATTTGCATATAAATCCTCTTGAAAACGAAGGCATCAATCTTCAATTTGATCTTCCTTTCTCAGATTCTGAAAATTTTGAAAATTTAGCAACTTTAGATTGTCAACATGACAAAAATGATGAAGTTGTTAACAACTGTTTAGGTGAGGATGACTTTAATGAGCAAAAACTTCTTGAACTAATTGACCATAATGTTGTTGGGTTTGAAATTGAAAATGAAAATTTGAAAATTTTGAAATTCTTGAGGTTGAAATTAATGAAACTGCTAAATGTGATCTTGAACACAATGACGATTTTTCAAAAACTGTTGAAACTCCTTGCGACGTGATTGTTTCAACTGAACCTCACTATGATCACTTGTTTTTCAATGATAAATTTATGCAGTATATAAACTCTTTCTAGAATAACACTGTTTTTGAGAAATCACGATTTTGAAATTTACTGAAAATTCAATTGTTTGGTTTTGACTTTAGGTTTACGAATGAACCTTTAGTTAACAAAATTTCAAATATCAAAGCAAAATCGAACAATATTTCTCAAAACAAGTGTGGGGGTGATTCTTACGTCTCTCAGTTTATACATCATTTGAATAGATCAAACTTTGTTTTTGAAACTTTTGCTGAACCCCAGCTCAATGACCTCTCTTTAGTTGCTACAGAAGTTAAATTTGATTTTAGGATCAATTGTAAGCTCAAAATTTTAAAATTAGCAACTCAAAATTTTGAAAAAACAAAATTTGTTTTTCCAAATCTGACATGTAATATATAAAACTTCATGATTTGGTTTTTTGTGCTTAAGTCATGTCTCTCATACTTGAAGAGACAAATGTATCGGTCTTTAGAAGACTGTTTCATTTATTTCTTGTCAATATATTTTCTAACATACTATATAAAAAAATCTCTTGTAAATATAAGTCATATTTTCGAAATTTTCATTTTCCTTCCATTTGGGCTAACTGTGGGGACATAGTCAAAATCAAGTGTGGGGGGAGTTTCATATTTATTTTGGTTTTGCATAGAGTTTTCCTTTCTTTTTTGTCATTCAAAAAAAAATTCTCATTTCTATTTACTTTTAAATAAGACATGATGGAGTTAGCATACAATTTTGGTCGTTCGATTAAAATGTGGAGACTTACTTCTCTTAGCAGATAACGAAAGGAAAGTTTGAATTATGAGGAAGTTTGGTGTAACTGGTATATAGGGAAATTCGTAGGTGATGAGTATGAAATGTTTTCTAAATTGTAATCCGATTAAATGAATGGTTGATTTAGACTACTTGTGATAACATTTTAGATCTTTTAAGTGAAGTTGTGCTAAGATGTCCTCGCTTAACTCTCTCTCTTATGTAAAAAAAAAGGAAAAAAGAAAAAAGAATGTATATATATAATAATAATCCAAGGGTATCCAACATTACTAGTACTTCTCGCGTTGGTGTGCAAACCCACCAAGCTCTTTCCGATACCTTGTTGACAATGTCAGCGTCGGTATATCTTGGTCTCATTTTATGAGTTGGACACCTAAGGATTACCGACATCTTGTTGACAAAGTCAGCGTCGGTCTGCACAATCCGCCAAACTCTGTCCCAAACTCTCACGGGTGGTATACCTTGGTCTTTTCAGTTAGGTGTTTGTAAATAGTAATAATGTAAATATTTTGTAATAAAGAGAGAGTAAGAACTTGAAATCCAAGCACACTCTTCATTTATTCGACCTAACTTGTTAACAAAAAGGAAGTTGAGATGCTGTTTTATGATTGTTGATATCGATTATAGAATTCATTTCATATTTGCACTATGTTTCTACCAAAACAACTGGCCAAAATAGAGGAGTTTGTAACAATAACATGACTTTTGTTTGAAGTTTTGATTAGTAACAGACTCAAATTTCATAGTGACGACCAAAATTTGTGTTAACTCATTCGTGCAATATTTAAAAGTAAATTATCCATTTGTAAATATTCCTTTAAAAGCTTGCATTCGTCTTGTAAATATTTTATAAACTTGCATTTTGTAAATATTTTTTGCGTTCAACTTTTGGATTTTGTGGGTAGTATTCGCTGAAAACCCTCACGAGACAACACTCCTCCTACTGGGGACACCCAGAGGTTTAACGGCTTGTTTCACACGCTCAATGCAATCGTGCCCCATACGAAAATGGATTTTATTTTAGTTTTTTTCTTTATTCGAGGACGAATAAAAAGTTATGTGTGGGTGTATTTGATGTGCACATAAAAATGCACATTTATATTCACATATTTATTCTTGTTTAATTAAATAAATGAACATTTTTGGGTATTTTATATGTCAAATCATATTTTAAATATTTTCAAAATAATCACTCATTTTGGGAAAAAATGGTCACTTGTGCATGTTTTAATTTGTGATTGCATTTACTTGTTTTTTGTATTTGTCTCTTATAGGAATATTGCATCACAAATAATGCATACACATGAAGATTTGGAGCACAAATGCATGCATACAAAGGAATGAAGAGGAAATAATTCTCACACATGATCATGGAGGATTCCACCTCTCAAAGTACTCACTTTCTATTAAGCTTCTTATTAAAGACTAATTGAATAAGACAAAAGGTCTCATGCATCCTGCATGACTCATTAATGGCTAAGAGAGGATTAAAAGCTTTATGAAGTGGGCATTTTGCGGATTTCCCATTATAAGTGATTAGAGTTTTAGGGTTAGTAACATGTATGTATACCTCTTTATGTGATATAAATAATATCTTATATCTTCTCTTATATCACCTTCTTTAGTTTAGTTGAGAGGAGCACAAGCTCTCTTGTATTTCCATGGCTACTTAGTCATCTTCTTTATGTAACTTCTTTATTTTGCAATTTAATTTCTATGCTCTTTACTTTCATGTTCATAGCTTAGATTTACATTCATGTTCTTAGTTTAGTTCTATTCTTATTCTACTTAGTTTTTCTTTCATTTACCTTTATTTTCTAATGTTGAAACTTACATGTGTTGATATGATAACACATAAGAGTGGATAATCCCTTGATTTAGGGGTAATGATGCTCTCTAACTTTATGTAAGTTCAACATTTGTATGATTTGTGATCTCTAATTTGTGCTTCATGTTAGTGAATGTTGATGTAAGTTTATACAAATGGTTTTGATAGTCTATGTTTGTTGACAACAAAATAGGTTATGCTTAGTCAATGTAAACACAAATTACATCAATATTTGCTAAGTTGTTATTGATGTTGAAAAAAAAGTAAGAACATAATTTGATGGTCTATAGTTTTAGTTAATAATTCATAGGCCATACTTAGAATAGTTTTCCTTTAGTTCAATTTTCATGAGAATCATAAGTGGTTTAAATATTGAATTTATATCACTTAATGGAGATCATAAATTGTATTTTTGATAACTTACACAAATGTGAGAGTTGATTTGCCTCTAAATTGTTTTCATTTCATATTTAGCTCTCAACTTAGTTTATAGTTTTCATTAGCTTTTATTAGTTAAATCTTCCCTCGAATTTGGTTTAATTTGATTGAATAAAATTAGAATTGCTTCTTTCCCTTTGGATCGACTCGTATTCGCTAACGTACTACAAGTGTACGCCGTGCACTTGCGGTTTATTACACTTCGCGATGGTATTCTAATTCATAGAATATTCGTCGTCGAACAACAGTCAATTACCATATAATGTTATTTATATGGATTTCATACAACGTATGTATCGAACAACAATGATAAACAATCAACCATCATCCGGAGTGCATTCTACACTACGTAAGCATTAAATATAAATATTTAACGCTTATAACGGTCTGTCAACTAATCGATTGACATACAACTAAATAATTGGGATTAGTGTACATCAAGTATCATCCTAATACCCGTGTGGGGTTTCAACCAACAAATACTGAATATTATTTGTGCAGTTAGGCGATGTGTAAAAATTTATCGTACCAATCAATATCTATCAAATGTGTGTACACAATTAAATCGCCCGATTTGTTTATGTATATTTATTTTATTTATATACACGTTAAAAATTATATTTTTAACGATTAAATATTTTATTTCTACACATGAATATTATTTACAGTTCATTTCATATCACAAACAATTTTCACAACACAATCAAACAAAAAAGTCGTCCATGGTCTGTGGACGACGAGTGTCGGGTGCTGTTAAGCACCGTCTACATCCTAGTATATAATTTAACTAGAAAATAAAATTAAAGTGAGAAGTTCTCACCTTTGGGATCCACTCCTCTAGTTTTGTTTCTAGATTTCTGAACCATTTGGATTTTCACGCAATTCCCATGCAATCCTTTTCATGCTGTTCATAGTAAAAATAACATTTTTATTATGATGATTATATATTTAAAATCAAATTTTTACTACGCTATATATATAATAAAAATCGTATTTTTATTGCAACTTGATATATATAAAAATCAAATTTTTATTGCTACTTCATATATATAAAAATCGAATTTTTATCGCTACTTCATATATATAAAATCGAATTTTTATTGCTACTTCATATATATAAAAATCGAATTTTTATCGCTACTTCATATATATAAAAATCGAATTTTTATCAACTTACATATATAAAAATCATATTTTTATTATCATACATATATAAAAATCATATTTTTATTACAAATCTAAGTTTTAAAAATCAAATCTTTTCTAAAGTAAAAATCTTCTCTTTTGTTGTATGTTATTATATCATTTCTAAAGCAAAGTTATATATATATATATTAATCCTTTTTTTATTGCATTAAAAAGTAATTTTTAAACTATGTTCTTAACATATAAAAACTGATTTTTAAACTGTGTTTTTAATTTATATAAACTGATTTTTAAACTGTGTTTTTAATTTAAATAAAATCAGATAAAAAAAAGAATGCACCTTTTTTTTGTCTAGAAGTCGATCTCCGTCAGAGGGGGGAAGGGGACGTCGCTGAAGCCAGGGGGTCGCAAACAGAGGAGATGGCGTGCGGGGGTGGCGCAGCTAAGTCCGACGGCGGCTGTAAGGGTTGGAGGCGGTTTCGATCTGAGGGGGGTTTGGGGTTCTGGCAACGTCGATCAGGCTGGAGGAGGGCGTAGAGAGAGGGGAGAGGAAGGGAGGGGGTGGCGCCGCCTTGGGGGGGGGGATCGACGATAAACTCCGTGGCGGCGGAGGCGATAAAGGGGGGCGACGGGGTTGGTTAGGTCATATGGGTTTTATTTTAAACTGAGTCAGGGAAAAAAAGAGGGTGGTGTCATATAATGATTCATATATTAATTTAATTTATGTTTCCAAAAAAAATAGTGTCTTTCGCATCCAAACTCCGATTCAAACCCAGCAAACATCGTCTTTAGCCAATTACCCCCATGCTGGACACAATGGGATATGTCCCGCAAGCCGATTCGATCGTTACAATCTGTTTCCGTCAAATTTAAAATATAAATCAATATATTTTAAATTCAAACACTCATTTTAATTTACTGGGGCAACATGCTGACTCCAAAAATTACCGAAAAATAAATCTAGCTATGTTGGGACGATACGGTCCTAACAAAAGTAATTTCGTCGAATTTGGAGACCGTTTGAAAAAAGGCCATTTTCCGGTCGATCCAAATTGACTGAAACTGTTTAAACACGTTTTCTTTTGCCACACTCACATATTGATTCCAAAAATTATGAATTTTGGAATCTAGCAATAATTTAACATTCCGGATCCAACAAAAGTGGTCTCGTCGAAAACGGAGGTCGTTTGCAAAATCTCCACTTTTAAGGGCTATATTTCCATAGCGAATATTCTGAATTTTCAACTGGTCTTAACTTTTTATTCCCGCTATGAAATTTCAATTTTTCAGATTCGTTGGAAAGATATTTTCGAACAGATTCTAATATTTTTGGTTTCACCAAAATCCAGTTTATTTTGAATCCTGTATATTCATTTGAAATTTGAAATCGAATTTTCGAACTACCGCCCCATTTCCCATTCCTTTTATAATTAAAATAAATATTTATATTCTAACTTCTATTCAAATAAATTTATACGTTCAAATTCTATTCAAAATAATTTTCTAGTCGTTATTATTTAAAATAAATCATTTTAAATATCCAAAATTCATTGAAATTGCCAAAATAAAAATTTTAAATTGGTTCTGATTTTTAGGGTTGTTACAAATTTTGTGCACAGCTAAAGGATCTAAGGAGAATAAGAATGCTGAGAAGGGAGAAGGAAATTCTGGTGCTAATAAAAATAAGAAGAAAGAATGGAGGAGGAATAAGAAGAAAGGGGATAAGTTCAAGAAAAAGTCAAGACTTGTACGAGGTGCAATCGTAGAGGCTATGAAGCCAAAGACTACAGGACTACCTTAGCAAAGAAGGAGTTCAAAGAAAGGTGTTACAATTGCCATGAGGAAGGACACTTATCTACAGAATGCCCAAAGCCTAAGGTTATTCAGAGCAGTTAGAATTATGCATTGGAGGCAACACCGATACAGAGACGACCCCAAAAGATCAAGGTCAACCCGCACTTGAAGGTATATCTTTTATTTTAGGAATTTCCATACATACCTTGTTTGACTCTGGAGCGACCCATTCTTTTATATCTAAGAAGCTAGTTGATTTGTTGAACCTTCCTTTATCTATCACTAGTAACCCAATAGAGGTGGTTAACCCTATCGGAGGAGCTAAGTACTTTGAGTTGATCTGTAAAGAACTAGTATTGGATATTGACGATGTTGAATTCCTCTGCAAAGCATATGTGTTGGATTTTATAGGGTATGACCTTATCTTAAGTATGGATTGGATATCCTTTTATGGGGTCTTCCTATATTGCAACAAGACAAGTGTTCATCATAGAAGCTGAGGAGGATGTAGTTTGAAAATTCCTTGTGATATTAGAAATAAGGATAAAGCCATATTATATGCCTTATCTCCTAGTTTAGAAGGGCCATGTTCGGTCCCTACAGTAAGTGTTTGAGGAAGTCACTGGACTTCTACCCTATAAAGAAATCTCTTTTCGTATTGACCTAAAGAATGATGCTAAAACAGTAGCTTTACCCTTAAGGCATATGGCGCCTAAGGAAATGAGAGGGATAAATAGATTTCGAAATTGCTACAGAAAGGCTTCATTCGATGAAGTACATCTAAATGGGGTGCACCGGTTATGTTTGCCACCAAAGCGGATGGATCTCTAAAACTTTGCATGGATTTTAGGGAGCTTAGCTAACCAAGAGGAATAGGTACACCTTATCCTGAATTGATGATCTATTTGACCACTTGGAAGGTTCCCGAGTGTTTTCCCAATTTGAACTTGCTACTGGATTTCACCAATTGAGAATTTGAGATGACAATAAGGATAAAACCGCGTTTAGGACGCCGGATGGATTGTTCCAATGGGAAGTTATGCCCTTTGGACCGACGAATGCATCCACCTTCTTTGTTTACCTCATGAGTAGAGTGTTTAGAGGAATTTTGAATAAGATCGTGGTACTTTTCATAGACGATATCCTTATAATTTCTAAGGACTATAAAGAGCATGAAAGTCATCTAAGACAGGTCCTAGGGATATAAAGAGTGAACCAGTTGAAAGCCAAAGTTTTGAAGTGTCATTTCTAGAGAGAAGAAGTTAGATTTTCGGGACATATCGTATCAAGCAAAGTCTTGGCAGTAGATCCTATGAAGATTGAGGCAATTAAGGAATGGAGAGTACCTCGAAACGCTACAAGGTGAGAAACTTCCTTGGATTGGCTGGATATTACCGAAATCTTATTAAAGACTTCGCAAAGATTGCAACTCCCTTAACTCAACCAACGAAGAAGAACTTGGTATTTTCTTGGAGTAATAAATGCGATGTAGCTTTTAAGAAATTAAAGGAAGTATTGACTAGTGCGCCAATTCATATTATACCTGATGGCTAAAAAATGTTCACAGTTTATACTTACGCATACAAACCGGTTTAGGAGTGGTTCTTATGCAAAAAGGAAGGGTTGCTTCTTATGCCAGTAGGAAACTCAAGGACCCCGAGAAAAGATATCCAGTTCATGACCTAGAGTTAGCCGCGATAGTATTCGCCTTAAAGATGTGGATGCACTATCTTTTATGGGAGAAGCTTGAACTTTTTACTGACCATAAATCCCTATATATTTATTTTCTCAACATGACTTGAATTTAATACAACGATGACAGATGGAGTACGTTGCCTATTTTGATTTTATGATCCAGTATACCTGAGGAAAAGGGAATGTCGTAACGGATGCTTTGAGTAGAAAGCATGGATGCATCTTTAAATGTGATTTTGGAATAAAACGGATGGAGTTTCTTTCTAACATTAGCTTGCAACCCCCGCCAGTAGCTTCTAATAGTTTTCTTGCAGTTATGCTTGTTAAACCCACTCTAAGAGAAAGAATTTGGAGTACGCTGGACCTTGACAAAGAGATTAAAAACTTGAAGGAGAAGGTGGGGAAGAAGGAGATCTTTCCCCGTCCAGTCAGGTATTCGTTGGGCGACGACAGAAGTTTGCTTAAGGATGGATGACTCTACGTCCCTAAAGATGAGGAGTTAAGAAAGGAAAATTTAGAGGAGTGCCATAGGTCGAGGATGACCATACCCCCCGGTGGGGTTAAAATGTATAAAGATATGAAGAGGAATCTTCATTGGGAAGGGATGAAAAGAGAGATAGCTGAGTTTTGTAGCCAAGTGTTTAACATGCCAAAAAATAAAAAAGGAGCAAGGAAGACCCGGAGGATTACTATTACCTTTAGAAATTCCTATTTGGAAGTGGGAACATATTTCCATGGATTTTGTGGATGGACCGCCAAGAAGTCATAAGGGAAATGAGGCTATTTGAGTTATGGTAGACCAGTTGACCAAAAGTGCTCGCTTTATACTGATAAAAAGAATAAGGCTGCAGCTTTATTAGCCCAGTTGTATGTTAGAGAGATAGTCATATTACATGGTATCCCATTTGGTATAGTGAGCGATCGAGACCCCTTATACGTGAGTGAATTTTAGAGAAGTTTAAAAGCAGCATGGGAATGACCTCAACTTCAGTATAGCTTATCACCCACAAACCGATGGCCAAACGGAAGTAGTAAATCAGAACCTAGAAGACTTGCTCTGAGCTTGCATTATCGATTTGGAGCAGTTTAGGAGCAACACTTGCCGCTTGTGGAGTTTATTTATAACAATAGTTTTCAAGGACGATTTAGGTATGGCCCCTTTTGAAGCGCTTTACGGGATGCCATGTAAATCGCCAACTTGTTGATGGGAAACTACCAACAAGGATCTACTCGGACAAGGCTTTTTCGTGATTCCACGGAGAATATTTCTTTGATTAGGTAGAGGATGAAGGCAGTCCAAGACCGCCAGAAATCATATGTGGATAAAAGGAGGAGGGAACTTGAGTTCAAAATAAGAGACTTGGTATTTGTAAAGGTTTCCCCTCTCAAGAAGACTGTTCGTTTTGGAAACACTGAGAAATCGACTCCCATATTTATTAGGCCTTTTCGCATGATTGATAGGATTTTTGTCCTATCGAGTGGATCTCCCAGAATGCCCATCTGGGATTCATAATGATTTTCATGTATCACATTGTGGTTGATAGATTAGATGTTAGGGAAATGGATGCAACACGGTTGCACAACACACTCATATAGAAATTTATGCATATTAGGATGTTTTGCATACATACTGCATTACTTATTTCACATACACGCTAGGATTGAGCTCACTTTATTAAGTCCGCAGTTCATGATCACTGCGAGTCATGGATGCTTATGGATGAATTAAAACAACATGTGTGTAAAACATGGATGTTTAGAGCGAGTTTTGTTTTTCTCTCCTTCAGATGATTTCGGGAAATCTACTTAAAGGGGGGAGAATGTAACACCTCGTAAAAATATACCTAAACAAATTAATAATAATAATTAACGAAAATTAACGATAAAGTAATAATATATTAATGGACCAAAAAATGGTATTTTGCAGCATTAGGAATTTGCCCACAAAAATATCATAGTTGTATTCATGGTGAAATTCTGATCAATTTTCATATATAATATGTCAGAATCCGAGCCCATTAGAAAGAATACCATTTAAAGTTGTACGTTAAATATATGTGCAGCAATGTTTGAAATTCAAATTGCAAAATAAATATATGGAATAATATATGACCAATAAGTGAGTGATTGGAATATTCCAACCAAGTTGAATTTGTGTGTGTGTATAAGCAACAGGGGACAACAATAACGTTTAAAAGGTAAGATATAAATGAAATAAATAACGTTATATAAGAATTATCTCTTCAGCCTTAAACGCAGGCCATTGGCCAAAAATACGACCGGGAAAGTCGACAGCCCTTCTAGGGGAGCGGTCGACCACCTTGTGCGGCCAGTGCCCAATTTGGCCTGGTTTAGGTTGGGCTTTTGGTGCTTGTTTATAGAATAACAGCCAGGATTTAATCTAAATAATCATACGGCTATTATACACTCATGCACCTATAAATAACACCCTAATCCTCAAACCTAAACCTAGTCTTCTCCACCTTCCCTGCCTCCACTCTACCATTGATTCTAGTGAAATATACTGTAGGTTTTCTTCTTCTTCTCTTAAATCTATTTTCTTTTCTGATTCTTTTTCTTATAGAATTTGAATAGGATCTAAATCTAGAACCATAAGATTTATATATATAAGAATTCTAACTGTTTAATTCATATATATACATATATATATATATCTAAGGGATTGGAGTTTGCATTCGAGTTTGTTCTTTAAGGTTTTCAGATCTTATAGGCAAACATCGTTAAATCTGTGTCATTTCCATATGGTCAAATCACTGTGAGTGGAAATAATAATTGTTTAGGCATATTCTACATTTAGTAGATTTTTATATTGATTTGTATGCCTAGGGAGATGTGGATTCACGATAATATCAAATTATAAAACCCCCAAATCTCCTATTTTTATATATGTTCCGCAAAATTGTCAATAAATGTTTGGGTCTGTGAATTTGTTTGGGTTATGGATGAAGAACATTTTAGGTGATTTACTTTTGTTTGATTTGATTTATCCTTTGTATTTAAAAGTGTTTGTAATGTAAAAAGGTTCGAATTTGATTTAGTTTCATTATTCGGATAGGTTTGGATTTCCGTTCTAAATGGATAATTTGAACATATCCAGATTTGTAACAAATCAAATATCAGCGTTTTTATGTAAAACATAGAAAATGGTAAATTGGATTAAAGAGTGGTTTATATATATATATATATATGTATACATGTTGTATGAAATTTACACCTTGTTTTTGATTCATTACTTAAATTGTTCTAAAAAGCCTAGGATGCAAGTTTTGATAGTTATGTTGTTATTCTTTCGATTATTACTATCATTAATTATGTCGTTATTCATGTATTTAGCGATTTGATGTGGGAATTAACTTTTATGCCTTTACTGTAGACCAAATTGACAATTTACACCGTTAAAATGTTTCTTCGTTCGTACAGAAATTAACATTTGTTATACATATTAAATATTCTACCTATATAGTGTAACTAACGTAATCAACATTATAAATGCTTTAGAATAAAGTTTGAAATATGGAATGTCCCCATATAAATTATTGTTTGTGTGTGTGTATAAAATGGATTATCTATATAATAGATAATGACACACAGACACGAGGTTAGTCTTCATTTTTTGTAGAAGTTTGCCCGGAACCAGCCAGTAAATCCAGCACCATAAGTGAGTTTTGCTAATGTGAGAGGTCTAGGTGCTATGGGCCATTTAATGTAGTACATTATGACATGAGATTAAGCCCACTTATAGTAGAAATCTACCCGGAACCGCCCGGCAAATCCAGCATCTACAAGTAGATATTTTGATGTGAGAGGTCTAGTGTGTATATATATATCTATTATGTGAGTAAATCGGCATGCTTACTATGCCTTGAGAAGGTCTTAAGTGGGTCTTAAGTGGTTATGACTAGGACCATTCCGAAGGTTTATTCCTTGGATTTGGACCAAAGTCATAGGACCTTCCCTTATTAGATTGATGTAGGTCTATGGATCCTCATTCTCTAAAAGTGCTTTAGTCATGGCGATAACGGAGTAGGGTAGTTTACCGGAATGTCCACTTCCTCTGGGAGCTTTGTGAGGGCCAACCTAGGGACAAGATTGGTATACGTGGGACGTTACATTCTATTTAATTCACCAATTGTCTGAGGGAAGTCTTAAGCGGCATAGGTGTTTAATCGTAATATTAGTTAAGTAGTAACATCAGGTGTCCGCCGAAGGGATCTTAAATGGCTATATGTGGGCCTACCCTTAACGGGTACTAAACGGTAAGATACTACTTCTCATATTACTTGTGAGAATATATATTTAAGAAAGCTGACGTATTAGGACGGGGGTCTTAAGTGGCTAGGGTCCGCCTTAGGGTCATAAGAGGTCATGAGAATCTACCCTCAATAAACATGTTAGAATGGGCTTTAAGTGACCGAGAATGTCCACCTCGTTGGATCTTCACCCTAAATGCGTCAATAGAGGTCCTAAGAGATTGATTCAGATATCCACCTCATTGATTAAAATATTTCTTTGTATGTGTGTGCTTATGTGTTACGTAGACATACCTTGACATATATTACCTGCCAAATCTAGGGTATAGTCTTTAAGAAAATATTATTTGTAGTCACACAGGACTTTATGTTTTGACCTCTCTCCTCAACATATCTAACAATTCAATAGGTGGGGTAGTGACTCAATTGACGAAATGATGATGGAGCCTGAAGAAGGCAATGAGACTATTATGTTATTGTCAACTATTATTGCTATTTCGCTTATGGAAACTCTTGATTATGAACAATGATGATGTACCGTTTTCAATAATTGTATTTGACAATTGGTATTTGAATCTATGGCTTTTAATAAATAGTGCATGCTACTTTGGTATTATACTTTTTTGTTCCGCTGTGTGAGATTCCATAACGTTATGTTATCTGTTAGTCTGTGCAAATGTAATTCCTTATAGGAATCAACAATCCGTTTAGAGCGGCTCTAAGTTTTGATGGGCCTTTTCTGGGTTGAAATTTAGGCTCACTACAGGTGGGTTGTTACAAGCTATGTTAGAGAGAGAAGGCACATGTAGTGGCTAGAGCATGAGTTTCAATGTAGAGGAGTATAGAGGTGAATGCTAGACACGAGGAGGCTTTGCATTTTGAAATTATGAGTTGGCCTTTTTCTGGAGATATGGAAATTTGAAAAGAAGAGACCGGGGAAAGCTGCAGTTATATCTTCTTCGAATAGTGGAATGTGTTGCTTTCTTTTTTCTAAAAAAAGAGGATATTCATTTACTACTAGTTCAACAAATTTTAAATTTTAAAGATTTATATATGTGGTCACTTTTCATATTAGACGAAATTGTTCGGATATTATGTATGCTACAGTGTGGTACATGTTTAACAAAGTAACAAAATGCTTTAGGTATGCATGCATGCTATCTTTGTTAAATATATAAAAATAGTTCTAACGTGTACGTGTGTTATAGGTGAATGCATCATGCCATTATCAGATTACATGTTAACCAAAAGTTAGCAGAATTTAACCTTAGTTGAAACACCCCACCTCCGTTAGGGTCACTCTCAAAGGGAATGCCCTAATTTTGGTGGAGGTTTATAAGTATAAGTCACAGATATATAAGACAAATATAAGAACACATATTTTTGAACAGCGGAAAACAACAACAACTTTTATTTCAACAAAATACATGTTACACAAACCATGTCATAATTTGTCTTATAATACTTCCAAAAACATAACACCTTCATAATTGTCTTGATTACATTATTTAAAGAAGCATAAAGAGAACATAAATAAGCTGCATAAGTCCCATAATTTCTGTCCAAAGCCATAGTCCAAAATGAAAAAGATCCAAGCAATACATTCTCTCTCTTCAAGCTGGATGTGAAAACTGGTCAAGCTGCGGTATTCCCTCCCTGTGGACCTAGGGGGGAACGAAAGAAAAGTAGAGTCAGACATAAAACTTGAGTAAGTCTAGGACTATTCAGTCTATGAATAAAGAATTGGGTATGAAAATTATAAACTGGAAATGGGAAAGCACCATAAACTAAGTTAAGTTGTCTAGAGTCGAATATACTATCGTACCCCAAATTAATCTCTGTACCCATATAAACTAGTTCCCAACAGGCACCCCATAATCAGGGTGAAGTGATCCATTTCTGATGATCGGCTCCTATTCGCATAGTTACATGTGTCTTACGGCCCCCGATGTTGTAGTTACCTATGCTGGTCCCACCATGGGGTGTATCAAGTCCCATGGTGGCGGCCCGACACAATCCTAGAATGCACAGGTATGCTACTGGTGCCCAGTGCCTTATTTTTCTGCGTCGGAGTGTGTGCACGCCCGCACCCCGTTAGAACCTACACTGCTGCACCACCGCCGTCGATTTGACCTCTTACAGTCAGCCCAGTAATCGTGCCCCACCCTGCCTAGTTCAGGGTATCCTGATACACCTTGTAGGGTTACTGCTGAAAAGGGTCTCCCGCTACTAGGTTTTCTATTTCTAGCCAACATGCTAAGTTGGTTAAGTGTTTTGTAAACCTAACCCCCAATCAGTCTGTATAGTTTAGCATGTTCCATTTTGATTAAGTATTATTTTAATTTACTTAATCCTATCAATCCTGACTCAGCCTTAATTGTCTTATTAAAGCCTTGACCTCTCACATTAGACAGGTATTGTTGTGGTTGCCTGTTGCCGGTTGGGTCCGGGCAGTCTTACGCCACAACTCAGTCTAACCTCGGGTCCTTATGGGGCTCCGTGTTTAACCACCCACATTGGATAGGTATTGTTGTGACTACTGGACAGCCGGGCGGTTCCGGGCAGGTTTACATCACAACTCAATCCAACCTTGGGTTAAACACATCGTATTTTCTACATTTACATATTTTGTCTCTTTCCTCTTTATATGTAAATATTTGCGGCCCATTATTCAAATTCATCTTTATTGGTTAAAATTTATTTATCCCACTTAATTTTTTTTCATGGTTGTTGGCATGCGTCAAACATGCCACACATATGTTCTATGTTTTAAATCGTTATTACCCCCGTTTTATACGTTCACTAAAATATAACATATGTTGGGTTTAATATTTAAACCCAACTTAGCCACATGAAAAAGGGGAGGCTTATAACATGGTGTTTATATATTCTAAGTGACATAAAAAGGGGAGTGTGAATGCATGAACTTGCAACATAACGATCTAATTAACATGAATTAGGCATATGTGAACTTGCATGGTAACAGCATATAATCATGGCATAAACATACTTAAACATGAATCATTCTATTCATATGATCATAGCATAAACATACCTAAACATGAATCATGGTTTTTAATCTATTCATGTAAACTTGTAATTGGAATGTAAATCTAACTTAATTTATGTGTTACCTATATCACCATATGATTTTTATAACAGTATAGGCCTAAACATGGTTTCAACTAGGCATAACACCAAACATAGTTTAGTCATGTTCATAAAAATGCTTACTTTTGTTTCTAATACAAAAGTATGATTTGCCAATTCCAACATAGATTCATATAAACCATAGTACTTAGTCGAGTTCAATTACACACTAAAAGTGATCATAAAAGTATGTACATCATATTGGCATAATAGTGGATCATATACTTGCATGAATCCCAAATAAAATACCACAACCTATGGTTGTTAACATGAATCATATACTTGTATGAATCCCTAAATAAAATACCACAACATATGGTTGTTAACATGAATCATGTACTTGTATGAATCCCAAATAAAATACCACAACATATGGTTGTTAACTTCCAACATAAATCACATACTTGCAAATATTCAATCATTAGACCACAACATTTCCAAATCGTTAGAATCAACGCAACATACAAATATAGATTATTATCACCACAAATCGAATACAATTCTATTTCTCATTTTACAAAAATCAAACGCAATTATTTATTCACATCGGAATAGCACTCTACTTACAACGTATGACGAATCTTCAATTCAGGAATCTGAATTCTGAATTTGGAGATGCTATCCTTTGTTGTAGGCGTTGTTTTGATTTAATTGACGTTGCTTTAAGCTTTCGAATTATCTCCTAATTGTCTCTCAATTCCTGATGGCTATTCCTAGTCTTTCCTCAGCAGCATGACGGTCTCATCTCCATTTTTGTTTGTGTGAATTAGGGTGAGTCTTAGGTCCTTTTTATAGAGTTTGTGAGTTGATTAGGACCGTCGATGGAGCTTGGTGTAATAATAGCCGTTCGTTTGAAGGAGAGACCAACCAGGAGCTGACACCTAGCCCTAGTGACAAGGCAAGGCTCAGAAAATCGACCAAACACAGACCAGGCCAGCCAAGGGGCTGGGTTCGACCTGGCTCAAGGGCCAGGTCGACACGCCAGTCGACACCGTGTCAACTTGGCAGTCGACACGGGTGATCCAGGTCGACTACCCAGTCGACCTGGGTGCCTTGGGCGGGAAAATTCCCGCCCTGGCCTATCCGGCCTGATTTTGAATTTTAAATTTGTTTTTATGAGTTGTTTTTGTCTGTTTGAATTTTAAACTGAATTCTGAAACTTCCGGAGGCCATATCTTCTTCATACGAAGTCCGTTTTACGCAAACTCGGACTCTATCCCAAGCAGAATTCCGAGACGAACGCAATGGCATATCCCGTTTCCCTTAATTCCTTGTTTTGAAATTAGTTATACTTTAATTTGTGAATTTCACTGTTATAGAATACACGGGGTGTTACATTATCCCCCACTTAAAAGGATTTCGTCCCCGAAATCTTCAAGTTCCGGAAGAATGTACATCCTAACATCCAAACATCCATCTACTCATTCACCAAACACGAGCATCCATTGTCCTTAAAAGACTTCTAATGCTTCATGATCATATGCGAAGTGTGTGTATACATGTACTTATCTAATGCAAAATCAGTCGGTCTACTGATTCAGTTGACCTCCTTAATGCAAGGTATGTAAGTGTCATGATTCCATTATGTATGCAAATTTTCCTATTCATGATTCTACATGAGTGCACAATCATTCATACAAATGCAACATCCATATGACAACACATTAAACTTCAACCATATACGAATATAAATACATTTATGCATATGCAATATGAAGTGACTGAGCCGATCTACAACCTAGATTGTGTGTGTATATGCAACCACGAGCAACCACTAGCAATCACTTGCAACCACTTGCAACCATCATCCATAACATGTTTCAATTACATGTTTTCATCCAAAGGGTTTCTTCCTAAAAGATAAGGTCGAGGAGATATACCTAAAAAGATAGATAAAAGCGCAACTTAAGGAAAGAGAAAGATCAAAGATGTACCCTCGAAAAGAAAAGGGTAGGCAGCGCGTATTCTCGCTTCAGTTTCCAAAGTTGCGTCTCCTTCGGCGTTGCTCCACTGAACTTTGACGAGCTTGACTTCGCGGTTGCGTAGCTTCTTCACTTCTGTTCCTAATATGCGGGTTGGAACTTTCCTCACGGTTGCTTCGCGTTCCACTTCAGCTTCTTCTAGAATATTTGGCTCTACCACTTCAGCAGATTCATGTAGACATTTTCGGAGGTGCGAAACATGGAAAACGTTGTGAACTCCGGCCAGTTTTTCGGGCAGCTCTAATCAATAGGCCATTCTCCCAATTTTCTCAATAATAGGAAATGGTTCTACGAACCTTGGTGCTAGCTTTCCTGTGGTTCCAAAACGAACAACGTTCCTTAGCGGAGATACCTTAAGAAAAACTCTGTCCCCAACCTCAAATTCAAGGTCGGTCCTCCTCTTGTCGGCGTAGGATTTTTGTCTGTCTTGGGCTGTCTTCATTCTTCTTCGTATTAAGTCTACTTTTTCTGAAGTCTCTCGGATCATATCTGGTCCAAGTATGAGCTTATCAGTAGACTCCCACCAACAAGTGGGCGATCGGCACAGTCTTCCATATAAAGCTTCGAAGGGCGCCATTCCGATGGTTGCTTGGTAGTTGTTGTAGGCAAATTCCACTAAAGGAAGATGGTCTTCCCATGTCCCTCCGAAGTCAAGGACGTACAGTCTTAAAAGGTCCTCCAAAACTCTGTTCACTCTTTCTGTCTGGCCGTCGGTTTGGGGATGATAGGCTGTGCTTATGCAAAACTGTGTGCCTACCGCTTCTTGCAGACTCCGCCAAAACTCAGTTGTGAAGATAGGGTCCGGGTCACTAACAATGCTAGATGGTACTCCATGGAGCCGAACAATTTCCTTGAGGTAAAGAGATGCAAGGGATGAGGCAGTTATTTTACTCTTGACAGGTAAAAAGTGGGCGCTTTTAGTAAGCCTATCCACTATTACCCAAATGCTAGTGTTGCCTCTTCTAGACATAGGCAGCCCATCAATGAAGTCCATTGAGATACTATCTCACTTCCACTACGGGACCTCTAGAGGATGGAGCAGACCGCCAGGCTTCTTCTGCTCCGCCTTAACCTGTTGGCAAATCATACACTTAGAAACGAAATCTGCCACGTCCTTCTTCATGCCGCTCCAAAAGAAGGTTCTCTTTATGTCTTTGTACATTTTATCTCCGCCTAGATGTATCGTCATTTTGGAGTGATGTGCTTCCTCGAGAACCATCTTTACTAAATCCCTTGTCTGTGGGACGCATAGTCTTCCGTCTCGCCTTAGCCAACCCTTATCGTCGATGGAGTATCTGTTGAGGTGACTTGAAGTCTCACCCCTAATTAGCCTATCAATCGTTTCCACAAGCTGAGGGTCTTCGCGTTGTGCTGTCCCTATTAAGTCCACTAAAGTTGGGCGTATTTCTAGAGATGCTAGCAAGCCTGGTACAAAATCGGAGGAGGGCCTAAAGTTAAAGCTGGCTATAAACTCTAGGCTTTGTCTTTCAACAAACAACGGGCTTAGGGTTAGTTTTTTTCGGCTCAACGCGTCTGCCACTACGTTGCCTTTGCCCGGAGTGTAGGAGATCTCGAAATCGTACGAGGCAAGAAACTCCATCCATCTTTATTGCCTCAAGTTAAGATCTTTCTACGAGAAAAGATATTTCAACGATTTATGGTCAGTGTAAAGTTCGAACTTCTCACCTAGGAGATAGTGTCGCCAAGACTTGAGTGCAAAGACGATGGCGGCTAACTCAAGATCGTGGGTCGGGTAGTTCTTTTCATGCACTTTCAATTGTCTCCCGCGATAAGCTACTACCCTTCCTTCTTGCATTAAGATGGCGCCTAGCCCTGTCCCACATGCATCTGTATAAACTGTGAACATCTTGTTTCCATCTGGCAACGTTAAAACTGGGGCCGTTGTAAGAGCCCTTTTCGGTCGTTCGAAAGCAAACTCGCAATCCAAGTCCCAACTGAACACTAGATTCTTCTTGGTCAACTTTGTGAGCGGAGCTGATATCTTTGCAAAGTCTCTGATGAATTTCCAATAGAAGCCTGCTAGCCCGAGAAAGCTTCGGACTTCTGTTGCGTTCTTTGGTGTCTTCCAGTCCTGCACCGCTACTACCTTAGCCGGGTCTACAGCTAACCCTTCTTTGGATACTATGTGCCCAAGAAACCTTACTTCCTCTCTCCAAAAGTGGCATTTGGAGAATTTGGCTTTTAGTTGATGGACTCGCAGGGTTTCCATGATTGCCCTTAGGTGCTGAGCATGTTCTTCCTCATTCTTCGAGAAGATCAAGATATCGTCTACAAAGACCACTACGAATTTATTGAGGAATTCTCTTAACACCCTACTCATCAGGTCCACGAAGTAAGCAGGTGCGTTTGTCAAGCCGAAAGGCATGACAAGCCATTCAAAGAAACCATCTGGGGTTCTGAATGTCGTCTTATCGATGCTATCTTCAGCCACCCTTAGCTGATGAAATCCGATCGCTAAATCGAGTTGGGAGAAAACAGACGCTCCTACAAGCTGATCAAACAGATCGTCAATTCTGGGGAGAGGGTGCCTATTCTTTTTCGTTAGCTTGTTGAGCTCCCTATAGTCAACACATAGACGGAGTGAACCATCCGCCTTTGTAGCGAATACCACTGGAGCACCCCATTCTGAAATGCTCCTTCTAATGAACCCCTTCTCTAGAAGTTCCTTAATCTATTTACTGAGCTCCTTCCTTTCCCGTGGAGCCATGTGTCTAACGGGCAACGCAACGGGCTTTGCATTATCTACAAGATATATGCGGAAGTCTATATCCCGCTTCGGGGGCAAGCCCTTCACCTCTTCGAAGACATCCGGATATTCCCGGACCACTCTAACCGATTGCAAATTGTCGACAGAGGCATCTAGCGATTCAAGATAACTAAGCATAACCGCATACGAGGGATTACTAGTAATTTCCAAAGTGTTACCGAGCTGGGTCAGGAGCCTAACAACTCTTTTCTCACAATCAAGTATGACACCATTACTGGATAGCCAATCCATGCCCAAAATCAAACCATATCCCGAGAAGCCCAAAACAAAGGCACTACATCTAAATTCTACGCTTAGAATAGAAATTTTCAATCCCGCACAGATCATAGACAGATGAGCTGGGCCCCCAATTGGATTTGAAACAATTAAGGGGTCCTCTACCATACTAGTTTCTAGGTGCAGAGATTCTACTAAAGCAGACGAGATAAAGGAGTGTGATGCGCCAGAATCAAATAAAGTGCGAACTGGGTGATCATAAAGATAAACTACGCTTTCTACAGAAGTATTTATACCTCGTTGTTGCAGAGGTGGCACTTCTAGCACATGAACCTGTGCCCCTGAGGTGGATCCAGCCCTCTGCCCCTGCCCTTGTTTCTTTGGGAATTCCTTAGCCATATGGCCTGTTTCACCGCAAGAAAAGCACCCACCATTCATCTTGGCCTTCTTTTTCCGGCAATCTTTCACCAAGTGCCCCACTTTGCCACAGAAATTACACTTCCTCTTCTCTTTGTTGTCTTTCCCGCCCTTCTTAAAATCTGTCTTCTTAGGTTGCAAACCCTCTTTCTTCCCTTGAGAGTTTTCTGCCTTTGTCTCCTTCTTGCCCTTATCTTCTTCGTTCAGCAATGCCATCTGCACCAACCTTTCATACGTAGCTCCCATGGGTAAATGGGTCATGGCCAAACTGTGTAATGGCTCATTCAACCCCTTGACAAAGCGGAGAGCCTTCTTGTGCGGGGTGTTGACTAGGTCCAGTCCAAACCTAGCCAGCTGATCGAACTGATTAACATACTCTTTGACTGTCATGTTCCCTTGCTTAAGAAATAAGAATTTTTCCAACGGAAGACTCCTTTCGGCTTCTGAGAGAAATTTAGCCTCGAACCTTGCCCTAAAGTCCTCCCATGTTTCCACTGGCCTTTCTGCATTAGTGACTTCCCACCAATAGGAAGCCTCACCTTTTAGTAGCCATTCTGCCAGTTGTACCTTCTGCCTATCTTCTACCTCAAAAATGACGAATAAGTCCTCGGTTTCTTTCAGCCAATTCCTGGATACCACGAAGGAATCGGTTCCATGAAAGTCCTTTCCTCCCATAGCTTTAAAATCTTTACATATCTTAGTAAAAGTATTTCCCCGCGGAGGAGGTGGAGGAAGAGGTGTTGCTGCAGCTGGATGATTTCCTGCAGCTGGGGGAGGAGGAACGGTAGGACCTGGCTGAGTGGCCCTTGCTTCTAAGAATCGTCTAAACCAACCAGGTATTGGTATACCCTCTGGCAAGTTAAGTTCTTCGGACATGCTGAAACAAAAAAAGGATAGATTCAAAATGAAGGATAAAAGATAGTACCTATGGCTTTGGTGGAATTTGGCTTTTTTTTTTAAAAAAAATATATAATATTTTATCTTTAAAAATGCTTCTTTAAATTTTCCTTTGAAAATAAATTTTCAAAACTTTTATCTTATCTGGTAAACCTATGCTCTGATACCAAGTGAAACACCCCACCTCCGTTAGGGTCACTCTCAAAGGGAATGCCCTAATTTTGGTGGAGGTTTATAAGTATAAGTCACAGATATACAAGACAGATATAAGAACACATATTTTTGAACAGCGGAAAACAACAACAACTTTTATTTCAACAAAATACGGGTTACACAAACCATGTCATAATTTGTCTTACAATACTTCCAAAAACATAACACCTTCATAACTGTCTTGATTACATTATTTAAAGAAGCATAAAGAAAACATAAATAAGCTGCATAAGTCCCATAATTGATGTCCAAAGCCATAGTCCAAAACGAAAAAGATCCAAGCAATACATTCTCTCTCTTCAAGCTGGATGTGAAAACTGGTCAATCTGCGATATTCCCTCCCTGTGGACCTGGGGGGGAGGGAAACGAAAGAAAAGAAGACGAAAGAAAGGTAGAGTCAGACATAAAGCCTGAGTAAGTCTAGGACTATTCAGTCTATGAATAAAGAACTGGGTATGATAAGTATAAACTGGAAATGGGAAAGCACCATAAACTAAGTTAAGTTGTCTAGAGTCGAATATACTATCGTACCCCAAATTAATCTCTGTACCCATGTAAACTAGTTCCCAACTGGCACCCCATAATCAGGGTGAAGTGATCCATTTCTGATGATTGGCTCCTATTCGCATAGTTACATGTGTCTTACGGCCCCCGATGTTGTAGTTACCTATGTTGGTCCCACCATGGGGTGTATCAAGTCCCATGGTGGCGGCCCGACACAATGATAGAATGCAAAGGTATGCTACTGGTGCCCAGTGCCTTATTTTTCTGCGCCGGAGTGTGTGCACGCCCGCACCCCGTTAGAACCTACAATGCTGCACCACCGCCGTCGATTTGACCTCTTACAGTCAGCCCAGTAATCCTGCCCCACCCTGCCTAGTTCAGGGTATCCTGATACACCTTGTAGGGTTACTACTGAAAAGGGTCCCCCGCTACTAGGTTTTCTATTTCTAGCCAACATGCTAAGTTGGTTAAGTGTTTTGTAAACCTAACCCCCAATCAGTCTGTATAGTTTAGCATGTTCCATTTTGATTAAGTATTAATTTAATTTACTTAATCCTATCAATCCTGACTCAGCCATAATTGTCTTATTAAAGCCTTGACCTCTCACATTAGACAGGTATTGTTGTGGCTGCCTGTTGCCGGTTGGGTCCGGGCAGTCTTACGCCACAACTCAGTCTAACCTCGGGTTCTTATGTGGCTCCGTGTTTGACCACCCACATTGGATAGGTATTGTTGTGACTACTGGACAGCCGGGCGGTTCCGGGCAGGTTTACATCACAACTCAATCCAACCTCGGGTTAAACACATCGTATTTTCTACATTTACATATTTTGTCTCTTTCCTCTTTGTATGTAAATATTTGCGACCCATTATTCAAATTCATCTTTATTGGTTAAAATTTATTTATGCCACTTAATTGTTTTTCATGGTTGTTGGCATGCGTCAAACATGCCACACATATGTTCTATGTTTTAACCCCCATCGTTATTACCCCCGTTTTATACGTTCACTAAAATATAACATATGTTGGGTTTAATATTTAAACCCAACTTAGCCACATGAAAAAGGGGAGGCTTATAACATGGTGTTTATATATTCTAAGTGACATAAAAAGGGGAGTGTGAACGCATGAACTTGCAACATACCGATCTAATTAACATGAATTAGGCATATGTGAACTTGCATGGTAACAGCATACAATCATGGCATAAACATACTTAAACATGAATCATTCTATTCATATGATCATAGCATAAACATACCTAAACATGAATCATGGTTTTTAATCTATTCATGTAAACTTGTAATTGGAATGTAAATCTAACTTAATTTATGTGTTACCTATATCACCATATGATTTTTATAACAACATAGGCCTAAACATGGTTTCAACTAGGCATAACACCAAACATAGTTTAGTCATGTTCATAAAAATGCTTACTTTTGTTTCTAATACAAAAGTATGATTTGCCAATTCCAACATAGATTCATATAAACCATAGTACTTAGTCGAGTCCAATTACACACTAAAAGTGATCATAAAAGTATGTACATCATATTGGCATAACAGTGGATCATATACTTGCATGAGTCCCAAATAAAATACCACAACCTATGGTTGTTAACATGAATCATATACTTGTATGAATCCCTAAATAAAATACCACAACATATGGTTGTTAACATGAATCATGTACTTGTATGAATCCCAAATAAAATAACACAACATATGGTTGTTAACTTCCAACATAAATCACATACTTGCAAATATTCAATCGTTATACCACAACATTTCCAAATCGTTAGAATCAACGCAACATACAAATATAGATTATTATCACCACAAATTGAATACAATTCTATTTCTCATTTTACACAAATCAAACGCAATTATTTATTCACATCGGAATAGCACTCTACTTACAACGTATGACGAATCTTCAATTCAGGAATCTGAATTCTGAATTTGGAGATGCTATCCTTTGTTGTAGGCGTTGTTTTGATTTAATTGACGTTGCTTTAAGCTTTCGAATTATCTCCTAATTGTCTCTCAAATCCTGATGATTATTCCTAGTCTTTCCTCAGCAGCATGACGGTCTCATCTCCATTTTTGTTTGTGTGAATTAGGGTGAGTCTTAGGTCCTTTTTATAGAGTTTGTGAGTTGATTAGGACCGTCGATGGAGCTTGGTGTAATAATAGCCGCTCGTTTGAAGGAGAGACCAACCAGGAGCTGACACCTAGCCCTAGTGACAAGGCAAGGCTCAGAAAATCGACCAAACACAGACCAGGCCAGCCAGAGGGGCTGGGTTCGACCTGGCTCAGGGGCCAGGTCGACACGCCAGTCGACACCGTGTCAACTTGGAAGTCGACACGGGTGACCCAGGTGGACTGTCCAGTCGACCTGGGTGCCTTGGGCGGGAAAATTCCCGCCCTGGCCTATCCGGCCTGATTTTGAATTTTAAATTTGTTTTTCTGGGCTGTTTTGGTCTGTTTGAATTTTAAACTGAATTCTGAAACTTCCGGAGGCCATATCTTCTTCATACGGAGTCCGTTTTACACAAACTCGGACTCTATCCCAAGCAGAATTCCGAGACGAATGCAATGGCGTATCCCGTTTCCCTTAATTCCTTGTTTTGAAATTAGTTATACTTTAATTTGTGAATTTCACTATTATAGAATACACGGGGTGTTACATTAGTTTAAAATAATTGTTCTCGTTATAAATTCAAGAATTTTGAGATAAATAATATCTTTGGTTTAAACAAAGTTTATATAGCCGAGGAAATGGAATGGTGAATATTTTTATACTTAGACACCTTTAGTCCTAAAACAAACACCATGCAGTTTTACTGATTTTCGGCATTGTCGGACAAAATGTGGACAAATGAATATACTCGTGAATCAGCGCGACGAGGCGGACGCGATTGTACACGGATATCAATGTCATGACTCTCGTATTAAAACTTCATTTTTTAACTATGGTGGGCTATTAATTCGTATGGAAAAAATTCGACAGACCTAAAATGTCTGAATTTCGTGAACCGAATTATGCCTTTGACTTTAGTACGAGCTATTTTATTTGATGTTGGGATATTTAGGTTTAGGAAATAATTTTATTCGTTCAGTATTTGAACTAACTTGCACTGAAATCACAACAAGAATTTCCTGATTTCCTACGCCTATTTGGTGTAGGAAACGCGTAGGAAGCTACAATTTCCTACGTCGTCCCTACGCCTTTCCTACGCCATGCGTAGTATTGTTTCCTACGCCTTTCCTACGACATATATTTCCTACGCCTTTCCTACGCTAGATATTTGCTATTATCGTTTCCAAGCATGGCAAAAATATTTCCAACGTCTTTCCTATGTCATGTGTAGTACAATTTCCTATGCCTTTCCTACGACAGATATTTCTTACGTCTTTCCTATGCCAGATATTTCCTATTATCATTTCCTACGTTGTACTTATGGCAAACCATTTCCTACGTCATTCTTACGCCCAAAAGTCTCCTACGAAAAAATTTCCTACTTGTTAGTTACACCCTGCATTCTTAACTTTAATAAATACAATTTAAAAGTTTCCTATGCCATTCTAAAAAAATTGTACCATATTATTTACTGCTCATATTTTAGACCAACATAAATCAATATGATAAACTTATATATAGCATGATCAACAATAATACTAAATTACACCAACAAAAAACAATTTCAAATCATTAAATATGGTAAACAACTCTATACTATCTATTTAAGTGAATATATTGCTACATCCATGAGTTTAAACTAACATCAATAACGATACATAACTTGCTTAGATGTTAAACACATGCATAACATAAAAGGAATAACTTCATGATTGCTTCGGTTGATTTTGCCCTTGCATCTCCATTTAAGTGCTGACACTGTATTTTTAAACTCCAAAAAAGAAATTTTAAGTTCTTGTAGCTCGTCTTTAGTGTGCTTCAGTTCTTCCATAAACTGCGTTCTCTTTCGCGCATCTGTCTCGCTTATGCTATAGGTAGCATCTTTATATCTCTGCATTTCATTCAACATTAACATTAAAATCAAACAACTCCAAAGAATAGAAGGTAAGAAGTTGCAACGACGGTGAGTGGTGTGCTTCAGATTGCTTGGTAGTGCAGAATAGAAGATAAATGGTGGTGATTCACTGGTTGCAACAAGTGAATGTGGATAACGGTTCTGTTTGTATGAAGTAATGGATTGGGTATTGTTGCTGCCAGGTTTGTTGATGGCTGTAGATGATGTATGGACTGTAGGAGTTTTTATGATGGAAGCAAAGGAGACGCTGATCGAAGTATGGCTGTGAATTTATGTGGTATAGGGGAATGATCGTAGTACAGCTTTGGGTTGCAGGCTGCAAGTTTTTGGGATGAAGGTTTTAGATGTTGTTGTGTGTTGGTTGAAAACAGGAGCGCAGTTAGCAAAATAAAGAAGAATGTAAACAAAAATCAAAGGCCAATGTTATGTAAATACTTCCAATTTTTGTCATATTTGTAAGTTAACAAAATGAAATGTGAAACAGAGGGATGTAAACAACAATTGAAGATCAGAAATATAATGTGTTTTAAGTGCACCTTAATAGTACCTAGCAAAATGAAACACTGAAGTGTAATGCAATGTGGAAAGGCAATTGAATATGGGAAGAATTACAAAGGAAAAACAAAGAGAAGCATAGCCTTGGTTCAAAGTGAACAATTAATAAAAACAACAAGAAATGAAATGAACTAACAAAACATAAATATTTTCTACTTTTTAAAAAAAAAACTGAAACAGACAACTCCAAAGTAGAAACAATAAAATAAATTGTAACAAAACAAAACGGAATGTATTTAGCTTAGATATAGAAATGATAAATGTTTTTTGGTGAAATTTGAGTACACTGACAGTAATAAAGAGGCAAATACAAACAAAAACAACCCATTTCTTGGGAAACATTCCTTTTATGCTAAATTCATCAACGCCCGCTCATTATTAAGCTAGGACTTCCTGTTTTAATTACTTAGTTTACATCATTTCAGATTATGCACATTACATATGAGGTAATTGTTGTGTATAACGTTGTTGTATACACAATTATATGGGTTTTGTTTGATGATAACAACCAAATATATATTATTATAAATGTGTTTGTTATTGTACTGTTTCACATATACATCACAGACAGGAATATAATATTAATATTTAAATGGAATGCTACTGCACAAGGATTAAACATTCAAACGGTATTTTGTTTAGATATAATATTTTATTTCAAACATTCAAACAGTACAACTTTCACAACTCCACTATATGTACAAATTCACAGATATTACTTCACATGATATTGTACTTGTTTATAAACTAAATACGATAGACAAATTTGTTTGAACATAATAAAACAATATTTTATTTCAATCAAATTTGTTTATTACAAATATCAGTACAATTTTTATTTTCTGTACATCAGCTCCTCACTACAATTCACTCAACATTCATATACTATACAGTCTTATCACTCTGTCTATACAATTCATATATACATTGACATTTATACAGACACATATACACTGACACAGGGTTCAGTCTTCTGTCTTCACAGCTTTCAGTCAGTCCAGTCATCCACACCTGTCACATACAGAAACACACACACAGAATATGGAATAGAAATAATATTTTGAAATTCTAGCAGATAAAATTTTTATTTTAAAAATTTGTTTGACTCAAAATTTTGGTGTGTTTCTCATCATTTTTCATGACATGATCTGATTTATATAGACCGTATTCTCTAGTGCTCACAGATCAGCATCAACACACCATACTGGTTTGCTGATCAGAACCAACTAATTCTGAACAGCCACAACACTGCAGCGGTCTGCTGATAAAAATATTCATTCAAATTTCCACACATATATGTATATACATACGTGTATATATATACATATATGTATACATGCAGTCTATAAAGTGTCGAGCTCAAACCCGCAAACATTCAAGTGCCAAGGTGTAGCCAAACAGGGAAGTGAAATGCAAAAATGATCAATGCACAAGACAGCTCAACAACACAAGGAGCATGACAGGAAACACAAGACATGGTATAGACATGATGCAACGGTGTCGACTCAGGAACAAGTCATGTTGGTATAGCATTATCAAAGTCAGCATAGCTCAAGTTCAGGGGCACATGCGTGTGCACAAAGTGGTGTGGTATTTTAGTTTGGTCTAGAACATCAAATACATGTTTACATGGCTTCAGAAAATGCAAGTGAGAGTATAGGGATAGCCATGGACATGCAAGTGTACATGGAAACAGCTCAAACAAGTGCAACAAAAAAACAATTGGTCGAGATAGCTCAAAAATGGATGCATAAATTATGTCAAGTCATCATGGTGAAGACAACATACCGAGTCAGGTTTCAAGTGACCACAATCGAGCACAAAAGCATGGACATGCACAAGGAAACTCCTTTTTGAAAAAATGGTGCACATAAGACAACTCGGTGAAGCATGATGGCACAAGTGAATGTAGTGCAACAGGGCAGATCATAATGCAAACATCATGTTGGCTATATGGTGCACAAAACTCACACATGAAAATGGCACAATAACTCAAGTGTTCAGTACAAAGCCAAGTAAGCATGATCAAAACAAAACTGGGCAAGTATGGTGAAACAGACGTGATATGGTGCATCAAGTTCCCAAACAAAGGACAGTGCATGTGAGCATTTTTGTTCAACGCCAATTAGAATTCTAATCAGGCAAGAAATCAACTTTCAAATGGAAAATTATTTCCAGTTATTTTCAATACATATATGGCAAGGCAAAAAATCAATTTCTACTATTTTCCAAATACACGCAAGGGGCATTAATTTATTTCCAGAAATTGTAAGCAAAAGGGATATTGCACAAATTATTTTTGGGAAAAATTCATGTCGAGGAAACAAGGCAAAAACTCACGGCAACATATGGCAAGGACAGAATTATCAAGCGTTTTTTTTGGAAACTCCTAAATGGTTCCATGATTTCATGATACTGGGCAAGATATTCCAATGATTCCCAGTTTTAAATTATATTTAAAATGGGAAGGCAATTTATTTTGGAAACAGTTATAATGGTGAATCAATTTATTTGACAAAGGCAAAATCAGCATAGGTGTAAACAATTGTAGAAATCATAATTCCAGTTTTGGCAAGAAGAGAATTCATGGTTTCCAGAATTTCACAGAGGTGTTCTAAGGAAATAATCACTCTGGAAACATATCACGTATCAATTCAAGGCAACATATATTTTCAAGACCAGGTTCACCAATTTATAACAATGCCAAGAATTTCAAAATCATCAAGGAAATCACGCAAATCTTTTAAACCGAGATTTTTCAAAAGGGGAAAGCAACCAAAATCAGATCAAATCATTTACTGAAATCAGAGGTATTAGGGTTTCATTTTACCCTATAAAAGCACACCAATTTCATCACTAGCAATAATCGAAATCCAACACAACCAATTCAAAGAAATCAAGAGAAAATAACTCACATTTTTTAAGGTTTCGATCGCTAGAGAGAGTTCCCAATCGAAGACGAAGAGGAACACATCAGACTTGAGCAATAGATATTATCTTCCAGAATTTCATCAAGCAATCGACTTCGATTTGGGATTCAAAGAGAAATCTTAGAAATTTCCCAATAGCCACTGCCATTTTTTAAAGCAAAGAGATTGGGAGTAATGAAAGAAAGAAGGGTGCAACCTATTTGATATGGTCGGCCAAGTCAAGTGTTAAAGGGATATTTATTCTCTTTTATAATCTAGGGTTTCTATTTGTTTTATTTTTATTTGTGTTTGAGTTGTAAAACAAACGAACAGTTTCTAGAGTCTGTAAAATTCTAGGGGATCCGGTTAGGGGTTTAACTGGCAGTTTCTAGAGTCTGTGAAATCTAGGTGGTTTTCTAGTTTCGTCTGTAAAACTAGACAGTTTACTAGAGTCTGTCAAACTAGGAGAAATCTGATCTAGAGGATTAGATCAGTCTAAGGTTTTGAGCGTAGGATTAGAATAAGAGCGAGGGGTTCGCGAGTTTACATGGTCTTGTAAGCGGGATCTGTTCTATTACCTAGTAGAAACCTTAGGAATGCAGCAGCAGGCAGGATTTTGCCGAAGCTGGGTATATCTTGTGTCATTTACCTTTCTGGATTTATTTTATGTTGCATTCTGTGATCAGATATTTTTAATATCTCGCTTAATTTTCAATAAACCTTATTCATCCCCCTCCTCCTCTAGGGTTAATGTAGATCCAACAGGTGGTATCAGAGAAGGTATTTTGTTTAATTATAGAGTCATGGGTCATCCTTGTTGTCATCTCATTGAGAGTCAGTCCAGTCACATTCTAAACATTTTTTTGGTACTTTTGAATTGGAAATCAGAATTGAAATCCTATTTGAAATCTGTTAATATTAAATATTGGGATGTTGTTAACAGTGGAGGTGATATAATAGATGGGAATATTAATTCTCGTGATATGCATCTTTTTTATTCTCATCTTAGAAATAATCAACTTGATCTTATCTCCCATTGTTTGACTGCGCAGGAAATTTGGAAAACTCTGAATACGAAGTACGGACAATGAAAAGACCCGAACTTCCCCGTGAAGGAAGTCACGGATTGAGTTGAGAACACGACAAATCAGAACACAAACATAAGAACATTTCATTGTTAATTACAACAATTCCATCAGAATGCAAGAATATACAGAGTATGAATAAATATTACACATCAGAAAAATATCAGAGATTTAAATTACATTACATAGCAGCGGTAAATAATGCAAAACACAACTGAAGGAGATATACAGATACAGAGCTTTCTGAATATCGTTCCAGCTGTAAACCAGGATCCTGTGAATATAAATCTGCAAAACCAAAACTACTAGCAGCCCGTGTGGAAAATAGGGGAACCCAGAGTTTAGGCTAAAACAATAAACTCCAGGTCAGTCATGTGACTGGTGTGAGAACTAAAACAGTTATTTAAAACTTTACTTTAAAGGAGAGTAATTCAAGGGACCATGCCGTAAAACACAGAACGGGTTTCCTCCCAAGAATACCAGTGCATATAACAAACAGCGCAATGCTTTTTGGAAAAATGAAGCTATTATAAGACTCGGGTCCCATCACACAACGCAACGCAAGCCGGAGGATAGAGTTCTACCTTATAATAGCCAAACATGTTTGGTACGTTTAAAACAAATCATTTTGATACTATTATAGTTTAAAGTGTATGAAAACAACTTCAAATATAAATGTATCAATCATAGACGGCATAGTGCCCCATCCCACTATGTCGCCAATACTAGGCTCTACAAATAAAACCGAAATATCTCGTATTGGAAATTGGATTTCCGTCATGAGTCGAGGTAAGGGGCAAGCTCCTCATCGCTTCGAGACACTCTAGCAAATGTCTCAGGACTACACACTCTGGGTAGCCCTTGGATCCTCCAAGGCCGGTCCACACTTACGTTAGTGGATTGGCAATTCTTGAACACGTGTTTCCCGGTCTTATCAGACCTATCCATCGGCTCCGTAGAGACCGATATAATCGAGGCGCCTCGCAATCCAACATCCACAAGGGTATAATAATCAACGATGTCAGGGCTAGTAAAACGCTGACACCATCCATAGCTAGAAAGAAATGTCATGTCCTCCTTGGGTTCCCTATCCCGTTTTTAACTCATACCGAGGTGTGAGGCTCGCGAATCAACGCAATACACAAAGCTACGATGTATTAAATTCGTGCTTTGATCATCAACCACAAGACTCTGCTTTTCAACAAAAGCCTTGATCACTGCATCTCAGCATGTCACACTGGCAATTCATGCCATGCGACTGATAACTATCGATATATAACCTCTGAGCTCGTACGTCTCAGAGAAGGGCGTTAAGCAAGAGAATAAATTCTCCGCCGCTAAATAGATTTACAAGTCCGTCACACAATCCATTTACAAGTCCGTCCTGGGTCTGAACGAAACCGAAGGCACCTTGTACCTCGCATATCCATTGATCACAAAATACGTCTGGACGATCACCAACTATTTCCCTCCTCTTGGGTGTACAGCCCAATCAAGATTACTAGTAATCGTTCGAACGATGTGAAGACCTCCGGTCTTCAACCACCTTCTTTATTTTCGACTTATCGTTGAATCAGTTATTCAGAATGGGTATAAATCCGGCCTTTCCGAATAACTCGCGTATATAATAAACAGGTGCTATAAATAATACAACATACGCCTCATTCCAATTCTGAATATTCTTTTATTCAAATATTCACATTCTTTAGGAAAGATTCCCATTAATTTTATCAAAGATAAATTCTTTTAAATTTATTTTTTAATCTTCCTTTGGATTTCATTTCAATCCATATCACGGTTTTCCAAACTAGTCGGGATCAGCGAGCCACACCGAAGTAATCATTTATTTTATTTCCCAATCCCAACCTATTCATCCCATGGAACAAAACTGTTATTACCCCATAACTAAGACCACAGTGTTATCGGTAAATTTAATTACCATTTCCCGTTCAAATCTAATTAAAGATTTAACTATCGCTAGGAGCAAAACTGGCGATACTCCATTCTCAATCACTTTCCAAATTTGATAATTTAAATTATCAATTCACATCTCAATCTAAGTGAAGATTCATTAAAACTCCACTTGGTTTTAATCTTTCCAAAAATCAATATTAATGATTATTTAACTTTGGAAAATCAAACATGTCGCATCGACAATCTACACCGTACTATTGATTTCTGCCGATATATAACCTCTAAGCTCGTACGTCTCAGAGAAGTGCATTAAGCAAGAGAATAAATTCTCCACCGCCAAACAGATATATATTAAGCAGAGATCAACCATACGGTTCGAAGTACAATGACAGACATGTAATCCTAACTTTTACTGGGTTAAAGAACTAATGTCATTTAAAACACAGTTCACAACAAACCCAAATCACATTCCATTAATTATGGAATCTTCACGGAAAAACAAATTAATATATAATCGATATCAATTTCCGTATCCGACTAATAATATAAATGGAATAACAGCAAAGTGTTTTAAATTCCATATGTATTAATAGCTTCCTCCACAGAATTTCATTTCGATTATTATCAAATCGAATTCCATTCAATTCCAATTCAGTAAATTAAACTAGAAAATGTTACTTTGGAAAATCCCATTAAATCTTTATAAAAAGATTTATAAATTCCAAATCATGTTTCACTGTAAATCGGGTTAAAGAACGAATGTCATTTAAAACACAATTCACAATAAACCCAATTCACATTCCATTTATAATCGGGTTAAAGAACAAATGTCATTTAAAACACCATTCACGATAAACCCAAAAATCAATTCTAATTCAATTCCAATTAAATATATTAATTAATTGGTATACTTCATTAAATCTAAATAAAAAGATTTAATCTTCTCTTAACTGGGTTTAAAAATAGTGTTAATGAAGACACCATTCACGGCAAACCCCAAATCCCATTTGATATTAAATACAAGGCTCTGAATAGAAAATATATCAGCTTATATTCACTATCAAATTCTGAAACTAACAAATATCGCTTTGGAAATAACAATATAAAATGTATCTTCCAAATTTCCATAAAAACATCCATATAATCCAGAATCCAACATCGAAATATTCCGATGATGATTTCGATTCAAATCCATTCCAATTCATATATTGGAAATTCTAGTTATTTTTAAAACCATTTCAAATCCAATTTATTTATTTTTAAAAATAATTGAATTGTAATTCTAGTTCAAAACTAGTTCATTTTGATAAGAATACAATTTTATCTTTTAAAATATGGGATTTTTCATCATGGTTCTTTCCAAATTGTTTACTATGATTTTACAAAAATTATTGATATTTTTAATAATTTTACCAAGGCCCGTACAGTCGATTTCCATAAACGGCTATCGAACTGCACTTACAACGACCTTTTCCAAATTTGATTTGGACATAATTCCAAATCCGACCGTTAGATTTCTAATTTCTCACATTTTTTATAAAGCTCTTTTCGATACGAACCCAACGGTTCTGGTTTTAGGAGAATCCGACGGTCGGATCTCCCGTAATATCCGTTCGAAGTCAATGGTCGAAATTCATGAATTGCCGCAGCGCGGCGCATTCTGTTCAGGTCATTATATATATAATATATATATTATATATATTTCGTTGATTTCCTTTTTAAAACGTATTTTATAAATCATTTTAAATTCGTTTTCAAAACGATTTCAACTTCATATTCAATTTTAAATCAAAATTGAATTTTCCATATCATCGATGTAACAACCCGGAAAATATGAACCAATTTAAAAAATTTAAATTGGCTATTTTAGTGGATTTTAAATATTTAAAATAAATATTTTAAATAATAGCAACGAAAAGTAAGTTTGAATCGACATTGAAAATGAATATAATTAATTCTAATTATAAACAAGGCCTGAAATGGCGCGGTAGTTTCAAAATTTGAATTCAAACTTTGACTGACTGTACCGGGTGCAAAACAAAACGGATTTTAGTGAAACCAAAAATATTTAAATCTGTTAGTGAATATCTTTCTAACGAATCTGAAAAATCGAAGTTTCATAGCGGGAAGCAAAAGTTATGGCCAAATGAATTTTCAGAAAGGTCGCTATAGAGTTTATATAGCCCGTGAAAATGGCCGTTTTGCAAACGACGTCGGAATTCGACGAAACAACTTTTGTTGGATCCGGGATGTCAAATTATTTCTAGATTTCAAATTTCATAATTTTTGAAGCTAGTATGTGAGCGTGGCAAAGTAAAATGTGTTTGGTCGATTTCTATTAAATTGGATCGACCAGAAATGGGCCATTTTTCAAACGGTCTCAGAATTCGACGAAATTAGTTTTGTTAGGACCGTATCGTCAATACGAAGCTAGAAATAATTTTTCTGGAATTTTTAGAATCAGTATGTAGCCTCGGTAAATTAAAATGTATGTTCAAATTCAATATATACTGATTTATATTTTAATTTTGATAAAAACCTATCGAAATGATCGAATTGGCTTACGAAACATATCCCATTGTGTTCGGAATGGGGGTATTTGGCTGAAGGCAATAGTCACTGGGTTTGATTTGGAGTGCGTTTGCGATTTTGACATTAAAGTTGATTAAAATAATAATCTAATTTTCTATAAATAGAGTCAAAAGTCAAAACCCTTGTCAAATATCCCAACGCAGTCAAACTTAATGCAAGCCGCCAGTTAAACAATTCGAAGGCTGTTATCATTTGATTTTTATCCCTCTAATTCTCCCAATCCCTTAATCGTTCTACAAATCGGTCAACACCAAATCAAATAACTCGACGAGCTCTTCATTTCAACCGGTTAAGATGGTGATTAGTTCTCCGAGGTGGCCGATTTTACCCACCGAAGATGCTGGCATCAGGGACATTTTGGGGAGGCTAGGGTTGTTCGGGTGGCGTGGCAAGGTAAGGTGATGGCACTTCTCTGGAGCATCTCGGATCGTCGTACGATCATCACTGGCGGCGGTGCAAGGGAGGTTTTCAGGTCAAGATATGGGTTTCGCTGTTTAAACGTTACACAGAGGAGCGGGTTTAGGAAGATGGTAAGGGTAATTAAGGAAGAAAGGATTAATTATGTAATTAAGGGCTTTAATTATTCATTTATTTAATTATAAAAGTGATTAAAGTATAAACAAATGTAACTCGTTCATATTTAATCAGAATCAGACGAGGTTGAGTGCGTTGGAATCATATCAGCGAGCACTACGTGATGGGACTGACCAGAACGGGAACAGAGCTAATCAGAATTTCAGGCAAATTCAGACCCGAACCGAACCAGAAAATTCAGAAATAAAAGAGCCAATGTGAGAATTCTCTCACTATATTATTTCTGTACAGTTATTTATTGTATAACTGCATATATGAACTGTTCTCTGTCGTCCACAGACCATGGACTACTTGTTTGATTGTATTCTGTGTGAAAATTGATCGTAATGTGAAATGAAATAAATATCGTATATATATTGAAAGTAAAAATATAGTATATATTGAAAGTGAAAATATCGTATATATTGAAAGTTAAAATATTATATATATTGAAAGTGAAAATATCGTATATATTGAAAGTGAAAATATCGTATAGTGAAAATATCGTATATATTGAAAGGGAAAATATTATATATATGAAAGGTGGAAATAATATATATATATATATATATATTTGAAATGAAAACGATATACATATGAAATGTGAAAACGATATATATATATGAAATATGAAAATGATTTGATTGTTAAAAATATAATTTTTAGCATATATATATATACACTGTATAATATTGTCATGTATATGAAATATTCGATTTTGATATTGAATAAAAAAATGAATTTGAATTGAATTGAATAGAAAATGAATTCGAATTGAATTGAATAGAAAATGAATTTGAAATGAAATGAATTTGAAATTTGAATTGAATTGAAATGAATTTAAAACGAATTTATAAAGAAAAATTCAATTTTGATTTGAATTTGAAATGGAAGTTGAAATGGTTTTGGAAACGAATTTAAAACGATTTATAAAATTCATTTTAATTAGAAATCGGCAAAATATATATTATATATATTATATATATAATATAATGGCCTGAATAGAACGCGCCACGCTGCGGCAGTTCGCGAATTTCGACCGTTGACTTCGAACGGACATTACGGGAGATCCGACCGTCGGATTCTCCTGAAACCGGAACCGTTGGGTTCGTATCGAAAATAGCTTTCTAACGAATATTAGAGATTTGAAATCTAATGGTTGGATTTGGAATTATGTCCAAATAAAATTTGGAAAAGGTCGTTGTAAGTGCAGTTCGATGGCCATTGGTGGAAATTGACTGTACGGGCCTTGATAAAACTATGAAAAATAGTAATAATTTGTGTAAAATCATAAGAAATGAATTGGGAAGAATTAGGATGAAAAATTCCATATTTGAAAAGATAAAAATATATTTTATCGAAACGAACTAGTTATTAACTAGAAAAATAATCCAATGGTTATAAATAAATTGGATTGGATTTGAATTGAAATTATCTTTGTATATTTTCGATATTGGATTCCGTGATTATACAGATATTATGATGGGAATTTGGAAGATATCAATATCGTTTTTCCCGATATGATATCTGTTGGTTTCAGGATTTGATGTTGAATATAAGTCGATACTGTCTCTATTCAAAACCTTATATTTAATGTCAAATTTGATTGATTGATTGTTTTGATTGTGCTCCACCAGTTTATGAACAAAATATGCTTTTACATTTAGCATTGGGTTGGGTAGAAATATATGTGTGCTAACACCTTGTGAAACACTTCACGATTTGACGATAAGGTGTCTAGCGATGTGTGTTCATTTCAAATTTAATGAATGATTGTGAAATGATATTTTTCTTAAGTGAAAAGAAATGTATTCCCGATTTTGGACAGGGAATGTTTTATAAAAAATGTTTTGTAAAACAGAAAGGATTTCGCAGCCTAAAACCCGATGATTTCTAAAATGATTTAGAATTGTATTATGTGTTACATTGTGGTTCATTGCATATTCAATTAGTTGCTATTGATGATGTATCTGTTTGGTGGCGGAGAATTTATTCTCTTGCTTAACACCCTTCTTTGAGACGTACGAGCTCAAAGGTTATGTGATTAATAGTGACTGATCATATGTGTGAATTACTGATGTGAAGTACTATATTTTGAAAGTACTTATGATTATTATGTTGTGAAATGATTTTCCCTACTTCGGGATATGAAATGATTTAGTATGTGGCTAAAGAGTCGGGTGACACTGAGACTAAAAGTATGGGTGAGAGGTCGGTGCAGCCTGCTCCTATGTTGGGTAGGTGCATCGTCGGTGTATCCTGCTCCTATGTGGGGTAGGTGCACATTTATATATATCGAGTTGCGAGGTGCGTACCCTTTGCCTTGTCGATGGGGAGCACGATATTCGGTTGCATACTTGTTTGTATGCATTGTTATGTTTTGGAAGTCATATTTCCAAACGATTTGATTTGAGATCCCGAAGTGAAATCTACTTTGATATAGAAAGTTAGATAGGTATTTCAAATGATTTGAAATAAGAAATCGGGAATAAAATCCAAAGGAATAATTTCTGTAAATTGAATTGGATTTGGAAAATCTAAGTGTAGTGATTAATCTAAGTGGGTAGATTGGGATATTGCATGTTGATTGATGCATAGTAGATCCATATATCTATATTGATTGTTGTTTATACACTGGCATTCATGGGGGTAGACCCGTTCCGCGTTAGCGGCGTGGTCCCGTGATATGCCATATTATTAAATAGGTTAATTATAACTGTTTAGAATTTCTCACACCAGTCCCATGACTGACCTGTAGTTTGCTTTTCCCTTGCGAACTTGGGTGCCCCTATTTTCCACACGGGCAGTCGAGTAGTTTTATTTTGCAGATGTATTGAGCAGGATTCTGGATTGAAGCTTTAAGCTGTGTCCAGACATTTACAGTCTTCTGCTATGTAGTTTATATTTCCGATGTGCATTGTATTACATTTATGTAAATTTATCTTCCGCTGTGTATTATTTTCGATATACTCTGATATTCTGTACTCTGATGTAACATTATTATGATGTTTATAAAAGTCTTCTGTTATTTGTTCCGATGTGTTGTATACCCAGAGTTAGCGTATGCGGGATTCGAACGGTCTTGGTCGGTTTAGCGATCGATTAGGTCCGGGCGAAATCCGTGTCGTTACAGCTGGTATCAGAGCTTTAGCTAACTCAAATCTTTGGGGTACAACTCATTAGAACTGAACAAAAGACTCATCAGAGTTAGGATTAGTAATATCCTATAGAAGAATCCTCATTAGAGATAGAATCAATAGCATTCTAGAATGAGTTGAGTGTTATATGTTTATAAATAATATATTTGTGATTATAACTGTTTAGAAAATTTTATTTTTGATTATATAAAGTTATATATTTGAAAAATCTAATCAATTAATTGATTGTTGGTTGTGTTGTGTGATTATTAGTTCAACTAATCATAATATTGAATTGATAATACCAATAAGAGAATGTAAGGTGAATTAGCCAATTTGAATCAAATATAGGACTGAATTGGAAATTGTATGGAATTGCATGCATATACATGCATATACATGTGTATCCATTGAACAGGTCATAGCAAGGAGGCTAGAGCAGATGAATAAAATTGTTTGCCCGACAAATAGGTACAAGTTTACCATAATTTACTGTTTTGTTTAGGTGATGATGATTTTATGAGCCGATTGGCTAGCCACTTAGCTTTTTCTTTTTCTTTTGGATTGAAGAAGGCCATGGGAGGCTATATGAAGTATCTCGAAGTCCCCGGTGCAGGGGAGGTTATGGCGAAATTTTTCGAAAATTTAGGGTGTTAGCCAAATTTTTGAAAAATTTGAAAAGTTCTTAGAAATTGAAAAGTTGAAGAACTTAAGACGTATTGAAAATAATGGAAGTAGAGTTGATTAATCAAACCACTTTCAACTTTATTCCTTTTCGGGGACGAAAAGTTTTAAGTGGGGGAGATTGTAACGACCCGGAAAATCTGAACCAATTTAAAAATTTTAAATTGGCTATTTTAGTGGATTTTAAATATTTAAAATAAATATTTTAAATAATAACGACGAAAAGTAAGTTTGAATCGACATTGAAAATGAATATAATTAATTCTAATTATAAACAAGGCCTGAAATGGCGCGGTAGTTTCAAAATTTGAATCAAACTTTGACTGACTGTACCGGGTGCAAAACAAAACGGATTTTAGTAAACCCAAAAATATTTAAATCTGTTCATGAATATATTTCTAACGAATCTGAAAAATCGAAGTTTCATAGCGGGAAGCAAACGTTATGGCCAAATGAATTTTCAGAAAGGTCGCTATAGAGTTTATATAGCCCGTGAAAATGGTTGTTTTGCAAACGACCTCGGAATTCGACGAAACTGATTTTGTTGGATCCGGGATGTCAAATTATTGCTAGGTTTCAAATTTCATAATTTTTGAAGCTAGTATGTGAGTGTGGCAAAGGAAAATGTGTTTGGTCGATTTCTATTAAATTGAATCGACCAGAAATGGGCCATTTTTCAAACGGTCTCAGAATTCGATGAAATTAGTTTTGTTAGGACCGTATCGTCAATACGAAGCTAGAAATAATTTTTCTGGAATTTTTAAAATTAGTATGTAGCCTCGGTAAATTAAAATGTATGTTCAAATTCAATATATACTGATTTATATTTTAATTTTGATAAAACCTATCGAAATGATCGAATTGGCTTACGAAACATATCCCATTGTGTTTGGAATGGGGCTATTTGGCTAGAGGCGACAATCATTGGGTTTGATTTGGAGTGCGTTTGCGATTTTGACATTAAAGTTGATTAAAATAATAATTTAATTTTCTATAAATAGTGTCAAAAGTCAAAACCCTAGTCAAATATCCCAACGCAGTCAAACTTAATGCAAGCCGCCAGTTAAACAATTCGAAGGTTGCTATCATTTGATTTTTATCCCTCTAATTCTCCCAATCCCTTAATCATTCTGCAAATCGGTCAACACCAAATCAAATAACTCGACAAGCTCTTCATTTCAACCGGTTAAGATGGTGATTAGTTCTCCGAGGTGGCTGATTTTACCCACTAAGCTGCTGGCGTCAGGGACATTTTGGGGAGGCCAGGGTTGCTCGGGTGGCGCGCCGCTTGTGGCGTGGCGAGGTAAGGTGATGGCATTTCTCTGGAGCACCTCGGATCGTCGTACGATCATCACTGGCGGCGGCGCAAGGGAGGTTTTCAGGTCAAGATATGGGTTTTGCTATTTAAACGTTATAGAGAGGAGCGGGTTTAGGAAGATGGTGAGGGTAATTAAGGAAGAAAGGATTAATTATGTAATTAAGGGCTTTATTTATTTATTTATTTATTTATAAAAGTGATTAAAGTATAAACAAATGTAACTCGTTCATATTTAATCAGAATCAGACGAGGTTGAGTGCGTTGGAATCGTAACAGCGAGCACTACGCGATGGGACTGACTAGAACGGGAACAGAGCTAATCAGAATTTCAGGCAAATTCAGACCTGAACCGAAACAAAAAATTCAGAAATAAAAGAACCAATGTGAGAATTCTCTCACTATATTATTTCTGTACAGTTATTTATTGTATAACTGCATATATGAACTGTTCCTCGTCATCCACAGACCATGGACTACTTGTTTGATTGTATTCTGTGTGAAAATTGATCGTGATGTGAAATGAAATAAATATCGTATATATATTGAAAGTAAAAATATCGTATATATTGAAAGTGAAAATATCGTATATATTGAAAGTGAAAATATTATATATATTGAAAGTGAAAATATCGTATATATTGAAAGTGAAAATATCGTATAGTGAAAATATCGTATATATTGAAAGGGAAAATGTTATATATATGAAAGGTGGAAATAATATATATATATATATATATATATATATATATATGAAATGAAAACGATATACATATGAAATGTGAAAACGATATATATAAAATTAAAACGATATATATATATATATATATATATATGAAATATGAAAATGATTTGATTGTTAAAAATATAATTTTTAACATATATATACACACCGTATAAAATTGTCATGTATATGAAATATTCTATTTTGATATTGAATAAAAAAATGAATTCGAATTGAATTGAATAGAAAATGAATTCGAATTGAATTGAATAGAAAATGAATTTGAAATTTGAATTGAATTGAAAAGAATTTAAAACGAATTTATAAGGAAAAATTCAATTTTGATTTGAATTTGAAATGGAAGTTGAAATGGTTTTGGAAACGAATTTAAAATGATTTGTAAAATTCGTTTTAAATAGAAATCGACGAAATATATATTATATATATATATTTCCGTTGTGCATTGTATTACATTTATGTAAATTTATCTTCCGCTGTGTATTATTTTCGATATACTCTGATATTCTGTACTATGTTGTAACATTATTATGATGTTTATAAAAGTCTTCTGTTATTTGTTCCGATGTGTTGTATACCCAGAGTTAGCGTATGCGGGATTCGAATGGTCTTGGTCGGTTTAGCGATCGATTAGGTCCGGGCGAAATCCGTGTCATTACAATCGATATCTAAATGATAGTATTTTCAAAACAATATATTTTGAAATCATTTCCTTTTCGATATTCATTATAAAAATGAATAAAATTGATATAAATATCGTTCACGTCAAAATGGAGTCAATCTAATCAACACAGCTTTATATATTTAAATACATTTGTGTCATCCCAAATCGGACATCAAATCAAATTTTGATCTTTTACTGAATATTATATTAAAATATTCGTTATTTTAAAATAATTGTTATTTTAAAATATTCATTCTTTCTGAACTGGAATCAGACACAGTCAATTACCATATAATGTGATTATATGGATTTCATACAACACACGTACACCAAAACAACCAAACACAGTCAACCATCATCCATAGTGCGTTCTACACTGCATAAGCATCAAATATAAATATCTAACGCTTATAACAGCCTGTCAATCAATCAATCGACATACAGCTAATTATTGGGACTAGTGTATGTCATATATCATCCTAATACCCGTGTGGGGTTTCAAACAATCAAACACAGGTTTTATTTGTGCAGTTGGGTGATGTGTAAAATTTATCGTTCCAATCAATATCAGTCAAATGTGTGTACATAAACAAATCGTCTGATTTGTTTATAAATATTTATTTCATTTTATATACACGTTAAAAATTATATTTTTAACTATAAAATATTTATTTTCATTCCACATCACACAATCAATTTTCACAACAGATCAATCAAACATGCAAGTCATCCATGGTCTGTGGACGACGGGTGTCGGGTGCTGCTAAGGACCGTCTACACCCTAGCATATATTTTAACTAGAAAATTAAATTAAAAGTGAGAAGTTCTCACCTTAGGGTTCCACTCCTCCATTATCTATTTCTAAACGGTTCGGATATGCCCAAAATTTCAATGCGACATTTTCCCGCTATTCACATTAAAAATCACATTTTTACAATGGCATTTCATATATAAAAATCATATATTTTTATCGCTTCTTTCTATATAAAAATTATATTTTTATATTTCCACTTCTTATATAAAGATCGTATTTTTATTTCGCTTCCACATATATAAAAATCACATTTTTATATTGTTGTTTATATTTTAAAGATCATATTTTTAACGCTACTTATATGAATAAAAATCATATTTTTATTCACTATTCTCATATATAAAAATTGTATTTTCATATCGATATACCTATAATAAAAATCGTATTTTTATTTCAAATCTCTATACGTAAAAATCATGTTTTCCTTTCGCTACATGAATATAAAAATCGTATCTTTCTCTCATGACAATTCAAACCCTTTTTATTTATATAAAAAATCAAACCTTTTTGTTTATATAAAAAAACAAACCTTTCTAAAACTAAAAATCAAATTTTTTATACTTAAAAATCAAATCTTTTATTTATAAAAATATCATCTTTTCTATTTCTTTAAAAAAAAATCACTACTCTTCTAAACAAGAATCCAATCTTCTAGCTTGTAAAAATCTAAAATTTCTTCTAATAAAAATCTAAACTTGGTGTACTTTAAAAATCCAAACTTTTATATACTAAAAATCCAAACTTTTATATGCTAAAAATCCTAACTTTTCTCGCCTTTCATAACATAGAAATCCAATTTCTTTCCTTTATTTCAATGTTCATACGCTAGAAAAAAACAAAGCTTTAATTTCATAAAAATTATAGCTTTACATACATTAAAACAATGCTTTAAATAAATTAAAACTGATTTTAAAAACACTATTTTATATAATAAAACTGAAGTTAAATAAAAACTCACTGTGTTATTATCTTCGGAGGGGAGGAAGGGACTGCGCGCTCACTGGAGGGGGAAGGGAGAGGCTTCAAGTTGACGGCGTGGGGCCAGTTGGCTAGAGGCGATGGCTGTGGAGGTCTGGGAGTTCGTTTTGGCTGAGGGGGGCGGTTTTTTTTTTTTTTTTTTTTTTTTTTTTTTTTTGCTAGAAGAAAGGGGGGAGAGAGAGGACAACGACGAAGGAAGGAGACGGGGCATCGACGGTGGCTTAAGGGGGGGGCGACGGTGGCGCTCGCTGGAGGTGGGGAGCGACGGGGTTTCCCCCTTTTCTCATTTTTATTATAAAATCAGACGTTGACTGTGAGAGGGAGAGAGGGAAAGGGGAGATTATATAATTATATTATTTCTTTATTTCTTTAATTCCATAAAGTAACTTTTTATTTCGAACTCGAAATCGAACCCACCGACTGTCGCCCCTAGCTAATTACCCACATTCCGAACACAATGGGATATGTTTCGCAGGCCAATTCAGCTGTTTCGATCAGTTTCTGTTTAAATCAAAATTTAAATCTATATATTGAATTTGAACGTGCATTTCAATTTACCGGGCTACATATGGACTTTAAAAATTTCCGAAAAATATTTACTAGCGTTGTATTGACGATACGGTTCTAACAAAACTAATTTCATCAAATTCCGATACCGTTTGAAAAATGGCTATTTTCTAGTCGATCGAAATTGACTAAAACTGTCAAAACACGTTTTCTTTTACCAGGCTCACTTATTGATTCGAAAAATTATGAATTTTGGAATCTAGCAATAACTCGACATCTCGGATCCAACAAAAGTGGTTTCGTCAAAAACAGAGGTTGTTTGCAAAATTTCCATTTTTAAGGGCCAGAATTCCATAGCGACTATTCTGAATTTTCAAATGGGCATATCTTTTTATTCCTGCTATGAAATTTAAATTTTTCTGATTCATTGGAAAGATATTCTCAACTAGATTCTAATATTTTTGGTTTCGCTAAAATCCGGATTATTTTGAATCCTGTACATTCATTTAAAATTCGAAATCGAATTTTCGAATTACCGCGCCATTTTTAATTCCTTTTATAATTAAAATAAATATTTATATTCTAACGTCGATTCAAATAAATATATAAGTTCTAATTCTATTCAAAATAAATTTCTCGTCGTTACTATTTAAAATAATTTATTTTAAATATTCAAAATTCATTAAAATTGCCAAAATAAAAATTTTAAATTGGCTCGGATTTTCCGGGTTGTTACAATCTCACCCACTTAAAACTTTTCGTCCCCGAAAAGGAATGAAGCTGAAAGTTGTTTTACAAACCAACTCAACTTCCATTATTTTCATTATAGCTTAAGTTCTTCAACTTTTCAGTTTCTAAGAACTTTTCAAATTTTCAAAAATTTGGCTAACACCCTAAATTTTCGAAAAATTTCGCCATAACCTCCCCTGCACGGGAGCACCGGGAAAATCCCGAAATTGCCATATAGGCCTCACCAATCCAGAAAGAAAAAGAAACAGCCAAGCGGCTAGCCAGTCGGCTCATAAAATCATCCAAAACCCAAGAAATACAATAAACATGTACCTTTTTGTCGGGCGAACAATTTTATTCCTCTGCTCTAGCCTCCTTGCAATGACCTGTTCACACACATATATGTATATGTATACAATTTCAAACAAATTTCAGTTCAGTTCAAATTCGTCACAATTTGGCCTAAATTTACCATACCACTACTAAGTGGTTTAAATGAATAATCATACAACATAACCATCAATCAATTAGTGAATTATCATTTCAAATTCATAATTTTGATACATATACAGAAAATCATGTTTTTGATGCCAATTCACTACAATAAGCCATATCTAGTTTTGTTTCTCACACCAATCAATTGGAAATATATAGAAATCCCACTTTCGAAACTCGAACACAAATACTGATAATGCGGCCGCATTACCAGAATTATCTCCGGGCGACTAGAGTGTTATTCTATATCTACCGAGTATATTAAAACTTCGAAGATATGTTTGCAAAGCGTATATGCAAAATCTTTATATACTGGATTGTCCAAATTCAATACAAATAAATATTCAAATACGTTGAATAAGGTTTAACTTTTCAAAACAAAAATTGTTTTCATTTTTATTTATAAAAAAACACACTCTTCGGACTCATTCTAGGATACTGCTGATCCTATCTCTAACGAGTCATTCTCATTGGATATTACTAATCCAATCTCTGATGAATTCTTTCGAATGGTTCTAATGTGTCTTGTTCTCGAGCTCTGTAAACCAGAGCTCTGATACCAACTGAAACGACCTGAACTTCCCCGTGAAGGAAGTCAAGGATTGAGTTGAGAACACGACAAATCAGAACACAAACAAAAGAACATTTCATTGTTAATTACAAAAATTCCGTCAGAATACAAGAATATATAGAGTACGAATAAAAATTACACAACAGAAAAATATCAGAGATTTAAATTACATTACATAGCAGCGGAAAATAATGCAAAACACAACTGAAGGAGATATATGGATACAGAGCTTTCCGAATATCGTTCCAGTTGTAAACCAAGATCCTGTGAATATAAATCCGCAAAACCAAAACTACTAGCTGCCCATGTGGAAAATAGGGGCACCCAGAATTTAGGTTAAAACAATAAACTCCAGGTCAGTCATATGATTGGTGCGAGAACTAAAACAGTTATTTAAAACTTTACTTTAAAGGAGAGTAATTCAAGGGACCACGCCGTAAAACACGGGACGGGTTTCCTCCCAAGAATACCAGTGCATATAACAAACAACGCAATGCTTTTTGGAAAAATGAAGCTATTATAAGACTCAGGTCCCATCACATAATGCAACGCAAGTCGGAGGATAGAGTTCTAACTTATAATAGCCAAACATGCTTGGCACGTTTAAAACAAATCATTTTGATACTATTATAGTATAAAGTGTATGAAAACAACTTCAAATATAAATGTATCAATCATAGACGGCATAGTACCCCCATCCCACTATGTCGCCAATACTAGGCTCTATAAATAAAAACGAAATATCTCGTATTGGAAATTGGATTTCTGTCATGAGTCGAGGTAAGGGGCAAGCTCCTCACCGCTTTGAGACACTCTAGCAAATGTCTCAGGACTACACACTCTGGGTAGCACTTGGATCCTCCAAGGCCGGTCCACACTTACGTTAGTGGATTGGCAATTCCTAGACACACGTTTCCCGGTTCTATCAGATCTATCCATCGGCTCCGTAGAGACCGATATAATCGAGGCGCCTCGCAATCTAACATCCACAAGGGTATAATAATCAACGATGTCAGGGCTAGTAAAACGCTGACACCACCCATAGCTAGAAAGAAACGTCATGTCCTCCTTGGGTTTCCTATCCCATTTTTAACTCATACCAAGGTGTGAGGCCCGCGAGTCAACGCTATACACAAAGCTACGCTGTATTAAAGCCGTGCTTTGATCATCAACCACAAGGCTCTGCTTTTCAACAAAAGCCTTGATCAATGCATCTCAGCATGTCACACCGGCAATTCATGCCATGCGACTAATAACTATCAATATATAACCTCTGAGCTCGTACGTCTCAGAGAAGGGCGTTAATCAAGAGAATAAATTCTCCGCCGCCAAACAGATATATATTTAATAGAAATCAATCAGCAAAGAATAAAATCCAATGTCAGACACACAATCCATTTACAAGTCCGTTCTGGGTCTGAACGAAACCGGAGGCACCTTGTACCTCGCATATCCATTGATCTCCAAATACGTCTGGACGATCACCAACTATTTCCCTCCTCTTGGGTGTACAGCCCAATCAAGATCACTAGTAATCGTTCGAACGATGTGAAGACCTCCGGTCTTCAACCACCTTCATCATCTTCGACTTATCGTCGAATCAGTTATTCAGAATGGGAATAAACCCGGCCTTTCCGAATAACTCGCGTATATAATAAACAGGTGCTTTAAAAATCACAACATATGCCTCATTCAATTCTGAATATTCTTTTTTTTCGAATATTCACATTCTTTGGGAAAGGTTTTCATTAATTTTATCAAAGATAAATTCTTTTAAATTTATTCTTTAATCTTCCTTTGGATTTCATTACAAACCATATCACAGTTTTCCGAACTAGTCGGGATCAGCAAGCCACACCGAAGTAATCATTTATTTTATTTCCCAATCCCAACCTATTCATCCCATGGAGCAAAATTGTTATTACCCCATAACTAACACCATAGTGTTATCGGTAAACTTAATTACCATTTCCTATTAAAATCTAATTAAAGATTTAACTATCGCTAGGAGCAAAACTCATTCTCGATCACTTTCCAAATTTGATAATTTAAATTATCAATTCACATCTCAATCTAAGTAAAGATTCATTAAAACTCCACTTGGTTTTAATCTTTCCAAAAATCAATATTAATGATTATTTAACTTTGGAAAATCAAACATGTCGCATCGACAATCTACACCGTACTGTTGATTTTTGCCGATATATAACATCTAAGCTCGTACGTCTCAGAAAAGGACGTTAAGCAAGAGAATAAATTCTCCGCCGCCAAACAGATATATATTAAGCAGAGATCAACCATACAGTTCGAAATACAACGACAGAAATGTAATCCTGTCATTTACCGGGTTAAAGAACGAATGTCATTTAAAACACAGTTCACAACAAACCCAAATCACATTCCATTAATTATGGAATCTTCACGGAAAAACAAATCAATATATAATCGATATCAATTTCCGTATCCGACTAATAATGTAAATGGAATAACAGCAAAGCCTTTTAAATTCCATATGTATTAACATTCTTCCTCCACAGAATTTTATTTCGATTATTATCAAATCGAATTCCATTCAATTCCAATTCAATAAATTAAACTGGAAAATGTTACTTTGGATAATCCCATTAAATCTTTATAAAAAGATTCATAAATTCAAATGATGTTTCACAGTAAATCGGGTTAAAGAATGAATGTCATTTAAAATACAATTCACAATAAACCCAATTCACATTCCATTTATAATCGGGTTAAAGAACAAATGTCATTTAAAACACCATTCACGATAAACCCAAAAATCAATTCTAATTCAATTCCAATTAAATATATTAATTAATTGGTATACTTCATTAAATCTAAATAAAAAAGATTTAATCTTTTCTCAACTGAGTTTTAGAACAGTGTTAATGAAGACACCGTTCACGACAAACCCCAAATCCCATTTGATATTAAATACAAGGCTCTGAATATAAAATATATCGGCTTATATTCAATATCAAATTCTGAAACTAACAAATATCGCTTTGGAAATAACGATATAAAATGTATCTTCCAAATTTCCATAACAACATTCGTATAATCCCGAATCCAACATCGAAAAATTCCGATGATGATTCGATTCAAATCCATTCCAATTCATATATTTGAAATTCTGGTTATTTTTAAAACCATTTCAAATCCAATTTATTTATTTTTAAAAATAATTGAATTATAATTCTAGTTCAAAACTAGTTCATTTTGATAAAAATACAATTTTATCTTTTCAAATATGGGATTTTTCATCCTAGCTCTGTACAAATCATTTATTATGATTTTACACGAATTATTGATATTTTTAATAATTTTATCAAGGCCTGTACAGTCGATTTCCATAAACGGCCATCGAACTGCACTTATAACGACCTTTTCCAAATTTGATTAGGACATAATTCCAAATCCAACCGTTAGATTTCTAACTTCTCACATTCATGAAAGCTCTTTTCGATACGAACCCAACGGTTCTTGTTTTAGGAGAATCCAATGGTCGGATCTCCCATAATATCCGTTCGAAGTCAATGGTCGAAATTCGCGAACAGCCGCAGCGCGGCGCGTTCTATTCAGGCCATTATACATATATTATATATATATATTTCATCGATTTCCTTTTTAAAACGTATTTTATAAATCGTTTTAAATTCGTTTTCAAAACGATTTCAACTTCATATTCAATTTCAAATCAAAATTGATTATTCCATATCATCAATATATAAATGATAGTATTTTCAAAACAATATATTTTGAAATCATTTCCTTTTCGATATTCATTATAAAAATGAATAAAATCGATATAAATATCGTTCACGTCAAAATGGCATCAATCTAATCAACATGACTTTATATATATCAATACATTCGTGTCCATCCCAAATCGGACATCAAAATCAAATTTTGATCTTTTACTGAATGTTATTTTAAAATAATCGTTATTTTAAAATATTCATTCTTTCTGAACTGGAATCAGACATAGTCAATTACCATATAATGTGATTATATGGATTTCATACAACACACGTACGCCACAACAACCAAACACAGTCAACCATCATCCATAGTGCGTTCTACACTGCATAAGCATCAAATATAAATATCTAACGCTTATAACAGCCTGTCAATCAATCGATCGACATACAGCTAATTATTGGGATTAGTGTATGTCATATATCATCCCAATACCCGTGTGGGGTTTCAAACAATCAAACACAGGTTTTATTTGTGCAGTTGGGCGATGTGAAAAATTTATCGTCCCAATCAATATCAGTCAAATGTGTGTACATAAACAAATCGTCCGATTTGTTTATCAATATTTATTTCATTTTATATACACATCAAAAATTATATTTTTAACTATAAAATATTTATTTTCATTCCACATCACACAATCAACTTTCACAACAGATCAATCAAACATATAAGTCATCCATAGTCTGTGGACGACGGGTGTCGGGTGCTGCTAAGCACCGTCTGCATCCTAGTATATATTTTAACTAGAAAATTAAATTAAAAGCGAGAAGTTCTCAACTTAGGGTTCCACTCCTCCATTATCTATTTCTGAATGGTTCGGATATGCCCAAAATTCCAATGCGAACTTTTCCCGCTTTTCACATTAAAAATCACATTTTTACAATGGCATTTCATATTTTTATCGCTTCTTTCTATATAAAAATTATATTTTTATATTTCCACTTCTTATATAAAGATCGAATTTTTATTTCGCTACAACATATATAAAAATCACATTTTCATATTTTTGTTTATATTTTAAATATCATATTTTTAACGCTACTTATATGAATAAAAATCATATTTTTATTCTCTATTCTCATATATAAAAATTGTATTTTCATATCGCTATACCTATAATAAAAATCGTAATTTTATTTCAAATCTCTATACGTAAAAATCGTGTTTTCCTTTCGCTACATGAATAAAAATCATGTTTTTATGATCATAAAAATCGTATCTTTCTCTCATGACAATTCAAACCCTTTTTATTTATATAAAAAATCAAACCTTTTTGTTTATATAAAAAAACAAACCTTTCTAAAACTAAAAATCAAATCTTTTTAAAGTTAAAAATCAAATCTTTTATTTATAAAAATATCATATTTTCTATTTCTTTAAAAAAATCACTACTCTTCTAAACAAGAATACAATCTTCTAGCTTGTAAAAATCTAAACTTTCTTCTAATAAAAATCTAAACTTTGTTTACTTTTAAAATCCAAACTTTTATATGCTAAAAATCCAAACTTTTCTTGCCTTTTATAACATAAAAATCCAATTTCTTTACTTTATTTCAATGTTCATACGCTAGAAAAAAACAAAGCTAGAAGATTGTTTTTAATATCAGTTTCAATTTTCATAAAAATTATAGCTTTACATACATTAAAACAATGCTTTAAATAAATTAAAACTGATATTAAAAACACTGTTTTATATAATAAAACTGAAGTTAAATAAAAACTCACCATGTTATTGTCTTCGAGGGAGGGGGGAGGGACTGCGCGCTCGCTGGAGGGGGGAAGGGAGAGGCTTCAGGTGGTCGGCGTGGGGCCAGTTGGCTAGAGGCGGCGGCTATGGAGGTCTGGGGGTTCGTTTTGGCTGAGGGGCGGGTTTTTTTTTTTTTTTTTTTTTTTGCTAGAAGAAAGGGGGGAGAGAGAGGACAGCAACGGAGGAAGGAAATGGGGCATCGGCGGTGGCTTAAGGGGGGGCGCGACGGCGGCGCTCGCTGGAGGTGGGGAGCGATGGGGTTTCCCCCTTTTCTCTTTTTTATTTTTATTTTAAAATCAGACGTTGACTGTGAGAGGGTGAGAGGGAAAGGAGAGATTATATAATTTATTTATTTCTTTAATTCCATAAAGTAACTTTTTATTTCGAACTCGAAATCGAACCCACCGACTGTCGCCCCTAGCTAATTACCCACATTCCGAACACAATGGGATATGTTTCGTAGGCCAATTCAGCAGTTTCGATCAGTTTCCATTTAAATCAAAATTTAAATCTACATATTGAATTTGAATGTGCATTTCAATTTACCGGGGCCACATACGGACTCTAAAAATTCCCGAAAAATATTTTCTAGCTTCGTATTGACGATACGGTTCAAATAAAACAAATTTCGTCAAATTCCGAGACCGTTTGAAAAACGGTTATTTTCTAGTCGATCGAAATTGACTTAAACTGTCAAAACACGTTTTCTTTACGTTTTCTTTTGCCATGCTCACTTATTGATCCGAAAAATTATGAATTTTGGAATCTAGAAATAACTCGACATCCCGGATCCAACAAAAGTGGTTTCGTTGAAAACAGAGGTCGTTTGCAAAATTTCCATTTTTAAGGGCCAGAATTCCGTAGCGACTATTCTGAATTTTCAACTGGGCATATCTTTTTATTCCCGCTATGAAATTTCAAATTTTCTGATTCATTGGAAATATATTCTCAATTAGATTCTAATATTTTTGGTTTCGCTAAAATCCGGATTATTTTGATTCCTGTACATTCATTTGAAATTCGAAATCGAATTTTCCAACTACCGCGCCATTTTCAATTCCTTTTATAATTAAAATAAATATTTATATTCTAACGCTGATTCAAATAAACATATACGTTCTAATTTTATTCAAAATAAATTTCTCGTCATTATTATTTAAAATAATTCATTTTAAATATTCAAAATTCATTAAAACTGCCAAAATAAAAATTTTAAATTGGCTTGGATTTTCCGGGTTGTTACAGACAAATTGACAACAACTGCTCAAAGCCTCGAAATATCAACTCAAGTTCAAATCTATGCTTAACAGGTTTTACAAACGATAATTCAGATGGATCTGTCGATGGAGACACAACTGATGATGAAACTAAAGATCTCTCATATGAAGATTTGGTTTATTTTTTTACTGAATTAACGAATGTTGTTGATAGTCTCAAATCGAAAAATAAAATTCTAAAATCTGAAAAACTTGAGTTGATCACTAAAAATAATATTTTGGAATTAAAACTTGAAAATATCATGAAAGTTTCAAACTCTGATTGCAAGGATTGTTTTGTGACAACCCGCCCCGCACCAACCGACATTTACTCCAAAAGTGCGTTGTACACATGTCCAGTTAGTATGGAACGGTCACCAGAAGGAAAGAAAGAAGACAAAGAATCAACAAGGAACCTGTATAATGTCTCACAGCGCATGGAATAAAATATAATCACAACATATACTTGACATAAAACAGGTGAGATAGTGCATAAGCTGGAAACAAACTATCATAGCAGCGGAAAATCCAAATACAGCTTATGTTCCACATCATCATTATTATAACTTTTCAAACTGTCTCTAAAGGTAAAGCAAGATAAGGGAGGTACACTACTAATGCCCAAGTAGTGACCACCAATGACACAGGGAGAATATTCAATATATATCATACGTGGAATCCTCCTGCTCGCCTCCGGATCAGCTACTCGTGCATCACCAGCTAACCTGTCTCTAGTCTGCTCGTGAGAGCACCCAGAGTAATAAGAAGAGACATAAAACTCTGGGTCAGACAAAAAGTCTGGTATGAGCGATAAGCAGCTAAACAGAACAATAACAGGTATACTAAACCATACCTGAACCTGGACCTGCAACCAAAGAGTTAGCACTACATACCGTACAATACTCTAAGGTGCCACTGAACAAATGGAGTAAAGATAATGAGGTGGGGGTGTGCATGTCGCAATGATGGCAAACAAATCAAACATAGCAACCATCCTCACATCTCTCACTCAGTGCGTAAAGTATACGATATCCACTACCTTGGTCACCTATCCATTGGGCCATGACGGAATCCAATCCCGTACAACTATCAGTACAAGCCCACTACCCGTCTCTCAGTGGTGAACCACGGTTATGAATACCGACAACCCCTTTGCACACGCCCTATAGCAAAGCCCAATCAAGAAGTGAACTCATTGGTTCCCATCTGGATCCTGAGCTCTAACTTCCATTTGGACTACCTTTGCATCTCGGGTTTTTAGTCATCACCGGATCGGTTCGGTCGTAACAATCCTCCTCTGGCGGTTCGGTTCGGCCATGTATAGTGCTCAAGCTCCAGCTCGAAATACAATACTCAATCTTCACGTTCGGTTCAGATATATGCAACTCGGTTCGGTTCGGATATATGCAACTCGGTTCGGTTCATCGCGCCTTGCCTTCGGTTCGGGTCGAGATGTCTAGGCTCGGGTCCGATCCTCCTCCTAACCTCCGATCTGATCCCCTTCTCCTATTCAGTTCATATGGACTTTCTCCTGTGCCAAGCTCCGGTCCGGTACTCCTCCTCCGATCCGATCCGAAACCCTGCAGTTTTTCCTGCAACTTCCAATGACTGTTTATACGCCACTCGACGGCGTTTTCGACCATTCTAACTATTCTAAACAATCACAAAGCATACCATACAGTCATATCAACATGTATTATCGACCACAAACATCAAAACAACAACTTGATAGGATAAAATGGATCAAACATACCCAAAACCCATGTTTTTCCCTTAATCCCCCTTAATCATGTTTAAGCATATAATTAGCAAAACTTATCCAAATGAGCCAAATTTTCTAACAGAGGCTAAAATAATATTTTAGAATTTTTGAATATTTTTCCAGATTTTTATAACGCATAATTTCGCTAATTATCACTAATCACCCCTTAATCCCCTAAATTCCGGGATTAGCAAAATTAGTCCAAATTAACCCAAATTCATATCAGAGGCATAAAATAATATTCTGAAATTTTAGAAATTTTTCTAGATTTTTCTGAGTTATAATTTCGCTAATCTTCGCTAATTACCCTAATCAGCCGTAATTAGTGAAAAACAATGCAAATCACTCACCTTTGCCACAAAGTAAACTATAGATCTGAAATGATTCTCTACTTGGGTCAAATTCTAATGTATTCCGGCAACTCTCTCTCTCTGATTTGGTGCTAACCTCCCTTGATTTGATGTAGTTTTGCTTAATCTTCGATTAGAAAGTGATTAGAGGCGATTTGGGATGAAATTAGAAGGTGGAGGTCATGGCTAGGGTTAGAGAAATGTTTGAGGTGGATGAAAAATGAAATAAAATTTGTTTTACTACGGTTCTCAGCCTCCCCATAACCTTAATCCCGAAATGGGTTATGGGCCCTCTTGCTAATCACCCCAATTAGGCCCAGCTAAGCTGTTTTTCACCTTCTAAACCTTGTTTCAGCCATATCTCCCAAGCGGTTAGTCCGTTTAGCTAATGTGACCACTCTACCGAAAGGTTAACCATCATTTGGATATAATGGAAGTGGTTTCAGGTCAAAAGTCCTTACCAATCAAAAGTTATGGCTGAAACAAGATCAGCTAGGGGCAAAATGGTCATTTAAAAATCGATAAAAATCATGAACATGGGAAATGACCCCAATAGTCGTCTCCCAAAGTTACATGACCATACTACTTCATATGTGAAAGAAATAAATATTCTACGATCCTCCGATGCGTAGAATGCGGGTTGTTACATTCTCTCCCCCCTTAAGAAATTTCGCCTCTGAAATTCCCTAACCAAAACACACAAAAGGTCCCGCATGCCAATCAGTCATAAAACAACAATCAAACATGCAAAACAAGTCTATCCTAGCATGCGGAATAACTAAATTGCAAAGTAAATCTTACCAGGCAAAGATCTTTGGATACGACTTTCTTATGTCAATCTCTACTTCCCAAGTACAGTCGTTCTCTCGCCATCAATTCCCATCTCTACCCTAGAGGTAATTTCCAATAGGTTGGGATTGTCTCTCTGACTGGAATCGATCCACTTAATCTAGATCGATCTAATCGTCAAGCTTATTAGCGTTTCTGAATCCAATTCACATTTAAGTCTGAAGTCATATCCCATGATATACTCTAGTTGCTTCCATTCCAGAAACATAGCCTCTAAACTGGCATGTTTCCTACCCAATGCATCAGCTACTGCACCTAGTCCGGTACTATGGCATCCGTCTATAATGTCATCTTCTTAGGTAATCCAACCCTATACGCCAAATTTTCAACTACATTCCAAATGTCCTTTCAAGTCCAACTTAAGTGCTTCCTACATTCGTATTGCACGTCCAACGTACATTCACCTCCTAGAGGCAAACTAGACCCATCCAATGAACCTAGGTTCTCCACTTATACTCGTACTGCACGTCCAACGTACATTCACCTTCTAAAGGTGAACTAGACTCATCCAATGAATCTAGGTACCCTACCTTCGAGTCCAAGTCCAACTTGAAGCTCCTATATCCGCTGAATCTCCAAGGTCAACGGACGCTCCGCAATGCCCAACATACTTCAAGTCTAACGTAAAGTATCTTACGCCCGACATATCACCATGATCAACGAACTTATACTATTTTCATTCAACATGATCCTACAGGTGATACTCAAGAGAAGAAAGGTAGGAGCAAACACAACAATCTTAGCATCCATCAAACAAATCCTATCTATCACCTGCTAAAGCCATGAATACGTCGATACCTGTATGTCTGGTCCAACCAACATCAATAACTAATGGAAACTCTGCCTCCAAATGGACTATCGTACGTCCAACGTACGTTTATCCTCAAAGGATAACTAGATCACGCCCAACGGATCCAAGGTAAGTAGGCATCCCCAGATACCCCTGCTTTTAGTCCGCCTGAAACACTCGAGTCCCACCCAAGTCTATCCATTACCTTGCTGCCCTCTCGAGTCCAACTCGAGCCAATCCAATTCCGTGCAGCCTTCTCGAGTCCAACTCAAGTCAATCTATTACCCATAAACTCAGACCCAGTCTTGAGTATCCATTACCTACAGACCCTAGTCTAACGTGAGTCGTCTCCCCATTCGTTGCATCTCCAAGATCAACGAACACCCATTTTCTTTTACGAGTTCAAGTCCAACTTGAATCGTCCTAATCTTCGTTGCATCTTTCATGGTCGACGAATACATCCTATTTCTTCAAAAAGAACATCAACATAAGGTCCTAAACAATCCATTACTTTGCATCTTTCTCGAGTCCCACTCGAGTCATCTCATAATCCTATCGAGTCTAACTCGGGGCAGTCCATACCACTGAATAGTCTTATCCTGTCACAGCTGCCCATTACTCCTCGAGTAAACCAAGATATCATCAAATGAAAAACACAACTACTTATCTCTCACGCAAACCATCCTAGTCGAACTTGACATTCCCGAGGCACAAGCCCCAAAGGACTAAACCAATATCAGACAAGCACCCAAGGAACATCTCCTCCGAATTCGGACAATCCACGTGAAGTGATACTAGCAAAACAACTAAGCACTGGAGCACTCATCTGCCTCCCAGAGACAACTAGAACTTATTACAACGTTAACCTCTCGGCTTCCCTGACTCCAGTTACTATCGCCATCACTAGGTAGGTACCTAATACCACCCTATTCCTTTAGAGTAGATCGACTCCCCAAAATAATGCTAAACCCAGTAAAGCCTAAAACAAAGTAATTACAAACAAATATACATCCACAACTCGATAAAACCACATTACGACAAATCATACTGAGGCTAGTCGAACCACCAATCGGGTTCGTCACTACTAAAGGTCTATCGACTAACTCAGGTTTGTCAAACAAAACTCGATCAAAAACATCTTAAATAGAAAGCATACCTCGAATAACGACACCTTTTTTCTTCTACGCCGCAGTTGGGGCATTCGACGAAGAAGGAACAACGTTGATAGCATATGCTTTCACGATCTGCTTCTCCCTAGGAGGTTGTGGACATTCATTCTTGTGATGTCCCACTTAGCCACAATTAAAGCACTTCCTTTCCCCAGGCTTTTCCCGACAATCTCTGGCATAGTCCCTTCTTACCACAGCTAAAGCACTCGCCATCTTTCTTATTTTTCTTATTCTGACCATCCACGGTTTGGTCTTGTTTCCTCTTGTCCTGGGAATTATTCTTGCCTCCCCCGCTTGCTTGCGGCTTTGGCTTCTCTATAGATGCAATAGCAACCTCAGTCTTTGACTTAGGGTAAAGACTCTCTGACCTCAATGCTTTCCTCACAATCGATTCAAACGTCTCATCGATGTGGTTAATAAGCTTTTCCCCCAAATACCGATCCAAGCCTGTTATAAACTTCTCGTTCTTCTTCTCAGGAGTATCGATATGGGATAATCCATACTTCAACAAAGTGTCGAACTCAGCAATATAGTCCGAGATTGCCCTACCATTATGTTTAAGCTCCAAGAACTTCCTAAACAATTCCGACTTCTGAGCAGCTGGGATAAACTTGTCACTAAAGAGAGCCTTAAACTGATCCCAAGTAACCTGATCTTCTGGAGTGGCTGTCTTAACAGCATTCCACCAATTCATCGCTCGCCCTTGCAGCTGACGAGATGCTAGCCCTCTCTTCATCGCATCCTCGATACCTAAGTTGTCGAAGATACGATCACAACTATCCAACCAATCCTGAACATCCGTGGCCGACTCCGTTCCGTGGAACGGCTTCCCACCAAGACTAGTATAATCCTTATTTAGCTTGGCGAAATCGGCCCTAGGCGCCTGCACTACTGGACCACCACCATTACCACCATTGGGAGCTGCCCTCTGTACATCCCTAAGCATTTCTCTCATGAGGTCAATAAACATCGTCCTCATGTTAGCAGCATTCCCATTATTGGCTCCTCTACCGGCACCTCTTGCGTATCAGCTCATCGTTCAATCTGTAAAGAGAAAACGATCAACAATCTCTATATTGGTGCTAGCGCAGTGCGACTTCATCTTAGCTTTACTAAATATATATATAGCATTTGAAAACCAAAATAATCACAAATACGCGCTCTCATATACGTATACTACCTCTCCCTGGTGTCTTTCCCTAGGTTAACTACGCAACCTAGAGCTCTGATACCAAATGTGACAACCCGCCCCGCACCAACCGACATTTACTCCAAAAGTGCGCTGTACACATGTCCAGTTAGCACGGAACGGTCGTCACAAGGAAAGAAAGAAGACAAAGAATCAACAAGGAACCTGTAGAATGTCTTATAGCGCATGGAATAAAATGTAATCACAACATATACTTGACATAAAACAGGTGAGACAGTGCATGAGCTGAAAACAAACTATCATAGCAGCGGAAAATCCAAATACAGCTTATGTTCCACATCATCATTACTACAACTTTTCAAACTGTCTCTAAAGGTAAAGCAAGATAAGGGAGGTACACTAATAATGCCCAAGTAGTGACCACCAACGACACAGGGAGAATATTCTATATATATCATACGTGGAAGCCTCCTGCTCGCCTCCGGATCAGCTACTCGTGCATCACCAGCTAACCTGTCTCTAGTCTGCTCGTGAGAGCACCCAGAGTAATAAGAAGAGACATAAAACTCTGGGTCAGACAAAAAGTCTAGTATGAGCGATAAGCAGCTAAACAGAACAATAACAGGTATACTAAACCATACCTGAACCTGAACCTGCAACCAAAGAGTTAGCACTACATACCGTACAATACTCTAAGGTGACACTGAACAAATGGTGTAAAGATTACGGGGTAGGGGTGTGCATGTCGCAATGATGGAAAACAAATCAAACATAGCAACCATCCTCACAACTCTCACTCAGTGCGTAAAGTATACGAAATCCACTACCTTGGTCACCTATCCATTGGGCCATGACGGAATCCAATCCCGTACAACTATCACTACAAGCCCATTATCCGTCTCTCAGTGGTGAACCACAGTTATGAATATCGACAACCCCTTTGCACATGCCCCGCAGCAAAGCCAATCATGAAGTGAACTCATTGGTTCCCATCTGGATCCTGAGCTCTAACTTCCATTTGGACTACCTTTGCATCTCGGGTTTTTAGTCATCACCGGTTCGGTTCGGTCGTAACTATCCTCCTCTGGCGGTTCGGTTCGGCCATGTATAGTGCTCAAGCTCCATCTCGAAATACAATACTCAATCTTCACGTTCGGTTCGGATATATGCAACTCGGTTCGGTTCGGATATATGCAACTCGGTTCAGTTCGTCACGCCTTGCCTTCGGTTCGAGTCGAGATGTCCAGGCTCCGGTCCGATCCTCCTCCCAACCTCCGATCTGATCCCCTTCTCCTATTCAGTTCATATGGCCTTTCTCCTGTGCCAAGTTCTGGTCCGGTACTCCTCCTTCGAACTGATCCGAAACCCTGCAGTTCTTCCTGCAACTTCCAGCGACTGTTTATACGCCACTCGACGGCGTTTTCGACCATTCTAACTATTCTAAACAATCACAAATCATATCATACAGTCATAGCAACATGTATTATCAACCACAAACATCAAAACAACAACTTGATAGGATAAAATGGATCAAACATACCCAAAACCCATGTTTTTCCCTTAATCCCCCTTAATCATGTTTAAGCATACAATTAGCAAAACTTATCCAAACGAGCCAAATTTTCTAACAGAGGCTTAAAATAATATTTTAGAATTTTTGAATACTTTTCCAGATTTCTATAACGCATAATTTCGCTAATTATCACTAATCACCCCTTAATCCCCTAAATTCCGGGATTAGCAAAATTAGTCCAAATTGACCCAAATTCATATCAGAGGCATAAAATAATATTTTGGAATTTTAGAAATTTTTCTATATTTTTCTGAGTTATAATTTCGCTAATATTCGCTAATTACCCTAATCAGCTGTAATTAGTGAAAAACAATGCAAATCACTCACCTTTGCCACTAAGTAAACTATAAATCTGAAATGATTCTCTGTTTGGGTCAAATTCTAATGTATTCCAGCAACTCTCTCTCTGATTTGGTGCTAACCTCCCTTGATTTGATGTAGTTTTGCTTAATCTTCGATTAGAAAGTGATTAGAGGCGATTTAGGATGAAATTAGAAGGTGGATGCCATGGCTAGGGTTAGAGAAATGTTTGAGGCGGCTGAAAAATGAAATAAAATTCGTTTTCCTATTGTTCTCAGCCTCCCCATAACCTTAATTCCGAAATGGGTTATGGGCCCTCTTGCTAATCACCCTCAATTAGGCCCGGTTAAGCTGTTTTTCACCTTCTAAACCTTGCTTCAGCCATATCTCCCAAACGGTGAGTCCGTTTGGCTAATGTGACCACTCTATGGAAAGGTAAACCATCATCTGGATCTAATGGAAGTGGTTTCAGGTCAAAAACCTTACCAATCAAAAGTTATGGATGAAACAAGATCAGTTAGGAGCAAAATGGTCATTTAAAAATCGACAAAAATCATGAATATGGGAAATGACCCCAATCGTCGTCTCCCAAAGTTACATGACCATACGACTTCGTATGTGAAAGAAATAAATATTCTACGATCCTCCGATGCGTAGAATGCGGGTTGTTACATGTTTCAACTCGAAAAACAATTTAGCTCATCTCAATGAAAATATCCAAAAGCTTGAAAAACAAATTATGAGTTCAAAAAAAATGGAAGGTGAGCTAATCTGTATAAACAATTCCTTGTGAAAAGAATTGGAAACTTTTAAGATTTAAAAAAATTCCAAATGTGAAATTGTTGAGAAACAAAAATGTTTTGAAAATGAGATTTCTGAGTTCAAGGCCAAAATTGAAAAGCTTGAAAATGAACTTTTGATTTTGAAACAAAATGATGCTGAAAAGAGTAAGATTGCTATAAATCGTTGCTCAAATTTAATAAAAGAAAATAGTGATCTTAAATCCCAAATTCAACAACTTAAATCAACTTTGGATAAATTTTCAAAATGATCTTTTCCAAAACAATTTGAGGGATTTTTAAAACCGTTTAATTTCTGTCGCTAAATATTTTGTTGCAAAACCAATTTTCGGTCGGAAATAAAATTGGCCTTGGCTTTGGAAAATTTGATAAATTTGCTCAAAAGCAGAAATTAAATGGTTTTAAAAATCCCTCAAATTGTTCTGGAAAGGATCATTTTGAAAATTTAAACTCTGAAAATTTTAAAGGATTTTTGAATCATAATCGAAGTGGAATTTTGTTTGGTAACAAACCTCTTAAACGATCTTGGATCCCAAATAAAAATAAAACGACTAAATTCAAACAGATTTGGGTTCCTAAGGGTACAAAGGTAAATTCAGATGGTTTGTTATACAGACAGGTTTGGGTACCGAAAGTGGTGAACACATTTTAGAGTGGTTTTACAAACTTTGTTAGACCACTTGATCTCCTCAACTGCTAAGTACTGAAGGAGACTGAGGAACTGCTTTGTGAAAGAGAAGCTGGATTCAAACTGCTTCATATCACTGAATCATTCACAGTTCCTTAGTGTAACACCCCGTGTATTCTATAACAGTGAAATTCACAAATTAAAGCATAACTAATTTCAAATCAAAGAATTAAGGGAAACGGGATACGCCATTGTGTTCGTCTCGGAAAAATACGCGAAATAGAGTCCGAGTTTTCGAAAAACGGAGTCCGTATGAAGAAGATATGGCCTCCGGAAGTTTCAGAATTCAGGTTAAAATTCAAACAGACGAAAACAGCTCAGAAAAACAAGTTTAAAATTCAAAATCGGGCCCAATTGGCCAGGGCGGGAAAATTCCCGCCTAAGGCACCCAGGTCGACTTGGCAGTCGACCTGGGCTAGCCAGGTCTACAGGGCTGTCGACCTGGGTGTCGACTGGGCTGTCGACCTGGCCCCAGAGCCAGGTCGAACCCAGCCCATCCTGGCTGGCCAGGTCTGTGTTTGGTCGATTTTCTGAGCCTTGCCTTGTCACTAGGGCTAGGTGTCAGCTCCTGATTGGTCTCTCTTTCGAATGAATGGCTACGATTAACCCAAGCAACATCGACGGTCCTAATCAGTTCATAAACTCTATAAAAATGACCCTAGACTCTACCTAATATATTCATTCAAAAATAAGAATGAGGCCATCATGCTGCTGAGGAACGACTAGGAGTAGCCACCAATTTGAGAGACAATTAGGAGACAAACTCTAAAGCATAAAGCAACTACAAGTTAAACTTAAACAAATCAAATCAACGCCTACATCAAAGGAATAGCATCTCCAAATCCAGAATTCAGATTCCTGAATTGAAGAATTCGTCACACGATTGTAAGTAGAGTACTATTCCGGTATGAATTAAATAATTGTGTTTGATTTGTGTAAAATGAGAATTACACTTGATTTGTGGTGATAGTAATTCATATTTGTGCGTTGCTATGATTCTAATCGATTTGGAATGTTATGATATAACGATTGGATATTCGCAAGTATGTAATCCATGATAAAAACTACATGTTAGCGGTAGTTTATTTGAGATTCATGCAAGTATACGATTGGATATTCGCAAGTATGTAATTCATGTTTGTGGTTGTTTAATTGAGATTCATGCAAGTATGTGGTTTTGCTACTATGCCAACATAATGTATATTTTTGTACAAAATCACTTTGTGTGTAATTGGATCAAATTTGGGGTATTATGATTCATATGAAATTATGTTGGAATTGGCATCATGATCTATGTATAAAACCATACTTTTGTATTAGAAACAAAAGTAAGCCTCTTTGTGAACTTATGTTGATTTTATGAATATGACTAGGCTATGTTTGGTATTATGCCTAATTGAAAAACATGTTAGGCCTATATTGTTAACAAGAATTATATGATAATATATGTGACACATAGCCAAGTTAGATTTACATTCCAATTGCAAGTTTGCATGAATAAAGTAAAAACCATGATTTCATGTTTAGGAATATTTATGCCATGATTACATGAATAGATTAAAAACCATCATTTCATGTTTGGGTATATTTGTGCCATGATTATGTGAATAGATTAAAAATCATGATTAAGTTGGAATAATTCTAGTTGAACTATACTTTTGTATTAGTTACAAAAGTAAGCACCTTTGTAAACATATAGTAATTTTATAAACATGATTTGCTTATGTTTGACATTATGCCTAAGTAAAAATATAGGTTTATGTTGTAGTTAAGACTATGTGTCAATAATGATATCTAATTTAGTTAGATTCTTAACTTAACTGCAAGTTTACATGGTTTGATTCATGTCACTTATGCTTTATGACCAAAGTATATGTTACCACAATGCAAGTACACCAGTTTCTATTTTGTAGTTTCAACGTTATGTTGCAAGTTCATGCGCTCACATTCCCCTTTTTGTGTATATAATCACGTTTTAAGCCTCCCCTTTTTCACGTGGCTAAGTTGGGTTTAAAAGGCTAAGCCCAACATATATTATAATAAACGAACGTATTAAACGGGGGAAATAGCGTTGGGCCAAATTAATTAACAAATGAAAATATAAAAGTAGAGGGGCCCAAATTCAAGAATGGGTTGGGCCCATGATTGGTGTAAACCTTTACCCCATTATCTTAAATTGATTTTGAATAATGGGCCGCAAATATTTACATATAAGAAAATAAAGAAGAAAGACAAAATATGTAAATGTAGAAAATACGATGTGTTTAACCTGAGGTTGGATTGAGTTGTGATGTAAACCTGCCCGGAACCGCCCGGCAGTCCAGTAGTCACAACAATACCTATCCAATGTGGGTGGTTAAACACGGAGCCCAATAAGGACCCGAGGTTAGACTGAGTTGTGGCGTAAGACTGCCCGGACCCAACCGGCAACAGGCAGCCACAACAATACTTGTCTAATGTGAGAGGTCAAGGCTTTAATAAGACAATTAAGGCTGAGTCAGGATTGATAGGATTAAGTAAATTATATTAATACTTAATCAAGATGGAACATGCTAAACTAAACAGACTGATTGGGGGTTAGGTTTATAAAACACTTAACCAACTTAGCATGTTGGCTAGAGATAGAAAACCTAGTAGCGGGGGACCCTTTTCAGCAGTAACCCTATAAGGTGCATCATGATACCCTGAAACTCGGCAGGGTGGGGCACGATTACTGGGCTGATTGTAAGAGGTCAAATCGACGGCGGTGGTGCAGCAGTGTAGATTCTAACGGGGTGTGGGCGTGCACTCACTCCGGCACAGAAAAATAAGGCACTGGGCACCAGTAGCATACCTGTGCATTCTAGGATTGTGTCGAGCCGCCACCATGGGACTTGATACACCCCATGGTGGGACCAGCATAGGCAACTACAACATCGGGGGCCGTAAGACACATGTAACTATGCGAGTAGGAGCCGATCATCATAAAATGGATCACTTCACCCTGATTATGGGGTGCCTGTTGGGAACTAGTTTATATGGGTATAGAGATTAATATGGGGTACGATAGTATATTCGACCCTAGACAACTTAACTAATTATATGATGCTTTCCCATTTCTAGTTTATACTTATCATACCCAGTTCTTTATTCATAGACTGAATAGTCCTAGACTTACTCAGGCTTTATGTCTGACTCTACTTTTCTTTCGTCTTCTTTTCTTCCGTTTCCCCCCCCCCCCTCCAGGTCCACAGGGAGGGAATACCGCAGCTTGACCAGCCTTCATATCCAGCTTGAAGAGAAAGAATGTATTGCTTGGATCTTTTCGTTTGGACTATGGCTTTGGACAGCAATTATGGGACTTTTGCAGTTTATTTATGTTTTCTTTATGCTTCTTTAAATAATGTAATCAAGACAGTTATGAAGATGTTATGTTTTTGGAAGTATTGTAAGACGATTATGGTATGGTTGTTGTAACACGTGTTTTTGGTGAAATAAAAGTTGTTGTTTTTCCGCTATTCAAAAATATGTGTTCTTATATCTGTCTTGTATATCTGTGACTTATACTTACAAACCTCCACCAAAATTAGGGCATTCCCTTTGAGTGTGACCCTAACGGAGGTGGGGTGTTTCACTTAGCCACATCTGTTGAATTAGAGATTCATTTGCTTACACTGAAATCTGGTATGATATCTAGACTCAAATTTGTAAATATTCTCTGTTTTTATTTTCTTTGTTTACTCCTCCTTCTACCCCTTCTATTTTTTGTTTTTGTTTTTGAGTTGTCACTGCTATAATTTTTTCTTCTTTGAGCTTCTTTAACTTCAAATTGCAGAATTCATGATTTTCTGGAAATTCGCTTCATTTGAACTCTGATGTTTTGATCATTTCCAAATCTTGAATTAAAATTTATAAATATCTGCAATTGTTTTGAAGTTTATTTTTTTTCTTTCTGAATTCCTAATAGTGTTGATGTATTCCTGTCATATCCTGAACACTGTTGATTTGAATTCTAAATTTTTGATGATCTGAAAGTTTAATGGAATTTCACACACTTCTGATGTTTTGAGTTTCTTCTAATTCAGTTTAGAAAAGCTTAAAATATTATACTCATTACAACACACTGCTACTTCTCAGTCATGATAATTTCATTGATTTTCAGATTGGCTTGGATATTTTTGATCTGTCTTAAATCATTGCTTACACCCAGATATTCACTGTTATTCATGATCATCTGGTTTAGATTTTTGTTTGTTTGAGATCATTTGAAATTTCTGATATTTTGAATCTCACACAACTCTCAGATCTGAAATTATTAATTCTGTGTGATTGATTCATTGTATCTCATGATTTACATTTGTTCAAGTGATTTCGAATAAACCATTATTTTTGGATCATGAATTATTACTCAATCTTGATGTACATTTTATGAAAATTTCTCATGTGCTTGTCATAGAAATTTGTGAAAAATTCTTTTGAAAATTCTAGTCCTTGAAACTTACTGTCAATTTCATGATTATTTGATTTAAATATTTGTTTGTTTGAAATCATTTGAAATTATTGATTTTTTGAATCTCACACATCTGGAATCTAAATTCATAATCTAGTGTGATCGATTCATTGAATCCTGATATTTTCATATTCCATCAAATGATTTACAATAAACTATATTTTAACATCTTGAATCATGAATCATATTTTGTGATCTTCTGAAATAATTTGTGAAACATCATTCTCTTGTCAAGTCTAATTTGAAACTGTTTTTGTGATGCCCTGATATTGATCTTGAAAAAAAAATTGTAACTTCTTGCTTTGATTAATTTTTGTCTGCTGCTCTGATAAATGAATTTAGTGCGCTTAATTTGTCTGATTGGGCTTTGTGTTTAAAAAAATTCTGTCTGAGATGCTTTTGATACCCACCAGTGCCATATTAAAATCCTTGTTAATTGGGATATCAATTGGTATCAAAAGTGCATTATTTTTTGCTCATTCATCTGTTTTTGAATCTTCACTATGTATAGAATCCACACATTTTTTGTATAAACCTGTTTAAGTCCCTCTTGTAATTGATTTTCAATTTTAAAATTATTTATTGATTATTCATTCAGAAATTGAAATCAATATCCAAATTGAACTGTATTTATAATTCATCAAAATCATTATCAGATTTTGGAATTGTGATGAGTTGTGACTACATCATATTTCACAACAAGAGGAGATTTTATTTAGATTTCATGATGGTTGAACAGTTATTATAATATCTTTGAATTGGTAATTATTTCACGGTGCTTTCTCGATCAATGAAAAGGAGACTTTATTGGGAACTCATTTTGGCAAGCGAGCGCCGGGATGGGTGTGGACGGTGCGTAGATTCGGCGATGATTTCATAGTGAAATTCCCTCCCTCTTTGTTGACTGAAACATTTTACTACTCGCTCTTCGACTCAAAGGGAGTAATTAATCTGAAGCGTTGGGGCCCACAAATTGGGAGTATGGATAAAAAGAGGATTGAAGTCTGGGTTTCACTTAAAAATATTCCATTAGTGTGTAGAAGTGTTGATTCCCTCAAGTCGGCATTGGCGGAGGTAGGAGAAGTGATTAGACTCCAACATGGAGTGTGGAACGTAACTGATTTTTCCTCTTTGAAGGCGATGATGTGGATTGATGAGGATTTGGAGCTTCCACCTTCGATTGTGGTTCCTGTCGAGGGTTTTTTCCACAATGTTTCCATTACGAAAGTTGACAGCGAATCCTCTGAGGAAGTGGATAGACAAGAACTTCGTAAAACGGTGTTTGTTAGAGGGGAGAATGGCAAGATGAAAGTGCTGAAGGCTAGAAGTGTTAGTGCCCCCATGGCTTATGTTGGGTTGGGTGGCAATTCTTTTGCACCAATTTCAGTCGAAGGAGAAGGTGATGCGGTGGATCATAATGTTGCAAAGGATAACGTGGAAGCTCATGAAGTTGATGCTGTTGATGATGGTAATGAAGATGCTGTTAGGGAGGAGAGTGGATATGATGGCTTGGGGAATATGTTTGGGGACGACAATGATGAGGACTATGATCTTGGGGGGGGGGGGATGATAATGATTATGATCTTGGTGGAGGGAGCAATGCTTTGGCCATTTCAGATTCTGATGAACGCTCTTGTGCAACAAGTAGAAGGAAAGGCAAGAAGTCAGTGGACCCTGGTGTGGTTATCCTAAGGAGAAGTGCTCATGGCCTTCCTCATCCTTTGGAAGATAGCGTTTTTATCCCTGCTATCCTTAATTGTTTGTCCCCTGATCAAATGCATGCTGTTGCTAGTAGCTCTAGTTTTTTGTTAAATGATTCTGTTGCTAGTGATATTAAAAGTAAAGAGTTAGTTAGGGCTGACACACCCCAATGATGGTTTTAACTTGGAATGTTAGAGGTTTGGGTAATTATGGCAAACGTCTTAGAGTCAAAAACTATCTTAAATCTGTTAAGCCCCACATTGTGTTGCTTCAAGAGACTAAACTTGACAATCCTGATTTTCTTACTTTTAAAACTCTGGGTTGGGGGGTTATTGATGAATGGAGATTTATTCCGTCCACTGGTAGCGCTGGAGACTTGTTCACTGGTTGGGATAGTAATTTGTGGAGATTTAAACAAGAGATTTGTCAAACTTATTGTCTGCATGTTGCTTTGGAATGTGTTGCGACTAAGAAGCTTTACTTTTTTTCAAACATCTATGGTCCAAATTCTAGAAGTGAGAGAAAAATTTTGTGGAGAGAAGTGTTGGAATTTCATAATTTAATGTACGGCCCTTGGGTTATTGGAGGAGACTTTAATGTAACGAGATTTGGTTATGAAAGAAGTAACTCAGGTGCTAATCATTATGGTGACATGGCTGACTTTAGTGAGTTTATAGGGGAGTGTGAGTTGATTGACCTTCCCCTTGCTAATAGAAAGTTCACTTGGTCTGACGGCAGATCTCCTCCGACGCTTGTGAAACTTGATCGTTTTTTCATTAACGCCCACTTTGAGGATCTTCATCCTTTAACTTCTCAAAAAGGTTTATCTTTGATTATTTCTGATCATTGCCCTGTTGTGTTGGATTCGGGAGACGACATTAGGAAAAAACCTTTTTTTAGGTTTGAAAAAATGTGGTGCCTTGAAGATAACTTTGATGATTTACTATATAATAAATGGTCTGAAATGGGGGTGAATGGCGATGTAGCGAGAGTTCTATGTACTAAACTCAAGTTTTTGAGGAAATTTCTTATAAAATGGAATATAGAGGAGTTTGGTCATATCAGAATAAAAAAGGAGAGGATTGAAAAACTGATTCTTGAACTTAATATACTGGACGAAGAGAGAGGACTCGATACTGTTGAAAGAGATTTGCTTCATCAACGAGAGAGAGAACTCAACAAAGTCCTAGATCAAGAAGAGATTTTTTGGAAACAGCGATCCAGATCTCAGTGGTTGAAGGAAGGGGATAGAAATACTGCGTATTTTCATAAAGTTGCTAATGGTAGACGTCGCACCAATTTGATACACAGTATTTGGAAAGATGGAGTGGAAAATTGTGAACAACAACTTTTGAGTGATACTTTCACTGAATATTATAAAAGTATCTTTGGTGCTCGCATTGAGAACCGCATTTCTGTTGATTGGCGCAAATTGTATCCTGAAGTTGTTGATCTCTCGGACATTGCAAGTGATTTCTCAGAAGAGGAAATACTTAATGCTTTAAAGGATATGCCTGGCGACAAAGCACCTGGGCCTGATGGTTTTCCTACCTTTTTCTTCAAACGCTATTGGGGCATGTTGAAAGATGATGTATTGCGTTTGTTTGAATAGTTTCACAAAGGCTCATTAAGGTTAGATTTAATTAGTTATGCTAATGTGGTTTTAATCCCCAAAAAGGAAGGTAATGTTTCGGCCGCTGACTTTAGACCGATTAGCCTTCTTAACACTAGTTTCAAACTAATCACGAAGGTGTTGGCCAATAGGCAGAAAACTAAGTTGGATACGTTGATTGATAAGTCCCAAACTGCTTTCATCAAAGGAAGAAACATTCTTGATGGTGCTGCGTTGGTTGGTGAAGTGATTTCTCACTGTGATAGATTTGATGTCCCTTGTGCTATTCTCAAGTTGGACTTCGCCAAAGCTTTTGACACAGTTGACTGGCGATTTATGATTGAAGTGCTGAAGGCAAGAGGCTTCCCCACCAAGTGGATTGAATGGATTTCTATGATTCTTTCATCAAGTAGATCTAACATTTGTGTCAATGAAGTTGCTGGCTCTACTATCCACTCCAAGCGTGGTCTGAGACAGGGTGACCCACTCTCCCCTCTTCTTTTTGATTTGGCGGCAGATGTCTTTTCAAAAATTCTGAAGCTGGGCTGTGCAAATGGGATTCTTAGCGGCTTTGGCAGTGATCACGTGGTTGGGGGCATCAATTCTCTGCAATACGCTGATGACACTATCATTTTTAGCAAACCAGACTGTAAATACCTTGCTGCACTTAAATTTATTCTCTATGCTTTTGAAAGCTTATCTGGCTTAAAAATTAACTTTCATAAGAGCAGTGTTTACACGTTGGGTTGTAGTGATGATTTACGCAGGTCATGTGATGAGATGTTTAATTGCAATGCTGATGTTTTTCCTTTGAACTATCTGGGTATGTGCATCCGCCCCAAGAAATTAATGAAGAAAGACTGGCAGCACTTGATAGAGAAGGTGGACACTAGACTGGCGAGGTGGAAAGGCAACTCATTATCAAGAGCTGGTCATCTCGTGCTTGTCAATTCTGCTCTGTCGTCAATTCCATTGTACTGGATGTCCTTCTACCAACTTCCTGGTTGGGTGCTGGAGAAGATTGATGCAGTTCGTCGTAATTTTTTCTGGACTGGTACTAAAGAGACGAAGAAACTTAGCTGTTTGATTTCTTGGGATCAAGTTTGCAAGTCTAAAGAGCAAGGGGGACTCGATGTCATTAACTTGAAGACAATGAATCGTGCTTTACTTTGTAAGTGGCTGTGGTTAATGATCTCTGACAAGCACGCTTTATGGAAAGAATGGATTATCAGTACATGTTATAATGGAAATTTTAGCTGGAATACTGATTTTTCATTGTGCTTCGTGTTTTGGCGCAATGTTATGGCTCATGCACAATGGATGAAGCTGGGTACTAAGATTGTGGTGAAGAATGGACACAACACATCATTTTGGTTAGACAGCTGGCTAACTATTGTCCCTTTCTATGCGGAGTTTCCTGAGCTTTTTGGTATTGCACGCAACAAAAATTTCACTGTTAGAGAGATGTATGATAATGAAGCAGCGGGCTGCTAAGGGAGATTGTCTTTTTCGAGGCTGGTGGCTAGTAATGCATTGACTCAGTTATGCAGCTTGTTTGTTTTGCTTGAAGGGGTGACTTTAACTAATGAGAGGGATGAGTTTATTTGGATGTTGGAGGGAGAAAGAAAGTTGTTTAGCGTTCGAAGCATTTACAAGTTGTTCAACTTTGCTGGGATTAGGAGGCTGGGGTTCGAACATATGTGGCGGTTCAAAGTCCCTCACAAAGTTAAAATTCACATGTGGATTGTGGTACATGGTAGATTGAACACGGTTAGCAGAATTCGTCAGAGAGGCGTGTACGTTACGGGTGGCTGTGTATTTTGTGGTTGCGACGACGAGGACTATCATCATCTCTTTTTGGCTTGTGACTTTGCTTTTTACATTTGGACGAAATGTTTGGTTGCGCTTTGCCTTGATTTGCACTGGAGCGACTTCATTGCTGAACAATTTGATTTTTGGCACAACATTTACCCGACCTTGCATGCTTCTCATGATAGTTTTCTTTTTGCTTTGTTGAACTTTGCTTACATTTGGTTGCTTTGGCATGAACGCAATTCCAGAAAATTTAACCACAAAATGAAAGCCCCTAATAGTATCATTTACTCTATTCTCAATTTTGTCTATGACTAGGCAGACATGGAGCGCAAGGAGCAGGTTGAAAGCATTGCTGACCGTGTGTGCAAGCGGATGCGGTGCATTACTGGTCCACACACTTGATGGGGATTTTCACCGGCTTTGTCTTTTGCTGTTATGTATTTTGCTGTGTAATGTAAATTATGATGCTTAGTTTCTTTTTGTCAGGTTGTATATTGTCGTTGGGTTGTAGCGATGGCCTGTTTTTTTGGCTGTATATATGTTGTACATACACGAACTGCTACTTTATGCTACTTTATGGATGCTAATATATATTAGGCGTGAATCATGTTGATTCACTACCTTTTCCTTCAAAAAAAAATTATTTCACGAACATCTTCATTATCTATCATCCTTCTGCCACCCAATATGATTTTATATTAATGTAGAGAGTTTATTTTTTTTTAAATAAACATTTTTTTTGAATAAGTAGTGTAAATATTTGTGATAAAAATGGGACTATGTTATTATTCAGAATTAGTGATAATTGAAAAGTTTCAATGATCCCGGTACAGTTGGTCATATTTCATAATATGATTAATTTAGAAATGTATTTCACAACCGTTTCTGTAACTACCACATTTCTGTCATCCATATTGACTTTATATACCGAGGAGTTTTTCTTTTGGAGTTGAAAATAATAAATATATAATATACATAAGTGTTTCTCTAACCTCATTTAAAAATCCAAGCTCTGGTCATGCATGGTTAAAAATTACTTATAATTTAAGCTGCGACTGACCTCATTTAAAAATCCATGCTCTGGTTATGCGTGGTCAGTGTGCTCTTAAATAAAAAGAAAAGAAAATGAAATAATGTGCTATAAATAGAAATTAATTTGAAATTCTCCTTTGTGTGTAAAAACCAGCCTATCAATCCATGTTCTAATTTGTGAAATGTGTTAATATTTTATGAAATACTATGATTTATTGATTGATGGCTATTGGGATTTGAGATTATTTGATTTTGTCACTTAAATTGAATTTATAATTATAGTCCAAATCCATCATTGTTTTTATGCTCAATTTTATTTAAATTCTTTTGAAAATAATTGGAATCATTTTTTTTAACTCTCTCCGTTATATATAAATTTCATCGTAAATCCGTCATTCCCTACAATGTGAAATATGTCACTAGTTCTTACAATATTATGATTTTTGTTTGATTGATTGAGATTTATGATGACTGTTCTTCCTCTTAAGCTGAAAGTATATTTTTCTTTAGTCATTTTTCATCTATATTTTAAGTTCTGTATCCTTTTGATGATAACAAAAGGGGGAGAATGAGTTGAGATTTTGATTTATGAGTGAATATTCTAATAATATTTTAATTCTGAAAATTCATTCAATTTTCATTTTTATCACTCATACACAGTTATATGGGGGTTTCTATTGTAGGGGGAGCAAACAAATAGGGGGAGTTCAATATTCACTGTCAAACACATTTATTTATATTTAAAATCTTAATATTTGCTTGTCATCATCAAAAGGGGAGGTTGTTGTATACACAATTATATGATTTTTGTTTGATGATAGCAACCAAATATACATTATTATAAATGTGTTTGTTATTGTACTTTTTCATATGTACATCACAGATAGAAATAAAATATTATATTTCAATAAAATACTTGTCAAACACATTTATTTATATTCAAAATCTTAATATTTGTTTGTCATCATCAAAAGGGGGAGATTGTTGTATATAACGTTGATGTATACACAAATATATGATTCTTGTTTGATGATAACAACCAATTATATATTGTTATGTGTTTGTTATGGTACTGTTTCATATATACATCACAGATAGGAATATAATATTACTATTTAAATGAAATACTACTGCACAAGGATTAAACGTTCAAACAGTATTTTATTTAAATATAATATTTTATTTCAAACATTCAAATAGTACAACTATCACAACTCCACTATTTGTACGAATTCACAGATATTAATTCACATGATATTGTACTTGTATATAAAATGAATACGATAGACAAATTTGTTTGAACACAATAAAATAATATTTTATTTCAATCAAATTTGTTTATTACAAATATCAGTACAATTTTCTATTTTCTGTACATCAGCTCCTCACTACAGTTCAATCAACATTCATATGCATTTCTATACAGTCTTATCACTCCGTCTATACAATACATATATACATTTGACATTAATACAGACATGTATACACTGACTCAGGGTTCAGTCTTCACAGCTTTCAGTCAGTCCAGTCATCCACACCTGTCACATACAGAAACACACACACAGTATATGGAATAGAAATAATATTTTGAAATTCTAGCAGATAAAATTTTTATTTTCAAAATTTGTTGCTTTAGAATTTTGGTGTGTTTCTCATCATTTTTCATGACTTGATCTGATTTATATAGAGTATATACTCTAGTGCTCACAGATCAGCCTCAACACACCACACCGGTTTGCTGATCAGAACCAGCTGATTTTGAACAGCCACAACACAGTACAGCGGTCTGCTGATAAAAATATTCATTCAAATTGCCACACGTATATATATACATATATGTATTCATGCAGTCTATAAAGTGTCGAGCTCAAACCAGCAAACATTCAAGTGCCTATGTGTAGCTAAACAGGGAAGTGACATGCAAAAATGATCAATGCACAAGACAACTCAACAACACAAGGAGCATGACAGGAAACACAAGACATGGCACAGACATGATGCAACGCTGTACAACTCAGGAACAAATCATGTTGGCATAACATTATCAAAGTCAGCATAGCTCAAGTTCAAGGGCACATGCGTGTGTATAAAGTGGTGTGGTATTTCAGTTTGGTCCAGAACAATAAATACATGTTTACATGGCAATAGCAAATGCAAGTGAGAGTACAGGGACAACCATGGACATGCAAGTGTACATGGAAACAGCTCAAATGAGTGCAGCAACAAAACATTGGTCGAGACAGCTTAAAAATGGGTGCATAATAAAGTCAAGTGAACATGGTGAAGACAACATACCAAGCCAGGTTTCAAGTGACCACAATGGAGCACAACAACATGGACATGCACAAGGAAACTCCTTTTTCAAAAAATGGTGCACACAAGCCAACACAGTAAAGCATGATGGCACAAATGAATGTAGTGCAACAAGGCAAATCATAATGCAAACATCATGCTGGCTATATGGTGCACCAAACTCACACATGAAAATGGCACAACAACTCAAGTGTTCAGTACAAAGCCAAGCAAGCATGACCAAAACAAAACTGGGCAAGTATGGTGAAACAGACGTGATATGGTGCAACAAGTTCCCAAACAAAGGATAGTGCATGTGAGCAATTTTGTTCAATGGCAAGCAGAATTCAAATCAGGCAAGAAATCAGTTTTCAAATGGTAAAATTATTTCCAGTTTGTTTTCAATACATATATGGCTAAGCAAAAAATCAATTTCTACTGTTTTCCAAATACACGCAAGGGGCATTAATTTATTTCCAGAAATTGTAAGCAAAAGGGATACACCACAAATTATTTTTGGGAAAAATTCATGTCTGGGTAACAAGGCAGAAACTCACGGCAACATAAGGCAGGGACAAAATTATAAAGCTTTTTTTTTTCTTTTTTCTTTGCCAACTCCTAAATGGTTTCATGAAATCACAGTGGACATATTTGGCAAGCTATTCCAATGATTCCCAGTTTTAAATTTTATTTAAAATGGGAAAGCAATTTATTTTGAAAACAGTTTTAATGGTGAATCAATTTATTTGACAAAGACAAAATCAGCACAAGTGTAAACAATTGCAGAAATCATAATCCCAGTTTTGGCAAGAAAAGAATTCATGGTTTCCAGAATTTCACAAAGGTGTTCTAAAGCAATAATCACTCTGGAAACATACCACATATCAATTCAAGGCAACATATATTTTCAAGACCAGGTTCATCAATTTATAACAATGCCGAGAATTTCAAAATCATCAAGGAAATCACACAAATCTTTTAAACCAAGATTTTTAAAAAAGGGAAAGCAACCGAAATCAGATCAAATCAATTTACTGAAATCAGAGGTATTAGGGTTTCATTTTACCCTATAAAAGCACACCAATTTCATCACTGGCAACGATCGAAAACCAACACAACCAATTCAAAGAAATCAAGAGAAAATAACTCACATTTTTTAGGGTTTCGATCGCCAGAGAGAGTTCCCAATCGAAGATGAAGAGGAACACATCTGACTCGAGCAACAGAGATTATCTTCCAAAATTTCATCAAGCCATCAACTTCGATTGGGGATTCAAAGAGAAACCCTAAAAATTTCCCAATAGCCGCCACCATTCTTTAAAGCAAAGAGATCGGGAGTAGTAAAAGAAAGAAGGGTGCAACCTATTTGATATGGCCAGCCAAGTCAAGTGTTAAAGGGGATATTTATTCTCTTTTATAATCTAGGGTTTCTATTTGTTTTGTTTCTATTTGTATTTGAGTTGTAAAACAAACGAACAGTTTCTAGAGTCTGTAAAATTCTAGGGGATCCAGTTAGGGGTTTAACTGCAGTTTTTAGAGTGTAAAATCAAGGTGGCTTTCTAGTTTCGTCTGTAAAACTAGCAGTTTACTAGAGTATGTAAAACTAGGTGAAATCTGATCTAGGGGATTAGATCAGTCTAGGGTTTTGAGCATAGGATTAGAATAGGAGCGAGGGGCTCGCGAGTTTACATGTTCTTGTAAACGGGATCTATTCTATTACCTAGTAGAAACCTTAGGAATGCAGCTGTAGGCAGGATTTTGCCGAAGCTCGGTATATCTTGTGTCATTTACCTTTCTGCATTTATTTTCTGCTGCATTATGTGATCTGATATTTTTAATATCTCGCTTAATTTTCAATAAACCCTATTCACCCCAACCCCTAGGGTTAACCTAGATCCAACAGTAATGATTTCATTTGAAAATGGGGAATGGACTGCTATGGTTTATAAAAGGATATAAAGTTAACTTTTAATGAAACTCCTATGCACCACAATGAAGTTAAAATAATTAGCTTGGGAGCGTTGTCGTAGTTAGGCCTATGATCCCTTCGTTTGCCAACGCTAAACGTTAAACATTTCCTCTTCAACATCATACATTATTTCAATGCCTTGACCAAGCAACTCATCTAGTTTAGCTTCATACTTTCCCTGTAATGTACGGTTCATATTTATTAGCACTTCTATGTATGTATGTATGTATGTATGTATATGCATATCAAATTTCCTATCATAGAGTAATTATACCGCAAATTGAGTTGAAGCATTATCAATTCCTGCATCATTGATTGAGTTATCCCCTGACCACTGTTATTACGATGCTCGACTAGTTAATTAGTCGACATTGAAGCATTGACTGGAAGAGTCGACTTGCCATTAGTCGAGCTCGAACCCTAAATCACGAAATCGAAGCCCTAAATCAGAAAGTCGAAGCCCTAACTCGTGAAATCTAAGTCGAAATCACGAAGTCAAAGCCCAAAATCACGAAGTCAACCCCAGTCGAGTACGAAGTCGAACCTTGATGGCAACGATTGCAAATCACGAAATTGAGTTGCATTTCATCGGTTGTGAAACAAACTGGAGTCCGACTGGTTAATTGCAATCAGGTTTATCTATATTTATGTGTTAAATGACTGCAATTATGTATTAATATATATGTATTTATTGACTAGTTTACGACCAGTCTATGACTAGTTCAACTAGTCGGGTAGTTGGATCTATATCGACTCGACTTGCTGCCGCAATAACCTTGCCCTTGACTCGAGCCTATGAGTCCTAACACCTCCCACGAGGTAGGTTCTCTATGACACTCATCAAATTGGAAGAAAAAAAGATTTATGTTATCACAAATTTACTATGGATTAATCCAAATTCTAAATAAATTTAATAACAGGAAAATCGGCTGAAGGAAGAAAACATCTATTTTTTTGTCAAAACGACGCGGCATCTTTTTTTCAGTCAGAAGGACGTGGGTTTTCAATTTTCGTACGAAGGAAAAACAATTCCCAAATCTTAAATTCTAGGTCGTCAGTTTCTTCATCAATTTTTTCAGCGATCGTTCGAAGGACAGCTTCAGGCGGCGATTGCGACGGCATCTTCAGGCGGCGGCGGCGGCTTCAGGTGGAGGCGACGGCAGCTTCAGGCAAGGTCTAATCGAGTTCGTCGACATCAAAAATTCCTCCTGTGAAGTATGCTTTTGTTTCTTATTTCAAATTTCTTTATCGTTATTAAATTAGATCGTGTTTGCGCATATTGGAACCTATTTTACCCTGATATGATATGTGTGTATAGCATTTTCTGTTTTGTTAATAATAACTATATGCGATGTGTGTATAACATTTTCAGTTTTGTTAATAATAACTGCACACCTTTGTTTTGCCGTGATGATATTACCTCTGGTGAATCAAAAAGCTTGCTAGTTGTTTTTTAGTATAATGATAATTCATATTCCACCTGTCATAGCATAGACTCTTCTTTATTTGAAGTTAAGTATGAAATTTGTGAATGTTGATCGTATCAAGGTACGATTATCATCTTAAATAATTTTATTGTCATTTGTATTCAAATGGTATGTTTAACTATCATTTTCTATTTATATTGTCATTTAGTTTGACAGTGGTTTATTTCTTTTAGTTTGATGATTGTATAATTATTATTGCATAATGCTAGTTGTATATATCATTTCATACAGTAAAATTATAGAGCAAATTGCCAGAAGGAGGGAGAAATGTGCGTTATGAAAAATAGTTCTTTGTCCTATCATGGAGGACTATTTATCAAAATTAGTTGATGATGGTTTTGGTTGGGATGATTTCAAGTCATTAGAGTTTATTTTTGATGTTAAGTCGTGGAAGTCACAAGTTGTTGATCTTCAAAATCATTTATGCAGTTATAATCATTGGAGAGTTACTGGTTTTCCATGTGCTCATGCAGTTAAATGTATTATACATTTTGCCATGTAATTAGATTTTTTTTTAATTGTTTAAACACTATGCAAATATCATCTGATTTTTATTCTATTTGATTTACTCCGTTGATTGTGTTTGTGGTTCTACTGATTGTATGATGCATGCTGTGTGATTTGTTTCTGTTTGATTTACTCTATTGATTGTGTTTGTGGTTTTATTATTCTTTGTTTGAGTACAATGATAATTGTACATATTATTTTGGTTATATGGATTCATATTTGTATAGTGCATGATTGCATATAGTTGAGAGGTGTACTAAATGGTTTTTCACATTGGGCAATACTTATTATACACAAATGTGTTATATTCATCTATTATTTGCATAATTTAGTATAATAGTGGGTATTAAGAATAAAATGATATATTAGTATATCATTCTATATAAGTATTACACTACAACCGACTTTAAACAAGTAATACTTCTTTGAGCTTTTGTTAACCTTAACCTGATATACTCGATTAGGCCTTGCGTGCGGAAGTGTTTTACATGTCACAGGTACCCAATTAGCCCTTGCATGCGGAAGCCTTTTACGTGTCACGGGTACTCGCTCGCTTAATTAATCTCACTGGGTGCAGATTCGTTGTTGGAGTACCCGATTAGGGCTTGCGTGCAGAAATATTTTACGTGTCATAGGTACCGATTAGGCCTTGTATGCGGAACTCTTTTACGCGTCACGGGTACCCGCTCGGTTAACTAATTCGTACTGGGTACAGAATCGTTGCTGGACTACCCGATTAGGCCTTGCGTGCGGAAGTGTTTTACGTGTCATAGGTACCCGAGTAGGCCTTGCGTGCAGAAGTCTTTTACGTGTCACAGGTACCCGCTCGGTTAACTAATTCCTACTGGGTGCAGAATCTTTGTTGGAGTACCCTATTAGGCCTTGTGTGCGGAAGTGTTTTACGTGTCATACGTACCCGATTAGGCCTTGCGTGCGAAAGTCTTTTACTTGTCACAGGTACCCGCTCGGTTAACTAATTCCTACTGGGGTGCAGAATCGTTGCTGGAGTACCCGATTAGGCCTTGCGTGCTGAAGTGTTTTATGTGTCATAAGTACCCGATTAGGCCTTACATGCGGAAGGCTTTTACGTGTCACGAGTACCCGCTCGGTTAACTATTTCCTACTAGGTGCAGAATCGTTGATGGAGTACCCGATTAGGCATGAATAGAATATAATAAAATATAATAAATGAATAGAATATAATTCCTACTGGGTGCGGAAGTCTTTTACGTGTTTGAATATAGTATTTATTAGTAAAATGAACTAGTATGAATCGAATATAATAAATGATAGTTGAATTTAGCATTATATTTTTTAAAAGGAACTAGAACGTCTAAATATGCTAAATGATAGTTGAATATAGCATGGTATTTTTAAAGTAAACTAGAATGTATAGAACATAATAAATGATAATTGATTTCAACATCGCATTTTTAAAATGAACTAGAATGTATAGAATATGCTAAATGATAGTTGAATATATCATTATATTTTTAAAGCGAACTAGTACATATAAGGTATGAAAAATGATACACAAATATAGCAGTGTGTTTCCTAAAGAGAACTAGCATGTATAAATATGATAAATGATAGTTGAATTTAGCATTCTATTTTTGAAAGTGACCTAGCATGTGTATAATATTCTAAATGATAGTTAATTATATCATTGTATAATTAAGCTTGTATGAAATATATTGCATACACGAAATGATAACTGAATTTAGCATTTTTGATGTTGTTATAAGGTAGAATGGTCCTTGATAAATTGAAAGTCAAGAATTCTAGAGCGTCCTTCGTGCATATGAATTACTTTTGAATAGACTGCACATCACTGATTTAATGCTAAGTTGATTTAGCACTTTTGGTATAGTTGAATATAACATTGTATTTTTTAAGTGAGCTACCATGTATAAAATATAATAAATGATAGTTGAATTTATCATTTGTATTTTTGAAGTGAGTTAGCACGTGTAGAGTTTGCAAAATAAAGTTTGAGTATGGTATTTAATAGTAAAATGAACTAGAATGTATAGAATATAACAAATGATAGTTGAATTTAGCATTGTATCTTTTAAAAGAAAGTAGAACGTTTAAATATGTTAAATGATAGTTAATATAGCATTGTATTTTAAAGTAAACTAAAACGTACAAAACATAATAAATGATAGTTGATTTCAACATCGTATTTCTAAAATGAACTAACATGTATAGAATATGCTAAATGATAGTTGAATAACATTATATTTTTAAAGCGAACTAGCACATATAAGATACGAAAAATGATACAAAATATAATAGTGTGTTTCCTAAAGAGAACTAGCATGTATATATATGATAAATGATAGTTAAATTTAGCATTCTATTTTTGAAACCGATCTAGCATGTGTATAATATTCTAAATGATAGTTAAATATATCATTGTATTTTTAAGCTTCTATAAAATATATTGTATACACAAAATGATAGTTGAATTTAGCATTTTTGTTGTTGTTATAAAGTAGAATGGTCCTTCATAAATTGGAACTTAAGAATTCTAGAGCGTCCTTCGTGCTTATGAATTACTTTTGAATAGACTGCACATCACTGATTTAATGCTAAGTTGATTTAGCACTTTTGGTATCATTGATTTTTTTTTTTTTTAAATTCAGACCATCGATGATTGAGTAGAGGACGTGGTACTGATAAATTTTTTTTTTTTTTTTTATAATTCTAGTCAATGATGATAAGGGTGCAGACTGCTTCAAAAACGACGATGATTGGGGGTTCAATTAGCTTCAGGCAACGACAACTTTAGGCTCAGGCAACGGCGGCTTTAGATGACAGGCGGCGACGGCTCCACACGACAGGCGACGACGACGGCTTCGGACAGATTCGGAAGGCGGTTATGGAGAGACAGCGAAATCGTAGTGCGGTGACTTTGAAAGGCGATTTGGGGAAGAACGTGACATCGCTGATTTTGTCTTTTTGCTGAAATTTAAAAGTCACGTCCCCGTTTTAAAAATTATTTTAAAGTTTTTCCTTTAAACTAATTTGCTCATGTAATAAACACACACCAAATTTAATAAGCATGCTTTTGAGTTCTAACATGATAGAAGAAATTAAATTCATAGAATAGGGAAAAATTATTTTCATCATTTTAATTTCTGGTACTTCAGTTATAGTTATGAGAATGGTGCATCAGGACAAAGAAGGAAATCATAGTTATGCATTTAGAAGCACAACATAGGTAAGTTGACTTAGTCTTAAAAACCATGCATTTTATTGTCTTTTTCCTATTAATATTTTTCAGACATCCATAAATCTAACTAAAACATCAAGAAACAATATTATGTTTCTTTCTCATTTTTTTATATTTAGGAATAAAGAGGGTACTTGTATTACAAAAGCGGGGATACAAATAGGGGATTCTAGTATCAAATAACAACACATACAAGAATGAATTCTATACAACACAGACATATAAACCAGCTTGATCCCATGCACACAGCAAGAAATACAAATAAACACTCATAGTGTCACAACTTGCAAGACTTAGAAACCATGCAACAAACTACAGACCAACAAAAAATGATCCAAGACACTACAGTAGACTTTAAAAAAAAAAAACCATGCATCAGATCAGAAACTCCGAAGCCAGAGAAGCAGCTCAAATAAGCCGTTCAAACTTACTACAAAGAGATAACTTCAGAAACCAGCATAATTCCAAATAAAGAGATCCCATGTAAGAGAGCATACTTCCATCAGGAGAGAACCAGGCTGCCCAGCTCCTAAAGACCCAGTAACCAAACAGCATACCAAGAAAAAAAACAAAGGCATAAAGGTCATCATACCAGACGATCCAAAAGCAGCCAGAATGTTCTCCATTAAAAAACAACAAACCACCAGAAAGATTAATATTGCAACTATAAAAGAGACCAAACAGCATTTCCAAAGAAAGACCCACGCATCACAACAAAACCAACACTTAAAACAAACAAAGCCCACAGAAGCACAGAAACTTACTAATCAACCTCAAACTCTCAAAATAAAAGACATAAGACCAGAAAAACATAAGGAAAAAGAGATTCCTCCATTTAAAACACCATTTAAAACACCATCAGGACTACCTCCATCTTCTCTATTTTTCTTATTTCTAGATCTAGTTTGTATTTGGGAAACTAATTTAATCCATTCAGGATTTGTTTCCACCAGGGGGTCTCCACTAATCGCTTTATTTCCTCCTTTACATTTATTAGATTAAAAACTATTTTTCCTCCTTTTAAAACTACAGGATGAACTATCTGAATCATCTATTAAAAAAAAAAAAAAAAAATCCTGCATCCCGTTGTTATCTAACCCATTAAGATCAGAAACATAGGAATTACTCACTTTATTATGGGCTGTAGTATCCTCATAGTCAACTGAGATAGCTTGAGCCATTACATCATCCCTGTTATATGTTTCTTCACTAACCTGTTTCTCCCCCAGTTTTCCATTAGCAACCAAATCAACAGCTTTATTAACCTCAACAAACATTACACCCGTTTAATTGACTCGTTGCATTCCTCACCTACAACCTGCATACATTCATTGGTTAATGGTTTCTGGAAGAACGGTAAAAGGACTGGATATATTTGCTCTTTTGTACTGAGTTTGAAGTCTGACTTCATTAGAATCTGAAAGTTTGTCAACTTGTCTAGCCTCTTCTATTCTTAACATATTATCCTTAACTGTGGAACTCCTCATTAGAGTACCATTGTAACTCTTTCCTTGGTTTTCTATTGATTCATCAATTTCCTTTACACTGGCTGTCAAAGAACTATTTTTTGGAACCCACAACTTAGAAGCTTTACAAATATTATTGGAATGCCCAAAAATCTTACAGTTAGTGCACAATGTTGGAAACCACTCATAGATAACTTTTTGCCATTCAATACTCCTATTAAAATTTTGAATAGATATGGATTCTGGGAACTTAAAATTAACATCAACTTCTACTAAGACTCTGGCATAACAAATTCGAATGACCTCCTCCATAACATTATCAAGTTTAACAGGGTGACCAAGAGTGGATACAATTCTACTAATGGCCTCAACCAACCAAAAGTCTAGGTCTAGGTAAGGAAGGTGAATCCAAATGGGTATTGAGTGTAGAAATTCCCATGATAAATTCAAACCCGGCAAATACTTTTTCATGAAATTTAATCTTTTATTGTAGTAATATGGGCCAGCGGCTAGAATCCTTTCACAGTTTATACTTGATGTGTCCAAGATGTCTAACATGGAAGATGTTCATAGTTCATACTTTCTACCTTGAACTATTTTTTCTTATTCTATTAATGCCAAATTCAATTTATAAAGTTCAATATGTATTTTGTTTTCATGTCAGGATCTGCAAGACATAATTCTTATAAGAAAATTTTAACTTAAATCATAGTTCTGGACAACTCCTTATTTTGCCCTTACAGGAAATAAGCAATCATGATCAATATTGTACCTCTCTTATGGGAAATCACATAGGATTAGCATCATATTACCGATGTTTTACCAAGCACACAAATATTTAATAAGTGATTACGAATCAGCCTCAGCTACGATTTTTTTTTGGAAGTGGCAAGCTTTTATATGGGTAGCAGAAAGTCGTAAAACAATTTCTTGTACCGTCATAATAATGTATCATATTACCGATGTTTTAGCAAGCACACAAATATTCAATAAGTGAATACGAATCAGCCTCAGTTATGATTTTTTTTTTTTTTTTTTTTAGTAAGTGACAAGCTTTTATACGGGTAGCAGAACGTCCTAAAACAATTGCTTGTATTGACATAATACTGTAAGACAGTGCATATTCGGCAATTCGTTGCAATTATCTTAAACCTACACGTATATATTTTTTTCTGAATAACACAATTTTCAGAGAAGTTTAAAGTGAGAATGAAATTAGAACGTCTTAGAATATACATTAATATATATTTACAAATATTTGTTCTGAAATTGCATTGTTGTAAAATTATATTATTCATTAAAAGTTCGCTTTCATCCATCTATCAATGCATATTATTGAAAAGTTTAATAAGAATAGAAATCTGATACAAAAGCACAAACAAAAAGGACTGACAAAAGAAGAAAGGGAGGGAGAAGAACACATATACTTTGAGGCAACATCTTTACTAGTTCGTTGTAGAAAACCTCTTACATAAAGTATATTTAGATTTATGTTTTCTTGGAGGTTTAGTAAACGCATAAAAGGAAAACAAATTGTGGAATGAAAATACAATAAAGACAAGTACGAAGTGGTGAATAAAGGAAAATACAAACATGGAAAAATATTGGAAAATAATTTCAAAAAGGAAATACTTGACATCCCCTCATGCTCATGATGCAAAGCATCAAGAGTTGGCTAAACCGAAAACCGTCCAAAGATGCAGACATTTAAATGTTGCAAGAGAATAACTCTATCTTTAATATAAGAGGTAAGAAAATATTGAGAAATAATATTTGGAAACTCGAATGATGACAGCAATTCGAATGATACACTAATACCCAAGGACAAACACAAAACAGTCCGATCAATCATAGAAAAACAAAATAGTCCTATCAATCATAGAAATACAAAACAGCCCGATGTACGGAAACATAAACTGTTGGAACAGATTGTGAATTTATTAAAAAAAAAAAAAGAACTAATTGCATTACAATTTTTTTATTATTGAGCAATTAATACAATAGAGCCGTTGAAAATTATAACGGTAATTTGTTAACATATTTTATGCCATTATTTTGGAGATGTTAATGCATATTTATGAGCCATTAATGCATAGAGCCGTTGAAAGTTATATACGGTATTATATTTTGTATCAGTAAATTTTTTTCTGAGAGCTGTTACATTTGCATAAGAATTGTGTGTGTGTGTGTGTGTGTGTGTGTGTGTGTGTGTGTGTATATATATATATATATATATATATATATATATATATATATATACGCACACATGTATTTGATTGAGTTGTTACAAAATATAAATAGCATTAACAAATTGCAATGAATGGTAATAAATAAATATTTATTAACATTCATCTTCTCTTTATGAAACTAATGCAATTTGCACATTGCAAATTTCTTTGAATGGTTTTTCATTTAATATGGCATTAATTTCAGTCCAATTTTCCTTCCACTAGAATAGCCACCGTTTTTTTCTGTATAAGAACTTGGTCATAGACCAGAAAGAAGATAGAATATAGAACATTTTTTCATTGCTCTTTTTTTGGAAAAACTCTCCCGTCCTCTTCCACAGAAAGAAAAATCATATATACTTTTCTATCCTCTTCTCAACCATTCTTTTACAAAAAATAGAAAGAAAATAAACTTGAGCAGTATTATTTTAGAGTGCAAACTGAATCGGATTCATATGTGCAAATGATCCGATATAGAAAGAAAAACAAGGAAGAGATTGTTTTATCCCAGAGGCGGCGGCGAACAGTACGAACTACTTTGCACCTTGAGTAGATCACCGAAACGTCTTCAAGAAAGTGACCTTGTCCACGACTCAGCCGAACCATTGTTTCCAACAATTTGAAGACGTTCTCAGGAAAATAATGGCTTCGACTGCAAATCTTGATGATGCTGCCCCATCGTCCAAGTTTCAATTTTTAGCGCTGCGCTTTTCAGATTTAAAGAAACCGCAATGAGTATCGACATATTTTTCATGTAAAGGTACGGACGGGATCACTGTTTTGTGTTTGCGGGCATGGGACTATTGGTATCTTCAAGAGAGAATTTGGACAAAACGCTAAGGTATGTAGAGATATTTCTGTCATGAACAGAATATAAAATAATTTTATGAAATCAAAGACCTTGGAAATTTCAAGGACAATCAAGATGACAATGGTACTATTTTCATTATCATATTATTACTGTTTACATGTATTTACGTGTGATAAATTATTTGTTTAGTTTAAGAGCAGTTTGTTTTGGTAGATCTACTTATGTCGCTTGTTAAATAATATTGCTTGGACTAGGATCTCTAACAAAAAAATAGGGAGAAACAGTCATTATTTGATCTGTATACAATTAGGTCAATGCCTAATAGTCCAAATTGAATATTGTCATTACCCCTTTTTATACAAAAGCACGAATTTTGTGTTCAAATGGTAAAATCAAAATACAAACCATTTCTTTATTTAGTGAAGAAGGAGATCCTTATCTAGATAGCTTGTTGACAAACAAAATAATGAATGATATTATGATGCATGTAAGCAAGACTTTGTACGGTGGTCATTGGTTATGAGAGCCACTGTTAATTTTTTGGTTGCTTATGGTAATACACGTTTATTTGGAAATGTCATTAAAAATTGACATTAATAGAACGCATATATTATTTGGAAATGTCACTAAATATTTGACATTTATAGAATGCGTATGTTATTTTATAATGTCATTGAGAATTGACATTAATTGGCTGAATAGGTTTTTTGCATCAAAATAAATTGAAAAAGTTTATATGCATAAATTTTAGAAAATGTCACTAAAAATTGAGATTAATTGAATGCAAATTTGGAAATGCCTTCATTATAAAAGGGCATTAATTACATGCATAATGTTTCTTTTGGAATGTCATTAAGAAATGACAATGGTGTAGATTTAATTATCAATGAGTGTATTTTATGTGAAAATGAATAACATTGATTAGATATGGACACCACTATTTTAACGGTTGTTCTGATTTCACATATGTATATCTCATGAAAATGAAAGTGATGCATTTGATATGATTGAGACATTCAAAAATGAAATTGAAGATTAGTCAAACAAGAAAAATAAAGAACTTCGTAGAAGAAGAACATAATATGAATCTAGTTCTATTCTGAATTGGTATAAACAACATGACTTTAGCACTACAAGAGGAACAGGGGTTTCCAACGGGGCCGTTGGAAACCCCGTTGGAAGCCGTTGGTCAATCCGTTGGTATACGGATCAACGGCTTCCAACGACTTCCAACGCAAACGACGCGTAATTTCCAACGGCTTCCAACTGATAAATAAGGACACGTGTATGATGTTTTGAGCAAATAGGCCGTTGGAAGCCGTTTGTATGGAATGACGTGTAAGCCGTCGCTGGCCGTTGGTCGCCGTTGGAAATCTGGGTGTTTTTTTTCCGACAGATTTTAGATTTAGCACTACAAGCCACACAACAAATATAAAACATTCTGAACTGCTCCATTTCGAGCATATAACTCACAATCTCAACCATATATACACCCAAACACAATACGAAATAAAAAACAAACACAAAACATATAAATTAACCAATATTTACATAACATTAGCACCAAATTTCGCCAAAACAACACCAAACCATCACCATGTCCAAAATAATATAACCATCTCCAAACAACATAACCAACACCATGTCCAAACCGTACCATCACCAAACCATCATAACATCATGTCCAAACCATCATAACAAAATATATACAACTACCATGCATGTAGCAAGCCTCACTAACTCTCAAAACACATCAAAACAAGCTAACCTGATCAACTCTCTCCCTCTGAAGATGAAGGTGTCGTACCGTGCTGGGCAATGTACTCCGCCAATCGCCGGTTAAGCAACTCCATCTGCTCTTCACGGCGACGATCACGTTCATGAAGCTCTACAATCTGTGCTTTCAACTGTGCGATTTCTTCCTTTTCCTGAGCCTTCTGATACATCTGCTAAGATGCTTTAATCTGTATATAATTTCAGATTTTCAGTATTTCATAATAGTAGTTCGAATACATTTGAGTTTTTATTATAAATTTTAGTATTACCTCTAGATTTCCATAACCATATCTTCTGTTTCGGGTAGCAGGATCCATGACAGCATCAAATATCTTGTCCTCATCTTCCTTGGTCAGCTGAGACGACCCCAAACCCCGTACTGACGGTGGCAAGGGTAACCCGTGGAATATAACACAGAAACAGATGATAGCAGAACAAAATTAAATAAATACACCAGATAATGAACAATAGAATATACTGAATAAAAGTAATCATCAGAGTTACACAGTATACAGGATCATACTTAGTAAAAATACAGTTCAGTTATACATAAATGTCTACAGCGGAAAACAAACATAATATGTACAATAGGAGCTGAACAGCATAAAAAGAGATAAATGATAGAATCCATCTTCAGCTCCAGCTATCCAGAGAAAGCCAGCTAAACCTGAATACAAGCTGCCCGTGTAGAAAAAGGGGCACCCGAGTTTGAAAGTGAAACAAACTACGAGTCAGTCATGGGACTGGTATGAGAAATCTACTCAACACATATATAATTTGGCTAATCACAGGACCACGCCACTTTCGTGGAACGGGTTTATTCCATTGGATTGCCAGTGCTTTAAAACAAATCATTCTTTGAAACAACGCTATGCTTTTTATAAAAATGAAACCATTATAAGACACAGTTCCCATCACACAATGCAACGCAAACCGGAGGATAGAGTTTTTACCTTATAACGGCCAAAATATGCTTGATACGAATAAAACAAAGGCATTTGATATTATTGCTAGTGTTTATATGTTTTGAAAACAATTTCAAATCATAACAATCAATCATAGGCGGCACGGATACCATATATCATGTCGCCATATATATATACAATCAAAACCACACGATGTCGTATTTGGAAATTGGATTTCCATCATGAACCAAGGCAAAGGATGGTCCTTACCGAATTCGAGACTGTCTAGCCCGAGCCTCAGGACCCAGACTCAGGTGGGCCCTTGGATCGTCAGGGCCGGTCCACCGATGTAGATTAAAATTCCTGAACACTGCGTTTCCCCACCCTTTGGGGTGTAAATGAGCGAACGAATGACTCCATCGGACCCGGATCGTTCGATCAAACCGAGGCGCCTCGCAACAACAACAACCACATAGGTGAAAAGTATATAAATGTCAGGGCTGGTAGGTCACTGACACCACCCTAGCTAGAAAGAAACGCATGCCCTCCCAGAGGTCCTTCTCCCGTTTCTGGTTCATACCGGGGTGTGAGGCTCGCGAATTCATGTTATACACAAAGCTACGCCACACAGGCGGTGCTTTGATCATCACCACAAGACTTTGCTTTTCAACAGAAGCCCTGATCACTGCATCTTAGCATGCCACACAGGCAATTCATGTCATGCGACTGATGTCCATCGATATACAACCTCTAAGCTCGTGCGTTTCAGAGAAGGGCGTTAAGCAAAAGAATAAATTCTCCGCCGCCAAACAGATGTATATTTAATAGAGATCAATCAACACAGAATAAAATCCAATGTCAGACACACAGTCCATTTACAAGTCCGTTCTGGGTCTGAACGAAACCGGAGGCACTAAAAACCTCGCAAACCCTTCGATCACCACGTACGTCTGGACGATCACCACTCATTATCCATATTTCGGGATGCCTCCCAATCAGGACCTCGATTACCATCCAAACGAGATGAAGATCTCCGGTCTTCGACCACCGTCTTCATCTTCGACTTTCAATCGTCGGTCAATTATTTTGAAATGAGAATTAACTCGGCCTTTTCAAATAATCCACGTATATTTAGAATTTCAAATCAATTTATTTCAATGGTTTAATCATTCGACAACTCCAATTTTGTTCTTTAACGTAATTTTCACACCAAACACATTCAACCATAAAATACCACATAAATCGAGCAAATTCAGATTATTTCCATTCCACATCGTTTATGATATTTTATAACGATTTATCACTATTTTTATTTATTTTAAAATAGCCAATTTATTCAAAACGACGCTCGGGGCCATAACGCGGCCGTGGCGCTGTTTTTCTTCAGATTTGATTTACACATATCTGAAAATCTAACCGTTGGATCTTCACAAAATTTACATCATTAGAAAGATCTTTTCAAAGCGAATCCAACGGTTCCAGTTTCGGGAAAATCCGACGGTCGGATCTCCCGGTACAATCGTTTGAAGTTTCGATTTCAAAATACGATCTGCAGCGTCGTTATTCGATTAAATATAATTATATATATATATATATATATATATATATATATATATATATAAATATAATCATTTCTGGCGCTGTTTTTCTTCAGATTTGAATTAAACATTCCAGACAATCCAACCATTGGATTTTTACAAAGTTGGTGCCGTTGGAAAGATTTTTCCAAAGCGAACCCAACGGTTGCGATTTCAGGAAACTCCGATGGTCGGATCTCCCGGCATAATCGTTTGAAATCACGGTTTCAAAATGCGAACTGCACGGCCATGTTTCGTTTTAATTTTATTTATATTTATATATTTATATAAACATAGTTCATTCAAAAATTCCTATATCGTTTTCACTTCAAATATTTCACTAACGCCTTTAAATTTCGGAAAAATTCGCCATAACCTCCTTTGTATGGGAGGGGCTGGGAAAATTCCCAAATAGCCACACGGGCGTCTCATGTCGAAAAGAAAAAGAAATAGCCAAGCGGCTAGCCAACAGGCTTATAAAATCATCACCCAAACAAAACAGTAAATGTGTACCTATTTGTCGGGCACAAAATTTTATTCCTCTTCTCTAGCCCCTTTGCTATAACCTGTTCAATAAATATGCATGTACATATATATAGTTCTTACCACTTATCATTTTCTATTCAACTTCATATTTGATTCCATTTGGTTTAAAAACACCATTCACTCTAATGTTGCATGTATAGGCAAAAATCATATCATTAGCTAATTAATGAATATTTCAACTCATATATATTTATTTGAACGAGTGGCTATTTTTAACACTTCACATTTCAACAATTCGTGTATATAATAAAAATGTGATTTTTATTGTAAAACAATTCATTTCAAAACACTATTATTTTATATAGTTTATATAGGTGATAAAAATAGGTTTTTTCTTATAAAACAATTTATTTTAAAACGAGGTCATCTTACATAGCTCATATAGATGATAAAAAGGTGTTTTTTATAATGAAACAATTTATTTCAAAATATGAATATCATTCAACACATGAATTTCTAATCAACGAATGAATATTGATTCAACACATGAAGGTTTTCTATAGTTTCTATATATAGATAAAAATGTGATTTTTATATTTAAAACACGAATACCATTCAACACATGAATTTCTAATCAACGAATGAATATCGATTCAACACTTGAAGGTTTTCTATTCAATGAATAAATATAGTTTCAGCAAATGAAAATAATTCAAACACATGAATATTATTCAAAATTTCGGCAGCATAATGGCAGGGTAGTTAAAACCGGGACCATCCCTAGTACGGCTCCTCGCTCTATCTTAAAACCTCACGGTTTTTGACAATGGGAATCATGCATCTAGTTCGCACGCAGGCGACATGTATATATTTATTTCATTTCCACAAACTAATCCTATGTGGTTTCAACCAAATATTTTTCAACCACAAATGGGTATTTTTCAACCCTAAATAATCCCAAACAACCATTCGCTATCAATCAATTTTCACACCAATCACAACCAATAAATATCGTCTATGGTTTGTGGACGAGGGGCGTGTATATATATATATATATATATATATATATATATATATATATATATATATATATATAGCAATTCACTTCTATTTCAACACATATATAATTTTTACAACGCATATATAACTTATACATCGAACGTACAACTTATACAACGCTTATACATGAGGTGTACAACACTTATATAACTCATACGTCGACCATATAATTTATACATCGTCGTTTTCCATATCGTTTATAAATTAGAAATCTCACATTGGGTTCCACTCTACCAAAAATAGCAGAAGGCTCAGAAAAATATGCGGTCTCTTCTAAAATGTAGAAGGCGTCCACACGGTCAAGATGTTTCCTGTTTCATCGAATTTCGTCAAGAAACGAAAAAGATATGATTTTTCAAAGTTTGCAACGGTTTTAAACTGTTAAAATCAGTTTTAATTTAAACAGCCGATTACCTCCCTAGATCTTCAAAACTAGGTTTCGATCTCTCGCGAAATCCGTTGCGCTTGGGGTTGATCGGGGTTGACCACGACCTCCGCTTACGAGAGGGCTTCCCGACGAGGTGGGTGTTGCTCAGCTCGAGCTCTAGGTGGCGGCGGAATCTCCTCCGACGCGGACGAACTTCCTGAGCCCAAAACTCGACGATCCCTTCACCATACCGAGCGAGACCAGGATGGATTTGAAGCTGAGAGGAGGGGCTTCAAAAAGTTGAACTGGAGCTTGGGCTATCGATGCGCGTGGCGGTCCGAAATGATCGGGAAGGTATGGAGCGTTTCCGTCGTCGATCGGGGGGGGGGGGGGGGGGGTTTGAGGATCTTTTTTTTTTATTTAAATTCTGATTGGCCGGTGGGTCTTTAAAGGTGTTTTCTGACACGACCACCAATTGAAACCCAACGACTGTCGTCCCTAGCGTTTTACCCCCATTCCGAACACAATGGGATATGTTTCAAAGGCCCATTCGAATGTTACAGTCAGTTTTCCTTCAAATTAAAATATAAAACATTCAATATTTAATTTGAACGTACATTTCAATTTGCCAGGGCCACAAACTGATTCGAAAAATTCCAGAAAAATAAATCTAGCTATGTTTTGACGATACGGTCCCAACAAAACTTGTTTCGTCGAATTCCGAGACCGTTTGCATAAAGGCCCATTTCTGGTCGATCCAATTTAACTGTAATTGGCCAAAACACGTTTTCCTTTGCCACTCTCACATATTAGCTTCAAAAATCATGAAATTTGAAACTAGCAATAACTTCACATCCCGGATCCAACAAAAGTGGTTTCGTCGAATTCCGAGGTCGTATGCAAAATGGCCAATTTCACGGGCTATATAAATTCCATAGCGACCTTTCTGAAAATTCATTTGGCCATAACTTTTGCTTTCCGCTATGAAAATTCGATTTTTAGATTCGTTAGAAAGGTATTCACTAACAGATTTAAATATTTTTGGTTTTGCTAAAATCCGTTTTGTTTTGCACCCGGTACAGTCCGACAAAGTTTGAATTCAATTTTTGAAACTGCAGCGCCTTTTCAAGCCTTGTTTTATAATTAGAATTAATTATATTTGTTTTCAATTGTCGATTCAAACTCAGTTTTCATTGCTATTATTTAAAATATTTATTTTAAATATTTAAAATCCATTATTTTAGCCAATTTAAAATTTTTAAATTGGTTCAGATTTTCTGGGTCGTTACAATCTCCCCCACTTAAAACTTTTCGTCCCCGAAAAGGAACAAAGTCGAAAGTGGTTTGATTAATCAACTCTACGTTCTTTATCGTCTGTTTGTTCAGATCTCGATAATCCACACATAGACGTAGAGTACCGTCAGATTTTGGGACAAACACCACTGCTGCACCCCAATCAGAGAAACTAGGCCTGATTAGACCCTTCCATACTAGCTGTCGCGTTTGATTGTCAAGTTCTTCTTTCTCTTTAAAGGACATTCTTCGAATAACGTGAACTACCGGCCTTGCATTGGGAATCAAAGCGATCTTGAAATCTATTTCTCTCTGCGGAGGTAAGCGAACAACTTCTTCGAACACATCCGCATAGTTCTTGACGACAGGAATATCTTTCACTAGGTCGGGAATATTCTCTGTGACTTCAGGGACATTTCCTATTTGGGCTGGAGAAACATTCAAAGCTGCCCAGAAGTCTTTTCTATTAGCATTCTGACCTCCACAGGGAATGGATATATAATCATCTGATTTAATCCTCGCCTTTACGACTCTATCGGCGCATTTAACTTCAGCTTCATATTTGGTCAACCAGTCTAACCCCAAGATAAGATCAAACTCTTTAAAATTCATGACGACCGCGATGGTGGGAAACCGATAACGAGAGAAAGAAACCGGCACTCCACAAATCCAACTGAGATCAATGGAACCCCCAACCGGATTCTGGACAGTCATTGGTTCCTTGAGCTTTTTCAAATTCAAATCCAGTTTCTTAGCTGCATCCTTTGCAACGAAGCTTCGTGACGCGCCTGTGTCAAACAGTACTTTAAATGGGATATCTTTGACAGTTAGCGTGCCTTCTAAAACATCAGGCCTTTCTTGACTAGCTGAGGGCTCGGAAGTTTCTGCTACTTCATTTATACATACGGCTTCAGATTTCTTTGATAGTGGGCATTTTTTCGCAATATGCCCCGCCTGATGGCACTTATGGCATCCTCGGCCCTCAGGAACCTTCTTTCTGGGTCCAAATCCACTCTTCCCTCGTTTGTTTACAGATTTACATTTTCTGGACAAATGCCCCTTCTGATTGCAGTTCTTGCATATGGTAGTCGTGGCAGGTTCTTTTTCAGATCTAGCCCTTTTTCGATTGGCATTGGGCTTCTTATTGGCCTCAAACCTCGTACTGGCTCCAGCAATATCAGTTTCCGACTCTGCTTTATCACTAGAACTGACTTCTTCTTCGTCGCGTAACATTCCTTTCTCATGGAGGTCTTCATACTGATAAGCCATGTATACCATTTCTAAAAAAGGAAGCTTCACATTCCTCATCACACTATTCTGATATCTCCTTTGCAGGCCATGAATAAATCTCAAATTTTTCCTCTTTGGATCTCGAATCAGATGAGGAGCAAAGTGAGCAAGTTCGTTGAATTTCTTATGATATTCTGGGATGGTCATATCACCTTGTATTAGATAAGAAATTCATCACACAATCGCTCCGTCGCTTCGGGAGGAGTAAATCTTTCTAGGAAAATCATTTTGAATTTGTCCCAGGTGATATCACCTTCTGGATTATCTTTGATGATTGTTTCCCACCAGATTAAAGCTTCTTCTTTGAGCGCCCAAGATGCTACTAACCGTTTCTGGTCATCTCTCAGCTGGATACGCTCAAAAATTCTTTCGACAGAGCTCACCCAAGCTTGAGTTTGAATTATAGATTCATTGCCCGAGAACTGTGCTCCATTCAGATTTCGATATCTCTTTAATAGAGCCTCTAGATCGGGTTCTGCATTTCTCCTGTTTCTGACACTCATTTTTCTAGTACTTCTGCAATTAGCAGATCAAGTGTCAGGTCACAGAAAAGATAATTTAAAATATAGAGACAAATACTTCAAATGTAAATGTGTCTATCAAGGTGTAATTTCATTCTGCTTTACTCATACTAGGATATTTCTGATCCTATCTGTATAGAGTTACCCGTCCTAGAACACTACTGGTTCTATTTCTGACGAGTTCGTTCCAATGTTATATTCCAGAACTAAGCTTAACCAAAGCTCTGATACCAAATTGAGACGACCCCAAACCCCGTACTGACGGTGGCAAGGGTAATCCGTGGAATATAACACAGAAACATATGATAGCAGAACAGAATTAAATAAATACACCAGATAATGAACAATAGAATATACTGAATAAAAGTAATCATCAGAGTTACACAGTATACAGGATCATACTTAGTAAAAATACTGTTCAGCTATACATAAATGTCTACAACGGAAAACAAACATAATATGTACAATAGGAGCTGAACAGCATAAAAAGAGATAAATGATAGAATCCATCTTCAGCTCCAGCTATCCAGAGAAAGCCAGCTAAACCTGAATACAAGGCTGCCCATGTAGAAAAAGGGGCACCCGAGTTTGAAAGTGAAACAAACTACGAGTCAGTCATGGGACTGGTATGAGAAATCTACTCAACACATATATAATTTGGCTAATCATAGGACCACGCCACTTTTGTGGAACGGGTTTACTCCATTGGATTGCCAGTGCTTTAAAACAAATCATTCTTTGAAACAACGCTATGCTTTTTATAAAAATGAAAACATTATATGACTCAGTTCCCATCACACAATGCAACGCAAACCGGAGGATAGAGTTTTTACCTTATAACGGCCAAACTATGCTTGATACGAATAAAACAAAGGCATTTGATATTATTGCTAGTGCTTATATGTTTTGAAAACAATTTCAAATCATAACTATCAATCATAGGCGGCATGGGTACCATATATCATGTCGCCATATATATATAGATATATATATATATATATATATATAATCAAAACCGCACGATGTCGTATTTGGAAATTGGATTTCCGTCATGAACCAAGGCAAAGGATAGTCCTTACTGAATTCGAGACTGTCTAGCCCGAGCCTCAGGACCCAGACTCAGGTGGGCCCTTGGATCGTCAGGGCCGGTCCACCGATGTGGATTAAAATTCCTGAACACTGTGTTTCCCCACCCTTTGGGGTGTAAATGAGCCAACGAATGACTCCATCGGACCCGGATCGTTCGATCAAACCGAGGCGCCTCGCAACAGCAACAACCACATAGGTGAAAAGTATATAAATGTCAGGGCTGGTAGGTCACTGACACCACCCTAGCTAGAAAGAAACGCATGCCCTCCCAGAGGTCCTTCTCCCGTTTCTGGTTCATACCGGGGTGTGAGGCTCGCGAATTCACGTTATACACAAAGCTACGCCACAAAGGCGGTGCTTTGATCATCACCACAAGACTTTGCTTTTCAACAGAAGCCCTGATCACTGCATCTTAGCATGCCACACAGGCAATTCATGCCATGCGACTGATGTCCATCGATATACAACCTCTGAGCTCGTGTGTTTCAGAGAAGGGCGTTAAGCAAAAGAATAAATTCTCCGCCGCCAAACAGATGTATATTTAATAGAGATCAATCAACACAGAATAAAATCCAATGTCAGACACACAGTCCATTTACAAGTCCGTTCTGGGTCTGAACGAAACCAGAGGCACTAAATACCTCGCAAACCCTTCGATCACCACGAACGTCTGGACGATCACCACTCATTATCCATATTTCGGGATGCCTCCCAATCAGGACCTCGGTTACCATCCAAACGAGGTGAAGATCTCCGGTCTTCGACCACCGTCTTCATCTTCGACTTTCAATCGTCGGTCAATTATTTTGAAATGAGAATTAACTCGGCCTTTTCAAATAATTCACGTATATTTAGAATTTCAAATCAATTTATTTCAATGGTTTAATCATTCGACAACTCCAATTTTGTTCTTTAATGTAATTTTCACACCAAACACATTCAACCATCAAATACCACATAAATCGAGCAAATTCAGTTTATTTCCATTCCACATCGTTTATGATATTTTATAACGATTTATCGCTATTTTTATTTATTTTAAAATAGCCAATTTATTCAAAACGACGCTTCGGGCCATAACGCGGCCGTGGCGCTGTTTTTCTTCAGATTTGATTTACACATATCTGAAAATCTAACCGTTGGATCCTCACAAAATTTACATCATTAGAAAGGTCTTTTCAAAGCGAATACAACGGTTCCAGTTTCGGGAAAATCCGACGGTCGGATCTCCCGGTACAATCGTTTGAAGTTTCGATTTCAAAATACGAACTACAGCGTCGTTACTCGATTAAATATAATTATATATATATATATATATATATATATATATATATATATATATATATATATATATATAAAATCATTTCTAGCGCTATTTTTCTTCAGATTTGAATTAAACATTCCAGACAATCCAACCGTTGGATTTTTACAAAGTTGGTGCCGTTGGAAAGATTTTTCCAAAGCGAACCCAACGGTTGCGATTTCAGGAAAATCCGATGGTCGGATCTCCCAGCATAATCGTTTGAAATCACGGTTTCAAAATGCGAACTGCACGGCCACGTTTCGTTTTAATTTTATTTATATTTATATATTTATATAAATATAGTTCATTCAAAAATTCCTATATCGTTTTCACTTCAAATATTTCACTAACGCCTTTAAATTTCGGAAAAATTCGACATAACCTCCTTTGTACGGGAGGGGCTGGGAAAATTCCCAAATAGCCACACGGGCGTCTCATGTCGAAAAGAAAAAGAAATAGCCAAGCGGCTAGCCAACAGGCTCATAAAATCATTACCCAAACAAAACAGTAAATGTGTACCTATTTGTCGGGCACAAAATTTTATTCCTCTTCTCTAGCCCCTTTGCTATATCCTGTTCAATAAATATGCATGTACATATATATAGTTCTTACCACTTATCATTTTCTATTTAACTTCATATTTGATTCCATTTGGTTTAAAAACACCATTCACTCTAATGTTGCATGTATAGGCAAAAATCATATCATTAGCTAATTAATGAATATTTCAACTCATATATATTTATTTGAACGAGTGGCTATTTTTAACACTTCACATTTCAACAATTCGTGTATATAATTAAAATGTGATTTTTATTGTAAAACAATTCATTTCAAAACACTATTATTTTATATAGTTTATATAGGTGATAAAAATAGGATTTTTCTTATAAAACAATTTATTTTAAAAACGAGGTCATTTTACATAGCTCATATAGATGATAAAAAGGTGATTTTTATTATGAAACAATTTATTTCAAAATATGAATACCATTCAACACATGAATTTCTAATCAACAAATGAATATCGATTCAACACATGAAGGTTTTCTATAGTTTCTATATATAGATAAAAATGTGATTTTTATATTTAAAACACGAATACCATTCAACACATGAATTTCTAATCAACGAATGAATATCGATTCAACACATGAAGATTTTCTATTCAATGAATAAATATAGTTTCAGCAAATGAAAATAATTCAAACACATGAATATTATTCAAAATTTCGGTAGCATAACGGCAGGGTAGTTAAAACCGGGACCATCCCTAGTACGGCTCCTCGCTCTACCTTAAAACCTCGCGGTTTTTGACAATGGGAATCATGAATCTAGTTCGCACGCAGGCGGCATGTATATATTTATTTCATTTCCATAAACTAATCCTATGTGGTTTCAACCAAATATTTTTCAACAACAAATGGGTATTTTTCAACCCCAAACAATCCCAAACAACTATTCGCTATGAATCAATTTTCACACCAATCACAACCAATAAATATCGTCCATGGTTTGTGGACGAGGGGCGTATATATATATATATATATATATATATATATATATATATATATATATACACACATATATATATAGCAATTCACTTCTATTTCAACACATATATAATTTTTACAACGCATATATAACTTATACATCGAACGTACAACTTATACAACGCTTATACATGAGGTGTACAACGCTTATATAACTCATACATCGACCATATAATTTATACATCATCGTTTTCCATATCGTTTATAAATTAGAAATCTCACATTGGGTTCCACTCTACCAAAAATAGCAGAAGGCTCAGAAAAATATGCGGTCTCTTCTAAAATGTAGAAGGCGTCCACACGGTCACGATGTTTCCAGTTTCATCGAATTTCGTCAAGAAACGAAAAAGATATGATTTTTCAAAGTTTGCAACGGTTTTAAACTGTTAAAATCAGTTTTAAATTAAACAGCCGATTACCTCCCTAGATCTTCAAAACTAGGTTTCGATCTCTCGCGAAATCCATTGCGCTAGGGGCTGATCGGGGTTGACCACGACCTCCGCCGACGAGAGGGCTTCCCGACGAGGTGGGTGTTGCTCAGCTCGAGCTCCAGGTGGCGGCGGAATCTCCTCCGACACGGGCGAACTTCCTGAGCCCAGTACTCGACGATCCCTTCACCATACCGAGCGAGACCAGGATGGATTTGAAGCTGAGAGGAGGGGCTTCAAAAAGTTGAACTGGAGCTTGGGCTATTGATGCGCGTGGCGGTCGGAAAATGATCGGGAAGGTATGGAGCGTTTCCGTCGTCGATCGGGGGGGGGGGGGGGGGTTTGAGGATCTTTTTTTTTATTTAAATTCTGATTGGCCGGTGGGTTTTTAAAGGTGTTTTCTGACACGACCACCAATTGAAACCCAACGACTGTCGTCCCTAGCGTTTTACCCCCATTCCGAACACAATGGGATATGTTTCGAAGGCCCATTCGAATGTTACAGTCAGTTTTCCTTCAAATTAAAAAATAAAACATTCAATATTTAATTTGAACGTACATTTCAATTTGCCAGGGCCACAAACTGATTCGAAAAATTCCAGAAAAATAAATCGAGCTATGTTTTGACGATACGGTCCCAACAAAACTAGTTTCGTCGAATTCCGAGACCGTTTGCAAAAAGGCCCATTTCTGGTTGATCCAATTTAACTGTAATTGGCCAAAACACGTTTTCCTTTGCCACTCTCACATATTAGCTTCAAAAATCATGAAATTTTAAACACAGCAATAACTTCACATCCCGGATCCAACAAAAGTGGTTTCGTCGAATTCCGAGGTCGTATGCAAAATGGCCAATTTCACGGGCTATATAAATTCCATAGCGACCTTTCTGAAAATTCATTTGGTCATAACTTTTGCTTTCCGCCATGAAAATTCAATTTTTCCGATTCGTTAGAAAGGTATTCACTAACAGATTTAAATATTTTTGGTTTCGCTAAAATCCGTTTTGTTTTGCACCCGGTACAGTCCGACAAAGTTTGAATTCAATTTTTGAAACTGCAGCGCCTTTTCAAGCCTTGTTTTTTAATTAGAATTAATTATATTCGTTTTCAATTGTCGATTCAAACTCAGTTTTCATTGCTATTATTTAAAATATTTATTTTAAATATTTAAAATCCATTATTTTAGCCAATTTAAAAATTTTAAATTGGTTCAGATTTTCTGGGTCGTTACATCTGCTCAGTCCTCCCTGTAGCTTCCAGTACCTGCGCCCTTTGCTCCTGAAATTTCTCCTGTTAAACAAAAATAAAATAAATTTAGATAACACTATTTTAATTAAATTATAAGTCTACTTAACTATTTTATACTTACATATCTCTCACGCGCCTTATCATCATGGTCCCAAGTGTACGAAACTGAGCCTGTGTCGTCGGTCTGACTCAATGCATGTGTATGCCCGAAAACATCCCAGTACGACCCAGGAGCCATACGCGCTCTCTCCTGAAATAAGCATGCACACATGTAAATTAAAACTTAAACTTAAATCAACTATTAATTTTAACTAGTTATGAATTAAAATTTTAAACTATGCAATTACAAGATATACCAGATCCTCACGATGATGCTGAAATGACTTGGACCCACCTCGATGCGTAATCGGATTCTTGCTCCTATTAGCTGCATTTCTCTCAGACGAGGCCTATACATTTAAATTTAAAAAAATGTCTTAGCCTAAATCATGTACTAGTTGAATAGAATAATTGAAATTAAAAATATGCAGTAAAATTTACCAGAAAGTCCTCATTACTATTCCAATAAGTAAGTAGATCATTCCATACTGACTCGCTCACCCAAGACTGCCTTTTCCCACTTGATTTTAAAGTGTTCATTGTTTGTCTGTAATTTGCTGCCACTTTACTGTTCCAGTGGCGCTTAACGAGATCCAAATCCGTCTCCTGGAGATCCACCGCACCCTGCGTTTTTTTTATAAATAGCATACATAAAAAGTTATCAAATAGGAGCATGTACTTAATATAAGAAATGTTATATCATACATACGTACCAAAAAATCCTGCCATATGGTCTCCTTAACTAAGTCGGGTATCGAGCTCCAAGTGGGCCAACATGCAGTCATACGGGCCTGATAAGCACGCTTTGATATCCTCAAAACGGTATTGGACGGCTCCAACTCGAACCCCCTGTGTTAAACGGGAAAAAAATACATGGTTGCTAGAACAACAATTTAAATAATTTATTGTACTTAAATTAAATTTATACTAAAAACTTAGTTTTTACCCTTTTGATGCTTTTGGCTTAAGCCAGACCACAGGACGAGATAACTCCGACGATGGACCACCCTCCTCGCCACCTGACGCCATACCTGTTACAAACAAAAACATAACATAACATAACTATATGTAAAAACTTGGTAATAGATAACATGAGTACTTGATAATATAAATGTCATAACATGAGTACAAGTTTGTTTCATAAAAGTGTTAAATATAAGTTTGATTCATAGATTTGTCTAGTTAACATATGATCGAGTTTGATTCATAGAAGTGTTAAATATAAGTTTGATTCATAGATATGTCTAGTTAACATATGAGTTTGATTCATAGAAATGTCATGAAAATAAATATATGGTTACTTGTTAATAGAAATGTCATAATATAAAATTACCTTTTGAAAATGAGGAGTATTAGTTAGTCGTCCTCATCACTTTCAGATTCCGACTCTATTTCCTCCTCCATATATGGTTCATCTGTAGTCTCAAATACATCAATTAATGCATTCGATTCATCGTTTAGAGGTCCAAAATTTGTTTGATCGTCTGTTATTACTATTTCTGCATTTTCCTCGACGTCTGCTTGATAAGCTTGGTCATCGGGAATATTACGTCCGTCAAATGTAAACCTTGCTTTTGTTTTGAAAACAGCCCACAAATCTATTTTCTCTCTTCTCATAGAAGGATAAGGAGCATAATATACTTGAAGAGCCTGTTTGGCAAGTACGAAAGGGTCGTACTTATAATAATGGGACGTATGTCTTACTTCTATAAGATTATATTTTGGGTGCACGTTGATTCCAGAACCCGGAACATTGCTGAACCAGTTGCATTTAAACAAAAATACTTCTTCCGCGGGTCTTGTGAAATATGTCAATTGCAGAATCTGGTTTAGCACGCCATAAAAATCGTGTACATGGTCGTTTGGATCATCACTACCTTTAACAAATACACCGCTATTGTCAGTTAATTTTTCAGCACCATATTCTTTAGTGTTAAATTTATATCCATTGACAAAGAATATTGGATATGTCTTCACATTTCTTTTAGGTCCCAATGCCAAATGTTTCAATCCTTCATCCACAATACAATTTGTTGAATCAAAAACATAATTAGTAAACCAACTAGCGAATTCTTTGCTGATATCGCCGTTTGGATACTGTGATTCATAAATGCTGCAATCATAGGACATACGTTACATATATGATTAAAGATACAATACATGTATACATAGATGCATAAGTAGAGTACCTAACGAACGGTGCAACTTCGGTGCAATTGAGAAGAATATATGTGTGTGCTGCATTGTAATCTTTATCGTTCAGCCATTCCTCCACACATCTACCAGAAGGCCGACCATGTTTTTTAAAAATAGATAAAGTTGCTTGGCAGTCATCTTGATCAATGCCTTCATCATTACGTGCAGTACTTGCAAATGAGATGTTCACATGATCACTAAAATAATGAGAGAAAAAAAATGAAGCTTCTTCTTCAATGTATGACTTGCAAATAGAACCTTCGACTCTAGCTTTCTGCCTCACTTTTTTCTTTAGATGATTTAAATACCTGTTTAGAATTATTGTAAATTATTTTTTCATACACTTAACCAAAATTTAATTAACTGAATATTAATATACCTTTCAAATGGATACATCCATCCGTATTGCACAGGCCCTCGAAGACGTGCTTCTGATGGAAGATGAATAGGTAAATGCTCCATAACATTGAAAAACCCTGGAGGAAATATTTTTTCCAATTTGCAGAGTAATATGGGGATTTCTTCCTCTAGTTTACGTAGATGGTCAATTTTTAATGTAGATGAACAAAGCTCTTTATAGAACAAACTAAGCTCTGTTACAACAGTCCAAACTTTCATGGGCAATAGTTCTTTGAAAGCGACGGGCAATAAATTTTCCATCATAACATGACAGTCGTGGCTTTTCATCCCGCTAAGTTTACTGTTTTTATAGTCAACAAATCTACGAAGATTGGAAGATATACCATCCGGGAATCTTAACCTTTCTATCCATTTTAAAAATATTTTTATTTGATTAGTATCCAGTTCATAGCACGCTTTCGGTTTTCTAGTGTCATTTGGCTTTATATGAAGCTCCGGACGATTACATATTACTTCAATATCACGTCTGGATTTCAAATCATCTTTCGTCTTCCCTTTGACATTCAAAATTGTGTTGATTACGTTATCAAACACGTTTTTCTCATTATGCATCACGTCGATATTATGACGAATCAGAAGATCTTTCCAATAAGGCAACTCCCAAAATATGCTTTGTTTCCACCAATTATGAATTGATGATTTACCTTGAATTTCTGTCTGTACTCCGATTTCATGAATCTTGGGAAAATCTTGTACAAGTTCATAAATTTCCTCACTTGTCCATACTTTAGGTGGTCGTAAAGTTTTAAGTCTATTAGCTGTAAAAAAATTCTTATCCCTTCTAAAAGGATGATTAATATGAAGAAAACATCTATGACAGTCAAACCATGAAATTTTCTTTCCAATAGGTAAAGAAAATGCTCTTGTTTCTTCCATACAGTACAGACAAGCTAGACGACCAGCCGTACTCCAACCTGAAAGCATCGCATAAGCAGGAAAATCGCTAATTGTCCACAATAGAGAAGCATGCATACGAAAGTTTTTCTTTTGGGAAATATCATATGTTTCTACCCCTTCATACCACAATTAGTTTAATTCTTCAATCAACGGTTGTAAATAAACATCGATTCCTTGTGTCGGATCATCAGGACCAGGTACGACAATTGTAAGAAACATATAAGGAGTTTTCATACACATCCACGGAGGTAAATTATAAGGTGTTACAATTACAGGCCAGGATTAATATTTAGAACCAAATTGAGAAAATGGTGAAAACCCATCCGTACATAAACCTAGTCTAACATTGTGACTCTCAGATGCAAAATTGGGATACTTTTGATCAAAATGCTTCCATGCTTCTCCATCAGATGGGTGTGTTAACGTACCTTCTTACTGTGCTCTCACCTTGTGCCATCTCATATGTTGCGCGGTTACAGAAGATGCATATAACCTTTGAAGTCTAGGAATAATCGGTAAATAATGCATACGTTTATACGGGACTTCCTTTCCCTTTTCTTTCTTGGTTTGTATCTTTCTTGATTACATATTCTACAATTCTTAAGCTTGATATCTTCTTTCCAAAATAGCATGCAACCCTTTAGACATGTATCTATTTTTTGATACGGTAAACCAAAGGCCGACATCATTTTTTTTTACTTCATAATGGTTTTCGCACATTAAATTATTGGGAGGCATATGCCGCTTCGCAGCTTGTACAACAACTGTAAATCCAGCTTCTGTGAGGTTGTATTTAGATTTCATCGCGATGTATTCAGCAGTTACTGATAATTGAGTTCCGCTTTCACAGCCTTCCCAAAGGGGTTTTTTTGCGGCATCTAATAAGTCATATAATTTTTTGGCTTCAATATTTGGTTCTTCTTCATCATTACCATCGTCATCATTACCAACGTTTTCATTAAATTGTTGAACCGGGAACGTAGAACGTGCAACATCTTATCCATTTGTTCTACGAGATTCGTCGTGGCAATTTCATTATTCGCTACCTCCTCAACTTGTATAGAAGTAGATGCCAACGGTTCTCCATGACGATCCCAAACTAAATAGTTTGGCACAAAACCATATTGACGCAAATGAACTCTAACCATTTGCGGTATTAAATGCTTCAATAACTTGCATCTACCACATGGACAACGGATTTCGACGTCGTTTCCATTGTTACTTAAAGCGAAATCAATAAACACGCTGACGCCATTAATAAATTGTTTGCTTATCGTGCCATCATTTTCAATTCGTTTGTACATCCAACTTCGATCATTAAAATAATCGTCCATTTTTTCTAAGTACATATAAAATTAGAAAGAACTATATAAAATTAGATTCATAATTTTTGTGTTCGATCGCTTAAACGCTAAGATTGTATTTTAATGACAACATTTCTTTTACATATTAATTATGATGATAAAATTTGCATTGACAATGTGTTAAAACAATTTTAGTGATTGATGCATGTTATGTTAATTGGTCATTTACTGGTGGGTTATCCTACCTCCAATTACAAATACAATAACGTAATTAAATCGCGTAAATCTTTTCAATTTAAACGATTCAACAAAATTTCGGCAGCACTTCCCTTTAGTTCCCTGAATAGTACACAATTGCGTGTACACAGGGAACATAAAGGAAGTGCTTTTGAAATTTTGAGAACCGTTTAAAATGAAATATTTTACGAGATTTAATTTCGTTATTGTATTCGTAACTTGTCCAATACAAAGGACAAATCCAATAAATATTGTATACGATGAATATAAATGTCCGTTCCGCTAATAAAACGAACATCATATAACGATTATATACAATACTTATCAGACGGGGCCAAAAAAACTCTCTAAGGCTTTATGAATATAACATATTATGATTTGCTTTTTTTGTGATTGAAGTGTTTTTTTGTACACCTTTGTGCGCCTTAGCGTCGTTGTGCGCCTTAGCCCAAAAACAAAAACTTAAATATTTGTATTTCCACGACACGTTTTCGACAAATTAAATATTGTTTTCGATGAACTGGGCCTTAACCAAATAAACAAATGCATAGAATGTCAACTATATTACGTGTATATATATATATACATAACACTATATATATATATATGCATATATACATAGTCACCTTTAACTAATCAAACCCTAGATTACCAACATAATCAATGAAATCTATAAACACAATCTCAATAACAACAACTACTTCAACTAATTCAAACCCTAGATCATAATAGGAACTAAGTAATTTATTACTAAAAACCCTAAATTAGCAACTAAAATGATTAAACCCCACATTAGCAACTAATTAACAGCACTACACACACAAACATACCATAATTATGCTTCAATTACACTAAACATAGGGTATTAAACAAAAATTAGGATAAACACATACCTAAAAATCAGAGAGAAAAGGAGAATAGAGAGGATGAGAGAGTGCTTTGATAGAGTCGGAGAGATCCTAGGCGTAAGATGAAGTGGAATAGGCGATTTCAGAAATTAAAGAGGGAAAATTTAGGGATCTGGGGGAAATTTTCGTGGGATTAGAGAATGAGGAAGAAGGAGGAAGCTTCGGCTGATTTGTGCTCCAGTCCGTGTAACAGAAGGCAACAGCTTCCAACGGCTTAAAAACCAACGGCCGCAAACGGTTTCCAACGGTGTATATTTTATATACGGTGTACAGATGGGTATTTTAGCTTCCGTTGGAAGCCGTTGGTCAACCCCCATTGGAGGCCGTTGGAAGCATCCGTTGCAATACTGTTCAATTCTAGTAGTGTAGACATGGGAGAACTGCACCTTATTCACATGATATGAACGGTAAAGCAAAAAAAAAAAAGACCTTTACCGAATTAGTAGTTTCCATCTTATTAATTTCTGGTGCAGCAAAACATTCGTGGGGGATATGTTATTAACCATTTGCTATGTTTTGAATAGAATCCCTAGATCAAAGAATAAAATTTCATCTTATGAAATTTTAAAGGATTATAAACCCAATATGTCATACTTTAGAACTTGTGGGTATTTAGCATATGTTCGCATTCTAAACCCTAAGAGAATAATATTGGCAAGTAGAGCATATAAATGTGTATTTATAGGCTATGCTATTAATAAGAAAGCATGCAGATTTTATAACCAAAATACACATAATATAATTGAATCAAATGATGCCGATTTTTATAAAACAAGATTTCCTTTTAAATTAAGGAATAGTGGGGGCGCTTCAAGTTTGCCTGTTAGAAGAGAATTTAATGAAAATTCTGAAGCTGAACCTAGAAGAAGTAAAAGAGAAAGAATCATAAAAGATCTTGGTTTAGAATTTTTTGTGCTTTTACAATAGAGGAGGATCCCTTAAACCTCTAAGAGGCCTTATCTTCTTTAGATGCTGACTTTTGGCAAGAGGCTATAAATGATGAGATGGATTCCTTGGAATCCAATAAGGCTTGGCACTTGGTAGATTTAACCCTTGGTTGTAAATCTATAGGCTGTAAATGTAACGACCCGTGTTTTTCGACCATTTGAATAAGAGTATTTAAATTAGTTTTAAATATTATGTTGAGAATATTAATGAAATTAATATTGAATTCGTTTATTTAAAAACGAAGTTGAACATTATAATTTATATATATTATAAATCGAGCCTGAAATGGCGCTGCAGTTCGCAATATAGAGTTTTGAACTTCAACTGAGAATACAGGATCCGATATAAGTCGGATTTCTGTGAAACAAGACACGTTGAAGCCGTATTGACAATAGCTTTCATATGAAAGAGAAAAATCCAGATTTCGTGTTATAGTTTGATAGTTATGGCCAAATCAAATTTTGAAATAGTCGCTATGGAAAATCGTTATTAAATTATAGGCCTTTAAAATGGCCATTTTGCAAACGGACTCAGATTTCGACGAAATCAGTTTCATTAGAACCGTATCGTTAAATTATTATCAGAAAATCAAACTGCGTGGAAAACCGATGTCGTATGTGACCACGGTAGCCGTAAACGCCCGTTAAATTTCTATAGCGCGTATTTAAATAGATAAAGGGACATTTGAGTGTAACTTGAGCAGACGATCGAATTAGGCCACGAAACCAGTTCCGTTGAGTTCGTATCGTCGATTAGAGTCAGGATATGTATATAGTTTGTTATTTTTAGAGATCGAGAAATTTGGCGTTAAAAAGGGTAGGGCGGTTCAGGGTAAAAACAACCTACCGGGGCAACAGTCTCAGAATGCGACGAAATTAGTGCCATTGGGTTCGTATCGAAAAGTTATTGTCGATGTTCGCAGTTTCAAGTGAATTTGATTTATCTAGTGACCGTGGAAAAATTAAACGTATGTTCATTTCTGGTTTCATAAAGGGAATTTTTCCATACGACCTCGGATTTCGATGAAACCTGTTCCATTGGATTCGGATTATCGTTTTACATCAAGAACAGTCTTTTTATCAGTTAACAGAAATCATTTGTAGAAATTTTATCGTGTTACTTTAGAACGAAGTATCGTTATAATGATATATTAATATTTCTAACCTATATATATTATATATTTCTATTAAATCCATCCTACTGTCCCTTCTCTTTCTTGTATTTCAAATCTTTGTTTTCTTGCCTACCGACAGCACACAGCTACCTACAATCATACATGCCTATTCTAAACCGCCGTATGTTTTCAAATCCTTGTCTTCCCACATGCATGTCGCACAGCTACTACAGAGAGTACCGGGTACCTATTGTATTTTCTTTTCATTTTTTATTAACCGTGCCGACCACGTTTTGAATTTACAACAGCTACCCTAGAAACCTATATCCTATAACACCGTGCTCCTCAAGGACTTCTTACTATATAAACAGTTCTTCTCCGTTCTTTTCTTCATTCCAGTAGCAAGGAAACCCATCTTTCCTCTAGCACCAAAGAAAAAAAAAGGGGGCAAAGGCTGAAAACAGAAGGGACGGAAGTGGAAAAAGGGTAGGCTCGCTTGCATGAAGGGGTGTGATTGTTGAAGCGTGGGGTTGGGGTTCCATGCAGCAAAAAGGGACGTGGAGACCTGGAGCATTCAGGAAGGGAAACGAAAGTGAGGATGCTGGCGGTACATGAGGGAGCAAAACGCAAGAAGCAGAAGGGAGGGGAGGTAACGTGAGCATGCTATGATTGGTATTTAACATCATCCATGCACAAAATAGTAAATGGAGTAGGTATCCATGCACAAAGAAAAAGAAATGGGGAGCGGACATCAGAACGTGAGGGGGAAGAGGGATGGGCGTTGCGGGTTTTAATGGGAGGAGGAGCAGTTGTTTACAACTTAAGGTATTCTAAGTATAGTAATATGCCTTAACGTAAATCGCATGTTTATATAACAGTAAGGTCTAAACATGTTTAAACTTTTTTAATGTTAATTTAGAATAGGGACGTTGAAAGCCAATGGGGAACGAAGAGCACAGAACGAAGTGTAAGAAGGAAAGAAGGGTGTGATCCCAGTATCTTGCAAATCAAACGTTAAGCGTACTATAATGTTAACTTTAATTAAAGTAATTTGTTTTCCCTATAAACTGAAATTAAGAAATAAGTTTATTAATTAAATAATATTAACTTATATAATATTGATAACTCGGTTATATATGTTATCAGAGATCGACAAATCGAGATGCTGTGAACTCGAGTCAATGAGCGCTACATCATGGAATGGAACTGAACACGATTGTGTGGAGCTGGGAACTGAATGTAGTTGGAGACAAAACGTTTTACCGACAGACAGAAATCAAGGTGAGTTAAACTCACTCAGTTACCCTTTTTATATTTTATATAAATTGGGTATTTTTATTTTGTGTGCTTTGCTTGCTAATGGTTGACTGTTTTGCTAGTCATCTATTTATCTGTTGATTTAACCGATGAAATTAAACTGTGTTTAATTTCAGTAAAATACCAAATCGTTACTTTTAACGATTGGATCCAATAAAGGTAACTCACCTTGGTTGGTCACGTTTATTTATAAACGTGTTTTAAATTGTTGAACTGTTGGCAATTGATGTTGAATGGTTGCTATTTAGTGGTATTAGTTAAACAAAACTGAACAGTTTGGTTTGAGATAACCTTTTGAATACAGGGAAGAACAGGTTGGAGGGATCCAACCGGATTCCTCAAATGTATTATTTTCATATGCTCATATATGAACTGATCTGTTTGTATGGTTGATTTGATGGTTGATTATTGACTGAATATTCAACATCTGTTCGGTTTAAACCAATGAGCGATATTGGTTAAGTGTTTGGCCTTTAAAACCAATCGAGTTATAGATATTGATTCACCGTCAGGTGAATCGATAGAGTTGAGGTTATAAAATTTATTTTATAACCAGAGTTAGATTTGAATTATATTATTTAGATAAAAGTTATTTAAGAGGAATAAATAAATATTTTTATTTTAAGACTTTGATTTGTTATGAAGTTATTTTGCAAAGAAAATGCCGACTTACCAGTTGAAGAATAAGAAATGAATTAAATGGTTAAACCTTGGAAAATTGTTTTGTAAAGAAAACCAATAATTAGGATCTATTTAAATTAATTATATTTTTGAATTAATTTAAAGCGAGGGTTGTTGAAATCGGTAAATGAGGTAATCAAGTTTTGGTTAATTAAATCGATCGTTTGGAATTAGAATGGTTTATCAAGCTAATGTGATTTGACTAAAATAGTTAAACGAATATTGTTTGAATTTAAATCAGGAAAAAAAGGGATTAACTACTAAAGTAGTTAATGTTTGAAATAAGTTATTATTTTAATTAATGATAAAGTTAGGAATATATTTTTAAATGGGAATTCATTTAAAAAGGTTACCGAATGTGAGATGCAAGCCAATTGAATGGTAAAAGGAAATAAACGTACTCAATTATATGAATTAAGTGGAAGGAGATTTCGATAAAAGGGTTTAAGATGAACCAAAACATATAAATGAGTTTCAAAGTGTTAAGACGTTAATTTTACATTAACGTTATTTGAAAACGAGATCTAGTAAAAAGGAGAATTTTAAATGAGATTTCAAATAGGAAATTGAATATAGCTATTCGAGATAGAATTAGCCAAACATAATTATCTGGCTAAGTTGCCATTTCGTACGACTGCTAGCGTAATTCGCAGGGCTGCAGATAGCCTACGGCGGTCGGATGTTTCCTGAGGGAACCAGGCGTAACCATTGTGATCGCTGTGATCTAGAGTCAAGCGAATGGAGAGAAGATGAATGTTAGTTAATTGAAATTAGAGTTATTCAAATATCGTATTTTTGAATATTAAAAGAATTGGAAGTTTCAATGTAACAAAAAGAAAAATCAGCTTGTTAAAGGCCAGGTGATGCTGAATACTGAACCAGTGAACTCATTGGAGTGTCATGATTGAAACACTGTATATTTTGATAGTTAAAACACCGACTATCAAATCTGTCCAATGCGATTGTTGGTACGGAAAGACCGGGATCGAATTTATATTCGAAAACCATTCCGACCAACAAATACGTGAAGATCTCAGCAGATGATCGGGATGGTGCTGTGAAGACCGTTGATTTTCAAAAACGGAAGAACCACTAATATTCTCTGCCTGGCAAGCAGAGATAAACTGTGATTCTGTCGTAGTTGGGATCTACGGATTGCAAGGACTTCTCGCTACTGATCCATGGGGTGATTCCTATATATTGGATGCGGTAGGAAAGTGCCTTCGGTTCATCCTGTTCCTGGATGACGTATATGGACGAGTGTCTGACAGAGTATTTCCAAAGGATCACGTACGTTGATTTCTTCAAACGTACGATAGTTGTTGGCAGGGAATTGCCATTCTCTAGCTTTCGGCTAGAGTATTTTTGTGGACGTCAATTAGTGATATCTGACGGATCTGACGATGTGGCATTCAAAGTGAATGACGACCAGGTGTCAAGAGTTAATTCTGGCCTCAAGCCTCATCAACCGAGAAATGACAAAAATCGGGCAGGCAGCATGGCTATGTGGGTCGCTCCCATTAGGGTGTATAATCACCTATCTAGAGGAAGTCCTATTTGTTTCTTAAATCTATGTTTCGATGCTGTCCCTTTTCGGGAGACGGTTGCTGATCCCAACCGTCGGTGATATACATTCGATACACTCAAGCGAAATGAGTGGTCGGTCATGTGAGGGCCGGGTTGCAAGAAGTTCTTGTTGAACCCAGTGTATTCGTCTCTAGAGATACACTATCGGAAGGTGGACCCATACCTTGTCAAGTCGGAATCCAATTCCCAATAAGCGCCTGCGGGTTTTGATTGTATACTATATATATGTGGAGCGTGAGATGCAAGCGTTCTACTAGATTGCTATTTACTTGTATTTAGACATTATTATAATATCAGAACAAGATATTGGTTCCAAAACTGTTTTGGGTTATCGTAAGGTAAAAACCGTCCGTGTTTATGTATGGATTTGGTCTTACGATTATCCTTTCTTTTGAAAAGATTTTTGAACTCTAAAATCATGATTGGATGATTCACCCTTATAACTGTGCGAGTTTATCTCACTCTGGTTCACCAGACTGACCCGGTGTTTTGTAAATGCTCGGGTTAGACCGGGTTGTACAGGTTCAGGTTATCGACTGCTGTGAAGAGGCGAGCTGGAAGAGTCCAGACGTATGATATTATTATTCCGCTGTGTGTTATATGAGGACAGATTAGTATCACTGTCCAGATGTGTACTCTGATATTGTAAGTATTTCAAAAGCTTTCAATAAAGGTTATTTCTGTATTATATTTTGTTCCGCTGCGATGTGAGACTCTGTGTTGTGTTGTGTTCTTCTTCTTCTTCTACTCTAATATTTCTTTCTTTCTTATCTCACCCTCTAAATTCTTTCTATTAATGATCTGGAATGTTCGATGTCTGAATAGTCAACATGGTAGTTGATGTTGATTTTCGGAGTCGAAAATCACGGTTCGTTACAGTGGTATCAGAGCTGAAGGTTAAGTGATTACCTTGGCTTTGTGGCGTGACTCAGTAGAGATGGGGTTAGCAATACCCTAGATTGAGTTTGAGTGTATATATATGAGCGCGTATTTGTAAATTGATATAAAAACTGTTTATATTGTGTTGATTGGTTTGTTGAGTAGTTTATGAATTCTGGTCGATACAGTAATGCAAACTGTGTCGATAAGTGTTTCTAAACTCTTGAACAGAATAATTCGACACAGTATGTTTCTGAAAGAGGGTAAATGAAATAATTTTACCCAAATGGTATTTGAATATAAAAGAATGATTAACATTTGAAATATTATAGTATATTGGATGTGTTGCTTGGTTATAATTAAAAAGGTTTTATAAATAACCAATTAGAATTCGTATAATATGAAAAAAGATGAATTAAATCTGAAATCTAAATCAGAATTGGAATTAAAATTCCCAAAAAAAAATGGGAAAGATATTAACAAATGAACTTGGATTGTATATAAGAGAAATTTAAGATCCTGGGAGATTTTAAATTTGTTTTACAAAAATTGAGGTGGGTGTTTTGAAAAGTTTCGAAATGAAAATGTTTAAATATGATTTTGAAAAGTTATATAGTATTGAACTCACTTTGATAGCTGGGGAATAACTCTGAGGATGCTGGCCACATCATTAGTGTTCATTTCCGAGTTCTAAGTGACGGATTACTACCAAAAGTTTTGTATTGAACTGTTTTGAGAAAAAAATAAGTGTTTTAAATCCTGAAAAGGGAATATGTGATTTTTGAAAGAGCTAAACTATTTAAAAAAACTCTTGGGGTAATTGTTTGAACAAAAACAAAATTAAATAGAAGTTTCTGAAAGCAAATATGAATTGCATTGAAATCAATTAACCGGAAATTGAAACGGGATATAATATATAATGTAGAATCAGATTTTGAATTGTGAGACAGGAATCTGAAATGGTGTTGGACTGGTAAGTTGAGAGTTGAAATTGATGATGGATGGAAATTGAGTCAAGAATGGAATTTGGCTTGGACACGTGAAGAATTTAGTTCGAAGGATGAAATTGGAATTTTGTGGAAGTGCATTTGTATATGCTGACGGGGCAGCAGATGGAAATGATATAATGATATGCCCGACAAAAAGGTACACGTTTATTTTTATATGGGTTTGGAGATTTATGAGCCTATTTGGCAAGCCGCTTGGCTGTTTCATTTTCTTTTGAATTGGAGAAGGCCCAGAGAGGCAAGTTGTGGTTGTACCGATTGAGCCGTACAGAGGAGGTGCTGGCAAAATTTTTCGGAAATTTAAAGGGTTAGAAAATTTTCAATATTTTTGAAATTATCTATATACAATATTGAATTGGTTTCTAATTTAAAATAAATTAGATTTGGTGTTAATGAGTTTATAACGTTCTTTCTTACCTTAGCAATTTCGAGGACGAAATTATTTTAAGGGGGGAAGAATGTAACGACCCGTGTTTTTCGACCATTTGAATATGAGTATTTAAATTAGTTTTAAATATTATGTTGAGAATATTAATGAAATTAATATTGAATTCGTTTATTTAAAAACGAAGTTGAACATTATAATTTATATATATTATAAATCGAGCCTGAAATGGCGCTGCAGTTCGCAATATAGAGTTTTGAACTTCAACTGAGAATACAGGATCCGATATAAGTCGGATTTCTGTGAAACAAGACACGTTGAAGCCGTATTGACAATAGCTTTCATATGAAAGAGAAAAATCCAGATTTTGTGTTATAGTTTGATAGTTATGGCCAAATCAAATTTTGAAATAGTCGCTATGGAAAATCGTTATTAAATTATAGGCCTTTAAAATGGCCATTTTGCAAACGGACTCAGATTTCGACGAAATCAGTTTCATTAGAACCGTATCGTTAAATTATTGTCAGAAAATCAAACTGCGTGGAAAACCGATGTCGTATGTGACCACGGTAGCCGTAAACGCCCGTTAAATTTCTATAGCGCGTATTTAAATAGATAAAGGGACATTTGAGTGTAACTTGAGCAGACGATCGAATTAGGCCACGAAACCAGTTCCGTTGAGTTCGTATCGTCGATTAGAGTCAGGATATGTATATAGTTTGTTATTTTTAAAGATCGAGAAATTTGGCGTTAAAAAGGGTAGGGCGGTTCAGGGTAAAAACAGCCTACCGGGGCAACAGTCTCAGAATGCGACGAAATTAGTGCCATTGGGTTCGTATCGAAAAGTTATTGTCGATGTTCGCAGTTTCAAGTGAATTTGATTTATCTAGTGACCGTGGAAAAATTAAACGTATGTTCATTTCTGGTTTCATAAAGGGAATTTTTCCATACGACCTCGGATTTCGATGAAACCTGTTCCATTGGATTCGGATTATCGTTTTACATCAAGAACAGTCTTTTTATCAGTTAACAGAAATCATTTGTAGAAATTTTATCGTGTTACTTTAGAACGAAGTATCGTTATAATGATATATTAATATTTCTAACCTATATATATTATATATTTCTATTAAATCCATCCTACTGTCCCTTCTCTTTCTTGTATTTGAAATCTTTGTTTTCTTGCCTACCGACAGCACACAGCTACCTACAATCGTACATGCCTATTCTAAACCGCCGTATGTTTTCAAATCCTTGTCTTCCCACATGCATGTCGCACAGCTACTACAGAGAGTACCGGGTACCTATTGTATTTTCTTTTCATTTTTTATTAACCGTGCCGACCACGTTTTGAATTTACAACAGCTACCCTAGAAACCTATATCCTATAACACCGTGCTCCTCAAGGACTTCTTACTATATAAACAGTTCTTCTCCGTTCTTTTCTTCATTCCAGTAGCAAGGAAACCCATCTTTCCTCTAGCACCAAAGAAAAAAAAAAGGGGGGGCAAAGGCTGAAAACAGAAGGGACGGAAGTGGAAAAAGGGTAGGCTCGCTTGCATGAAGGGGTGTGATTGTTGAAGCGTGGGGTTGGGGTTCCATGCAGCAAAAAGGGACGTGGAGACCTGGAGTATTCAGGAAGGGAAACGAAAGTGAGGATGCTGGCGGTACATGAGGGAGCAAAACGCAAGAAGCAGAAGGGAGGGGAGGTAACGTGAGCATGCTATGATTGGTATTTAACATCATCCATGCACAAAATAGTAAATGGAGTAGGTATGCATGCACAAAGAAAAAGAAATGGGGAGCGGACATCAGAACGTGAGGGGGAAGAGGGATGGGCGTTGCGGGTTTTAATGGGAGGAGGAGCAGTTGTTTACAACTTAAGGTATTCTAAGTATAGTAATATGCCTTAACGTAAATCGCATGTTTATATAACAGTAAGGTCTAAACATGTTTAAACTTTTTTAATGTTAATTTAGAATAGGGACGTTGAAAGCCAATGGGGAACGAAGAGCACAGAACGAAGTGTAAGAAGGAAAGAAGGGTGTGAACCCAGTATCTTGCAAATCAAACGTTAAGCGTACTATAATGTTAACTTTAATTAAAGTAATTTGTTTTCCCTATAAACTGAAATTAAGAAATAAGTTTATTAATTAAATAATATTAACTTATATAATATTGATAACTCGGTTATACATGTTATCAGAGATCGACAAATCGAGATGCTGTGAACTCGAGTCAATGAGCGCTACATCATGGAATGGAACTGAACACGATTGTATGGAGCTGGGAACTGAATGTAGTTGGAGACAAAACGTTTTACCGACAGACAGAAATCAAGGTGAGTTAAACTCACTCAGTTACCCTTTTTATATTTTATATAAATTGGGTATTTTTATTTTGTGTGCTTTGCTTGCTAATGGTTAACTGTTTTCCTAGTCATCTATTTATCTGTTGATTTAACCGATGAAATTAAACTGTGTTTAATTTCAGTAAAATACCAAATCGTTACTTTTAACGATTGGATCCATTAAAGGTAACTCACCTTGGTTGGTCACGTTTATTTATAAACGTGTTTTAAATTGTTGAACTGTTGGCGATTGATGTTGAATGGTTGCTATTTAGTGGTATTAGTTAAACAAAACTGAACAGTTTGGTTTGAGATAACCTTTTGAATACAGGGAAGAACAGGTTGGAGGGAACCAACCGGATTCCTCAAATGTATTATTTTCATATGCTCATATATGAACTGATCTGTTTGTATGGTTGATTTGATGGTTGATTATTGACTGAATATTCAACATCTGTTCGGTTTAAACCAATGAGCGATATTGGTTAAGTGTTTGGCCTTTAAAACCAATCGAGTTATAGATATTGATTCACCGTCAGGTGAATCGATAGAGTTGAGGTTATAAAATTTATTTTATAACCAGAGTTAGATTTGAATTATATTATTTAGATAAAAGTTATTTAAGAGGAATAAATAAATATTTTTATTTTAAGACTTTGATTTGTTATGAAGTTATTTTGCAAAGAAAATGCCGACTTACCAGTTGAAGAATAAGAAATGAATTAAATGGTTAAACCTTGGAAAATTGTTTTGTAAAGAAAACCAATAATTAGGATCTATTTAAATTAATTATATTTTTGAATTAATTTAAAGCGAGGGTTGTTGAAATCGGTAAATGAGGTAATCAAGTTTTGGTTAATTAAATCGACCGTTTGGAATTAGAATGGTTTATCAAGCTAATGTGATTTGACTAAAATAGTTAAACGAATATTGTTTGAATTTAAATCAGGAAAAAAAGGGATTAACTACTAAAGTAGTTAATGTTTGAAATAAGTTATTATTTTAATTAATGATAAAGTTAGGAATATATTTTTAAATGGGAATTCATTTAAAAAGGTTACCGAATGTGAGATGCAAGCCAATTGAATGGTAAAAGGAAATAAACGTACTCAATTATATGAATTAAGTGGAAGGAGATTTCGATAAAAGGGTTTAAGATGAACCAAAACATATAAATGAGTTTCAAAGTGTTAAGACGTTAATTTTACATTAACGTTATTTGAAAACGAGATCTAGTAAAAAGGAGAATTTTAAATGAGATTTCAAATAGGAAATTGAATATAGCTATTCGAGATAGAATTAGCCAAACATAATTATCTGGCTAAGTTGCCATTTCGTACGACTGCTAGCGTAATTCGCAGGGCTGTAGATAGCCTACGGCGGTCGGATGTTTCCTGAGGGAACCAGGCGTAACCATTGTGATCGCTGTGATCTAGAGTCAAGCGAATGGAGAGAAGATGAATGTTAGTTAATTGAAATTAGAGTTATTCAAATATCGTATTTTTGAATATTAAAAGAATTGGAAGTTTCAATGTAACAAAAAGAAAAATCAGCTTGTTAAAGGCCAGGTGATGCTGAATACTGAACCAGTGAACTCATTGGAGTGTCATGATTGAAACACTGTATATTTTGATAGTTAAAACACCGACTATCAAATCTGTCCAATGCGATTGTTGGTACGGAAAGACCGGGATCGAATTTATATTCGAAAACCATTCCGACCAACAAATACGTGAAGATCTCAGCAGATGATCGGGATGGTGCTGTGAAGACCGTTGATTTTCAAAAACGGAAGAACCACTAATATTCTCTGCCTGGCAAGCAGAGATAAACTGTGATTCTGTCGTAGTTGGGATCTACGGATTGCAAGGACTTCTCGCTACTGATCCATGGGGTGATTCCTATATATTGGATGCGGTAGGAAAGTGCCTTCGGTTCATCCTGTTCCTGGATGACGTATATGGACGAGTGTCTGACAGAGTATTTCCAAAGGATCACGTACGTTGATTTCTTCAAACGTACGATAGTTGTTGGCAGGGAATTGCCATTCTCTAGCTTTCGGCTAGAGTATTTTTGTGGACGTCAATTAGTGATATCTGACGGATCTGACGATGTGGCATTCAAAGTGAATGACGACCAGGTGTCAAGAGTTAATTCTGGCCTCAAGCCTCATCAACCGAGAAATGACAAAAATCGGGCAGGCAGCATGGCTATGTGGGTCGCTCCCATTAGGGTGTATAATCACCTATCTAGAGGAAGTCCTATTTGTTTCTTAAATCTATGTTTCGATGCTGTCCCTTTTCGGGAGACGGTTGCTGATCCCAACCGTCGGTGATATACATTCGATACACTCAAGCGAAATGAGTGGTCGGTCATGTGAGGGCCGGGTTGCAAGAAGTTCTTGTTGAACCCAGTGTATTCGTCTCTAGAGATACACTATCGGAAGGTGGACCCATACCTTGTCAAGTCGGAATCCAATTCCCAATAAGCGCCTGCGGGTTTTGATTGTATACTATATATATGTGGAGCGTGAGATGCAAGCGTTCTACTAGATTTCTATTTACTTGTATTTAGACATTATTATAATATCAGAACAAGATATTGGTTCCAAAACTGTTTTGGGTTATCGTAAGGTAAAAACCGTCCGTGTTTATGTATGGATTTGGTCTTACGATTATCCTTTCTTTTGAAAAGATTTTTGAACTCTAAAATCATGATTGGATGATTCACCCTTATAACTGTGCGAGTTTATCTCACTCTGGTTCACCAGACTGACCCGGTGTTTTGTAAATGCTCGGGTTAGACCGGGTTGTACAGGTTCAGGTTATCGACTGCTGTGAAGAGGCGAGCTGGAAGAGTCCAGACGTATGATATTATTATTCCGCTGTGTGTTATATGAGGACAGATTAGTATCACTGTCCAGATGTGTACTCTGATATTGTACGTATTTCAAAAGCTTTCAATAAAGGTTATTTCTGTATTATATTTTGTTCCGCTGCGATGTGAGACTCTGTGTTGTGTTGTGTTCTTCTTCTTCTTCTACTCTAATATTTCTTTCTTTCTTATCTCACCCTCTAAATTCTTTCTATTAATGATCTGGAATGTTCGATGTCTGAATAGTCAACATGGTAGTTGATGTTGATTTTCGGAGTCGAAAATCCCGGTTCGTTACAGTAAATGAGTAATTAAAAGAAATTAAAACCTAATGGCGCTATTGATAAATATAAAGCACGACTAGTAGCTAAAGGTTGTCAGTAAAATGAAAATATAGATTTCTTCGACACTTTTTCACCCGTAACTAAAATTACATCCACTCGGGTATTAATCTCACTTTCTTTCATTCATAATTTATTAATACACCAAATGGGTGTTAAAACCGCATTTTTGAACGATGAATTTGAAGAAGAAATTTATATGGACCAACCTGAAGGATTTGTAGTACATGGTCAAGAACATAAAGTATGCAAATGAGATAAATCATTATATCGTTTAAAAATAAACACCTAAACAATGGCATGAAAAAATAATTGATAACTTAACCATTTCACATGGTTTAAAGTTAATGAAAGTGACAAATGCATTCATTACAAATTTAAGAATGACATTTGCACTATTATATGCCTTTATGTAGATGACCTACTTTTTTTTTGGGTCAAACATTCATGCCATAAACTCAGTCAAATCCTTATTAAGTGCCAACTTTGATATGAAAGATCTAGGTGAAGCGAATGTAATCCTTGATGTTAAAAAATTACTAGGTCCGAAAAATGAATTTTCTTCGGATCAATCTCATTATATTGAGAAGTTTCTAAAGAAAGACAATTACTTTGACTGTAAACCTGCATGTACATCATATGATCCTAGTGTAAAGACATTTAAGAACACTGGTGAAGGTGTAAGACAGTTAAAATAAGCGAGCATCATTGGCAGCCTTCGGATGTCACTGATTGTACTAGACCCGACATTGCCTATGTTGTGGGATTATTATGCAAGTTTACTTATAGACCTAGTACAGAGCATTAACATATTATTGAGAGAGGTAAGAGATACCTATAATAAACCTTAAACCTTGGATTACAATATGAAAAGTTTTCAGCTGTAGAAAAAGGTTATTCCAATGCAGACTGGAATAATTTATATGATGATTCAAAAGAAACCAATGGATATTGTTGACACATTTTTTGGAAAAAGCCGTCACACATGGAATTCCTGAATGATAACATGCTCGAGCGATGGAATCGACTTCAGAAGACATTGAGAGATTTGGTCAAAATCACATCGTCAACATAAACAGGCCCGAAACTCCTATCAAACGACCTCTTTTGGGCCCCAAAACGGCGATTATGGAGCTGAGCTTTGTAAATTTTGTAGATCTCTGAGTTAGCTTCAGTTTGAGCTTCGGTTTGGCTCAATCGGACTTACGGTTTGAAAGTTATGTCCGTTTCCGTAAACTGGTGTAATCTGGCAATTTCATGGATAAAGCGACGAAGCAGCACACGATCGAAGTATGGATCACGCACCCTCGGATCGTCCCTCATCGGATCGCCCCTCATCGGATCGCCCTCCTCAGACCACGAACCGTCCGTGGTACATCTCACGATCCGACCCGATCGACATCACTTCACTCCAGCTTCACTATGCCGCTCACGACCAGACTCGGCTCGTGATAGCCATATCACGATCCGACCCATGACCACGATCCGACCCCATGATCGCGATCCGAACTTCCGACCTGCAGATACGCTCCCTGTTTTGACCTATTCTCATGCCACATCTTGCTCCTATTATACTGGAACGTGTGCCACGTACCCCACCACGATCCAATCCCCACACCTGCTCCTGCGCAGCTTGTTCTGACCTATTATCAAGGCTATTTTCACTCCAAATTGCATTGATCTGATTACACATGTCACATGACGATTTGGAGATGATGTCTGGACGTTTTCCACCACATTTCGAGATTTTTGGGATGCGTGTCATGTTTCCTATGAACCGCCTTCAGGAAACAGCTATAAATACACCATTTGAAGGCATTTTCAAGGATCTTTTGGCCATTCTTCTTCACTGCTTCCACCATTATTGAAGTGCAAGGACTTTGCACCTCCATACACTCAAATTCTTCTCTTTTCAATATAATTAACACACGGATTGTGTGTCTACATGTAACTGATTCTTGTAATCTGTCAGTATAACAATAAGATTATAAAGTGGACGTAGGCTACATCTACAGCCGAACCACTATAAAAACCTTGTGTGTCTCCTCTTTATTTACTCTTTTCTGCATTCTGTGATCTGTGATCTGCATTTGGGTGTTAGGCCCAATTTTTGGTCTAACAGATATATATTTAGCATTACTAGAGAAGTTGTTTCTTGAAAAATTCAGGAAACATACTATTTTGACTCAGTCTACTATAGAAACTGAGATAATAGCACTAGCCTCAGCTAGTGAAGAAGCAGAGAACTAAAGAAATCTGCTAGTTGAGATCCCTATATAGGAAAAATCGACACCAGTGGTGTAATCGATATTGATAGTACCGCGGCTATTGCAAAAAGTATTGAACCGTTATTACAACGGTAAAAAAACGACAGTCGTAAGGACAATACTGTAAGAGAACATCACATACATAGTGATGAAATTTTGACGACTATTGAAAGAAGGACAGAACCGATATTACAACGGTAAGAAATGACAGTCGTATGCACAGTATTGTTAGAGAACATCACATATGAAGTGATGATAATTTGGCAAATCCTTTGACGAAAGGACTGGCCAGAAAGAAAGTCCTGAATGAATCTAAAAGAATGGGACTATTGCCCTTGGATTGATGAGTCAAGCACAATGGTAACCCAACCTAAATGACTGGAGATCCCAATAACTAGGTTCAATGGGTAAAAATAAGTTGTGTAGTGATAGGAGTTGAACATGCTATTTAATAAACCAAGAAGCATGTATTCCTGAAGTGATTAGAGGATGAGTTAATAGAAACTCTTAATGAGATCTATACTCTATTTGGAGTGGAGTACCTGCCTTCAGGAGTACTCTTGATAGACTCACCTATGTAAATGTGGAAATGTAACCGTTTCCTATGGAGTTTGGGCAAGATTCCTAGAGCATTCACTAAACTTGGATAGACGTGCATTGCCATAAATGCACGAGCTTATTTGATTGCACTCTAGAAAGGTTGTGTGTGGTTTGATGTTAGGAAAAGAGTTCAAGACTACGTGTCACTCTAGTAAAAACTGAATCTTACTCACTATGCGAAGGTTCAAATCGGATGACGCATTTGTTTATGCACAATCTTATGTATTTTTAATGAACTGCTCAAAAATACTTTTTAAGAAATTCAAGTGGGGGATTGTTCGAACAGTTTGTGAATTTATTAAAAAAAAAAGAACTAATTGCATTACCAAAATTTTTTTATTAAGCAATTAATACAATAGAGCCGTTGAAAATTATAACGGTAATTTGTTAACATATTTTATGCCATTATTTTGGAGATGTTAATGCATATTTTTTTTTTTTTTTTTTGAGGAAAATGTTAATGCATATTTATAAGTCATTAATGCATAGAGCCGTTGGAGGTTATAAACGGTATTATATTTTGTGTCAGTAAAAATTTTCCTGAGAGCTGTTACATTTGCATAACAGTTGTGTGTGTGTATATATGTATATATACACACACACATGTATTTGATTGAGCTGTTACAAAATATAAATAGCATTAACAAATTGCAATGAATGGTAATAAATAAATATTTATTAACATTCATCTTCTCTTTATGAAACGAATGCAATTTGCACATTGCAAATTTCTTTGAATGGTTTTTCATTTAATATGACATTAATTTCAGTCCAATTTTCCTTCCACTAGAATAGCCACCGTTTTTTCTGTATAAGAACTTGGTCATAGAGCAGAAAGAAGATAGAATACAAACATTTTTTCATTGCTCTTTTTTCTGGGAAAACTCTATCGTCCTCTTCCACAAAAAGAAAAATCATATATACTTTTCTATCCTCTTCTCAACTATTCTTTTACGAAAAATAGAAAGAAAATAAACAAACTTTTGCAGTATTATTTTAGAGTGCAAACTGAATCGGATTCATATGTGCAAATGATCCGATATAGAAAGAAAAACAAGGAAGACGTTGTTTTATCCCAGAGGCGGCGGCGAACAGTACGAACTATTTTGCACATTGAGTAGATCGCCGAAACGTATTCAAGAAAGTGACCTAGTCCACGTTGTTTCCAACATAAACAATTTGATAAACGACCAATTTTTAAATTTCCTAGAGTTCAGACAATAGTGCCAACTTGGCCTTTTAGATGTCATTTTTACATTCAACATTTGGCTCCAAACCAATAGAATACCGCTAAACATTCAGAAATTTGTACCGTATAGAAGAGCATAGCAATTACCAATTACAGTTCATTTTCAGTATGATAATTATAAACAAGTGATAGCACATAGCCAGCTTGTGTATGTATATCACACACACACGCAAGTGTATGCGCGTGCGTGCACACAAAACCAACTTCTATGTGTATCACACACACGCAAATGCATGTGCATGCATATGCAAGCATGCACGCGCGCATACACACAAACATATATGGGGGGAATTTTTTGCTACACCCCATTTGCATTGCTTTTATTTTTCGACCTAAACAATTCGAAATCAAATGAAAATTTATTGGTATGTTCTCATGTAACTTAGGATCATATCTACAATGTTGACGTAGTTCGAACAATCCTAACATGTTGAAAATCATTTTCAAATCTAATATCAAAATAAGAGTTTTATTGGTGAACATGTGTGTGCATGTGTGTAGTGATGATTTTGGCGTTCATATTGAATGTATTTATCGATAACATGGACAACTTAATCTGAATAATGGGACAGAAGTTACTTTTCACATAGTATATTAAGAGTCTAGAGTTTAAAGGGAACACAACATTCTAAGATAACCTTAGGAAAAAACTGGATGGAGTATATGTTGGACACTTAACAAAACTCATAGCTAATCAAGTTAAAAGATTTAATCCCTTCCGCTTAATGGTTTGTCTAGGATCAGTGGGGCTTCCAGGGTACTGAAATGATCTAGCAGATAAGAGAACATGCATAATTTACCATTGTATCACAGGGTAAACAGTAATATTAAATCAAGTTTACCAAACACTTATTATAGCTTATTAATAAAGCCTATCTACTATGTAATCTTCATCTTCATGGATGTTTAACGTGTAAACGCTTGAGGTATCCAATGTGTAGCTTCTAAAAGATGAGCCTATTTAGGATAAATAAGAGCAAATGAAAAAAAATCATTACCTATTGAAATTTATTACTACGAGTTAGTTAATTTTTTGCATGTGTTTTTATATGTGGTTGTCCTTGTTAACCATATGGGCTATAAATATAATGATTCACAAAGAACCATAGTTTACCTTCAGAGATTTTTAGACTAAAATACAAGAAATATATTAGGAGTTTCAAAGGAATGCTTGAATGCTATTCCACTATAATTCTCATCGTTTAGTCATTTGATCATAAATCACGTGTTGGTGATAGGGTATTGAAATATCCACCGGAAACATATCTGAAAATCTTCTTTACAGTGCCTGTAAATAATTTTTTTTTTTTTTTTTTTTTTTTTTTTTTTTTTTTTTTTTTTTACACTGTTTTCCTGCCCTTGATCAACCTTCATAATGTTACTTGTTTCCAAAGGATGTTGAGATACATTGCAAGAAAGATATGAGACAGAAATGAATTGCTCTTTTTTCTTATTATACAAACTGTAAAAACTTACTTACAAATGTTTATTACGTTGGCTTATATAGCCAATAACCTTACATAAAGAAAATCAGTGCTTGGGCTGTGTGTTTGGGCTAGGCCCATAATACTTTGAAACAAATACGACAGGGTACTTATGTATTATCTAATACATCTCATACCCCCCCGCAAACCCTATAATCGATACTAGGGTTTGAAGACAAAAAAAAATCTCAGCCGCCACTAGACAAATCCTTCTTCTTTCTGAAAAATTTCTTCAGTAAATCCTCTATTTGTGCTGTCTCTTCTTATTCCAAGGCCTTGGTTGCAAGCTTGTGCTCTTGAGGTGACGATTTTGTGTCCTGTTGAGCTTCCGTTGCTGATTGATGTCTGATGTGCCTCGGATCTTTGATTTTCTTTGAACTTGGCTTGAGATTTGGGATAATTTCTTGCTATTTCACTGGATTTGCTGATAGACATTTCAGTTCCACTGTAGATGATCGGATCTGAAGCCTTTTTGTGCTTTGAAGTTGTTCCTTTGGCTACGCTCAGCTTTTCCCTCAAGACTTCAAATCTGGTTCTCGAGAGTGGTTTCGTCAGAATATCAGCGATCTAGTAAGTAGAAGGTATGTGATTTACTTCCAGTTTTTCTTTCTGTACAAGTTCTCTGACGAAATATATGTCCAGTTCCAAGTGTTTTGTTCTTGAGTGCAACACTGGATTAGCTGTTAAAGCTATGACACTCATGTTATCACACCACACAGTTGCTTTGAAATTGCTTGTAATCTTTAGTTCACTTAATAGAGATTGAATCCAAATAATTTCTGCTGTGGTGCTTGCAACACTGCGATACTCAGCTTCAGTACTAGACCTAGAGACAGTATATTGTTTTTTTGAACACCATGATATAGGATTCTTTCCTAAAAATATACAATAGCCACTGGTCGATTTTCTGTCATCATAGTCATTTGCCCAGTCTGCATCTGAGTATGCATTGATATGTAGATTATTGCTTGACTTTAGCATTAGTCCTTGATTGATAGTACCTTTTAAGTACCTAAGGATTCTTTTGACTGCCTTCCAGTGATCACTTAGAGGTTGTTGCATGAATTGACTTGCTTTATTTACGCTGTATGATATGTCTGGTCTAGTTATAGTGACATATTGTAGAGCTCCAATGATACTTCTGTACAGTTTTTCATTACAAGTAGGTTCTCCTTTCTCTTTGCTCAGGTGTAGATTAGTCACCATAGGAGTTGGTAGAGGGTTGGCTTTGTCCATGTTTGCTCTTGCTAAAATTTCCTCAATGTATTTCCTTTGACTTAGTTGTAGCTCATTGTTTTCAGTTCTGCAAACTTTTATTCCCAGAAAATATGATAGCTCCCCAAGATCTTTGATTGAGAATTCACTGTTTAATTTGCTAGTGACACTTTCAATTTCAGCTTTGCTGTTCCCAGTAATTATAAAATCATCCACGTAGACTAGGACATATGTAACAGTGTTGTAGTGAATTTTGTAAACAGCGAGTTGTCAGATCTAGTAGGAGTGTAGCCCAGCCTAGCCAATGTTTCCTTTAGTTTGTTGAACCAGACCCTGGGTGCTTGCTTTAACCCATAGATTGCTTTGTTTAATTTGCACACCATTCTTTTTTCAGACTTCTCTTCTAGGCCTGGTGGTAGCTCCATGTAAACCTCTTCCTGTAGTTCACCATTCAAAAAAGCATTATTGACATCCAATTGCTTGATGATCCAGTTTTTATACAATGCTATGGTTAGTACTATTCTGATTGAGGTGGGTTTCACAACAGGTGAGAATGTCTCTTTAAAATCAATACCACACTGTTGTGAATATCCCTTTGCTACTAACCTAGCTTTGTACTTAGAAACTGTACCATCAGCATGTCTTTTTATCTTATAAATCCACCTACACCCAATAATATTTTTGTTTTTGGGTGTTGGAACTAAATGCCAGGTTTTTTTTTAATCAAGGCATTTAATTCTTCTCTCATAGCTGATTTCCACTTATCATTTAGTGTAGCTTCATAATAAGTGGATGGTTCTTTGTCATTGAAAACAACAGAAAAGATTTTTGGTTTGAATATACCACTTTTAGCTCTTGTCATCATGTGATGTTGATTTTGAACCTGTGTTTCTTCATCTCTGATCTCTGTTTGATTGTTGACAGAGTTGTTGTTGTCATTATTGCTGATGTTTTCTTCATGTGATTCAGTATTATCATCACTTGTGGTAGTTTCATTTGAATCACCTGCTTCAGTACCAGACTGTGTGTGTTGTGTTGTGCTTGTATTTTGTGTGACTTGTGTGTGTGTTGTGCTGTTGTTGGATTTTGGTACATAAACAATGTCATTGACTTGTTCAGGTATATTTGGGATAGAACACCTGGGGTTATAGACCTTACTAGTGGGTTTATGAACAAGATTTTTAAATGGAAAGTTCTTTTCATCAAATATAACATGTCTGGATATATAAATCTTCCCATTACTGTCTAGACATTTGAACCCCTTGTGATTGTTGGTGTACCCTAAGAAAGTACAAGGAGTAGATCTATAATCTAGCTTGTGTCTATTGAATGGTCTGATATAAGGAAAACACAAACACCCAAATGTTTTCAAATCATTATAATTTGGTTTTGTTTGAGTTAAGATTTCTATAGGACATTTCATATCTAGAACTTTTGTTGGAAGTCTGTTTATTAGATAAACAGCAGTTGCAAAAGCATCTGGCCAGAATTTCAATGGCAAAGATGCTTGAGCAAGAAGTGTCAGTCCAGTTTCGACAATATGTCTGTGTTTTCTTTCTATAAGACCATTCTGTTCAGATGTGTATGGACATGTTAGTCTGTGTGTAATGCCTTTTTTGTAAAAATACTCCTTAAGTGGTTGAAATTCTTTGCCACCATCACTTTGAATAATTTTCACATTGTGACCTAACTGATTTTCAACATTAGCTATAAATCTTATAACAACATTGTAAGCATCAGACTTTGATTTCAGAAAGTATATCCATACATATCTTGAGTGTGCATCAATGAATGAAATATAAAATTTATACCCATAATCAACATCAATTGGTGCTGGGCCCCAAAGGTCAACTGCAACCAATTCTAATGGATTTAAGTACTTTGTTTCAGAATTTGGAAAAGGTAATTTATGGCTTTTCCCCATTTGACAGTAAGTACATATGAACTTATTTGGAATGTCAACTGTAATACCATCATTGTTAAGAATTTCTTGAACAATTTTAATACTTGGGTGACCAAGTCTGTAATGCCACATTTCAAAAGTAAAACAGTCACTACTGACACTAGATTCTGAAATATTACAAAAGTTATTCTCTATGTCATTTTTCCTTGATTTTCCAGAACCGAACTTGTACAGTCCATTTTGTTCCCTACCCTGCAATAAGATATTCCTAGTCAGCATGTCCCTAACTATGCAGTGTTTAGGATAGAATTCAAATGATACTTGATTATCTTTAGCACACTGTGACACACTGATTAAATTTTTCCTTATATGAGGTGCACACAAAAGATTATTTAGATATAGTTGTTTAGCACCCTTAATACTAGCATGTCCAGTGTGAGAAATGATTGTAGAGTTACCGTTACCCATAATTAAAGATTTTTTACCTTTGTATTCTCTGTTGCCAAGATTCAAGTTGCTTAGATTGTTAGTGACATGATGAGTTGCACCTGAATCTGGATACCATGCATCATCTTGTATATCATCTATTGTAGCTGCATTTGAGGTGGAGTCTTGACTGTTTTTGCTGTCAATTTGACTGTTGACCATATTGGCATTTGGATTGTTATTTCTGCTATTGTTATTGCTCTGCTGATTGACATTGAAATTGTTATTGAATCTGAAATAACATCTGTTGGCTGTATGACCAATTTTTTCACAAATTTGGCACTTTGGCCTGTTGTTGAAATTCCATCTACCAGATCTTCCACGTCCTCTGCCTGATTGTCCTCCTCTCTGGTAAGAACTTTGACCTCTTGTATTATTATTTTGTTGATTCTTTTCTTTACCAGCAGTAGTGTAGTTTACTGAAGCATCTGCTTCTTGATCTTTTCTCCTTAAGAATCTGCCTTCGTGTGCTAATAGCATAGAGTACACGCTTTGTAACGATGGTGTAGGTTCAATTGATGTGATAAATGCAATTACAGATTCATATTCATCTTCGAGTCCTCCAACTATATATAACACTTATTCTTTTTCCTCAATTTTGTTACCTGTACACGCCAATTGATCACATAGGTTCTTGACCTTCATTAGATAATCATTCATGCTAGAGTTGTCCTTCTTTATAGATTGTAATTGCTTCTTGTAGTGTAAAACTCTAGCAGATGATTGACTAGTAAATGATCTCTCCAGGGCAGTCCATATGTCATGAGCATTCTTTATTCCAATCAGTTGTGGCATGAGAGATGATCCCACTGTTGACATTAACCATGCACTCACGAGATTATCTTGCCTTTGATATGAATTGTATTCTTGGTTAATCACAAGATTGTTGTCTTTATCCCTGACGAACTTTGCTGGTATCATTTTAGTACCATAGAGGTAGTCTTCTAGACCATAACCTTTTGCGGCTGTTTCTACTTGCAGCTTCCACAGAAGATAATTTGATTCGTCCAGTTGAATAGAGATTATGTTGCTTTGCGGCTTTGTGATGGCCTTGATCAGATCATCCGTAGTTTCAGCACTGGTTTGATTTGATCTTGCCGATGATATTGGTGAAGTTGGTGGCGGTGGATCATTTCCAGCCATGATTAACAGATAGCGAAAAATGAATAACAGGAGGTAAGTATTCCAAAGAACTCTGATTCTTGAATTGAAATATCTGGTTGAATTCTTTAATTAATTGCAAAAGTAACCAGAGATGTCAAGATGATGTTTTGCTTTGATTTCTTTTCTGATTGACTTTCTTGGACGGCTTTTGCTTCAGTTAAATGTTTTTCACCAGATATTTTTGATCGGATTTGAGATTCTTTGAAATATTTTGCCGCTAAGCCAGTGGTGATGAAAACTGTTGCAGCCACTTGTTGGCGAGGCACTGTTTTCTGATCACGGCCTCAACCCTCAAATGAAGAGATTGATTCAAATCTCAGATGAGGGGTACCCAAATGATGATACTCCTCTGATGGGTGATCTATCTTTTGATAGATCTAGTAGAGACAATGTCCAAAAGCTCAGGATCTTGATGCTGTTTAGCAAATGTTTGCTCTGATACCAAGAAAGATATGAGACAGAAATGAATTGCTCTTTTTTCTTATTATACAAACTGTAAAAACTTACTTACAAATGTTTATTACGTTGGCTTATATAGCCAATAACCTTACATAAAGAAAATCAGTGCTTGGGCTGTGTGTTTGGGCTAGGCCCATAATACTTTGAAACAAATACGACAGGGTACTTATGTATTATCTAATACATCTCATATTGCATTTATCATATTAATCCATAGACACATTTTTTGTTGAATTAAAAAATATGTGTGTCATTATGCGTATATAAGCATCAACAATAAAATTCATCTGAATGTATAAAATGGTGATTTATATCAAGTTTATAGACATTTAGACTGCAAATTACGCTCGGTGCTTGATCCACAAAAAAGCTTATGTCATTCTCAAACTACTACATATTCAATTCAATACTTTGTTGCGGCCATTGAAAAATGTTTATTTTGTACACTAATTTTAAAAATAGTTAAAAACAGATCAGAGTCAAAATCCTTTGGAGACCATCCAAAAATGTAGAAAAATCGAGCATGCATTAAGTTAATGTTTTGCTTGACTAATTCATTATTTTAAAGTCAATGTAAAACAGTAAAAAAAAAAAAAAAAAAAAAAAATCTATTCTTGAGCTTCGGGCATACAAAGTAAACTCGTTCTCTTAAAAAGAAATCGAGTGATAACCTACAAATATGGCACTTAAAGACGGTCTTTCGACCCATTTAAAGTTTTAAAAAAATGAGCAGATGATATCATCTTGCACAAGCCTGAAAGTGTGTCAGCAAAATCTGAACAGCAGTTAATGAAATGGAAAAAAAATCAAGCAAATGAACTATGTGTTGGAAAATTTTGTTGCTGTGATGCCACTTTGTTGGAAATTTAGAGAAGGAAGATGAATTGTAAAAAGGGGAATAATTTCTTTGTGAGAAGAAGGAAAAACTTTTTATTGCTTAATATAACTTGATTACATGATATGCTTCATTCTTCTTGATTGATACAAATGAGTTATTACATCTTAATTTATATAAGAGAGAATTTTTAGACTTTTCTTTTTTTAAACTTTTCCTCATTTTACATATTTGTTTAGTCTAGATTGTTCTCTAATCTTATTTTGATAACTCTAATATTTTTCAAAAATGCTACTATGACAAAACCAGTTTTTGTCAAAAAGTACGCCAAAGACAAAAAAATAGGAGACCCACCCCTTGAATTACACAAATACCCCCCTGAATTCAATGCTTACCCCCCTGAATTCCGGAATTACCCCCGTTTCTTACTTTTTGACAAAAAAATAATTCGGGCTTTCTAGAACTACCCAATATTTATAACCATTTATTTTGTGCTTCCCTAAATACAAGAATAAAATTTGTCATATAATCAATGTTTCCTTAAAAACCAAGTTTATTTCCAACATCCCCCGTAACCTTGGTTTTGCAAATTGATGCAAGATTTTGATTCTTTGTATTTTACGTGCTTTGGTAGGACTAAAGAAATTATCCAAATTTTCTTTTTTCGTTTCTTCCTCTTTCCCAATATGAAGATCTTCAATGCAAATTCCTCAACAGTGCTCCATTCTTTTTGTCCTCCTTCATTAGCACAAGATGTTCCAAAAAGTGTGCGCTTTAGCTTCTATCTTATTCCGGTGTCATAAACTTTGAATGAGTCATATATGGCATCTTTAAATTCTTTAAAAAAATCACTTTTACAGTATTGGATCAATTCAATTTCTTTGTTTGTTTTCCAAATTTCTTCAAAATTTTGCTTGTGCTTGAAATTTTCACCTAGCTTTCAGTTTCTCCTTGTTTCTTCTGTTCTTCATTTTCGTTACCTTTCCATTCACACTTTTTGTCATTAGCATCATCTTCATCTACTTTATTTCCTTTCATATTTAATTCTCTGACAAAAATCTTTTTCACTTCATTGATTTTTATATGCTCTTCTAATTTTATATTTTCAAATTTCTCTTTGTTTTCTTCTTCGATTACTAGTGACCTTTTACTTTTAATTTCTTTAATCACGATTTCAGCACTCTCTTGTCCATCTTTGAAGTCTTCTTCATGGCTTGCTTCCCTATGGATAGCCTTAGTCTTTTCTTCTCTTTTGTTCTCCGCTAGTGCCACATCAACATAGTCAGCAGTATTCTCCACTACAACTTCTTTTTGCTTCTGCACCTCCTTTTTCCTCTCCTTTTTCTCCTTCTCTGTCTCATCCATCATCTCTTCTTCCATAGGCTCTGGCATAGTCTCTTCTTTCCTCTTCTCTTGCTCTTTTTCGTTCACACTCTCGCTATCCTTTTTTTCATCTTTCTCATCAATCAACTTGTCTTCATTCATTATCTTTGCATCATCTTTTCCATACATCTTTTTCAAGAGATTCCATGAATCTTTTATACACCTTCCTCTAAAAATAAGATCCAAAGCTTTTTCATCGACGTTCTCAGCAATCACAGAAAGAGCACGGTAATCATTCCGTTTTAATTTCGCAAAGGCTTTCTTGTCCATTTGCGACATGCTTTCAACATCATTACGCCATTCATAGCCATTTTCAACAATTTCCCACAGACCTTTGGAGATTAACTCCTCTTTTTCCCTACTGCTCCATTCCTCAAAATTCTCTTTTGTGAGAACAAACGTCGAAAGAAATAGAAATGTCATAATTTCAACCAGGCTCTGATACCACTTTGTTGGAAAATTTTGTGTAGCTCTGATACCACTTTGTTGGAAATTTAGAGGAGAAAGATGAATTGTAAAAAGAGGAATAATTTCTTTGTGAGAAGAAGGAAAAACTTTTTATTGCTTAATATGACTTGATTACATGATATACTTCATTCTTCTTGGTTGATACAAATGAGTGATTACATCCTAATTTATATAAGAGAGAATCTCTAGACTTTTCTTTTTCTAGATTTTTCTTCATTTTACATATTTGTTTAGTCTAGATTCTTCTCTAATCTTATTTTGATAACTCTAATATTTATTACCATTTATTTTGTGCTTCCCTAAATACAAGAATAAAATTTGTCACATAATCAATGTTTCCTTAAAAACCAAGTTTATTTCCAACACTATGGACAAAGCAATTCAGCAAACCGAATCCACCAAATTGTAAAACAAGATACCTTATGGAATACATATCAAAAAGTGGTTTAAAATGACGTTGGCTGCCTTTAATTTGATTCAAGTAAGTTTAAACTAAAATTATGTTTTATCCTTCTTTGATTTCAACGGTTCGACAACTCTAAATATTATTATTGATAAATTAAATATTAGATATCAATAAGTTGTCACATGAAAATTAAAAAACATCAATTATCAAACTAATCTCAATACCTGAGAGAACTGAGGGAGCTTGAGATGTTACCGATACAAAATATTAAGCATTAAGGTTTGATTCTACTTGGGTTTTGAAGGTTGTTTGAATTATGATGAAATTAGGGTTCGATTCGATGAATTGAAAAGAGTTCATTTTTCAATATCAAGGCTAAGGGCATCTCCAGTGGTTAAGCCCTTAATATTCAGTGGTCTGAATATTACGGTTATGGCGTAGGCTTAATCACTGAAGTTTCCCCAATGGTTTAGGGGATCCTGGCGCCTATTTATTAGGCGCCTAATTAATAGGCGCCTAACCATTATGACCGGGAATAAGCAAAATCTCCATCGGAGAACAAAGAAAAGAAGGGAAGTTGACTGGGAAAAAGGGAATCCTAGCGCCTAGTTTTTAGGCACCAGAACCTGGCGCCTAAAAACTAGGCGCCAGAACCTGGCGTCTAAAAACTAGGCGCCAGGATGGCCTTCAGGATCCTGAACGGGATCCTGAAGATTAGGCTTAATATTAAGCCTGAAGCTCATCACTGGAGACGTTTTGTTGAATATTTGACCCTTATTTCTCACCACTGGAGATGCCCTAAGATGACAATTGTAGGAATCGGTGATATTTTATTCTCAAATTAACGCAAGGTGGAGATCCTTAGTAGGGTTCTAGATCCGATGGATGAGTTTGCAGATTGATAAGATGCATAAATTATTTATTTCAGCAATCCTTAGTTGTCTATTTTATCATTTAAAACTACATCAATTGATTGTCGCTAAACAAATCAACCTTTTTACTATGCAAAAAAAATGTTACTAGAAATACGTTTTTACAGCTATTTTGGAAAAAATTGCTTATAGTTGTTAGGTATGATTTCTACCCTATTTTCCGAAATGCGTGTCGTAAAAATTCAATATTCAGTCAACAGTTCATCAAACTATTGTAAAAAATTTGTTGTAAAATGATGAATCTATTGTTGTGAGCTTGAATCGCGAGTATCATATCAGACCATCATGACTGCAATGACCAATGTGGACTTCCACACCAACTACAAAAGTGGTATCTATTTATATCCAACTTTCACCATTTAAATGATATATCACTCACTACTAGATGAACGGTCTATTACAACGGCCTCCAACGACTATTAAGGGACCGTTGGAAACCGATAGAATAAAGACCGTTGGCGGCCGTTGGAAAATTTCCTGCATGATTTCCAGAGCGTCCGACCTTCTGCTCCTTATTCAATATCACCGTCACCAATTTGATTTCCTCCCAAATTCCACCATTTCACCACGTTTAATTACGGTCCCTCCACCCCAACAACCACCGCGAGCACCTCCGACATCATCTACAAGCCTCTCCAACCCGTATCCATGCTTCTTGCTCCGCGAATTCGGTAATTTTCCTAAACCTAATTTTTAGTTTTTCATTGATTTCGGGTTTAATTTGAAGTTTGTTTGGTTCCTAATTGTTTGTATACGTATATTACATCATGTTACCCCCTAATTGCTATTGTTTTCACTGTAATGATCAAATTCTTAGGAATTGTTGGCATGTATAGCAAATGCTTGATTTTTGCATTCTTAAATGCAAGCGAATCGAATGCTTAAATGCAAAAATTTGTTGCCATGAATTGTTAGCATTTTAAAATAGAAATATGTTAGTAAACGATATATGAAGATAAATTATTAAGTTTTCAAAATCAATTTTTTTTTTTTACCGCTTTATTGATTTACATCCCATTTTTTTCATGATCATTTACCATCGTATAAATGTGTCATTGTGGCCATTATTGTTCTATCCTATGGAAACATCAAACTTTTTTATATCATGAATGAATATGAACAATTGAAAGTATTTATTCTAACCATTGTTTTAAAAAAAACCGCCTCGATACTCGCCTCAAGGCTCGCCTCGAAGAAATAAGAGATAAAACGCCTTGAGGCTTATTCCAAAAGGCTTTTTACCTTTAAAGTTTACGCCTCAAAATTTTGAGGCATACAAAGCGCATAAAGCTTACGATTCGCACGCCTCAAGCAGTTGAGACCTAAGACTTAAAAACCTGTTTATCTTTAGTTGCAAATATTGACATAGATAAATGTCATTAAACTTTAATTATTTAATGGAAATAAAAAAGATTGTATAATATGTGTAGACAAACATTCTGAATTAATGTAGGCTTACCCGAAGAGCCCTTGTTTAGTTGCTTCCTAATTTCTATTGTTGGCTAGGTTAATTTAAAATGAACAAACGGAATGTTGCATGAAAGTGGTCAAAAATTAAGTATATGTATTGCGTTTTTTCTCTACCCAAAGGCTTACGACTCAACGCTTTGAGGCTTACGCAACGCCCCACGGACCCGAAAACGCCTCTCGTACGCCTTTTACGTTTCAAAACATTGATTCTAACAGTTCATTTATAACATAGTTTATCAAATCGCTTGTTACAAAATTTTCTTTATTTTTAAAATTTTGTAAAAAGAAAAAGATAAAATGGAAATTTATATAAAAATAAAATAAAACTAGTTATATTCAACGTTGTCAATGAGTACTCAAAATATTCGAAATCCATTTGTATATGTATACGAAATATGAAGAATTATACAATTTTTGAAAAACAAATACGGATGTTAGTCCAATAATTATCCTCTAGTTTTTGTCAAGATTATAGCTTTTTTATATTTTAGTACATAAACAATTTTCGTTTGCTATTTTATATAGGTTAGAAATGTGTATAAAAGTCAATGGTGACTGCTTAATATTATTTTACTTGACATTTTTATTTTTATTTAGTACTGAAATGGATCGACAATCAAAAAATTGTTTATTTGTTTCAATTGTGTGTTGAGGTGGTTGAAGAATATCAGTACAAAAATGATTTCACATATAGATGTGAATGTGTCTCCAACCGTTTGCTTAGCTTTAGGTAGTTGTATCTCATAGTAAAATCTCTAGATCGTTGATGATCGAGGGTTTCAACCTCCGAAAAGAAAAAAGGCTACTCTTTAGAATTCAAAACCACTCGTATTTTTTTGAAATAATTAATAGGGGGTTTTCCCTTGTTAAGAATATCAAAAAACAATATTTTAAATAAAATAAAAGATGCTAATTAGAAAATTGATTCTTTTTTGTTAGCTTAATGCTTAGAATGTTTATATCACATGTTAAGCATTGACATTTTAGAAATCGTAGAATGATTGACTACACCGTCGACCTTGTTTGCATAAACACAATGCATGTTAGTAATTTTCAAAAACAAAACAAACAAACAAATTAATTAAAAAACTATAAATTGCTCGGAATTAGTTTGTCCAGTTGTTATGATAAGACTATGTCGTAGTATTTGAAATCCAATTCTATATTTATGTTGCAGGCATATTATGCCTGGCTCTAGCTCTGGAGGACATAGCATTACCCAACTGTCGGTGAGGGTAGTGGTGATCAGTTAGCTCGTCCAGTTGTTTACTTGACCCTAAGGGTAACCATACGTAAGTATCAAAATTAACATCATAACAATTTAATCTTATGTACATAATATATCTATATTCTATAAAGTTCTAATTTATATTTAACGCAGGGGGTTTGAGTTGAAGTCATCTCAGACGGTTCCAAATATTTCTACGGATGCATGTATGGTTAGAATGACGATTTATGGCCTAAGTGGAGCAGGGTCCCAGAAGTCGTCAGAGAGACTGTCTAGCAAGATTTTCTGGTAAGTTTATACCCCTTTACAAATTGGTTAATAAATGATATTAGTAATATTTTTTCATTGTACAGAGCGCAATAGATGTGCAGGAGCCTGACATGAGCCTAGTTCGGCGACATTGGAAATCAAAGGTCGCCAAGAATTACAGGGAGAAGATGAATGAGATTAAAAAAGGTGAAGAAACCAAGGTGGATGAGCGATGGAGTGTTTAATAAGATGGTTGCATGGTGGGACACGGATGAGTTCAAAGTAAATCCATAAGGAATCTAGTTTATTTATTGATTGTAAATAATTAATTAATGTACATTTGCAGGCCGAGTTAGCAAGGAACAGACAAACAGGAACAAGAATCCAGTAACTCATCGTGGAGGATCCAAGTCTTTCCAAGCGAGGACTTGGTAAATTTGTTAATTATTACATTTGTATATTGACCAGTTCAGTGATTAACTTTGTAGAATTAAATTATTCAAATTATCAATTGAAGGAAAAAGCTCATGGACATCCTGTGTCCTACATGGACGTATTTACTCACACCCACGCATCCAAGCATGTGGGCGAGGTTGACAATGTCACTTATCAATGGGATGATCCGGATAGGGCAACAGCTGAATATGTATGCATATTTTAAATTTTATTACTCACATCGATTAGTTTATTAATTAATAGCTAATGTAAAATAAAATCAACATTCTATTATTTTTCAACTGAAAATATTTTTTGCATTATAGGAAAAGTTTTAGGAGGCACGAGCTTATGAGATTGAGGAACTTGGTCATGATGAGTTGACGCCGGAGGAGGAAGACTAGCTATTTGATGTTGTTGTGGGCCGTCGCAGCGGAGCAAGCGTTATTGATTCGGTAGCCTGACAGTAATTAATCGGTTTGAATACATATAGCGAATTAGCTTTTAAAATTTACAATGTTATAGTATTTTATACACTGACACAACCTTTTTGCTATTCATTCTATTTGTAGGTTCGACAAGCTCAGAAGGCCCAAGACTAGGGGTGGAATCGGTTCGGTACCGGAACTTTGTATTCAAAACCATTACCGTACCGACTTATATGGTAATAGAACCGACTTATATGGTAATAGAACCGACTTATATGGTAATAGAAAAATTATACCATTACCAACCAAAAAAAATTGGTTACCAACAGTTCGGTTTATGGTTGATAATGGTTGGTAATAAGTTTTTGCCGTTTATTAGAATGAGATCTTTTTGTTTACAATATTTCATGTTAAAATACTAAATATTAAAATTAATTTTTGTGTTATTGTATTATTATTTATCCATCTTATTTTCCATAGCCAAACAAGCAAGAAAACATTATGGATGAACTAAAATATCATATAAATTATACTATTTCTAAGATATATGATAAAAATTACATTCAATCTTGTATCGTAATAGTATTTTCCTAGGCGTTTTATTAAATTGTTACATATTAGAAGTTTGTTGTTATATAATAAACATATATGATGAAATATAAGAATATACATATGTACTATTTAAGATATGTGGTATGGTAATTTCCATTGTTAATGCTCAATTACTGTTACCATACCGCATATTTTCATATGGTTTGGCATACCATACCAATCAAAACGGTTACCAATTATTCGGTATCATTTTCGTTGGTATCAGTTGGTAATGGTTGGTATACGGTAATATGGTAAAAATGTCCAGCCCTACCTAAGACAAAGCAGAAATTAAAGAGACGCGAGCCATGATTGAGCAGCTGCAGGACTAGAATCGTCTGTAGGCTATACAGATTGAGGAGCTAAATCAAAAGGTTGTGGAGTATGTGCACAATCATGTACTTTTCCTTCATCGTCTGCTTCCAGAGGCGATGAGCATGATGAAGCTTAAGGTATGTTTTTTATTTGTTTGGCTTGGAGATGGTGATGATTTGTTTTGACCTTGTATATATTGGTACTGAGACGTTTGGATGGTTTGTTTTGATTGTGATGATATATTTTGATGGTTCGTATATATTAGTACGGTTTGTAGACATGTAACGTTGGTGGGTTGGTTTTTGAGACGTTTGGATGGCTTGTTTTGTTAATATTGATGTACATTTGATTTATGTTAATTGTTTATAATGTTTATGGTATATATGCGTTATATATGTGTGGAATTATTTGGAGTTGGATTGGAATTGGTACTGAAATGAAGTAGATTGAAATTGGGGTAGTTTGAAGGTAATAGGCTTGTTGATATATAAAAAAATAACCCAGTTTTTCCAGTGGCTTCAAACGGTTTCCAACGGCTTACTGGTTGGTCATTTGAAACGGTTTCCAACGGTTCTAATAGTCTAAAGCCGTTGGAACAACCATTGGAAAGTGTTCGTGCGATCCGTTGGAAACCGTTGGACTATGTTGTTTATATTCCAATGGCTATTTCGACGGCTTCAGGCGGCCTCCAACGGCTCTGAGCCATTGGAATAGCCGTTTATTCTTGTAGTGACTATTGTGTGTGGCTATATATGGTCAAGTAACTGCAGTGTCGGAAATTTATTATTTAGAATAATAAAATGTGCAATCTTACTTTATAATTACCTTTACTATCTTGGTAACATGGTAAATTAATATAACACTAATTAATTTTATTTATGGTTCTGCAGAGTTGGCATAGGAACTTTTCTACGCCATTACTACGTTAATCTGAATTTGTAGAAAAATATCATAGACGTTGGAATGACGTTGGAGAATATCCATGTCTTCGCTACGAAGATAGCGAATTTCCTACGCCTTTTATATGCCTTACTTAATTTTCTGCATATTACTTTTGGTCGTAGAAAAGGCGTAGGAAATTTCCTACGCCATTATTTGTTTCTGCTTATAACCTAAGTCTTCTCTATGCCCCGCAGTTTGGCGTAGGAACGACGTAGAAAATTTCTGTATAGAAAATTTAAGTGTTTTCTTGCACCGAATAACGTTGTTGAACAAAATTCTGTATTTTACTATGAAATTTATTTCTACGCTATGTTTAGTTAAGCATATCTCAAATATAAAATTTCATAATTTAATTCAAATATTAAATCTTTAATGATAATTACCATATATCGGTTGTCATTACCATAAATCAATCATATAAATCAAATTAATGGAGCGAGCGAAGCTTGGCATTTTCATTATAAAGTTTGCATAATTTCATTTTATGAAAAATATTATGCTTTTAAGAATCAATATTTCATTATTACTTGTTTCCACATTAGTTTCAAATCAAAAAAGTTCTGAAATAACGACTGATCTGATTTTGTTATTTAAATTAGACTTACGTGTTTTATTTATATTCAAAAGTCAAATATACTCATTTTTTTATAATTCAAATAACGTTGATAGTCCCCACCATTGGATTAACGTTTTATTTATATCCCAAAAAGTTCTGAAATAACGTTATATCAGTAAAATTCCGACATACTTAGATATGTCCAAATTTCGCGAAACTAATTACGCCTTTAACTTCAGAATGAGCTATTTTATCTGATGCTAGGATATTCAAGTTTATGAAATATTTTTATTTGTTCAATATTTGAACTGACTTGCGCTGAAATAATGTTGTCGAACAAACTTCCGTATTTTACTATGAAATTTAGTTCTATGCTATGTCTAGTTAAGAGTATCTCAAATATAAAATTTTGGAATTTAATTCAAATATTAAGTCTTTAATGATAATTACGATATATCAATTGTCGTTACCATAAATTGAATTAAACGGAATGAAAGAATCTTGACATTTTCATTATAAAAATTGCGTAATTTAATTTTATGTAGAGTATTACGCTTTTAAGAATCAATGTTTCATTATTACTTGTTTTCACGTTAGTTTCAAAACAAAAGGTTCTAAAATAATGATTGATCTGATTTTGTTATTTAAATTATATATATATATATGTGTGTGTGTGTGTGTGTGTGTGTGTGTATGTTTTATTTATATTCAAAAATCAAATATACTCTTTTTTTATATATATGATTCAAATAACGATGACGGCCCCTACCATTGGATTAACGTTTTATTTATATTCAAAAAGGTTCACACCGATATATGTTTAATCTGAATGGTTGGATCTAGTGATCCTGCAAATCCACGTGGATCATGGATCCAGACCATTGGATTAAATTTCACCGTAACCCTATAAATATTCAACTTGCTTCACTGCCAATCCATTCACTTGATCATAACTTCTAATTAATCAGATTTCACACCTTATTTTTGATTACATTCGATCTGTCATCTTGATTTAATCATAATGGTTGGATTTACTTTCGCTAACTTTAATGTAGATATTTACAACCGCCTGCAAACTTATGAATATCACACCTATCCATTCTCACTGCATACCCATTAATTACCATTATCATCTCCTTCTAATTAATCAACTTTCACACCTTAATTTTCATTAATTTTCTCCAATACATCACAATGTTTAAAAATAAAAGCATAATATTCATTGCCTAACATTGGTTCATTATGTATGGTATGATTCAATACAAGGTGTCACTAAAAGAAAATGTAATAAATATTTTGACAAAGAACTATATATTTCGTTAGCTTTAGCTCAAGTGAAGACATTGTGAAACATAATGTCTAGTAGTAGACATCATAGTCCACAATGTAAAAGTGCATATAACCACTACTATTTAGTCATTTATTTTTAAAGTATTCTTAAAATGACAAGTGTACAAAATTATATGCTTCAAGAAATTTGCATTGGAGAATAATTTTATTTTATTGTAGAGCTTGTTTTATATATTTGGCATTGTAGAATAAATGTGAACGCATGTGCATTTTATGACATTACATTCAACTAGGATTGGAGATGCTCTAAAGCTAAATATAATGCATTAGACCAAGATTCATGGACAAGTAAGAAACTAGAAGAATCAAAATCAAATTAATACTCAAAACGATAGTTTCATTATATGCGCTAAAATCGGTAAGCAATACATGACCATGTCAAACCGTTGGACTTCTAAAAAGAAAAAGAAAACAACATAACTATTTCATCTTGTAAGCAATACATAGATATTTACATCCTCCTGATGCAACCCTATAAATATTCAACCTGCTTCACTGCCAATCCATTCACTTGATCTCCTTCTAAGAGAATTTCGAATTTTTTGAGGTGTGGATTTTCGATTTTCCACATCCCAAATTGTTGGAACCCGAAATTTCACAATAGTTTTGAAAGCACGCGTCTGTTCAACAAACGCCTGATTGAACAAACGCCGAAAAAATTAAAAAGTTGGGCTTTTGCTGAACAAACGCCCAAAATACGTTAGTAGAAAATAAAAATGGGTCTCCATATGTACAAAATTTAAAAGTGCCCACCACACCGTCAACAAAAGAAACAATACAAGCCACATGGAGCAATTAACTTGGCTGTAAAAATGTTCAACACCAAAAAATCATGCAAAAGCAACATTACAATCCCATGGAGCAATTAAAGGGTCTATAAAATTGTTCAACACTAAATAATCACTCAAAAGCAATATTAAAAGTAATGTGGGCACTTTACAATACGAGTTGTCTGGTAAGTTAGTGGAAAAATAAAAATTTACCAAGCGCTTGTTGAATAAACACCTAGAAATAGGCGCTTGTTCAATAGACGCTTTATATTAGGCGCTTGTTGAACATCCACCTGGATCCAGGTGTTTGTTCAACAAGTGCTTCGATAGTTTCGGAATTCCGAAACTCTTCCCCCCGAGATCAGAACTATTGGAAAATTTCGCACGTTATTGGGCTTGCATTTGAGTGTGCATTTCAGAAATTTGGATATCCGATGCTTTGTTGTAGAAGCTCTAATTAATCAAATTTCACACCTTATTTTTTATTACATTTTGTGATCATCTTAATTTAATCATCTGATCTACAGGGTACATAGGGCTTTTTTCACTTTTTAATCCTCCATTGATTATTTGATTCCGATGTTTTCTTAATTTCTTTTTCTAGTTAATTAATTAATTTTGCATGGTATTATCAGCTTGGGCACTTTACACTACCTTCTCTACTTTAAACTGTGTTAATGTGATTAATTCTTCATGATTTCATAAAAGATAATAAGAGGGAAACATAAAACCATGTGTCAGACAACAGTCTTAGTGAGCGATAAAACAACTAACAAGTTACACAAGATAATATGAGTATAGGCGGATCATCCAACTGATCTGCCTACCAACCAACGAGTAACACGTGAAAACCATCCATCACTTGTCATCATAGATAGGAAAGGAAAAATCCTCAATCTCGATTCTCTTCGACATCCTACAGTGATAGCCTACCCAGAGAAAACAGAGAAGAGAGTACAAAATCAACCATAGCATTCATAACATCCAATATCCTAGCTATCACCGACTACAACCTTGAATCCATCAATAATTGAACTTGCTTTCAACAATCAAAAGGGCTAATTGAGAAAACTCAGTTCTAGCAAAACTACCATACGCCATCGTGACTCATATGTTTGCCTTACTCGACAAAGACAACAAGGCCCATCATGACTGCCCAGGGTACATGATCTCCCGAATCTGATCCTAACGAGCGTCCCCACGATACAGTTGCTTTGAGTCTGCTAGAACACTTCGATTATCGACAATTCCTTAATTAGTGCATAAAATCTGTCAATCCTTTCATCTTGACGACTCAATTCATTCCTCGAACCATTCTGTTATCATCCATGATTGACTCACATCATGTCAATCTATCATCATACTAGATCATATATCGAATCATGACTAGTGTCACATCAATCCGGCTCTGACCACTCCAACGCAAGTTCACAATCAAAGTACCATCAATTCTTGAGTTGCACATTGATCATCTGAAGTCCATTCATCACCAAACTTCACCAGCAACCCCTAGAAGCTATGAAGAGCAAGATCCCTAAAAACGACATCCACCTGACCTACCCTGATGTGTCGGTGCCAACCCAAGATAGGTCGGTGCCGACCTATACACTTAGCGAATTTTTGCTAAGTGTTTGGCTTCGGTTCCTCCTCACCTCGAGTGCATCCTACTGGTTTGCTTCTATTTGAGAGAAACCTATCACTCACCTAGTCCCCGCTTTGATGTAAATACGATGAGACCAGATGTTGACAACGCCGATAATCTTCAAATTTGGTGCAATTTGATGCGATCTAACTTCGCTTGATGGTGATCTATCTTCTAGATGCAATCTACAATGAGTTGGCATGGAAATAATGGAGAAATAGGGCTTTAGGTTGAACCGGAGGATCACATACATCCAATATAAAGTTTAGAATGAACTGAGTAACCCTAATTCTCTCTCCAAGTCTCCCTATTTATATATGCATGTCACTAGTCTGATGAACCTTCCCATTAGTTACTAATCAGTCTTTCTAGCTATAGCTGAAGCTTAAAACAATGATTCCTCCCAAACCTCTAAACCAAATCCTTCATATGACATTTCTACGGAATTGTAAACAACCATTTTGATCCAATAAGACCAATCTTAACACCCGATTCGATCCCTATCAAAAGTTATGGCCCAATCAGTAAACTCAAGGGCAAAATGATCATAATTAGGTTCAGTAAAAATCATGGACGTATCTCACATCCCTACGAACAACATACTAAAATCTAAGAATAATCCGACCATTATATAATTAATAAAATATAATTATTTTACGCCCGTCGATACGTAAAATATGGGTCATTACAGTCGATGCTCCCCATTTCTTCTCTCCCCCTCCCCACGCTTTAACTCACACTATTAGAGCATGAATTCCCCTCTTTCTCCCCTATTTCACTCTTCTTCCCAATACTAGGAGTGCCCTAAATGAAAAATAGTGAATGGGTTCTGCAAAGTGTTAATATTCATAATTTATTGAAAACACCTAAAGCTTTAACAATGATAGCAGTGGTTTATCAACTTATATTGGAGAGACACGAAAGAAGATGTAGAAAAATAAACAAAGTTATCATAAAAGGCAATTGGTGAAAGAACTTCTAAAAGACTAGGAGATTGCTTTGAGAATGATTTAGGAATCATGAAGAATAATATAAGAATAGGTACTTAATATTTAATGGGACAAATAAACACAATCAAGTTTCATAAGTAGTTTAAAGGGGGAATTTTATTCAAATGTTTGCATTTTCTTGTTGAAAATTTTAAAATACATCCTTTACTTAAAATAATATAGAACGATCAACGTTTGTTAGAGCATGTTAAAGGGATGATTCCTATTGCAGTTACATATTTGTAATATTACACGAAAGATCAAGTTTTCACCTCAAAATCGAATGTAATTAATTATCTATACTATTTATCCCGTATTTTACATGCTCAAAGTCAAATGTTTTGTTATTTCACTTATAAATGTAGTCAATTATCTATACGATATTTGTATATGCGAATATCAATTGTCTTCTTTCATTTGAAACTCTAAAACAAAATATACCCATAGATATTTGTAATCAATTAAAACCCACGAGGTCATTGAATGGTTTAGTCGAACATCACAACTACATTGTTACATTTCCATAGGCTTTGAAATAGCCACGGAATTCTTCTTACGACAAATTTGGAGGCAAATCTCCTGGTAATATTTTCTTAGTTCTTGTGTTCCCACGACCTCCACCACGCGGTTGGTAAATGAATTTCCAAATTGACTAGTAGTCTGTTGTTCTCCTCCTCTTAACACGACCCTTTTGGAATCCGCGTGCATAAATATAATAGAGAATTAACAGGGTATACCAATAGTAGACTACGTTACATGCATAAAGCACAGGACATTATAAGGGTAGTCCATATAGTAACACCATATAGGACATGCATGATCTTGCTATGAAATACTACAGGACTATAAAGCGAAAGGAAGTGCGATATAACAATCTTAGCATGCATGCATAAGAAATAATATGGAACCTCACTACACCATATCAGCGAATTTGGCACACAAGGATGCGGGTATACAATTCAGCTAAAAGCCGTATCAAATTTGATAATGCTTGGATCTGTATCAAACAATAGTTTGCGATCCGCACCACCCCATACACCCAAAATCTGACTGTCCATCGCGAATGCTCAGGATCTAGGGGTGTAAACGAGTCGGACCGGACTGGACGGAGGTGTGTCCAAGCTCTATCCTATAAGAATTCGGATGGACACGGACACGGACATGGACCGGACATCATATAGCCTCGGACCGAGCCGGACAACGAACTATCCTTTCCGATAGGCCTTGGATATTAGAAAAACATCAAACATTTTAGATCGGACTGAACACTAGTGTGTCAAAGCTTTGTCCTATAAGAGAATCGGACGGACACGGATCAGACCCCTTATAGCTTCAGACCGAGCCGGACAACGGATGTCCTGTCCAATATATAGCCCTGGACCGGATCGGTTAATTTGATACGTCTTAGGGCCAAATTGAATGTGTATCATATTGTGCACCCCATTAGGCACTTGGAATTAAAATTTTGGTCGCTCATCATTCCCTCTGTTTTACGTCAATGGTGACCAAAAACCCAAATTAGAGTTTCCGTACACCAAAACGTGCCTTCACCTTTCTCTGGAATCACCTCCTCTTGCATCCTAAACACATGATTCCTGACGTCTTGCTTCCTCTGTCAATCATCGATCTGCAGAAATTTCAATTCAAGGTGTTGTTTTCATCGATTTATATTTGTAGTGAATTTTGTTTGCCGCTAAGTTTATTTGTATGAATTTTCCTGTGTGAATTTGCCGATGTGAATTATATTTGTGTGAATTTTGTTTGTAGATAGGGTTTTGTTTATAGGTTGAAATTTCCTGTTTGGTTGTTTTGATTATTTGTTTTATGTTGAATTGTATCAAAGACATTATTCTCATCTCCTAGTCTTCCTCTGAATTCGGGGGCAAAAAGCTCAGTTCTCTTAGTGTATTACTGTATGAAATTGGGTTGTCTTAGGGTTTTAATTGGTATGTATTACTGTTACAAATTATATTGGTTTTAATTGGTATGTCTTAGTGTAATTATGTATTAGTGTACTAGTGATTGCTACTCTGTTTTGAGAAATAACAAGTTTACTAAAAATAAATTAACAGGTTTGCTGAAAATTTTGGTTGATGGATGATTACTTGACTTTATGGTTAATATTTTAATGGGTGATCCACCAGGTGGATGCATTTTAGCTCACGCGTAAGGTCGGGTATCCATGCTTATTAGCTTTATCCAAATGTCGGATACTACTGCACTTAACCTTAGTAAAAATCTGCTTCACTAGAAACTTTCCCCTACTTTGTAGCAGAGACTGTAGTGTAAGTTGCACTACACAGTCTGCTTCAAAGAAACTGAAAGTTTCAAGTGAAAACAGCTTTTTCCAAATGTTAAGTGAAGCGGCATTCGACATTTGTATAAAACTAATAAGCATGGATTACTGACCCTGCGCATGAGCTAAAATGCGTCCACCTGGTGGATCGCCCAGTAAATTCTTAATCAGAAAGTCGAGTATGTATGTCATCCAAAGATGATGATTCGATATCTTTAGACATTGGAGTAGGTATATATTACTTTACACTTAACTATACATAGTATCTTACATAAGAATTGAATGGACATGTTGTGTGCACATCTTGAATATTCTTTCGGTTTATTTGTTCTTTTTCGTGTGTATAGGAGGATGTTCTGTATGCTAGGGTACGAACTACCGGTGTTGCAGATCGACTACAGTTCAGGTGATTCTTCTTTTGGATTTGCATTTTTAATGACGATCAATTTTCCTCTCCTATATACAATTGACTAATATGCACACACGAACAAAAAGACATGATATGCCCTTCACCGTTATCAGTACGGCGCTCAACTAGTCGTGACTAGTCGTCGACTAGTCTACTAATCGAGATCAAACCATTGACATAAAGTCTCGACTTGCTTTTTGTATGAATTTTGGGTGCATGGGTAGAAATTAGTCGACTAGTCGATTTGACTAGGTTATTATTGGTCTCGACTGGTTTGGTATTGGCCCAGTTTAGAAAAGAAAAGAAATCCAAACCCCTTACAGTGATCGACTACCGATGTACACAAACACACTGATCGACACACACTTATCTCTGTATTTATGTTTGCATCTCAGTCACAGTGAGTGACAATGTCGATTTCTTGTCCAGTGAAGTATTTGTAACTTATCTCTTGTATTTTAAAGGCAGTCCTGTTGGAGAAAACAGAAAAACTTACTTATTTTTTCCTATAGATTTTGGGGCTTTTGTGCTGCTGGAACTTAGGCTGGCTATCATAATTCAGTTCTGCTGCCAATCAATGAAACTTGAACTCAGGCCGACTGGAGTTTTATCAGTCTGATATGTTTTTACCATTTTTTTTGTTAGTTCGTAATGTGATGAAAATCTTTGACAGTTTCCTTTTATTGTATATATTTGTATGTACATTGCGTTCGTGTTATGAAAATTTTTGTAATGCTTTGAGTGTGTGTGTGTGTATGTATATATATATAAATTGTGCTATTCCTGTGTATAAATTATGGTATATATGCTCTATGTTATGAAAAATATGTGCTACAGTTTTTGTTTATATATATATATATACATATATGATATATATATATATATATATACACACACACATGTGTATATATATATATATATATATATATATATATATGAGTATACACACATATAATTAGATACGGTCAAAGGCCGTGTCTGATTACACTTTAGATAAGGCTAAGAGCCGTATGTTATTTCTAGTGAGATACGATTTATAGCCGTATCTAATAATTTAACACGCAGTTTTTTGATACAGCTTATTGTTGTGTCTAACTGCTTTAGATACGGCTAAAAACACAACCTAATTAGCATATATGGTGTAGTGTCTAAAGCACGTAAATTATATTGGTGTTGAAAAAGAACATGTGTATTCAGACAAGAAAAGAAGGCAACCAAAACACCTAAAGGTTATTGATCTGCAATATGCACATTCCCGCTTCAATTCCTCGCAATCACGTTGTCGTTCTAAATCAGTTTGAATTTCTCTCTTAGGCTTCCTTACTTCCATTGCTTCAATATACTTATGGGTAGTCTGTTCGGTTAGACGGACTTTCACTGATTTGTTCATAGTGTAGAGTATAACCAATTGATGATTTTTCTTTCCCTTGAACTTTCCGAAAGGCCTACCTTTGGTGCTAGTAGTGAATGATTTTCTTTGTGTCCAGCTGAGCTACCTAGGAAAACTTCTTCACCTATCTTCCTAGGTTGGAACCTAAATGCTGAATACACTTGTTGCACTCTTCACTTGTCCTCTTGCGACAATATATCATAGCAATGTTACATATTGAATGGTTGGTTGTTTTGCTTTGCCAAATATAATGCATCTTCCTAATTGATTTATATTTGATAATATATGTTACAAAAAACTCAGAATACGAACAATAAATTGAGTGATATAAAAGCATTACCATATTAATGTCGTTGGCCCCACTTTACTGCCTTGAATGTAAACCCACCAATATTTCTTTCCAGCATTGACAAGTAGAATTTATTGTTTTCCTTGACTGCTTCAACAAATCAACCGTTTTAGGTGGGCATGTTGAACGTCGCTCGTTGAACAATCTGCAAACAGAATTTCAAAAAGAACTTTCACTTTGGCTGGACCTTTTCTTTTGTCCTTCGAACATTCACCGATAGTGAGAAAGCTCAGCTTGCTCGTCCGACGACCATTTACGGAGTTTCACAGAAACAACGCGCTTGTTGTTCAAATTCCTCGTTAGGAATTCCGTTGATATTGATTCCAAAATTGGTGTCTTGATCGGTTTCGTAGTGTGTTTCTTCAATTCTCCAATAGCTAAACCCAAATTGACTATTCATATTTCTTCTTAAATTCCGGGGTGGGTATGGAGACTGTCGTTGACTTTGGCTAGTAGCAGAGATATAATCTTGATCAAAAGTGCAATTCTGCTAAAACGAAGAGTTTTGAGAGTAATTTGAATTTTGAGAGTTCTAGTAATTGTATGGATTTTGTTGGGAATTATAGTAATTCGAATTTTGAGGAGGTTGATAGGAGTTGTTATTAAAGTGGGGCTGGTAATGGTTCATATTTCGCTGCGATTGAAATGGGTTTTGAATTCATTGGTTTTGGAATTGATAATTAGAACGGGGTTGTGAACAGCTTTTCCTTTGTGTTGTTTTGATATTATCTCTGTTTGATGCTGGTTTGTAATGAAAAAGGTCTCACTACGCCATAGATCGCATACTGCAATACCAGAAAAGTGATGCAGGAAGTGCTAAAAAATGTTACTATAGGCGAAAAATGATCTGTGGCAACACTTTCTCGGTGTTGCATTTTGCCGCCTTACCGTAGAGTCAAAGGCAACACCTTTGTGACCCTATGAAAATATCGGTACTATTGCTGCCACAGGTACTAATTTACTAAAAAGTGGGCCCCACAATCTAGGTCCCAACATGTGGGGCCTACATTGTGGAGCTCACTAAAATCTGTAGCTCAGCTTTACAGAATCCTATTGTGGGGCCCACGTTCATTAATTTATGACAACCTTTTACCATTCAATGACAACACTTTGCTAGTTTATTACAACATTTAACATCATATAGTGCAACAATATATCATAGCTATGGCAATACCTTTTGCAATTCAAATAAATATTTTATTTCAACATTTCAAATAGTACAAATTTTCTGATTCATTTATTGTACGTTCACTGGTATATTACATAATCATTCATATTTACATACATTTCTCACTACACTGTCATTCGATTCACTCATCTACAGACCCACTGACACTCTCGGATACACACAATCTTCTACTGCTTTCATATCTATCTGTCCAACCATCTGCACACCTGTCAATTGTAGAAATACACACAGTATAAGAGTATATACAAGTACAAGCTCATATATACATAGAAGGTCAATACATAAATGTACACACATGAATTTGTGTGTCGTTCAAGAAAACATGGTAAAGATTTTGTGAAATATGATTATAACATATAACATAAACATATGCTATGATATTCTATGGGCACTAAGGAAGGAACAAAAGCATTAACTGAATAAAATAGAACCATATGAAATTTTACATACAGAAATGCTAAATTATACAAATAATTGAAAAATCATCATGGTTTGGGTTAAAATTAGATGTTGTATGCGAAATGTATGTAAACCTTGATCCCTGTTTTTAGATTCTGTAAATACCATTCTGAAAACAAATAAAAGTATAGCAACAATTAAATGACGCAATAAGACAATAAGGAGTTGTACTGTAGAACCCTTTGAAAATATTACCTCTAATAGTGTTGTGGAGAGTGAAGACCAGTAAACAGTCTGATCTGCATACTGTGACTGCCCAAGCCAATCCATTGTGTTAATTCCCTTGTATTGCACTGATTTAATAGTTTCGATCCATGCTTGTTCGTCGGATTGGTATTTACCAAAAAGAAGCTCAGTTGGTGCAAATGAAAGGTAGATAGAGTATAATTTTCAACCATTCATGATATTCAGACATTCAAATAGCTGCTGCAGCTTTCAGGTGGTGCAACTTCTCGATAATGTCAACAGCGTCTCCTGTACCGTTGGATATTCTACGAGTTGTCTTCTTCAACATTGATTCCGTACTCTTCTTCTAAGCTCATCACTAGCTCCACCTAAAACAGAAAATTATAATGACACACTAAACAAGCCTAAAATGGTTGATATATGGTACTTTGATAATATACAAGCCTAAAATACGATTAATTACAGTGTCAAGAGAATTAGCGCCAAGTTCTGAGAACTTTGTCTCTGGTTTCAGCATAGCTGCAACTTCATCTATTAATGCCAGTTGTGTTTTCACTATTTCCATTATCTTTGACACTATCTCAGGCTTTGCCTGTGGTTCAGTAGTCAATCAATGAAATAACACTGCTCATTAATAGATAATTTGAGGCACAAAAATGAAGAAAGAGATTGTTATGTGAAATATACCGCACAACAGATATGCAGACTTGAAGATCTTAATGAAGGGAAGGTGTTTGAAGTTCCAAATTACATTAACTTAGCATTGGAGAAATTTCGGCTTGCCAGAAACATGGAAATAATATATACATATACATACATATATACATATATATATATATATATATATGTATATATATATACATATATATATATATGTATACATATATACATATATATATACATATATACATATATATACATATATATACATACATATATATACACATATATATATACATATATATACATATATATATATATATACATACATATATATACATATATATATATACATATATTGTTCATGCAACACTGTGATAGTAAAATTCAAGATTAAATAAGGGATAAATGTTTACATAAGAATATAAGTTAGAACCTGATAGCCAAAACATCCATGGTTTCATTCAAATAGCTAGAGTATCCAAATGACATTAACCAAGCATTCTTGTTGATAAAAGCATGAACCAAGGTTGACTACTGATCTGTAGTTTGATACATGCAATCTTAGTAAATGAAGTACTGTTGACTACTGATCTACTAGCATGCAATTCTAGTGATTGTATCCATATGTAGTTTGATACATATAAAATACCTGAGCAATATCTAATCGTTCAAGCTGTACAACTTGATCAAATCCGTAATTAGGATTTGTAGCCACTTCCAATGCATCCTCCGACATACCTCAAGATTCCAAGAAATGCGCCACTTTGGAAAATTATACTGTATAGCGTTTAACATGCATACCAGACTATAAATGTGAGTTGTGGATTACTTGTAATAATAACTATTAAATGAGGCAATATAAGAAAATAAGAACTGGTATTTCGTTACAAATTTCAAGCAACACCTAAACAACAAAGAATGCTCACAAACATTAATTTAATGCATAATGACAAATTTATATAATACACAACTTTTTATACCATATTTACCCAATTTTAAACTAAAAGCATTTAGTGGAAGGAAACTAATCTCCCGCTGATGAATAAATCATCAAATTTACCTGTTGTGATGCTCCGTAGGAATGGTTTGCAAAATTTCATTTGCATGGTCAAAATCCCCATGCATCACTAGAGTTTTATACTCGTCAAACTTAAAAGTAGTGTATACCCATCACACTGCATAAATGGAAGTTATATACTAGCCAAAGTTGGAACAAGGTGGCTCTCAAGGAAATTTTTTACTAAGTGAGCTCACTTAAATTCCTTGTCAATGAGATATACACGACTTTGACTAGCAAGATACCTCAGTAGATACATATGTTGGTCTAAGTGAAACATGGTTGTGACCTGTCGTCAAAAGAATTGCTAGTCCCATATTTATAGGAAAAGCTACAGTCTACTAGGTGCAATTTTGACTAGAATTGTGACGGCCCGCCCCGCACCAGCTGACATTTCCCTGAAATGCGCTGTAGCGATGCCCAACCAGCACAGGATGGTCGCCAGAAGAAAAGGAAAGGGGTTTAAAGCGATGAATCAATACAAGGAACCTGTAGCATATCTCACAGCACATGGAATAAAATATAATAATAACATACTTTGATATAAAATAGGCGAGATAGTGCATAAGCTGAAAACTAAACATCGTAGCAACGGAAAATCCAAATACAGCTTATGTTCTACTTCATCATTATTACAACTTTAAAACTGTCTCTAAAGCAAAAGAAAGGAAAAGTACGCTACAAATGCCCAAAGTAGTGACCAACATCGACACAGGGAGAATATATATAGAATAGTATGTGTAAGCCTCCTGCTCGTCTCCGGACAGCTACTCGTGCACAACCAGCTAACATGTCTCTAGTCTGCCCTTTTAAGAGCACCCAGAGTAATATGAAGAGACATAAAACTCTGGGTCAGAAAAAAGTCTGGTATGAGCGATAAGCAGCAAAACATAACAATAACAGTTATACTAAACCATACCTGAATCTGGACCTGCAACCAAAGAGTCAGCACAACAAGATGTACAATACTCTAAGGTAACACTAACATATAGTGTAAATATATGGGGGAGGGGTGTGCATGTCATAGTGATATCAAACAATCAAGCATAGCAACCATCCTCACATCTCTCACTCAGTGCGTAAAGCATATGATATCCACCGCTTTGACCACCCAAATCCTTGTTAAGATCACTCTTCCCCATGGAGTCATGGCGACTCCACTACACTAATCCATCTCCTCTAGTCCTTGCTATGTCCACTCTGCCCCCATGAAGTCATGATGACTTCACTGCACTGGCTCATAGCCATGCTACGATCACTCTGCCCCATGGAGTAATAACTACCCCACTGCACTGATCCGTAGCCTAACATCCATCTCGGTGGTGAATCAAAGTTATGGACGTCGACAACTCCTTAGCACACGTCCCGCAGCAAAGCCCAACTCATGAAGTTAACCCGTTGGTTCCCAACTGGATCCTGAGTACAAGCTTCTTATTTGGACTACCTTTGCATCTCGAGTTCTTGGCCATCACCAGATCGGTCTTCTTCTTTTTTCATCGGTTCGGTTCGATCGTTCCATCGGTTCATGATCGGTTCTCTAGGTCGGCTCGTGACCAAGCTTCACAGTTCGAGCATGAACTTCCTCCCTCGGTTCGGTCCTACTCGTTCGTGGCTTCCAGTTCGGTTCGTGTGCATCCACTGGGTTCGGGTCGGGCTCCTCAATTCGTGATGTCCTCTTCGGAGCATTGGTTCATGACTTCCACTTCGTATCGGTTCGGGGTATGCGAAGCACAAGCGGTTCAGGGTCAAGCCTCCTGGCCCTAGCAGGCGGTTCGTGATACACCCAGGCGAGCGGGTCTGGGTTGGTTCGGGAGTCACGAGCGGGTCGGTTCGGCTAGGGCGATTCAATCCGGTCCTCTGCATATTTTCCTGCAACTCTTCCAACGACTGTTTTACGCCATACAACGGCGTTTTCGACCATTCTAACTTTTCTATTCAATCACAAAGCATACCATACAGTCATAGCAACATGTATAATCAACCACAAACACCAAAACAATAATATGATGTATTAAAATGGATCAAACATACCCGAAACCCATATTTTCATCTTATCCCCCTTAATCATGTTTAAGCATATAATTAGAAAAACTTATCCAAATTAGCCCAAATTTCTTTTAGAGCCCTAAAATAATATTTTAGAATTTTACAAATTTTTCCAGATTTTTCTTAGTTATAATTTCGGTAATTATCACTAATCACCCCTAATTAGTTGTAATTAGTGAAAAACAGTGCAAACCACTCACCTTAGCCACAAGTAAATCCTATATCTGAAAATATCTCTGATTTGGGTTAAATCTCTATGCAACACAGCAGCTCTATTCCCAATTTGATGCTAATTTCCCTTGATTTGATGTAGCTTGGCTTAATCTCCGATTAGAAAGCGATTAGGAGCGATTTGGAATGAAATTAGGAGGTCGAGGCCATGGCTAGACTTGAAGGAACAAAAAGTGGCAGTTGGAAAATGATAAAAACCGAATTTCCTAACCCTACCAGCCTTCCCATAACCTTAATCCCGAAATGGGTTATGGGCCCACTCACTAATCACCCTAATTAGGCCCGGTTAAGCTGTTTTTCGCCTTACAAACCTTGTTTCAGCCATATCTCCCAAATGGTGAGTCCTTTTGACTAATGTGACCACTCTATGGAATTGTAAACCATCATCCAAATAAAATGGAAGTAGTTTAGGTCAAAACTCCTTTCCAATCAAAAGTTATAGGCAAAACAAGATTCTCCAAGGGCAAAACGGTCATTTAAAAATCGGCAAAAATCATGAACATGGGAAATGACCCCAATAGTCGTCTCCCAAATTTACATGGCTATACGACTTTTCATGAGAAAGAAATAAATATTCTACGATCCTCTAATGCGTAGAATGTGGGTCGTTACATTCTTTTCCCCTTAAGAAATTTCGCCCTTGAAATTCCTTAACTAAGAAACAAGCAAAGGATCTTGCACGCCTATCAACCATTCACAGCAATCAAACATACAAAACAAACAAACAAGTCTATCCTAGCATGCGGAAAACTAAATCGCAATTAGAATCTTACCAGGCAAAGAGTTCTGGATACGTCTTCCTAATGCTCTCCTCTGTCTCTCAGGTACAGTCATTCTCATTCTCACCCCACTGAACTTTGACTAGATCCACCGCTTTCCTTCGAAGTTGTTTCGTATCGTCCTCGACAATACGAATCGGCTTGCGGTTCCCAACCGTCTCGGGGTCTACTTCAACATCATCTAACTGATCAGGTGAAATAGTCACATCGGGGTCGTGCATGAATTTCCTTAATTGGGAAACATGTAATACGTTGTTAACTCCCGCCATCTTGTCTGGTAATTCAACTTTATACGCCAAATTCCCAACTTGCTCAACAACTCGTAATGGACCAACAAATCTTGGTGCAAACTTTCCTCTCCTACCAAATCGAATAACATTCTTTAATGGAGAGATCTTGACAAATACTAAGTCACCAACGGAGAATTTCAATTCTCTTCTCCTTCTATCAGCATAACTCTTCTGCCTATCTTGGGCAGGCTTCATTCGTTGTTGAATGATCTTGATCTTGTCTGAGGTTTCTTTTATCACATCTGACCCAAGCACAAATTTCTCACCAGTTTCTAACCAACATGATGGTGAGTTGCACGGTCTTCCGTACAATGCTTCAAATGGAGTCATTCCAATACTAGATTGGTAGCTATTATTATATGCAAACTCAACCAGATGCAAATGGTCATCCCATGATCCACCAAAATCTAATATACAAGCTCTCAAGAGATCTTCTAATACACGATTCACCCTCTCTGTTTGACCATCTCTTTGAGGATGATACGCAGTACTGAGATATAATTCTGACCCTAGATCCTCTTGTAAGCTCTTCCAAAACCCACTAGTAAACAATGGGTCTCGGTCACTCATAATGCTTTTAGGTTCTCCATGGAATCTCACTACCCATTTCATATACGGTTCTGCTAACTTAGCTGTCGTTCTATTTGATTTGATCAGTATGAACCTTGCACTTTTGGTCAATCGATCTACAATCACCCAAATACTATCATGACCTGATCTAGTCCTTTGTAGACTATCAATGAAATCCACCGAGACTTGTTCCCATTTCCATTCGGGAGTTTCTAAAGGTTGCAACAGACTACTAGGTTTCTTTTGCTTAGCTTTAACTAACTGGCAGTTCATGCATTTGGATATAAACTTCCCAACGTCTCTTTTCATCACTTCCCAGTAGTAGGTCTGCTTCATATCTCGATACATTTTGTTACCACCGCGATGTATAGTTATTTTTGAGTGATGACATTCTCTAAACACTTCATCTCTCAATCCATTGACATTGGGTACAACCAGTCTTCCATTCTTCCTAAGCCATCCATCTCGATCAAGCCCATACTCGTTCATCTCCTCATCGATGCCCATCTTTATCTTAGAGATGATTTTCAATAAGTTAGGATCATCCCTCTGATTGGAACTAATCCGCTCAATCAAAGTGGGTCTGATCGTCAAACTTGCTAACATTTCTGTATCCAATTCCCACTTTGGTCTGAAATCATACCCATCGATGTACTCCAGTTGCTTCCATTCGAGAAACATAGCCCCTAAACTGACATGTCTTCTACTCAATGCATCAGCTACTGCGTTGCCCTTTCCTGGTGTATACGCGATATCGAAATTATTGGAAGCCAAGAGTTCTAACCATCTCTGCTGTCGGAGATTTAGATCCTTATGAGAGAAGAGATACTTTAACGATTTATGATCAGTAAACAACTCGAATCTTTCTCCCAAAGATAATGTCTCCACATCTTCAATGCGAACACGATCGCTGCCAATTCCAAATCGTGAGTAGGGTATCTTTTCTCATGTGGTTTCAGTTGCCGACTTGTATAAGCTACAGCCCTACCTCCTTGCATCAACACAGCACCTAGCCCGGTATAACATGCATCTGTGTATACCGTCATCTCTTCATTCCCTTTAGGAATAACTAACACCGGTGCACGCGTTAACTTTTCCTTTAGACTCTTGAAGGCATTTTCACACCTTTCGTCCCAAACAAAAGCTTGATTCTTCTTGGTCAACTGAGTCAACAGTGTTGCTATCTTGGAGAAGTCTTGGATAAACTTACGATAATATCCAGCTAATCCCAAGAAACTTCTTATGTCTGTTGCATTCTTGGGCGTAGACCAATCTTGTACCGTATCCACCTTCGCAGGGTCCACGGCAATACCATTCTCTGAAACAACATGGCCTAAGAATCTCACTTCCCTCCTCCAGAAGTGACACTTAGAAAACTTTGCTTTCAATTGGTGTTTTCTCAACACCTCCATCACTATCCTCAAATGTTCAAGGTGTTCTTCCTCTGTCCTCGAATAAACAAGTATATCATCCACGAACACAAGAAAAAACTTATTCAACTGATCTCTGAACACCCTATTCATAAGATCCACAAAATATTTTGGTGCATTGGTCAACCCGAAGGGCATGACCAACCACTCATAAAATCCAGACGGCGTCCGAAATGCCGTTTTAGCTATACTCTCAGCTTCCACTCTAAGCTGATGAAAACCTGACGCGGGATCCAACTGGGAGAACACTCTCGCGTCACTCAACTGATCAAACAAATCATCTATCCGCGGTAGAGGATACTTATTCTTCCTCGTCACCTAATTCAACTCGCGGTAGACCACACATAATCGAAGGGAACCATCTGCCTTGGTAGCAAACACAACTAGTGCCCCCCATTCAGAAACACTTCTTCTGATAAATCCCTTCTTCAAAAGATCGCTCACTTGCACCCCGAGCTCTTGATGCTCCCTTGGTGCCATACGACGAAGTGGCATCACTATAAGTCTGGCATCTTTCACTAAATCAATACGGAACTCAATCTCTCGGTGTGGTGGAAGTCCGGTCACTTCCTCGAAGATATACGGATACTGGCCAACAACAGGAATTCCTGCTAACTCGTCATGCGGGATGTCGAGGGAATTTAGAAAACTAGCCATCACCTCATCACTAGGTAGGCCACCAAACACTCCCCTCCGCCGATAATCTGCCCTAATAGTCACCGAAAATCCCTCATAGTCTACCACCACCCCATATCTTTGGAGCCAATTGACTCCCAAAATAATGTCAAACCCAGTAAAGCCCAAAACAAAGTAATCACAAGCAAACATACATCCATGACTCGATAAGACCACAATACGACAAATCATACTAAGGCTAGTCGAACCACCAATTGGGTTCGTCACCGCTAAAGGTCTATCAACTATCTCGGGTTCCAATCCCAACCTATCTACCAGGTCACTAGATATGAAGGAACGGGAAGCCCCAGTATCAAACAATACTCGAACAGGAACATCATAAACAGAAAGCATACCTTGGATAACGACATTCTTTCCTTTCTCCGCCGCAGTTGGGGCATTTGACGAAGAAGGGACAACATTGATGGCATATGCTTTCACAATCTGCTTCTATTTAGGGGGTCGTAGACATTTATCCTTGTGATGTTCCACTTGGCCACAGTTGAAGCACTTCCTGTCCGCTGTCTTTGCTTGACATTTTTTAGCATAATGGCCCTTCTTGCCACAGCTAAAGCACTCAACATCTTTCTTATTTTTCTTTTTATCGCCATCCTTGGTCTGATTCTGCTTTCTCTTATTCTGAGAACCATTCTTGCTCCACCGCTTGCTTTCGGCTTTGGCTCTTCTACAGATGCAACCTCAATCTTCGACTTAGGGTATAGAATCTCTGATCTCAAAGCTTTCCCCACAATCGATTCAAATGTCTCATCAATGTGGTTAATAAGCCTTTCCCCCAAGTATCCATCCAAACCAGTTATAAACTTCTCGTTCTTCTTCTCAGCAGTATCTATAAGGGATAATCCATATTTCGATAAAGTATCAAACTCAGCAATATATTCCGAGACTGCCCTACCATTATGCTTAAGCTCCAAGAACTTCCTAAACAATTCTGATTTCTGAGCAGCTGGGATAAAATTTCACTGAATCGGGCCTTAAACCGATCCTATGTAACTTGATCATCTGGAGTAGCTGCCTTAATAGCATTCCACCGATTCATAGCCCGTCCTTGCAGCTGACGGGATGCTAGCTTCCTCTTCATCGCATCATCGATCCCTAAGTCTTCGAAGATACGCTCATAGCTATCCAACCAATCTTGAACTTCTGTAGCCGATTCTGTTCCGTGGAACGGCTTCCCACCAAGACTAGTGTAGTCTTTACAGAGCTTGGCGAAATCGGCCCTAGGCGCCTGCACCGCTGCACCACCACCATTTGTAGCATTAGGAGCTGCCATCTGAACAACCCTAGGCATCTCTCTCATGAAGTCGGTGAACATCGTCCTCATATCAGGAGCATTCCCATTATTAGCTCCTCTACCAGTACCCCTCGTATATCGGCTCATCGTTCGATCTGTAAAGAGAAACGATTAACCATCTCCATAGTGGTGCCAATGCAATGCGACTTCAACCTTAGATATACTAATAATATATATATAACTTTTGAAAACCAGAATAATCACAAATACGCGCTCTTATATACATATACTATCTCTCCCTGGTGTCTTTCCCTAGGTTAACAACGCAGCCTGGCTCTGATACCAAATGTGACAGCCCGCCCCGCACCAGCCGACAATTCCCTGAAATGCTCTGTATTGATGCCCAACTAGCACGGGACGGTCGCCAGAAGAAAAGGAAAGGAACGGGGTTTAAAGCGATGAATCAATACAAGGAACCTGTAGCATATCTCACAGCGCATGGAATAAAATATAATGATAACATACTTTGACATAAAACAGGCGAGACAGTGCATAAGCTGAAAATTAAACATCGTAGCAGCGGAAAATCCAAATAATGCTTATGTTCCACTTCATCATTATTACAACTTTAAAACTGTATCTAAAGCAAAATAAAGGAAAGGTACACTACTAATGCCCAAAGTAGTGACCAGTAGCGACACAGGGAGAATATATATAGAATAGTACGTGTAAGCCTCCTGCTCGTCTCTGGACAACTACTCATGCACAACTAGCCAACCTGTCTCTAGTATTCCCGTTTAAGAGCACCCAGAGTAATAAGAAGAGACATAAAACTCAGGGTCAGACAAAAGTCTGGTATGAGCGATAAGCAGCAAAACAGAACAATAACGTGTATACTAAACCATACCTGAACCTGGACCTGTAACCAAAGAGTCAGCACAACAAGATGTACAATACTCTAAGGTAACACTAACATATAGTGTAAAGACACGGGGAAGGGGTGTGCATGTCATAGTGATATCAAAAAACCAAGCATAGCAACCATCCTCACATCTCTCACTCAGTGCGTAAAGCATACGATATCCACCGCTTTGACCACCCAAATCCTTGCTATGATCACTCTTCCCCATGGAGTCATGGCGACTCCACTGCACTAATCCATAGCCTCTAGTCCTTGTTATGTCCACTCTGCCCCATGAAGTCATGACGACTTCACTGCACTGGCTCATAGCCATGCAACGATCACTCTGCCCCATGGAGTAATAACTACCCCACTGCACTGATCCGTAGCCTAACATCCATCTCGGTGGTGAATCAAAGTTATGGACGTCGACATCTCCTTAGCACACGTCCCGCAGCAAAGCCCAACTCATGAAGTTAACTCGTTGGTTCCCAACTGGATCATGAGTACAAGATTCCTATTTGGACTACCTTTGCATCTCGGGTTTTTGGTCATCACCGGATTGGTCTTCTTCTTTCTTCACTCGGTTCGGTTCGGTCATCCCATCGGTTTGTGATCGGTTCTCCAAGTCGGCTCATGACCAAGCTTCACAGTTTGGGCGTGAACTTTCTCCCTCGGTTCGGTCCTACTCGTTCGTGGCTTCTAGTTTGGTTCGTGTGCACCCACTAGGTTCGGGTCGGGCTCCTCAATTCGTGATGTCCTCTTCGGAGCATCGGTTCGTGACTTCCACTTCAGATCGGTTCGGGTTATGCGAAGCACGAGCGGTTCAGGATCAAGCCTCCTGGCCCTAGCAGGTGGTTCGTGATACACCCAAGCGAGCGGGTCTGGGTCGGTTCGGGGGTCACGAGCGGGTTGGTTTGGCTGAGGCGATCCGATCCAGTCCTCTGCATATTTTCCTGCAACTCTTCCAGCGACTGTTTTACGTCATATGAAGGTGTTTTCGATCATTCTAACTTTTCTAATCAATCACATAGCATACCATACAGTCATAGCAACATGTATAATTAACCTCAAACACCAAAACAACAATATGATGTATTAAAATGGATCAAACATACCCAAAACCCATATTTTCCCCTTAACCCCCCTTAATCATGTTTAAGCATACAATTAGCAAAACTTATCCAAATTAGCCCAAATATCTATCAAAGTCCTAAAATAATATTTTAGAATTTTACAAATTTTTCTAGATTTTTCTAAGTTATAATTTCGCTAATTATCACTAATCACCCCTATTTAGCCGTAATTAGTGAAAACAGTGCAAATCACTCACCTTAGCCACAAACAAATCCTAGATCTGAAAATATCTCTGATTTGGTTTGAATCTCTATGCTACACAGCAGCTCTATTCCCAATTTGATGCTAATTTGCCATGATTAGATGTAGCTTGTCTTAATCTCCGATTAGAAAGCGATTAGGAGCGATTTGGAATGAAATTAGGAGGTGGAGGCCATGGCTAGACCTGAAGGAACAAAAAGTGGCGGCTAGAAAATGATAAAAACCGAATTTCCTAACCCAATCAGTGTTCCCATAACCCTAATCCCGAAATGGGTTACGGGCTCACTCACTACTCACCCTAATTAGGCCCGGTTAAGCTGTTTTTCACCTTCCAAACCTTGTTTCAGCCATAACTCTCAAACAGTGAGTCCGTTTGGCTAATGTGACCACTCTACGGAATTGTAAACCATCATCCAAATCCAATGAGAGTAATTTTTGGTAAAAACTCCTTTTCAATCAAAAGTTATAGGCAAAACAAGATTCTCCAGGGGCGAAATGGTCATTTAAAAATCGGCAAAAATCAAGAACATGGGAAATGACCCCAATAGTCGTCTCCCAAAGTTACATGGCTATACGACTTCGCATGAGAAATAAATAAATATTCTACGATCCCCTGATGCGTAGAATGCGGGTCGTTACAAGAATCATACCTCTTCACCAACATAATAATTCAATCTTCCAGAATAGGAGTTGTAAATAAAACAATCACCAACCCAGAATTTTGACTAGAATCATGGACTTGACCAATCTTTTTTGTATTGTGTTATCTTCTAACTGCTTTCCAAAATAGATATAACTACAAACTTGGAGGAATAAAGCACAACAATAACTCGTCTATAAGGCATCTCTAAGCTGATTCATCCATACGAATATGTCCAGTAAGCCTTTTACTGTATGTTGTTCTTCTGCAATTTTTCAAATGTTGCTTTATTTACTGTAGACAAGGCTACAAGAAGGTGACAAAAGTCTTGGCTACTTATAGACTGTCCAATATGGTCGAAGTTCAAACCCCGAATATAATCTGGTAAAGCATAAGCGCGTGGGGCAACTCGAACCCAATAGGAGTCAAAGTGTTTGGCCACTACAAATGGCTCACGTCCTCATACTCTCAATAAAAGCCGATTCTATATGTATATCGCCGAACATTGCATCCCATAGGAGAGGATCAAAAAGAATGCGCACTATACCATATAGCTATAGCCAACAACGCTCCCCCAATACCAAATGAAAGGGCACGTAGGTACCTTAAAGCATACCCTCCGTCTCGAAAGACTAGATTGGAAGATGAGTGGATCATTCTGTTGAGGCACTAGAAAATATATGTACTGCTGCCAATATCGTTGTACCCCAATCTAACATATGCAACTGCTCAATATTTACAAGGCTAGCCAGAAAACCAAGTCGAATAGTCCCCTTGTTGTTGCTAAAAAAGATATAATAAAAAGGTCTTGATAACTGGAGTATGCATATCCTGAGTGGACGATGGGCAACTATATAGGCCTGCAAAGTAGGGAGGATTACGACACCTGAAACAACGGTCTAAGGGTCTAAACCAGGTAAATGATCGAAAAAACTCTCAACCTCCTCAAATGATCCACCAAAGGGGACGGGGACATAGACACGGTCGGGATGACCAACCTCAATGTCGGTGAGCATGTAAAAATCTAAAGGAATAAGCTCTAACTCAAAATCTGGAAAGTGAAAGGTGTGTGCACTAGGCCACCATCGCTCTGTAAGAGCCTCTACAAGGCATCAGTCAACATAAGCAAATCTAGGTAAATCTAAAAAGTGTCCAAATGGTGTAGCACGAAGTCTAACCGATATGGCCTCAGGTAACTGATCAAAATGTGTCATATAACATGCCTAACTACCTCGCATAACAACATGTCGAACCTGAACATATGATTATTTATTGAAAACATAAACTATTAAATAAAATTCATGTGTTGTAACATGGTTGACGATCTACGTAATAAAAATAAAAACTTATACCTAAGGCGTCGCAATAGCAACAGACACTCGATGTGTAATAGTCTGAGGCAGATCGTGCAGTACTCGAAGGTTGTTTGCAGTCATCATGGGATCTGGTGCGACATGAGCTGGTCAGACATTTGGATCCCTCGGAGAATGGATGACGCGTTTACCAGTTTTAAATTGACATGGCGACATATGGACGTAATAATAAATTAAAAATTGAAAAATTTCTTTCGTATAAATGAAAAAGTGGGCGGGTGACGCCTCATATAGGCGGAAAATCCAGGTGTTTGTGTTAACAAACGTCTTGTTTGTTGAACAAACGCCCCCTTTTCTTTTTATGGGGCCAGTTTTAAAAATTCTAGGCGTTTGTTCAATAAACGACTGGAAGTAGACATTTGTTGAATAAACGCCTAGTCCACAAACAGTTGGAATTTCTGGCTTTTCGAGGTATGGAAAGTCGAAAATCCACACACCCCTTTACAGTTGGAAATGCTCTAACATGCCAGCCATAGAAATCATGGAGCCATTGTCAAATAATCCATTCGAATCTTGTAAATGCATTTGTATTCACCTTTTACTAATTAATTCAAACTTGACCACTTTAAATTTTATTTCCAATGTAAAGGGTGACATTTGGATCTCCAACCATGTACGAACTGAAACAAAAAAAATTAATTAGCAAGGTAGGTTGACTAGCGGTGTCTTTTATGTTAATCATATTAGTGTGTGCTTAATCCATATATAGATATTAGTGTGTGCTTTTTGAGAGGGATCATGTGCTTAAACTGAATGGTTAAATTCCCTCTATAATTTACACGCGGATAACTGAACATTACCAATCCATTCACTTCGCTGCCAACCATTGGATTTCTTCCAACTCAAGCTTATAAATATGCAACTCGTCCTTTACTTCATTGCCAATCCATTCCCACATTATGAACATCCAACCCTCTGCTTAATCCATTCACTTAATTTAATCATCCACAGGGTATGTAGGCACATTCTCTGCTTTAAACCATTTTCTGATTAAATATTGTGCATGGTATGGTATTTCCATCTTGGGCACTTTTACACCATGCACCTTCTCTTCTTTAAACTGTGTTTATGTGGATATAAGATTTGATCAAATATAATCGATCTGTCTTCCATGCATCAGGTTACCTATATAGCTTTAAACTGATCAAATCCATTTTATGTATATATGCTACCTTTGTACTAATTAATAGGTTTATATTGTGTTTAATTTTGTCATTTTAAATGACCCAAAATTGTATACCTAGCTAGCTACACTGATTGACTGTTACATATGCTTATACATGAATTTAGGTAAAGTTTTATACATGAATTTAGGTAAAGTTTTATACCCAGTCAATGTACACTGATTGGTCGTTACATGTTTATGCGTGAATTTAGGTAAAGTTTTATACCCAGTCAATGTTTACACTGATTGAAACCGTAAAACAAAGTATACCCGCAGAGAAGCTCTAATTAATTACCACCAGAGGGTTGGCTGTTAACAATTCTAAGATGTTTAATTATCTGCTTTAAGATCCCTTGCGCGTGCATACATGCGATCAGACCAATTCCAAAGGCAATCACTGTAGCACTACTAAAGAGAGTTTCTAGCTATTGGGCTTTTCAGAACGCATATCGTCCGATCGACTGGTGCTAAAGAGAGTTTCGGGCTATTGGGCTTCGATTCGTTGAATCATGACAACTTTTGTCAAAAGGTTGGTCAGCACCAAGCGGCTTGCCAAATAGGATCATAAAATTCCATATTGAATTAAATACGTACCTTTTTGTTAAGCACTTAAATTTATTTCTCCTCTATTACTTCATTCCATACCTGTTTAACACATACTTATCCAATTCCAATTTATTTCAACTCAGTCCAGCCATTTTAACTCAATTTGCTAATTAATTGTCTAATTAGCTCTTTTGCCAATTTCACTTTTTTATTTGAACATAACATGTTCAAATATATTTTTACTTACTTATAAGCAAATTGAATTCCATTTTCAATTCAAGTTTCATATTTGATTTCAAATATGAATTCAAAAATCTAAATTACTTATCCAAAGTCTAACTTGATCTAAAACTCGATTAACCAACTATTTTTCCGCTTAGTTAATTATATTCAATAATAAATATCTGATTTTGTTTCGAAAATCTATCCATTTACTTCACTTGAGTTCATATTTATTTTATAACTCAAATCTGGATTTTTCTAATGGAAATCCAAATTTTTATTAACTTAAGTCCTTTGATTTTATTTCTAATAATAATCGTCACTATAACCATCTATGATGGTTAACAGTCATATTTCAAATTTTTAAGCATTTTGTAAATATATTTCTAATTATATATATTATTTATGATAAACTCATATATGTAACTGTTTTTTATGAATGTATTTATTTGTGTATATAATGACCATGCACGCATGTATTAATAGTTCATGAAGGCACATATTATTAATATACAAGCTATTTCTTTGGCTTAAATTATGCATTTTTATATTTGAATGTTAAATATTGTATGAAACAATCACCTATGATTCATATGGTTAATCGTGATAATCTAATTTTTCAACCGCTACCATAACTGTTACCATTATGGATGGCAACCATGCAAATGGTTGGTGCGGTTGAGCGGTTAATGGTTATACCGTAACGGTGCTACTTCAAACGATGTAATGCATTGTTTTCTTTTTGCAGAAAAAGAGGATCTTCATTTACTACTAATACATCAAATCTTTAACTTTAAAGATGTAAACACGTGGCTAGTTTTCAGATTAGAGAACATTGTTCATATATTTATGTATGTTATAGCGTCGTAAATCTTTAACAAAGTAACAAAATGTTTTAAATATGCATGCATGCTATCTTTAGTAAATATATAAAAATTGTTCTAATATGTACGTGTGTTATAGGTGAATATATCATACCATTACACTACAAGAATCAGCTCAGTTAGCGATGGTAAAAAACCATCGATGACCGTCACTAGCCGTCGCCAACCGTCACAAAATATGTGGAAGTTAAGCAAGTAGAGTCGAGCTTAGTAACGGCTGTGGACATCAATATAGTGACGGTTGGCAACGGCAAGCATGTCACGTGGACAAACGGTTATATTTTCTATACTCGTTAGAAGCCGTCACCAACCGTCGCTATATAGCCGTTACCAACCGTCACTTTCCGTAGCAAAATATTGCAAAAGTGCCATCACCAATCGTCGCTATTCGTGGCAAAACTGGGTAAACAACCCTCACAAGCCGTCGCCAACCGTCACCCTACGTGACCAGAAATCCATTACCAGCCGTCACTAGCCGTCGCTAAACTGCAATATTTTTTTTTTTGTTTTCCAGCAGCTAACAAGCCATCAAACCACACCACCTTTAACTCAACATATCTGCAACTCATACACAATCAGTTCCACATTTCATCACCTCAAACTCACATTCAATCACCTCATAAATGCTATAAATCAACTCATACACAACTAAATAACTAATAAACGATAAATATAAACAACAAACAGTCCAAAAACCATCAACACGTCCACATCAAATAAACAAACCATCATAGTCTCTACAAAACACCACAAACTTCTCAAGTTCGTGATCAACAAGTAGTTTATATTTACAAAGAAAGTGCAAAATATAAAAAAAGGACAAGTATCTACTCAGCCTCGTCGTCCTCGTCCTCCTCCATGGTAGCAGGCTCACTCGGCGGCATTATCCCATGCTCCTGAAGATATGCAGCAATCCGCGCATCCAACACGGTCTCGAGCTTGTTCTTCTGAAAATCCTCTAGAGCTGCAACCTGCTGTCGAAGTATGACGATCTCCTCCTCCTTCTAACACCTCGTATAAGAGGCCTGAGTCCCCGTTATCTGTAATTATTATATTATTAGCATGTATGAGATAAATTAATATTTTAATGGTATGTCATAAATTTAAAGTAGTTATTCGTGCCAGTATGAGATAAATTAATATTACATAGAAAGTGATATTTGTTTACGTGGATTGAGTACCTAAGGACATGAATTAGTAGTGATCATAGTTAAACATGCCAGTATGGATTTAAGTATATATAATAATATTTGAATATGTTTAAATATGTCAACACTTTAAATCTTTAATAGCATTTGGATATGTTTAAATCCTTTAATAAAACGCTTTACCTCTATGTTTCCAAAGTCGTAGTATCTACTCCTGGTAGGCGAGTCAATGATTTTGTTCCAAATGCGATTGCACTCCTCCACGTCCGGCTCTTGACCTAACTACGTTGCTTGAGCATTTAACGTCGCCATGTATTTGTCCTGCGATAGTGGACAATTATGGAATACATTAAATATTCAATTTCAAAATAACAATGTGAAATACAAATTATTACGAATGCTAACCATCGCTCCACGGGACTTAGTTCCCGTCCAGGTATATGAGGTGTTACCCTCCTCTTCTGTCCGCTCGACGACATGAGTCTGTGTAAACACCTCAGCAAGTGTAGGCTCCCGTTGGAGAGTCGACATATGAAATGATATAATAAATATTTGGAATTTATCAATACGATTTAAAAAGTTTAGAACTATCTGTAAATGTGATTTACCGTTCGTACCAATTCCCGACGATGTTGGGAGAAGGACTTAGACCCACCCTGATGCAAAGTAGGATTTTTGAGCCTGTTTGCTCGGTTTCGCTCTGAAAGCTCCTGTATATTTAATTATATGATTAATTGATGGATACACAAAATAAAATTTTAAAATATGCTTAATTAATTTACCCTCGCAACTTCCATGGTCCACAATTTCTGGAAATCAGCGTAGACCTCCTCGCTCATCCATTGAGGCATCCTTTTAGCTGCTTTTGCCTTGTATACATTGCCTGAATAATTTTTCCTCATCTTCTGGTTCCATGCGGTGAGGAAAACATCCATATCTTCTTCTCAGACCCATACAACAACCTATAAATTAACAAACAAATTGTATTACATATTTCGTATAATTTTGCAAATGAGAATACTTATAAGAACCTCCGCGAGGATGGCATTCCTAATCTGCATAGGAATATCGTCCCAGTGAGGCCATGCCTATGTCCACCTAGCGACATATGCGTTTTTAGACACACTTAAAACAACATCTCCTAGAATAATCTCAAACCCCCTGTAGAAATTACGAATTAGCATTTAATAACTTTTGAATACTAAACATTTATGAAATTAAAAACTTATCCTGCGGACTTGGGCGCGAGCTGTACGACCGAATGTAAATCCGATGCTGTACCGCTCGCACCTGCCTCTGAATTGTGGATAGGTCGGCGTCTAGGAGGCATATCTGTCATAAACATATTATTTTGTATAATAATAACTCATATATCATTATGCACATCCATTATCAAATAAACTCATACAACATATATTATCAAATGCAACTATTACATAAAAGAAGAAGAACCAGATAATAGATAACTGTAGCATATCATATAAGTTCACAACATAGCACATCATATAAAACATATCATTGTACGTCATAGCTCACAACATAACACATCATATAAAACATATCATTGTACATCATATGTAAACGACTAACGATACAAATAATATTATTCTTCTTCATTTTCTGGTTCAGTCTCGGTCTCATACTTTATATCGTTGTCTTCTGTACTCTCAAATGCTTGTATTAATTCATTTGATTCATCGTTCAAAGACCCTAAATTAACATCATTAGCAATTAATATTTCATCGTTTTGATTGATACGCTGCATCGTTTGGAATAGCAATTCCTTCAAATGTAAATCTTGCCTTTGTTTTAATTACAACAGGCCAATCTGCTTTATCTCTTTTTAAGGACGGATACGGAGCAAAGTAAACTTGTAATGCTTGTTTTGTCAATACAAAAGGATCATACTTATAGTAATGTGATGTGTGCTTTATTTATATAAACTTATAGTCTTTATGCATGTTGATTCCAGTACCAGGAACACTGCTAAACCAGTTGCACTTGAATGGAACACCTTTTTCAACGCGTTGTACATAATATATCAACTCTAAAATTTGTGTCAAGATGCCATAAATGCAGCTTTGTAATGACTATCGCACATCAGATTATCGGATGGCGTATGTCTTTTTGTAGCTTGTACGACCGCTGTAAATGCAGCTTCTGCAAGGTTAAATTTTGATTTCATGGTGATGTACTCAGCGATTACCGATAATTCAGTTCCACTTTCATAACCATTCCACAATGGCCGCTTAGCTGAAGCCAATAAATAATATATTTTTTTGGCTTCCGTGTTCGGTTCTTCTTCAATATTGACGTCATCGTCGTCAACCTGACCGGTAGGGAACATTGACCATGCTGCATCTTCCACCATATCTTCTATTGGATTCGTCATAATTAATTCGACCTCCGACGCTACAGGATTTACTACAGGCACAACAAGTTCTCCATGACGATCCCATAAATAATAATTTGGCACAAAACCTGATTTATACAAATGTAATTTAACGATGTCTGGTTTATGAAACCTCATCAGTTTACACTTACTACACGGACAACGAAACTCCTCGTAATTTCGATTATTAGATACAACAAATCTAACAAATTCATTTACACCATTATAGAAATGTTCTTTCACCGAGCCTTTCATTCCAATTCTAACTTCATACATTCAACTACGGTCAATGTAATAATGAAACATTTTTCCTGATTCAAAAATATATGTCGGTGATTTCGATAACACATACATATATTATTATAAAGCCTTTTGGGACTAAAGCTTTTATGCACCACACTGTTATATCTCGATAGTATTTCATTTCGGATTTCTCAACTAAACGATAAACTTTAAAACTTATCTTTCTGACAATTCCTATGCATTACCAAACTGTTTAAAAAAATTACCATTACATATAATAAATATGATGTTTTTACTGTTCAAAGAATTTATTCAACGCATGAATATTTTTAAATTTTTAATGGTTCATACATACAACAAAAATGATGTTTTTTTTTTTGTTCAAAGAATTTATTCAATGCATGAATATTTTTAATGGTTCATACATACAATAAAAATGATGTTTTTATTGTTCAAAGAATTTATTCAACGCATGAATATTTTTAGTGGTTCCTACATACAATAATAATGATATTTTTATTGTTTAAAGAATTTATTCAACGCAGCAACTATTTTATATAGTACATTTCAGAAAAGTTCGGCATTACAATGGTAGGGTGTTGTAACACAGGCACAGTGTATGAGCATTGCTCCTCTTCTAACCTAGTCCTTGCAACCTTACAACAATTTCATTTCCATAATTTCCACAATACAATTCATTTTCACAACACAACCTTTCAATAGTTTTACTTCAGTCATGGTTTAATCCAACAACATATATACCAACAACTCATTTACAAGGATTATCAAACTCATATACAACAATTTCAAAACCATCGATTTTAAATAGCTATATCCAACAACATATATACCAATCCCATATCCAACAATTACAAAACCAATATCCAACAATGTATATACCAATCAACTAAATTCACAAAATTTATTAATCGATTTCTAATCGATAATCACTAAAATAGCTTTTACATTTAAAATCTAATTGCCTATATTATAAATTCAATATCAATAATTGATTATTATCTATAAAGTAATGGTTCATTAACACATACATACGCACAAAATCAACTAACATACAATATTTACCAATAAACAAATAAATTCACATTTTAGGGTTTTCAATCATTACTAAATCAACTACATTAATTCAACAATCATTATATGATCACATAACATATACATTTAAATCATTATTAACTAATTAATTTAAGAAATATGTTAGAAATTATACTAGGAAGAGGAAGAAGCAATTACTGATGGAGAGGGGAGGACGGCGGCAGCATCGATCGGTGGCTTGTATGATTTTTTTTCCTTCTGAAATCGCGTTATGGAGAGGGGAATGAGGAAAGTCCTGTAGGCTCGCGGGTTATGCGTATATGGCTGACGGCTAGCGACGGCTGGTGAGGGCTTCTTTTTTTGGTCATCACCAGCCATCGCTATGATCCGCAACCATATCCGCCAATTCTTGTAGTGTTATCAGATTACATGATGTATGAACCAAAAGTAAGCAAAATTTAACCTTACCAAAAAGAATGTTCTCATTATGGATTTAAGGATCTTGAGATAAATCATATCTTGGATTTAAACAAAGTTTGTAAAGCCGAGGATGAAACAATGGAAAAATTTATACTCGAACACAGTCAGTCCTGAAACAAACACCATGCAGTTTTAGTGATTTCGGCGTTCGTTATATACCAAAATGCACAAATGAATACACTGCATTGATCTACGCGACGAGACAGATGCGACGATACACAGATATTAGTGTTCTGACCTTTCTATCAAAACTTCAACTTTTAACGATGATGCGTTGTTAGTTCATACAGAAAAATACCATCAAACGTAGAAACGTTTGAATTTCAAGAAATGAATTACGCCGTTCACTTCAAATGAGCAAAATATTTTATCTCACGTTAAGGACATGAATGTGATATAGTTGAAATGACTTAGGGTCCGTTTGATTTTGAACGTGGTGGAAGGGGCATTTGAAGGGGAATTGTTGGGAACGGGGAATGTGTTCTTTTTATGAAAGAGGCATTTTGGAAGTGGCAGAGTTATTATTTTATTGTTTTTGTATATATTATTTTTAATTGTTTGTATTTGTGTGTGTTTATTGTTGAACAGAATAATAGAACGCAGAGTACAAATTGCAGAAATAAAAATACATAATTGTGGAATACAAATTACATAATTAGTAAATACAAAAAACAAGCTACTGTGGTCGATACTGGGGTGGATACTAGGGTGTATACTGAGGTGGATACGGAGGGGGATTCATCTTAAACTGTCTGTATCATAGTGCTTGCTTGCGGACCTCGATTTCAAAACGCAGTCAGCCTCTTGCTTCGTCATCAGGAAGAATCATGAACGTATCTTGATTATCCTTACTTGTGAGAGTTGATATTGCGTGGGGCATATCGATACCATCAAATGTTCTTGCACGGTCTATTGCTTGCTTAACCTTCGGAATTTCAGTACAAAGTGGGTTTGCGTTAGAGGACGGCGAATCACTAGCATTTGTATCGGGATGTGAATTCGGACTGTCGGGGTCAGAACGAGATTTCTTAGTCACTTACCTGGAGTGTATCATATCAACGATTTCTTCCAACTTCGAAGAAGTTTCAGTTCTACCTCTTCTGCCAGACCGAGGTTTAGATGAAGAACCTGCACCCCGTTGTTGGTTAGGAGGCTCAGGAATCGCTTGTTGAGTCTGAATGTCTTATAGTGACACTTGAGTTTCATCGAAGAAGAACGTGAGATGTAAGAACTCCGATGGAGGAGAATGTGGCTCTGGTTGCACGTTTTGACTAGTAGAGCCTGGAGTGTAAGCGCCAGATCCTATTGCCGAAAATTTGCTCCAGTTTTGTCAAATTTTCTATCGGGGACGTCTTGTACTTTAACACCATAGGTCCGTACTCCTAAATAGACGTTTAAGTTGTAAACTAGTAGATGAAATACAGTACTGAACTTGTAAATTTACAAAAAAGGAGTTAACAATGTTTTAGCGCCACTCGATCACCCCACCAACTTTCGCTTCCACTCACTGTTCCGTATTTAGGATCCCATCCGGCGCCCGTTTTGTCATTCAAATTGCGCCATACAGTCCATTTCATTTTATAAGCGTCGTACTTAGTTGTCACTTGTTCAGTAGAGACTGGGATTTCGGTCCGTGATGTAGATAAAGACTCGTTCAGAGTACCGGTAATCCTCTTGTGTATCCCTTTTTTGTTCTTTCCAGCAACTTGGTAAGCTTCAACAGCTATACGGAGAAACTCTGAAGTAGCAAACGAAGACCACACTTTTGGAGGACGGCGAAATGTTTCTTTCAGACGATTTACTTCAGCCATTGTCGTTGAAAAATTGATGAGTTTGCAGTGTGAATTGTTGACGGAAATGGTGTGGATTGGTGAAGGGAAGAGGTTGGATTTATAACTTGGCAAAATATAGCCGTTTGTAAATGTTTCTGTTAGCGTCAGACGCCGCGTCTGATTCTAAAGCTCCAATTCCAACCGTTCGTCTTGAAGGGGCAAAAGTGTGGGTCCCACTGTGAACGCGTCCGATGCGTCGGACACAGACGCAAACACTACAAGGATTGAACAGTATAGCAACGGTAGGTTCCAACGGCCATTGACCAACGGCTTCCAACGGAAGCGAAAAATGTGTATTTTATTATGGAAGAAAAATATTGGCCGTTGGAAACCGTTAGCGGCCGTCGGTTATAAAACCGATGGAGGCCGTTGGTAGCCGTTACACGGGCCTGCAGCTAAACAGCCCAAAGCTTCTCCTTCTTCCCCATTTTGCTTTCACCACGAATTTCAACCCAAAAACACCAAATCCCACCCTTTTAATTCTGAAATCACCTTATTCTGCGCCTTCATCCGCCAAGGACGTCTCCAAGTTGGTCAAGGCACTCTCTTCTCCTCTCTAATCTCGGATTCTCTCCAATTTGAAGGTATGTTTGTGTGTATTAACCCTAATTTTGTTAATTAGTGTATGTTTGTATGTATGATGCTATTAATTAGTCTCTAATGTAGGGTTTAATCATTTAAGTTGCTAATTTAGGGTTTTTATTTATAAATTACTTAGTTGTTAATTAATTTAGGGTTTTAGTTAGTGTAATTGGTTGTTGTTAGTATGTTTGTATTTATAGATTTATTTGATTATGTTGCTAATCTAGGGTTTAATTAGTTCAAGTTGAATATGTATATATGTATACATGTATAGTGATGTATGCATTGAAAAATATATTTAATTTATTGAAAACATGTGGTGGAAACGCTCACAACTCAATGTTGAAAATATACATGTATAGTTCGATTCTATGTTGAAAATATACGTATATATGATAAAATTCATATACGTACAATTCAAAGTAGTTAATTAAGGCGCTAAGGCGTAGAAACGCGCACGGCTTGAGCATTGGCCTTTTTTTAAGTTCTGCAACTGATCTTATTGAAGTGACACATACTTCCCGTTATTATAAGTACGATCCTTTTGTACTTGCCAAACAAGCTCTTCAAGTTTATTATGCTCCTTATCCATCTATGAGAAGAGACAAAATAGATTGGTGGGCTGTTTTCAAAACAAAGGCAAGGTTTACTTTTGACGGATGTAATATTATCGATGACAAAGCTTATCAAGCAGATGTCGACGAAAATCCAGAAGTAGTAATAACCGATGATCAAACAGATTTTGGACCTCTAAACGATGAATCAAACACATTAATTGACGTATTTGAGACTACAAATGAAACAAATATGGAGGAGGAAATGGAGTCAGAATCTGAAAGTGACGAGGACGACTAACCAATAATCCTCATTTTAAAAAGGTAATTTTATGTTTTTTTACCTAGTACGAATCAAATTCATATTTTGTAGGTATTTCTTATGTTATCTATGTATAAGTAACTCATATGTTAAGTAGACATGTCTATTAACAAGTAACATATAGAATCATAACATTTCCTATTCATATTATCTTATACCTTGTTTTTACATAGCTATTTCTTGTTTATGCTATATACGTTATGTTGTTATCTGTAACAGGTGATGTCGCAAGGTGGTGATGAGGGTAGTCCTTCGGACTTATCTCGTCCTATGGTCTGGCTTAAGCCAAAAGCCAGCTGAGGGTAAATACTAAGTTTTTAGTATAAATTTAATTCATGTACAATAAATTATATAATTTTTTGTTCGAACAGACAATATTTTTTTTCCCGTTTATCACAGGGGTTTGAGTTGAAGCCGTCCAACACAGTCTTGAAGATATCTAGACGTGCATATCAGGCTCGCACGACTGCATGTTGGCCCACATGGACGTCGGTACCCGACATTGTGAAGGAGACAATATGGCATGATTTTCTGGTATGTGTGATATAACATTTATTATGTTAAGTACTCATGCTCTTATTTGATAACATCATCTATGTATGCTATTTTTTTGTTAAAATGCAGGGTTCAGTGGATCTGCAAGAGACGGATTTGGATCTCGTCAAGTGCCACTGGAATTCTAAAGTGGTAAAAAATTACAGAGAGACAATGAATAGTTTGAAATCAGGTGGGAAAAAACCGAATTGGATAGGCGAATCAGTGTGGGATGAGTTTCTTGCTTATTGGAACAATAATGAGGATTTTCTGGTAAATTTACTGCATATTTAATTTAAGTTATTCTATTCATTTAATATGTGATTTGGAATAATACATTTTTAAAAACAAATTAAATGTATAGGCATCATCTGAGAGAAATGCAGCTAACAGGAGCAAGAATCCTGTTACGCATCGAGGTGGGTCGAAGTCGTTTCAGCACCATCAAGAGGATCTGGTATATTTAATAATTGCATCGTTTAAATTTAATAGCTGATTTAACTTTAACTTTTAATTTACAAACACACATATATACGTATATGCATGCTTATTTCAGGAGAGAGTGTGTATAGCTCCTATGTCGTACTGGGATGTTTTCGAGCATACTCATGCATTAAGTCAGACTGACGACACATGCTTAGTTTCGTACAGTTGGGACCATGATGATAAGGCGCGTGAGCGATATGTAAGTATATAATAATTAATTTATAGGTATAATTTAATTAAGATAATGTTATCTAATTTCATTTGTTTTATGTTTAACAAGAGAAATTTTAAGCACATAAGGCACAGTTACCGGAATCTACTGGTAAGACTGAGTTGACTAAGGATGAGGAGGACATGATATTTGATGCTGTCATGGATAAGCCCACCCGGAACAGACGATACGGTTATGGAAATCTAGAGGTAATACTCAAATTATTTTACATCACACATGCTGAACAATTATCTATCAACTCATTTTACATCACTAATACAAAAAATATTGGTGAGGTTAAGAGTATACCTTGAGGATAATCATGTAATTTAATTGTATAATTTATTTATTTTCGAAATGTTCATAGTTTTGCTTCTTTCAATTTCGATGTACTCGTTAAATAAGATCATTTAGTATACGTAAAACAAAGACAACAATGTTGTTAATAAAAAAATTATGATATGACTAATTATACATGTACTCGTAAATGATACAGGTTAGATCATCTCAGGAGGTGTATCAGAGGGCTCAGGACAAGGAAGTAATCGAACAGCTAAAACAGAAATTGTGGAGCTTCATGAGCGTGAGGATCGGCGTGACCAGCAGTTGGAGTTGCTTAATCAGAAGCTAGCGGGGTTCATCGCCCAGCACGGCACGCCACCTTCATCTTCCAGTGGAGAGAGTTGATCAGGTTAGCGTTTGGACTTGGTTGTGTGTGTTTTGAGAGTTAGTAAGGCTTGCTACATGGTTATTGTATATACTGATGGTTTGGACATGTTATGGTGCTTTGGTGATGGTGTGGTGTCTTGGTTATGATGTTTGGACATGCTTGTGTTGTTTTGACTACGTTTGGACATGGGTTATGATGTTTTGGCGATGTATGTTATGAAAATATTGGTTAGTTAATGTGTTTTGTGTTTGATTTTTATTTTTTACTTTGATTGGGTGTATATATGGTTTAGATTTTTAGTTATATGCTCGGATTGAAGCAGTTTTAATGGTTGATTGTGTTGTGTGTGGATTGTAGTAGCAAATCTGAAATCTGTTAAAAAAAAAAGACTCAGATTTCCAACGGTGAGTAACGGCGAGTAACGACTTATTGGTCATCTACAACCAACGGTTTCCAACGGCGAGAAACGGTGTATTTGCAACGGTTTCCATCCTTTTTCAACGTCCCTTTGATCAGAAATATGAGACACATGGTCATATCTTCCAGTTGGAAGCCGTTGGAAAGTGGGCGTTGTTTGCATTGGAAGTCGTTGGAAACTGTTGATCCATATACCAACGGGTTGACCAACGGCCTCCAACGGCGTTTGCAACGTCCGCCAACGGCCCCTGACCGTTGGAAACTACTGTTTCTCTTGTAGTGAAACTTTAATTGTCCAGTTCATAAATTAAACTTTACCTTAGTGCATGGACGTACAAGTTTTATTTATAATATAAGCACTAGGAAAGCAGTGCTAAACACCAAAAATACCATATTTTGGTGGTCAAATTATAGTATTACAAGTGTTGTTTGGTAGTGTAGCACACTACAAATCAAAATACCTTCAGTTCAGTGATTCGAATCAACCTTACGTTTTATATAGTGAGACTAATTCCTTGACCGTGTAGACCGAGTAGTGAGCAAAGACCAAGTAGTGATCCTGCACTCTTAATACACGCGGATCATGAATCCTGGCCGTTTGATTACTCTGATCTTGAATGAGTAGATAGATATTTACAACAGCGTCGCCTGCAAGCAAGATGCCCTATAAATATCCATCACCTCATTATCATCTCTGCTTCTAATTCATAACCATTCATACCAAATATTTTTCATTACATTCTTCGATTTAATCATCCGATCCACAGGGTACGGCTGTTTTGACCTTTTAATCCTTCATCTAATCACTTAATCTTGATTTAATCATCATCAACTTAATTTATTTTTTCCGTTAATTAAATACTGTGCATGGTTTTAACTATTAATTATCAGCTTGGGCACTTTTTCACCACCTTCTCTGCTTTAAACTGTGTTTATGTGATTAATTCTTTACGATTTCATGATCAAAGATAATCGATCTGTCTTTCATGCATCAGGTTACCTATATAGCTTTAAACTGATCAGATCCGTCAGATCCGTTATATATATATATATATGCTAACTTTGTACTAATAGGTTTATATTGTATTTAATTTTGTCATTTCAAATGACCCAAGATTGTATTTAATTTTGTCACCGCAAACATCAATGATAAATTCATATACCTGTAATTGTTTTTTTTAGTGTATTTATTTGTACCTATAACGACGACGCACACATATATTATTAGTTCATGAAGGGACATGTTATTAATATACAAATTATTTGTTTGACTTAAATTACCAATTTTCATATTTGAATGTTAAATGTTGTATAAAACAATTACCTATGGTTGGTATGGTAACAAGTGTTTATTAATAATTTACCAAATATTTAGCTTCAAAGATGTACGGTCAGCTTTATGAACCTTAAAAGGTTTTTAAAGACTTTTACTTCTCCCTCACGCCAGCGAGACCAGTTCCACAATTAGCTTTTGTGTGCTTTCAGGAGTGAATAGTGATCCTGCACTAAATCCACTCGGATCACTATCCCAACCGTTGATTATTTTTCGCTAACTCTATAAAACAACCGATAGATATTTACCTGAAGCAGTGAAAATAGAGTAAAGATAATTTACCTCCTATTTTCCTGCATCAAAACCCTATAAGTATGAGTCCAACCCTTTCACTGCCTATCCACATTTCTCACTTCACTTCGTAGGGCTATTTTGACTTTTTAATCATCCGATCTACAGGGTACGTAGGGCTGTTTTTGATCCTCCATCTAATCGTTTAATCTTGATTGATTTAATCACCATCTTAATTAATTTATGTGATTAATTCTTTGTGATTTAAACTGTGTTTATGTGATTAATTCTTTATGATTTCATGATCAAAGATAATCGATCTGTCTTTCATGCATCAGGTTACCTATATAGCTTTAAACTGATCAGATCCGTTTAATATATGTATGCTACCTTTGTACTAATTAATTAATAGGTTTATATTGTTTTTAATTTAATTTTGTCATTTCAAATGACCCAAGATTGTATAACTAGCCACACTGATTGACCGTTCATGTTTATATGTGAGTTTAGGTAAAGTACTATAAGGGAGATCCCCGTTAAATATAAAAATTTTACCAGCTATTTATTATAACATTTTGAATGAAAAAATAAATAAAAAAGTTAAACATCTTTTAATTAGATTCTGCCACGTGGTTTTATATTTAAGCATTAAGGGCTGGCTGTTAACAATTAATTCTAAGATCTTTAATTATCTGCTTTAAGATCCCTTGCGCACAGCATGCATTCGATCAGACCAATTCCAAAGGCAATCCCTGCAGTACTTGCGATCTTTGAAATGGGTATTGATTAAGATCAATTAGAAATAATGTTATAATTATATATATTACAACTATTATTAATTATCAGCATGTGCATGCAGATGCAGTTATCAATGAATGGATGTTTTCTTGATTTCATAAGTACTAACAAAACGTTTTCATGTTGCAGACACAGTGCAGAAAGGCAAGGCTTTGAAGCTATATATATATATATATATATATATATATATATATATATATATATATATATATATATATATATATATATATATATATATATATATGGATAGTTTGAACCAAATGGGGAATCAAAGTCGTCAAGATAAAGAAGGCTCTACTCAAAATAATACTGTGCAATATGGATCAAATCAATCAAACTCTTTGAAAAATAACAATAACAATAATATTGTGCGTGCTCAACGTCTACCTAATTTCCTGCAGTCGGCTTCAGAAGTACCCAGACTGGATTTTGATAATTCGAGTCGAATTACATATGATCAACTTCCAGAATTAATACCCAACCTGCAGAATTATTCACAATACATGAACCCTGCAGCCTTTGCACCTCCATATCATGTAGCTGCATCCAATCCCAATCCCAATGTATTTTGGGAAGATAAAAAAAGAATATCATGGGATGGAGACCGGCAACGTAAGTTTTGCCAAGTTGTGCAAAATTTAGGAGGCCTTCATGGTAATTATTTTTACCAAGATATGTTTTTGTTTTCCTCCTCTCAATAAACAACGACTTAATTGTAAACTAAATTTATGTATATTTCTTTTGCAGAGGCCACGGCTTTGAAAATATTTAAGGATATGAACGATCCGGAGCTTAACTTAGGTAACGTTAGCAGCCACTTGCAGGTACGTACCTACAACAAGTTTTGCTTATGCAGATAACTAATGCGTATCTATACATACCAATGCATTACAGATATAGTTAACTAATATATATTTTTGAATTACAAATATTATGCATGCAGCATGAAAGGGACATAGCTGGAATAAAAAGTAAGAGGAGTACTACTGATGAAGACAGTGGCCTGCAGGCAAATAGAAAGAAAAGAAGAAGAATAAAGAGGGACTCTTCTCCTGATCGTAATTGCCCTTTGTGGACTCCAAACCTTCAAAACAAGTTTGTCAGCGCTGTGCAAAAACTTGGAGGCATTAAAAGTAATTATATATAACCTAACCTGTTTAGCACTATCTATGGTTATACTTAATATGTTGTTACTAAGCAGTCTACTCGAATGATTCTAATGCATTACATGTAATTGATATGCAGATCATGCAACAGCTAACGAGATTTTAAAAGAAATGCATGAACCAACGCTGACAAGAAAACAAGTTAACAGCCATTTGCAGAATTACAAGAAAAAATTAGCATATGTGGAGAAAGAAGAAGAGACTGCAGCTGCAAATGCTATGAATGAAAGAGCGAGTGATATGAATAATTCCACCTGTGATGATGAACAACATGGCATATTGACAGATGATACATTCGAAGGGCTTGAAGAGTGGTTGAATAGCATATTGACAGATGATACGGATAAACCAGACAGAGCTTCAACCAAAGAAGATACTGCAAAGAATAACCTTACCGACATGGATGAAGGGCTTGAAGAGTGGTTGAATACCATATTGACAGATGATACAGAAAGGCTTGATCAAGAGTGGTTGAATAGCATATTGACAGATGATACGGATAAACCAGACAGAGCTTCAACCAAAGAAGATACTGCAAAGAATAACCTTACCGACATGGATGAAGGGCTTGAAGAGTGGTTGAATACCGTATTGACAGATGATACAGAAAGGCTTGATCAAGAGTGGTTGAATAGCATATTGACAGATGATACGGATAAACCAGACAGAGCTTCAACCAAAGAAGATACTGCAAAGAATAACCTTACCGACATGGATGAAGGGCTTGAAGAGTGGTTGAATACCGTATTGACAGATGATACAGAATTTAAAGAGTGGTTGAATAGCATATTGACAGATGAAACGGATAAACCAGACAGAGCTTCAACCAAAGAAGATACTGCAAAGAATAACCTTACCGACATGGATGAAATATTTGGCGACTTAATTAGAGAGCATCGTAGCCATCGATGAAGAACATGATCATCGCATAGTGATCGTTGAAGAAGAACATGGTCATGAGATCATAATCACTGATGATGATGATGAAAGAGAAGAAGAGGTACAAGGGTGTTCCGATGATTGGATTAGCGCCATGATGAAAAATGATAAAAACTTTATGCAGACACACCAGAGATTATTAATGAGTGAGGAGCAGGGCAATCAACTTTGTTTGGTCTGTTTGCCGATTGTCATTCTTATGTAAAATCTCTTATACTCTTCTCAACGTGGTATAGAATCTCTCTTTTGAATGTACACTAACAAGTCGTTAGTGGAACCACTATAAATCTTGTGTTGTGTATGATTTTTTTTTTTTTTTTTAATTGATTGTGATTGAGCATTAAAAAGAAAATTGACCGATCATAGCTAGAGATCACATCTCATCATTATTAACTAACTTACATTTGTAAGAAAAGTTATTAACTACTAATCTGTATTGTAATCTATATCTTAAAAATACACGTGTATCTTATTATTCAGCGCCAGATCACAAAATTGCCTGAGAATTGAGCACACAACCAAATTTTATCACATCCGCATGTTAAATAACAACATCCAAACCTTAAAACAACTTGCAAACCCAAATCCAATTCTTTATTATAGAACAAAGAATGGGGCTTACCATTAATCATTATTCTCTTCTCTATGGACTCCATTCAATATACCACTTGTCTCACTAGTGATGAAGTTAATAAATTCAAAAACCAATTCTTGGACTGTTTCTCTAGAATCCTTATCGATTTTCCACATTAATTGGTAGAGCTTTCTTCATAATGCCTCACAACATAAAGGAGCTAAACATTTCATGTTTTCTTCATAACACCACCAGGACAAGCAAGAAGGTCCGACATAGAAATCCTTTGTTATATTAAATAATGTTTCAAATTTTGTATGCATAGGTTTTTATCAGTAATCCACTGCACTTTATAATTCACTTATTTTATTTTGATCTATGTTATAGTGGTGTAGATATAGTATAGATCCTGAGGGAAATTGTAAGTATAAAAATGGTAGAATGGAAATGGATAAGTGGGTTTATGGTATCCTTAATCTAAGGAATAAGTGAATCAGCCATGAATTTAAATCCATTGAATTCTCGAAACTAAGAAATAATTCAATTTAAATAGGTTTGTACTTTCTCACATAGATGACCAAATTTAACCATTGGATTTCAAAATAAAACAAAAATCTTAACTGTTGTAAATTCATTCATTTAAACACCACTCACTAACTAAACTAAAGACCGATATTTGATTCTTTTTTTTTTTTTTTTTTTTACAACTGAGATTCCTTCAATGATTAGCCAAAGTAATGTAGCACCATATAATAGTACAACAAAATAAATATTCTACCCAAGCGTCTCCAAAAATAGGTCTTTCGTCGTTAAAGGTTAGGTGTGGTGGAATATTTTCCCTCGCACGAACGTCGTAAATAGTGCAGACACAAATAAAACATTTTGTCACAAAATAGCATCGCAAAACGATAACATGCGACTTACCAAGCATTTTAAACAATAATCCTCGTGTCGTAAAAATATTAAGTCGCCAATAATATAGTAGCATGCACCTTTATCTACGACCCTACATTAGTGTCCTTAAAACTACCTAACCACGATAATTTTTATTGCGAAAGCTTCAATTTATGGTTGCACATTTTTGTGTTGCACTTGCTTAAACTTCTAACTACAAATACTTCAGTCGCTAGCATAATTCAACATTTGCAATGTTTTACTAGTGTTGCCAAAGTTGCTCAAAATCATTGATGCTTGGAACATAAATTCATCCATTTGCAGCATTTCTATATATATTTGTTGCTAACGACAATGTAATAACATGATTTTTATGCATCCCAAGATGATGCTCAGTTTATCACATTATCCTTTAAAGTTATAGCGTATTAAAGACATTTTGTATGCATTCCATGTTGTAAACAATCAACTTTTCTTAACATTTTCTAATATCAAATTATTTTGTATCATAAAGAAGGTCTCAAACTCTCATTGATCTAAAAGAAGAGTACAATATCGTAATAAAATACCAAAGGGATTTCTACCCTCTTTTTGATGATCAAAAAGTGATCCTCATTCAAGTGAAGCAATCATGATTTATCAAACAAAAACAAAGTTCATATTATAGGCATTTGGAACTGTCTATTACATATTTATAAATCATCACTGTGATTGATGACCATAAGAATGAAAAAGTGCTAAATAGACTGTATATAATACACATGCAAATATTTATTTGCATATGTAAAGGGGGAATGTAGTTACATCAGTCTTTTAAATGATGGTGCATGTCGGGATGCTTCAAATTTACGGACAGCAAGCCAATGACATAATGAAATGATATAGCGATTAGTTGAAGCAATTCATGGATTTGTGGTAAAGAAGAATGACACTAGGACTTTTTACGTACTTGAGCCTGTTTTTGTAAAATATAACACTAATGGACCTGTTTCAAAAGTAATAACACAAACATGCCTGTTTTGGTCTGTTGGGTTTCCGAAGGCGAGTTTTGAAAACTCACCTTCAGAAAAATACGAAGGCGAGTTTCCAAAACTCGCCTTCGTTATTATCCTGCACACAAAACACCCCAGCCCGAGACCTTCTTCCCCATTTTCATTTCACTTTCCTCTTATCTCTTCTTACTCGCTGCTGCGAAAATAAATTAAAAAAAAAAACTAAAATCAACTTCATTTTCGCCCATTTTTCATCCAATCCATTCGTAAAAGACAACAATGGCTAGCACATCCGGCGTACAACACGAAATCGGTAAGATTCGAAACTCTAATTTTCAATTTTGGTTGGTTGGTTATACATGTTCAATTTTGTGGTTGGTTATGGTTGGTTATGGGTGTCATACATGTTCAATTTTGTGTACATAACATTGAAATTAGGTCATACATGTTCAATTTTGTGTACATTGTTCGCAGTTACGATTTGGGGGTTTTGTTGCGTATATTGTTGACATTATTGAATTGGGTCATGCAGAGTATGTGGAGATGGAGCCCGGACCAGTAGATTACAAGAGACCATAACACAGAAACTAGTACTAAAACTCAGGACGAAACATATGGTAACACGAGACTAGATACTATAGCTTAGGATATAGCAAATGCTAATTAGGAAAATAGTACAATAACCAAACTACATCTAACGTTCATGCTCTTGGGATGTGAAGCTGCTTAATCATCACGGTTAAGTCGCAACTGTTCAAAAACGTTACAGAGTTGTCTATTCTGTTGTTCGAGTTCGTTTGCATATGTTATTCCCCTTGGCCCTATCGGTTCGTCTATCCATTCCGTGTAATTGCACCCATTCGGATAGGCTGGACATTACAGAATGCGACGACCAATATCGTTGCCATCTGCTCGAACCACAACTTCAACTGGATAACCGCAGTAGCAACAAACTTGATAAGAGTCACCTTTCTGTTCAGTAGGAATTGGAACATGTGGTACTTGATAAGAATGAACTTCTTGTCGTGGTACAACGACGGACTGTTCATGCGTGTGTTGAACGTTTGCTACTTGGGCTTGATGTGGAGGTTGGACGGGCCGTTGTTCGGATGGTGGTCCAAGCCGAGAGTTCAGTTCGTTTAGAGACTCGAGTTCATCTGCAAGCGCATGAAGTTCCATCTGTTCTTACGCCTCTTCCTCAGAGTCTGGAGATGATGGCCAAGAAGGCGTAGTTGTGGTAAAGCACAGAGTGGTTGGAAACTAAGTTGTTGGAGTGAAATAAGTTGTGAGTAATTCGACAGAGATATATAGCTGCGTAGTGTACAAGTGAATAAAGGGTAATACAAAGAATGATGTGAAAGGTCACTGATACACTTTGCTTTACGTGCTGCACGGCACTGTTTTGTCTGGCGTAATACTGTAGGGAATATGACTAGTCGTATCAGGAGTGATTCAGCACTACTTGGCTTAAGGGGTCATCACATGCACACTAAGTTTGCAACAAGGTTTATGGTTTTTATCAGCAATATTCATACTTCTGGGAATTTTAATATATTGCATTACAGAACTGAGAATTTTACGATGACAATGATTACAACATTAAAAACTCCTCAAACTACAATCATACGAACTACAACAAAGGAACACACGAACATCAAATCCGAAGTAAAATAAAACACATTAAGGTAGTTTCCACATACTCCTACCACGGACGTGGGTAAAATCTAGGTCTTGGTGACTGAACACCACTTTCACACATCGACGGGTCAATCCACTGCTTAAAGTAACAACAATCAATTTCAGCAGGAAAAACCTTGTGGTCCTCATAGGCTTCACAGCCGAAATATCGATGATCAACATTTTTTTTGTTTTGGAAACAACCACGACCGATGCTTCTCCACAACGACAAATAGGGTTTGGTCCACCAGGAATTAGTGGTTCGACAACACACCCCGCAACTACCTTTCTTTTCCAGGTCGTTGATTTACTACCGATTCATCGTCGTTTTCCAATTTGTCCATGGTGGAGCCCACACTTTCTTTTCCCTGTTTCGACATGGTGAAAGAGGAAGGAGGAGGAGGCTAGAAGAAAAGAAACTGTGAATGAGGGTTTGAATGGATTCAGAAAAGCCGCTATATATAACGGAAAACAGGGTCGTTCCCATCCACATATAATTTAAACATTTCAATACAATACATAACGGAGTTAAAAAACAGGGACGTCCCTGTTCACATGAACATTATTGTTGACAAATGCCTAGGAACTAACAACATGTCAGGCCAAAATGTGTATAGATGGTTACAATGTAGATTCTCTATCATAGCATTTAACTTAATAGTAGTGCTACAGTGTTTCTAATGGGACAATTTCTGAAGTGACTAGTCGTATCAGGAGAGAATCTGCTTTACATACTCCTTTAACCCTGCACTGACTAGTCGTATCAGGAGAGAATCTGCTTTCGTCTGACGTATTACTGTAATGAATCTACTTTACGGAGATGTAATGATGCTATTTCATAGATGTTTCAGACCAGCATTTCTTCCTCTCTCCCTTATTAAAGACCAACAACCCTCTCTTCCTCTCTTCATCACTCCTTGGTTTTTTGTAGAGTAGTTCAGTGTCAAAATGGCTAAATGGGCATATGACGACGATACCATGGTTCAAATGTACAATGAGTACGAAAGGGATAAACAACCCGTAGAAGATGTCGAATTTGTGCTCGAAACGCAAATGGGAGTCCAAGTAGATGCTGCAGAGGTCGAGTCTGAACTTTTTAGTGCAACGCAACCAAACGTTGCAGTCCAGCGCATCGGGCCAGTTCAAAAATCCCTCAATGCTCAGTTGAGGGAAGTTATTGCTAGACAAAACCCCGATAGTTCAAGCTCCAGCATGACAGGTCGTTCAGTCCTTTGCTATTGCGGAGTCGAATGTAATATGCTTGTTTCTAAAAGTCAAACGAATGTAGGTCATCGTTTTTATGGTTGCAAAGCATACATTCATGCACATAACCGCCAAGGGTTGCAGGGTTGTAATTTTTTTTCATGGTACGATCCACCTTTAACGGAGAAAGGTGTCCAGTACGCACTTGAGATGCAAGCTGAGGTTAATCGCTTGGAAAGAATGAATGTGGCAATAAGAATGAAATGCTTCATGGGTGCTACGGTTCATTCCGAAGCTATGGGTCGTAGTTACGTTGTATTGGGTCGTGGTTATATTATATCATTGGGTCGTGGTTATGTTGTATCGTTGGGTCTAAGTTATGTTGTATCTAAGTTATGTTGTATCGTTGGGACTAAGTAATGTTGTATTGTTGGGTCTAAGTTATGTTGTATCGCTGGGTCTAAGTTATTTCGTGTCCTATTTATGTTGTATTGGGTCGTACTAATATAATTTATATCTTTATATAATATAATTATATGTCATATGCTTATACATTATAATGTGTATTATTAAATAATAGCAAAAATTATGAAAAATATATAATTTTATAATTATAAAATTATATAACATATAAATTATGTAATGTATAAATCATATTAATATATTAAATAAAGTATAATGTATTTATCTCTATTTAACAACTTTAATTTATAATTAATATTTACAACTACATTAGTAAATACATTACATAATCAAGTAAGGGTTTATTTGAAGGCGAGTTTTCAAAACTCACCTTTGTATTTTAATGCAGGCGAGGTTTGAAAACTCGCCTTCAGACAGAAACAGGTCTATATCCATAATTATTTTTGGAACATGACTATTTGTGTTATTATTTACATAAACAGGCCTAAGATTGTGAATTGTCCATGACACTAAGATTGCAGATGGCATGAATAATGCAAATAAAAGGCTCTGATGTAGGATATAGCTTCTCTATATCCTTGGCAAGAGTATGCAGTTGCATGGAGATCAACATATTGCTCCTAATGAATGTATTCATGAAAGTGAATGGATCTAACTTCAAGACTAATGGTGCGTTCTAAGCCTAATATTGGCAGTAGGTCTAGTTTGAAAGCTCATAGCATCTTGATTCCAAATTTGCTGCCATGCATAAGAGGTAAACTATCTACCGAGACGAAGGAGCTGCATAAGAGCCAATATTAGGGAGGAGGTCTGGTTCAGATGAAATTAGTGTTGCGGCCATAAAGAAGAAGAAGAGGTTTTGCATTTATATGTGCGTATGTGCGTGTAGATACACACACATACATACGTATTGTTGTGCAAAAATTGCTCTGATACCAAACAGTTAGGGTTTTGTGTGCAGCGGAAGTTTGACAAAACGCCAAGAAAAACAGGATCTTTATCACCCAATCACTTGAAGATAAATGTGATTGAAAAAATAAACAACACCACAAAAATATCGGAAATATGAGCATACAATATTCCACCCAACCACCCTCTTTATTGATTCATCAATAAAAATTGTTTACAGGCGATCTCGACTATCGTTACAAACAATTACAACTTGAACCAATAACCTTACTGAGAAATAGGTAGAGAATATCTAATGGCTAAAATTTTTGAGGAGAAAGACAATGAAGAATAATGAAAAATTTTCCACACCTAATGAAGATGTTAGTTAGACTTTTTATAGAGTGAATTGCTTCATACCCAAGTAAAAATTATCTTCATATATGTCATAAATTTATTTGGATAAGCACCAAATAATCCTTGCCTTAATTATCTCATAAATATAGCAACCAATATCTCTCCATAAAATCTAGCAACAAATCTTTCCATAAAATCTAGCAACAAATCTCTCCACAAAATATGTAAGATTATTTGTTGCCCAAAATTGTGATTTGCGTATCACCAATTTCAACACTCCACCTTGATACCAAATCACAACATCTCCTCAAAACCAGCCAATTTACTCTCACTTTCAACCTTCTTTTCTCAATTAATATCATTACGAATCTCCACCATCGCCCACTAATGATGCACCTCTTTCATCCGTGCATCACGCCAATAGCGATCTTCAAAGCGTTTGTAATACCACAAAGACCTCCATCTCGTCTTTGTGGATTTCACAACTCGGTATCCATCTTCTGTTTGACAAGATCTCTTCATCTTCGGGATCCCTCGAGCATCATCAACCTTTAGACCCTTGTCGATACCATGATCCTCCACCTTAGGACCATCAGCAGTTACCATATTGACCTCTCCACCTTGTTGTGGACTAGATTCTTCAACCGTGATCCGCCATCCATTGTTGACAACCGAACCGACCAAACTATATAGGTTTCTCTCCTCCAAAACTCCTCGCATCATCATACGACCACCCTTCTTCACTGTCAAAACTCCACCTCGAGTCTCATAAGTGCAACCGCGGCGATCTAACTGACCGAGAGATATGAGGTTATGCGAACAAGTGGGTATGTGCCTCACACCGGCCACTTCTCTCACCACTACATTATGCATCCGAAACCTAACAGCTCCAACTCCACAAATTGGTAGCTCTACTTCATTGGTCGTATTTATCATGCCAACACTCTTCTCATATGAAGAAAAACATTTCACATCACGGCATATGTGAAAACTGGCTCCTGAATCCATCTTCCAAGGCTCCACAACACTAAATTGGACATCACATGAAGGATCGCTTTCGGTACCTTCAGCAAAGTTTGCTTGTGCCAAATCACTATTATTATCACCTTGCGCCTTCTTCTTCTTCATATCTCGTATATATGAATAACAATCATTACGTTTGTGGCCTTTCTTACCAAAATAATGACAAATGATAGCTCCTTTATAATTAGCACCTTTCTTCTTCCTTCCTGTATCTTTCCCCGAGTCCCTTACTACCATCGCCTCAGTTTGAACCGATTTCAACTCCGACCCTTTTCTTTTTAGCCCCTTATTCAAAAGACTTCTTCGAACTGTTTCCAAAGAAATAGTTCCATTAACATTGGAGTTACTCAATGAAACAACCAAAGTCTCCCAGCTTTCCGAAAGAGAACTCATCAACAAAAGAGTCTTCAACTCATCATCAAAATTGACCTTCATGTTTGCCAATTGATTGACCACATCCACATGTTAAATAACAACATCCAAACCTTAAAACAACTTGCAAACCCAAATCCAATTATTTTCCTCCAATCATCTTTCTTACTGAGTTGTGCTTACTGTTATTTTATGGCATGGAGATGTTATTGCTTGAAAAGGTGAACTATGCTATAGAACAAAGAATGGGGCTTACCATTCAATATACCACTTGTCTCAGTAGTGATGAAGATAACAAATTCAAAACCCAATTCCTGGATTGTTTCTCTAGAATGCTTATCAATTCCTGCATCACAATATAAAGGAGCTAAACATTTCGTGTTTTGTTCTCATGCTTCACGTAGCTTTAGGGGCTGACGCTGCCAGGACAAGAAAAGAAGGTCCGACATTGAAATCCTTTGTTATATTAAATTAGGTTTCGAATTTTGTATGCATAGGTCTTTATGAATAATCCACTGCACTTTATAATGCACTTATTTTATTTTGATCTATATTAAAGTGGTGTAGATATAGTATAGATCCGGAGGGAAATTGTAAGTATAAAAGTGGTAGAATGGAAATGGATAAGTGGGTTTATGGTATCCTTAATCTAAGGAATAAGTGAATCAGCGATGAATTAAAATCCATTGAATTCTCGAAACTAAGAAATAATCCAGTTTAAATAGGTTTATACTTTCTCACATGGATGACCAAATTTAACCACTGGATTTCAAAATAAAACAAAAATCTTAACGGTTGTAAATTCATTCATTTAAACACCACTCACAAACTAAACTAAAGACCAAATTTTTTTTTCTTAAGTTTATACAACTGAGAGTCCTTCAACGATTAGTCCAAGTAATGTAGCACCTTATAATACTACAACAAAATAAATATTTTACGACGCTTTTAAGCGTCCCCAAAAATAGGTCTTGCGTCGTTAAAGGTTAGCAGTGGCGGAATACTTTCCCTCGCACGAACGTCGTAAATAGTGCAGACAAAAATAAATCATTTTGTCACAAAATAGCATCACAAAAAGATAACATACAACTTACCAAGTGTTTTAAACAATAATCCTCCTGTCGTAAAAATATTACGTCACCAATAATATAGTAGCATGCACCCTCATCTGCGACGCTACATTAGTGTCCTTAAAACTACCTAACCACGATAATTTTTATTGCAAAAGCTTCAATTTATGGTTGCACATTTTTGTGTCGCACTTACATAAATTTCTAACTACAAATACTTCCGTCGCTAGCATAATTCAACATTTGCAATGTTTACTGGTGTTGTTAAAGATGCTCAAAATCAGTGATGCTTGAAACATAAATTCATCCATTTGCATCATTTCTTTATATATTTGTTGCTAACAACAATGTAATAACATGATTTTTATGCATCGCAAGAAGATGCTCCGTCTATCACATTATCCTTTAAAGTTATAACATATTAAAGACATTTTGTATGCATTCTATGTTGTGAACAATCAACTTTTCTTAACATTATATAATATCAAATTATTTTGTATCATAAAGGAGGTCTCAAACTCTCATTGATCTAAAAGAAGAGTACAATATTGTAATAAAATACCAAAGGGACTTCTACCCTCTTTTTGATGATCAAAAAGTGATCCTCATTCAAGGGAAGCAGATGATTTATCAAACAAAAACAAAGTTCATATTATAGGCATTTGGAACTGTCTATTACATATTTACAAATCATCACTGTGATTGATGACCATAAGAATGAAAAAGTACTAAATAGACTATATATAATACACATGCAAATGTTTATTTGCAAAAGTAAAGGGGAAATGCAGTTGCATCAGTCTTTTAAATGATGACACATGTCGGGATGCTTCAAATTTGCGGATAGCAAGCCAGTGGCATCATGAAATGATATAGCGATTAGTTGAAGCGAATCATGGATTTGCGGTAAAGAAGAATGACACTAAGTGTTGTAGATGACATGAATAATGCAAATAACAAGATCTGATGTGGAATACAACTTCTCTATGTCCTTGGAAAGAGTATAAAATTGCATGGAGATTAACATATTGCTCTGAATGAATGCATTCATGAAAGTGAAAGGAGCTAACTTCAGGACTAATGGTGCGTTCTAAGCCTAATATTGGTAGTAGGTCCTGTTTGAAAGCTCATAGCATCTTGATTCCAAATTTGCTGCCATGCACAAGAGGTAAACTATCTGCTGAGACGAAGGAGCTGCATAAGAGCCAATGTTAGGGAGGAGGTCTAGCTTAGATGAAATTAGTGTTGCGGTCATAAAGACGAAGAAGAGGAGGTTTTGCATTTATATGTGTGTATGTACATACATACATATAAATGGTTATTAAACATGATATGATTGAAATAATAAGTTTTTTAAATAATGACATTCTGCAAGTTTTGAGCATTTGTACTAGTCTGCCTAGGAATATGTAATGGTAATTTTTATTATAATCCACAATATTAGTAAGTTAATCCACCCTATTTTATAGGATCGTTAACTTTTACTAAAATTTAGATTTTAATCAATGTATCCACACAAAAATGTACTTATTTTCTTTTTTTCTCAGTCTTCTTCTCTATGTTTTCCGTCGTCTTCTTATTTCTGAAATCCTAGCATCTAATCCAAGCTTAAGCGGAGTAATTCAACGTAATAACAACAAGTACTTTGTTTAATATATTTTTTGAAGTTGATTAATTGTATACAAAATTGTTTTTTTTTAATATCACCATTATCACATATAATTGTAGTTAGCTATTTTCTGAGATCTTGAAAAAACTGTACATTAGTAGAATATCATTTTTTTCAAATATTGTAATAGGAGTATAGGCTGTTTGGATAACATTCGCTATCTAGACCCCTTAAGTAGTTATACTCTCAAACAATTATAATATACAATTTTCTCTTCTATTAATTTGTTAGTATTGTTTAATTACTTTCTGTTTGTCTAATATGTAGATCTTGAATTTGATTTTAGTTCTTATTTACTATTGTTGCCTGGTGCAATTGGTGATGTATCTTCAAAATATTAAGCTATTTGAAAACATTTGATGCGAACTCCTCTACTGGAATCTTGATCTTAATTTTTATTTTCATAATCATCTACTACCATATCATGTCTGATCATGTTTAGAGATAATTAGTGAACTAACTGTATCTAATTGATTGCTTCTTTGCTAAATTCAAGTGCTATCAACTCTATTTTTAACATATATTTATTTGTTACTAATTTATTAAACGGTAGGGACAATTCAACATAAATAATTGTGAAATAACACAGAATTGTGAAAAAGAAGCACAAAATCGATTGTTAGCTATATAATAGAGTGAAATCTTTAAGTTAATCCACTCATGGATTAACTTACAAAATAGTTGTGGATTAACTTATTAAAGTAAAATGGTGGATTAACTTATTAAAACCGTGGATTAGAATAAAAATTACCATATGTAATTGGTAAATTTATCCAAACAAGCATTATTATGTTAAGCTTACAATAGGTTTAAAAAAAAACAAAGGCCCAAGTTATCACAAAAACAATTGGTAATGTGAAGGGCGAAATCTTAATGTCTATACTGACTTTATTTTATAAATTCCCCAGTGTGGGACTTGTCTCAACAAACATCATATTTACAATTATCTGCTTATTAGTATAAAAATTTAATGTAAGCTATATTATTGGAAGGTCTATATTTAGATAGACTCCCGAACTACAAATGGTTACAAAACAGCAAGGCCTGAGAACCTAACATGAGATAGGAGAAACATTTTGAAGACTAAATGAATCCTCTGATCCTTGTGCAAGTTAGGACTACATTTTTTAGTAGCAGTGCAATTGAAATCACAAAACATTTATAGCTCTATGTTTAACTCAAGATATATAGAAAAAAAGAATTTTTTTTGAGAAACAAGCGCAGCACAATAGATTTTATTTATATCTTAGGTTTGACGGAAATTACCACTAGATTTCGCTAAGTATCAAAAGAGAGCTAGCGCCTTTCTTCTGTGTGTGGAGGGGGGGGGGATTGAGTGTGTGGACATATATATATATATATGATTAACATGAAAATGTGTTTATTTTATGCTTTTATATACTATCTTTTGTGTATAAATAAATATTACTTGGGTATTGTTTTATCACTTTTACAGATATGCCGATTAAGCCACATACAGTTAGAAAAATGGAAAATAGAGATCAAATTGCTGTGTGTATGTATTTGAAGACCTGCAGATGAAGATCTTACATCATATTGCTCTTTTGGACAAGAAAATAACTGGTAGAAAGACTATGTATATCACAAAACAATGAAGAATTATCAAGGAAGCAAGAAGAAAAGAAGAAAGTCCCAATTTCAATAGAATTAACTAAGGCCCATTTGTGATTGTATTAGAGTTTAGATTTGCTATCTATCCTATAAATACACTTGTAATCTCATGGTAGACATCATCCATGAATTGAGAGTTTTCTTTTACTTTTCTGCTTTTTTATTTTATTAGTCCTAATTTTATTTTCTGTTAGTTACTTAATTTCTGCAAATTTAATTTCTGTTTTTTTAATTGCTTTCCTAGGTCATATTGGATTGAATATGGATTTGTTTAGATTCAGATCTGATTCAATTCAATAATAGTTTTATTTGCTTTTCAATTGATAATTATGATTTGATCGTCGGTTCAATTAGGTTTTTTTCTGAATCAAATTGCAGTTTCAATATTTTTTTTGTTTTCAAAATCAACCTCAAAGTTTTATCTAACTCGCCACTGCGAATCTTTCAACCTCAAAATATACAACGATCAACCATCTCCCATTTCTCCACGGCGAATCTTTCAAGCCATTCCCTCACAATTCACAGTCCTAAGCCAGAGAACCATTTTCCACCTGCCTCTTAAACACATCGTCAGATCATCACAAAACAACCGTCCTCTGCACCACTACTGCTTTTCCGCCACAACCCAACTCGTAGTACATCCACAAGCCACCTGCATGTCAACCTCTTCACGAAAACCCTTGCCTCTTCCCAATTCAAACTCATCAAAATTCCCCATTCGCTTCTCACAAGCCGTTCACCGATTCTGCCATTGACCAAACCACAGGTCCACCACCTTCAAAGAATATCCGAATCGCAGTCCGCAATACTCAATACCACCACCTAGCTAAAACCCTCGACAAAATCAAGCCCTAGCCAAAGAATGAAAACCCTTTGCTAATTCCGATCCGAACCCATTTGAATCATACCTGAATCCAAGCTTCGATACGAGTCGAAGAGGAATAAATATATATTTTTTCCTAAACTTTCATTTGTTTCTCGTGAAAAAAAGTTTACCTGTTTGAAGAGGACATGATTTTTTTTGGGTTTACTGTATTTTGAGAAGTAGAAAGGGACTTGTGTGGATTTAAATGGCCAAGAGATACTAAAAGAAAAAGGATGGTTTACCTCTTTGATTGGTTCCCTTTTGAGTAGGCGTATGTAATACCTTTTCTTCTTTCCACTAAAACCCTCAAAGCCAGTTTGTTGTGTAAGAATTGTTGAGTTTTGAGCACATTTAGTCAGGAGAGATTTGTGTCTAAGTTTTTTTTTTTTTTTGTTTAGTTCTTGATCTTTTTGTTAGGTTTAGTTTTTTTTTTGTTTCCTTTAAGCTTAGTTTTTTGTTTTGTTTTGTTTAGCTTACTTCTTGAATTTCTAGTTTAGTCTATTTTTCCAATTTTTTTTCTCTCCTCTCGCTTTAGTCTAATTTTTGTTTTATTTCCAAAAAAAAAAAATCAATTTTTTTCTTTTTGTTCTTTTGCTTTAGTTTATTTTTTGTTCCATATTTTTCCTTTCTTTTATTCTTTTGCTTTCAAAAGACCCAAAATAAAAATAAAAAATCAAAGATCGAAGTGAAAGCAATAAACAGGGAATTCGGAGACCAAGCAACAAAGTAGTGGATTTTTAATCGTTCATACTACTCAATTATTTTGGACCGACCGTCAAATCACTGTAAAAATTTCTAACTCTACAGGTGCTGCAGCTGCTTAAAAAAAATATAGACATTGCTTGTAAAAAAATTCTACAGGTGTCATAGCTCGCTTGTAAAAAAAATTATTTCTGAAATTTATTATTCTGTGACTGTTCTGTGACTAAAATTTCTAAATCTGCTTGTTAGGAATTAGTTTCCATAACTTAAATCATCACCCTCATTGGTTTTCAACTTTAAAAGTCATTAAACATTGATTCTAGGAAAAATACGAGCTCATACAAAATAATATAATTGAAAAGTGGTGGTTTGTGAAGTTGACTGTCTCGTATAATTGGACGGCAGATATGTAGTAGTTCACTTTATTGAACTATTAGCAAAAGAGGTTGCATACAACCCGTAAAACATTGGCTGTATCCTTTAGTATTTATAGTATAGATGAAGGGCCATAAGACCCTCTTCCCCCTTCTAATTGAGTCAGTTAATTAATAGAGCACAACTCAGTATTTTATATTATTTTGAAGTGAGAATAATTTTTTTCTTGCCTTGACTTCATCCAAATGTCTGATTCAAAAAAATCCTTGAGAGAATTGTGGGTTAATAACCTGAGAGGAACTCGTCGACTCGAGGATTATGAGTATGATTTACAATACATAAGGCAAAAAAAATCGAAATTTCATTAGCCTAATGCTGACAATTTTAAATTTTTTCCAAATGACCAACATTTTCAAAATCATAGGTATAATCGAAATGGCGATTTCAATTCAAATTTCAATAATTTCGATTATGGGACACATCCATGTCAAAATAGCCTTGAATCGCAATATACCATTGACCAACATCAATATGGTTTTGTAAACCAATTCAAAAATAATTTTGAAATTGAAAATGATTTTCAAGTCGATCAAAATTTTCAAAATTACATCCCATATCAACATCTTGAGAATGACCAAAATTGCAGTTTACCCTCTAACTTTAGCGGTTTTGGTTACGAAACTAATTTTCAAAATAAAAATAATTTCCAATATCATTGTCATTTTTCTAAAAATTCAAACATTTTTGAGAATCAAGGAATCCAAAACGAGAGCTCTCAAATCAACGATTCTACAGAATATCATCTTAACATTCCTAGAGAGAGGGTCGAAAGGATAGATAAACAGCTTGATGAACTTCTTTGTTTAATGACATCTTTTGGAGAATAACGTGAGCAACAAAATCAAATGGACATTAAATCAGAAAATAATCCAATTTTTACTGACTCTGAAAATTTTCAAATAACAACTTTAGTAATTGAGAATAACCATTTAAATGAAGTTGTTCGAATTCAAAAAATGATTTGGACTTCAACTCTTTTCAGGGAAAAGATTTAAGCTCAGATTTTGATCTTTCTCTTTCAAGCTGCGAGAAACTTGAAATTTAAGATATTGAACAAAATAAAAATGTTGAATGTTTTAAAAACTCAAAATTTAAGAAAGATTTCAATGAACATGAATTTTTTGGATTATATGAGGATGAGTTGCCAAATGAGAATGAAACAGAATCAAGTCACCAATCCAAGTTTAAAATTTTCAATTTTGAGGTTTCAAACGAACTTGAAATTGTCAGTGTCGAAAATACGTTGTCAACTAATAAAATTGAGAATTGTGATCACATAGTCTTGAACAACACTAAGAATTTAAATTTCACGATTGCAACTGAGTTTATATACGATCACAAATTTTTGGACAATTACACTGATAAATTTGTGGAACACATGAATCATCTTGGAAACATTATTTCTTTAGGAAAACTTCGGGTTAGGATGACATTAGACATTTATCTACTGGACTATAAATCTAGGTATAAAGATGAGATGGTTTTCAAAAACCTTTGCTTATTAGTAAACATGCCTAAAGATCGTGGGAATGAGATTCATTGGTCTGGAACCAAGTGTAGGGGAAAAATTTGGTGGCATTCTTTGGGTCGCATGCATCACAAACACATATATCATTGTACATATGATCCATTCTTACATATAGTTAGACTGCATTTCATTCTACAAATAATTTTACATCTCATCCATTTTTTGTAACAACCTGAAATTCAAAACCAATTTAAAGATTATTTTTAAGGTAATTTTATCAGAATTTAAAATTTTGATTTTTAAATTAGAATATAGCCCTTAAAAATAGCCATTTTGCAAATGACCTTTGTTTTCAACGAAACCATTTTTGTTGGATCCGGAATGTCAAATTATTGCTAGGTATAAAATTCCATAATTTTTATAATTAATATATGAGCGTGGTAAGTTAAAACGCGTTTGGTAATTTCAGTTGAATTGGATCGACCAGTAAAAATGTCATTTTTCAGACAATTTCCAAATTCAGTGAAATTAATTTTGTTAAGACCGTATAGTCAAAAGATAGCTGGATTCTTGTTTGCAGAATTTTTAGAGTCAGTATGTGGCCCCGGTAAATTAAAATGGACGTTCAAATTCAATATTGAACGTGATATATTTTAATTTTGAGAAAAACTGACTGAAACAGTCGAATTGGCTTATGGAACATATTCCATTATGTCCGGAATGGGGGTATTTAGCTACGGACAACACTCGTTGGGATTCGTTTGGAGTTCGGATGTAAAATTACTATCTTTGGAATTAAAAGAATTAAAAATAAATTAATATAAATAAACCAGCCAATTAGAATTCTCTGTTGACTTCGTTCATTTCAGAAAAACCCTCCGCCCAGAACGACAGAAATTGTTCAAACCATCTCTCCTTAATATCTTTCGATCCACACAATGAAATCCAAAAATTCTTGAAGCAATTTTGTAGTATTCTCAACCCTCTTCAAATCCATATGGGTGTTGGCATCTGGAGTGGAGTATTTTGCATAAATCATCATCTCAAAGTGCCTCCATTCGCCAAAGAACTCCTCCGCCAGGCCACTGTCGAGTTCAACACGGTGACATGAGAAGGTGCGGCTTTCCAAGCTCTTCGACGTAACAGAGTTCAGTCGTCTTCAAGTGCTACGGATTGGGTGAAAAGTCAAACCCTAGGGATCAAACAGTTAATGTGAACATCAACTGTGTTAATTTGAAGAAGAGGAAGGTTAAATTTTTAATTAATAACTTTGTTAATTAATTTAAAATGTCATTAGCCTTTAAAATTTCACAACTTCTCATACGGTGTCGAAATCCAATGAAACACGAGACATTTGACTCGTGACAACGTATTCTACATTCTAAAAGTGACTGGGAGGTGTTTAGAGCTCGCTACGAATTAAGGAGGAGTGGAACCCAATGTGAGATCTCTAAATTCAATTGAAATGGAAAATAAAAATAAATATATATGGGTTGTATAAAATATACATGCGAAGTATAAAATTGAAATGCGCCAAAAAATATTTTTGTTGTTATTTATTTTTTGAGTTTAACACTCGAATTCGCACAAATCACATAAATTGGAAGCGATGTACGAATATTACCGACACTCGGATTTCATACTCCGCGAATGGCCACTTATGGCGCCGTAAATGGCATTTGGTTGTTGAGAATAAATATATATGCATAGTACATGTGTTGTATAAATTATATATGTGTTGTATAAAATGTATATGCGATGTATAAAAATTGGTTACACGTTGTATAAATTGGAAATGCAACAAAATTGATTGTGTTGTGAAAAATTTGGTTGAATATGGGTTTCGCAACCCTATGATTGATCGGATTGAATGAAATGGTAATGTATGGCACGAGCCAGTATCAAGAGAGGCATAATCCTAGACATTATTTTCCCGGTTCTAATATCGCGTCGTTATAATGGCGAAATTTTCCGTTATAGTTGTTAAAAATAGCTATGTGTTGAAATAAATATTTATTCATTAAATTTTTTATTTTTAACATGTATGTGAAGTATTAAAAATATCCATGTGTTGAAATAAATATTTGTTCATTAAAATTATTATTTTTAACATGTATGTGAAGTATTAAAAATAGCCATGTGTTGAAATAAATATTTGTTCGCCAAAAATATTATTTTTAATACGTATACGAAGTGAATAAAATAGTTATGGGTTTAAATAAATATTTGTTTGCTAGAAATGTTATTTTTAGCTTACATATGATTATATACACACATGCTGAACAGGTAAGTGGATTCATTGTTGAGTAAAGAATTAATTTGCGTGCCCGACAAATAGGTACACCTTAATGAGTTAGATGCGCAAATTTTATTATTATATAAACTCCTGTGAATGAAATTGGATGCTGTGTGATGGTTGTTCTGTATGAGATTATAAACCACGCCATAGGATAGCAACAACTAAATTATGAACTACATCGTTTGGCATACTGCATGAAGATAACATCTCATATCATATTCCATATAAGCATTTGGAGCTTATATGACGAGGTTGGGATTACTATATGAGCAAGATGCTCGTATGGCGATGACTGTATTACAAGTTAAACTGAAGACCGATTATGGACATAACTAAGGAATACATGTAGGTGCTTGTGGCAGGATTAATAAAAACCCCACATGGGCCTGGAGAAGAAAATAATTCACATCTCTCTTGATTTTAGATATGGCATATGGAATATTTATTTCCAACACTGGACAAGGTGGTGAGATATGATTTTTACACTCTCCCTTGGGCATAGATAGGTCACTAAAAATTGTATATGCTTTTTTCTGGATTTGTTGCGTGCTTTATATGGCCCAATAAATTTTTCAGCCCCTTCCCGAACAAAGGAGGCTATGGCGAAATTTTCCAAAATTTAAAGGCGTTAGCAAAATAATTGAAGAATTAAATGGTTTAGAAGTCGTCGAACGAATTATATAATTTATATAAAATATAAATTAAAATAAAACGAATTGCGCAGCGGTAGTTCGCGTTTTGGAATCATAATTTTAAACGATTATACCTGGAGATCCGACCATCGGATTTTCCCAAAGCTGGAACCTTGGATTCGCTTCGGAAAGATCTTTCCAATGATATTAAATTTGATAGGATCCAATGATTAGATTTTGAGAAATGTTTAAATCAAATCTGAATAAAAACAGCGCCAGTGTCGCGTAATGACCTGAAGCGTCGTTCGAATTAAATGGGCTATTTTTTAAATAAAAATAGCGATAAATCATTTTAAAATAGTATAAACGATTTAGAATGGAAATAAACCAATTTCATTTGGTTTATAAAATATTGATGGTTAGATTTATTTGACATGAAACTATAGAAATGAATTGCAACGAGAATGTCAACTAATTTAACCAAGGAAAGAATTGATTTGAGTTATATATAAACGATGATTATTTGAAAAAGCCAAGTTAAATCTCATTTCAAATATTTGAACGACGACCAAAAGTCGAAGATAATGAAGACGGTGCAAGAGCGGTGATCTTCACATCGAATGGATTACCACCGATGCCTTCGATATGGGTAGCTCCCTTGATGAGGTTACAGTGGTAGTGGTCCGGACGTATTTGTTGATTGTCCAGATATGTGAGGACCTCTCTTTAGTATTGGACATATGGAATGAGGATTAAGGTACCTCCGGTTTCGTTCAGACCAAGAACGGACTTGTAAATGGATGTGTGTCTGCCATTGGATTTCATTCTGTGTTGATTGATTTCTATTAATATATATCTATTTGGTGACGGAGAATTTATTCTCTTGCTTAACACCCTTCTCTAAGTTGTACAAGCTTAGAGGTTATATATCGACAGACATTAGTCGCATGGTGTGGATTGTCAATGTGGCATGCTAAGATGCAAATGAACAAGGTTTTTGTTGAAAAGCAGAGTCTTGTGGTTGATGATCAAAGCACAACTTTAATTAGCATAGCTTTGTGTATAGTGTAAACTCGCGAGCCTCACACCCCAGTATGAGTCTAAAACGGGATAAGGGACGCAGGGAGTGCACGACGTTTCTTTCTAGCTAGAAGTGGTGTCATGGTATGGAGCCCAGACATTTTTACTTATGTGGTTGATGGATTGCGAGGCGCCTCGGATATTGGTCGCTACTGGCTAAGTGATAGGTCCGATAGGACTGGGAAACGTGTGTTCAGGAATAACCAATCCACTAAAGTAAGTGTGGACTAGCCCTGTAGGAACCAAGGGTCCACTGCGGGGGACCCTGAGGCATTTGCTAGAGTGTCTCGAAACCAGAAGGAGCCATCCCTAGCCTTGACTCATTATGGAAATCCAATTTCCAATACGACATCGTTCAGTTTTGATTGTAAACCTATATGTCGACATAGTATATGGTAGTTATGCCGTCTTGGATTGATACATTTACATTGAAAGTGTTTTAAACTGACTAGACACTGGTAATAATATCAAATGATTTTTGTTTTATACGTATCAATCATATTTGGCCATTATAAGGTAAAACTCTATCCTCCGGCTTGCGTTGCATTGTGTGATGGGACCTGAGTCTTATAATGGCTTCATTTTTCTAAAAAGCATTGCGTTGTTTAAATGATTTACTTTATTTCATGCACTGGCAATCCAATTGAGTAAACCCGTTCCGCATTAGCGGCGTGGTCCTGTGATTAGCGTTATTATTAAATAAGTTAAGTAAGATTTCTCATACCAGTCCCATGACTGACTCGTAGTTTGTTTTCACTTGCAAACTCGGATGCCCTTTTTTTACATGGGAAGCCAAGTAAACAGGTAACTGGCTTTATTTTGGATATGCACCATAGCATGGGGTGCTCTTTTGGCTGAAGAGGAAGACTATCTTTTATCACATATTTTGGACATTTAGACATTACCTAATGTATGCTGCATTTGGTTATGTTGTAGACTTATTATCTACCTGATGGAACCTTTTATGTACTAAGTAGTATCCTGTATTTGTGTAACTCTGATGATGATGACATTTACGACTCCATTGTTATGATGATGTATATTATTCTATGATTTCAAGTGTTGTGCTATCATCTGTAATCTGCTGATGTGATTAATGTGCTATATTCCAATGATTATCCTTGCTTCCATGGAACGGAGGTTTGGGTTATCATAAAAGTGGTATCAAAGCATTGGTTAACCTTAGCTCTGGAGTATAACATGTTTAAAACAACTCGCCAGAAATAAAATCAGTAGTATTCTCGGACGAGTAACTCATTAGAGATAGGATTACTAATGCCCTAAAATGAGTGCAGCAGAATAGCATTATAACTTGATCATCACATCATTATCCATGCATATGTCTTTATGCTTTTACCATTCCATAAGATGTCTTTTCTGTTGGATGACTCTTTTCTTAGTATTGGCAGAACTAATAGAAAATGAGTGAAAGAGGCAGGAGAGGCAGTGGCTAAGCAAGGTGCAACATCCCCGCTGCTCCAAATCAGCCCAATCTTGAAGAAGTCGAAACAAACAATAACATTGATGATGTAGTGCAACAGCAACCCCACAACCCATGTTTGATCTTGATAGGGTTGCTAAGAAGTACAAGAATTTGGGTGGTGTGCTATTCACTGGCAGTGGAACAATAACCGAGGCTCAAGCTTGGTTAAGGTCGTGCGAACGGATCTTCGTGGGCCTAGAATTGGAAGACCACAGGAAGAGGTTCATGACATCTTGGCTACTTAAGGATGGGGCCTTGATATGGTGGTATGCAGTGACTATTGGCGATCTTGATGTTGACATGACATGGGTAAAGTTCAAAGAAATTTTTAATGAAAGGTTTGTCCCTCGACAAGAAGTCGAGTGCTTGCACGATGAGTTTGCTAATCTCCAACAAGGGGATCAAACCATTCATGAATATGTGAATAAATTTCAAAAACTCACTCATTATGCACTCGAACTGATCCAGGACCCACTTCAGAAGAACAAGCGATTCACAGAGGGTCTTCTCCAAAAGTACCATAGTCGAGTGACAGCACACATAGAGCTTCCATTTACCAAGGTAGTTGAAATAGATTGCAGGTATGAGGGTATTGATAAGAAGAATTCTCAGGAAGACCACAAGAGAAAATCAAGCCAGTAATAAAAGGAAGTATTCTGGTAAGAAGGCCAGAGCGAGCAACAGTGATGCTGCTAAGCTTCAAGAGGATAGAAAACCAAAGGGTAAATGCCATAATTGTGATCAGTATGACATTGGGAGAGTGAATGCAACGCTTCAAAGAAGCCAAAGAGAAATGAATCAGGTCCTAGTCAGAACCCTTGTGAGACTAGAGAGTGCTTTGATTGCCACAAGAAGGGGAACATCATGCCATACTACCCATTGCTGAGAAAGTCCGAAGTGACTCTTGTTTATGATGTGGCGAGTGCGCCGGCTTCTTCAGCAGGAGCAGGTATACCAGAGGTTTTGGGAGGTACCCATACTATTAAAAATATTCCAGTCACAGTATTATTTGACACTGGTGCATCACGAAGTTTTATTTCTAGTAACACAGTAAAAAAGTTAAAGTTGAACCAAGGGATCTTAAAGAATCAATTAGTGTTCATAATCTGATAGGTTGTTCTCTTGTTCTCGGTTTATACTATAGAGTGCCTGTTTCTTACTCCTTTTACCAGTTTCCTTTTGATTTGATTGTCATGAATTTTTCTGAGTACGATTTTATTCTTGGGCTGGATTGGTTAACAAAATACGAGGCTAAGGTTAAATGTGCCGAAAGAATTGTTAAGGTTAAAATGAAGCTCCGAGATATATTTATACCATGCCAAGGCTCAGATTCTGATAGAAAAGAATTTTGATCTGCTCTTGAAATTCTCCTACTTCTATTGAGAATATTCCTATAGTTAAAGATTATGCGGATGTGTCTGTTGAAGTTGATAGCTTGCCTCCGCGAAGAGAAATTGACTTCAGAATCAATTTAATTTCGAATGCAAGGCCAGTAGTACATGCAATTCGGAGAATGACATTGAAAGAAAAAGTAGAATTGGGCGATCAAACTCGACAATTGCTATGGAAAGGTCTAATCAGCCTAGCTTCTTATGTTGGGGAGCAGCCATAGTATTTGTTCCTAAGTCAGACGGTACCCTCAGGTTATGCGTGGATTATCGTGACTTAAATAAGCAAATATTGAATAATAAATATTCATTACCGTGTATTAATAATTTATTGGATCGCTTGAATGGAGTGCAAGTATTTTCGAGAATGGACCTATCTACAGGTTTCCATCAACTGCGGATTACCAAAGAATGTGCTACTTTGACAGCTTTCAGAGGTCCAGACTTGTTTTATGAGTGGTTAGTAATGTCGTTCGGCTTATGTAACACTCCAACTTATTTTGTCGATTTAGTGAACAGAGTATTCCGTGATGTCTTGAATAAATTTGTGCTAGTTTTCAATGATGATATTTTGATCTTCTCTAAGTCAGCTAGCGAGCATACAAAGCATTTGGAAGAGGTTTTGGAAATTCTGAGAAAGAATGTATTGAAAACTAAATTTTCTAAATGCATATTCTGGCAAGAAGAAGTGAAGTTCCTCGGTCATGTAGTACGAAGGAAGGAATTTCAGTGGATCTAGGTAAGATCACATCCATTCGAGATTGGAAGCAACCTAGCACACCCACAGAAGTCAGAAGTTTTCTAGGATTGGCTGGCTATTATCGGAAATTCGTTAAGGATTTTTCGAAGCTATCTAGTACATTAACGAAGCTTACCAAGAAGCATGCAAGGTTTAATTGTACGACTGATTATGAAACCGCTTTCCAAGAACTAAATTAAGGTTGACTACTGCTCCAGTGTTGACTATTATTGATGGAAATCAAGATTTGAAAGTCTATAGTGATGCTTCTCTTGAAGGAGTAGGTGCAGTATTAATGCAAAGAGGCCAAGTAGTTGCTTATGCTATCCGTCAGTTAAAGCCGCATGAGAAGAGATATGTTACTCATGATCTTGAGTTGTTAGCTGCTATGTTTGCTTTGAAAACACGGAGGAACTATATTTTGGGTGAGAAGTTCGAATTATATATAGATCATAAGTCATTGAAATATCTGTTCACCCAGAAATACTTGAATTTGAGGCAGCAGCATTGGTTATAATTTCTTGCAGCATACGATCTAGATATTTTGTATACTCCAGGGAAAGCCAATGTTGTAGCTGATGCACTTAGCAGAAAGAATGCAATCATTGCCAATCTTATTATTACACCTTCATTGATTGACAAAATCTCTGTTCTTCAGAAAGATGATGAATTTATTTAGAGGATTAGTAAAAGAGTTCAGGAAGGTGAACCCTCGAGTTTCCAGATTGATAGCAAGGGAATTCTGAGGTTATTAGGCTGAATTTGTGTTCCGAATATTCCTGAGCTCAGAAAAGAAGTGATGGATGAATGTCACAAATCCAATCTTAGTATTCATCCAGGGGTGAGTAAGATGTATCATGATCTCAAATGCACGTTCTGGTGGAGGTCTATGAGAAAAGACATTTCCATATATGTTAGCAGGTGTTCTACTTGCCAACAAGTCAAGAGTGATCAGCAGAAACTCGCAGGATTACTGCAACCAGTAGAGGTTCCAGATTGGAAGTGAGATCAAATTTCCAAGGATTTCATTGATAGTTTTCCTAGAACCAAGAAAGGAAATGACAGTATATGGGTGATCGTAGATCGTTTCACGAAGACCGCCCATTTTATTCATGTGAAGTCGAATAGAATAGCTCAAAGTCTGGCACAAATATACCTTAAAGAAATTGTTAGACTATATAGAGTGCCCAACAATATCGCTAGTGATAGAGATTCGATTTTAGCAAGTAAGTTCCGGGAAGCATTTCAGGAAGAGTTAGGAACAAAGCTGAATCTTAGCACCGCATATCATCCTCAAACAGATGGCCAAATTGAGAGGGTGAATCGTATATTAGAATATTTGTTGTGAGCTTGTATTCTTGATTTTGGAGGATCTTGGGGAGATCATCTACATTTGGTTGAATTCTCATATAATAATAGCTATCAAGCAAGCTTGAAATTATCTCCATTTGAAGCATTATACAGTATAACATGTAGATCTCCTGCGTGTTTGGTAGAACCTGGAAACCGACTAGTATTGGGTTGTAACACCATGAATTTTCTGTGTTTAATAAAATAGCAAATCAAAGAATACTTAATTTTTAAAGTGAGAATTAAGGGAAATGGGTTATGCCATTGCATTCGTATCGAAATTCTGCTTGAGATAAAGTCCGAGTTTGCGTGAATCGGACTCCGTATGAAGAAGTGATGGAATCTAAAAGATTTCATGTTAAATCAGAAATTAAATATAAATATATGATAATAATTAAACCAAGTTAAAAATTCAAAATTCAAGCAGAATAGGTTAAGCGGGAAATTCCCGCTTAGGGGTCGACCCCCCAGGGGGAGTCGACATAGGTGTCGACCCCCCTATAGGGGTCGACTCCTGCATTCTGATCCAGACCGTGATGAATTTCTGACTTGCTGCTGAGTCACTAGGGGATAATTTCCGGATAACTCAATCTTGTCTGGATGGTCCTGATTGCTTCTAGGTTGATCTAACAGCTCACATAAGTCTAAACCTCTATAAAAGCAACCCCAACCCTCAACCCTAAATCACACTAAAATTCATTCCTAGAGCCGTCATGCTGTCCATGGTCAACCTAGAGTAGCCGCCATTCTTCTCCAATTAGAAAGCAAGTTAGAAGCTTCGAATCAAATCAAAAATTAGTGAATCGATTGTCTAAATCAAAGGAGAGCTATTCAATTTCAGAAAAAAGATTCCAGAAATATAAGAATCATTCTATTTTTGTAAGTTCAAGTTACTTTCAGATGTGAATTCTTAATTGAAATTCTTGGCATGTAATAATCTAGATCTAAGCTATACTTGATTATGAGATAATCCTTTCAAATATATCAAATCTAATCTATTAGATTTATGCCTGCAATGTTATTCAAATCTTGCCTGCGATATTATTCAAATCTAATCCATTAGATTTATGCCTGATGTAAGTAATTCTTTCAATAGAATCCGTGCTTGTATATGCCTTTAGGAATCATTATTGACCATGGAATTGGTCCAATCATATCTATCCTTGTTGTATATCGGAATTGAAATCATGTTTAAGTTCATGATATAACTCTTGTCAAGCCTATATGTCTGTGACGGTTTAAGACGATGTTCATAACATATCTATGTGCCCGCAATGTAATCTATGTAAAACTTGTCAATTTGGTATATCAAATTTATTGGACCAATAGTTCTTATCTCCATATGCCTATTCTTATGCCTTTTATGTTCCATATTGTTTCTCCGCTTATTTTATGATTCTTGAGTTGAATCTCAAAATATGTACATTGTGAATGCGGGGGTAATTGGGTATAACATGAAATTGACATTTATTTGGCATAATTTGGAACATGTATTATGGCATGACTGTAAAATGCAATTTGGGGTAATTTGACATGAATTATGGAATATGTAATTTGACATATTGAACCTAGAATTGGCGTGAATGATAAAGTATGTAATTTGGCATGAAAATCCAGTTTTGGGCATAAGCTGAAAAATAGAATATTAAATCTAGATTGGGCATAACTATTAGATGGAACGCCAAGCATAGTGTATGTTGTGATTTTGGAGCATGACTATTATTGTAAATTTTGGGAAGATTGGGTATAACAAATTTTGATTAATAACTTGAAATTGGAATTTGTTGGGCATAATCTTGGGAATTGGAACATGACTAGTTTTGGTGAATTTGGTAATTAGCATGAAAAATCTAGATTTGGGTATGTATGGTAAATGTGTAAATTAAAGATGAACATGCCTAACCCGAGGTTAGATTGAGTTGTGGTGTAAAACTGCCAGGAACCGCTCGACACATCCACTAAACACAACAACACCTATCTAGTGTGAGAGGATAACGCATCACGCCCAAGAAAAACCCGAGGTTAGACCGAGCTGTGGTCTACAACTGCCCGGAACCGCCCGACACTTCCAGTAACCCAACAACACGTATCTAATGTGAGAGGTTGGTGCATTAATAAATCAATTGATGCTAATGAACAAGACATGCTAAGAAATGAATAAGTGACTATGGTTAAGTTAATAGGAACACTTAACCAATATAACATGAATGAGGAGGGTTAAGTTAATAGGAACACTTAACCAATATAACATGAATGACTAGAGTTAAGTAATGAGAATGCTTAACCAATATAACACGAATGACTAGGGTTAAGTTAATGAGAAACACTTAACCATTAATACAAGATGAATGACTAGGGTTAAATTAATAGGAAACACTTAACTGGTATAGCATGATAAATGGGTAGGGTTAAGTTAATAAGGAATACTGAACCAATATAACTTGATTTGTGGTGAGGTTAAGTTAAAACAAGAGGGCAACACTTAACCAATATAACTTGGTTTGTGGTAGGGTTAAGTTAACACAAGAAGGCAACACTTAAACAAAGTAACATGACAAGTAGGTGGGTTAAGTTAACTTGAATTGATTTATGACACTTAACCAATACAACATGATGAACACGTGGGGTTAAGTTGACAAGAAACACTTGACCAATATAACTTGATGAACGAACGAGGTTAAGTTAATAGGAATCACTTAACCAATCCAACATTATAAGTGAGGAGGATTAAGTTAATAGGAAACACTTAACCAACATGACATGATGAATGGGTGGGTTAAGTAAACATGAATGAACAACACTTAACCAACATGACTTGATGAATGGGTAGGTTAAGTTAACATGAATGGACAACACTTAACCAATATGACATAATGTGCCAGAGGGTTAAGTACAAATCAAGTTGGGTGGGTAATATTAGTAAATATAGGCCCACAAACTTAACCATTAAATAAACATTCTTGAATCAGTGGGAGGGTAAAGTACATATCAAGTTGGGTGCATAATATTAGTAAATATTGGCCCACAAACTTAACCATTAAATAAACATGCTTGAATCCGTGGGAGGGTTAAGTACATATCAGGTTGGTGGGTAATATTAGTAAATATAGGCCCACAAACTTAACCAATAAGAAACCCTAGTAACGGGGAACCATTTCAACAGTAACCCACATAGATGTATCATGGTACCCTGAACTAGGCAAGGTGGGGCACAATTACTGGGCTGATTGTAAGCGGTCAAAATAGCGGTAGGGGGTACGTCAGTGTGGGTTCCGATGGTTTAGGTCTTGCACGTACTTCGAAGTGGGAAAAAGCAGGCATTGGGTACCAGTAGTTATACATTGTGCAACTTGAATCGTGTCGGGTTGCTATCATAAGGATTGATACACCTTATGGTGGGACCAGCACATGGTATCTACACGCAAGAGAGAGCCGATTGACACAGACACAAGAGAAATTAATACAAGTAGGGAGCCGATCGATAGGGTAGTAAGGGTACATCTAACACATTCATGGCGATTAGGCAGATTGAGGGGGAATCCTCATAATAGATGTACACCTGAAGGCTACCACAATTGCGGGGATTGGGATCACGTTATCATATTATCTTATTACCATTTTATACAAATTACTAGTTGGGACACTAGTTAGGTGGTGTAGAGCGAAGAAATTGGAATAACAAGGTAGTAGCGAAGTAGAGAAAGAGTAGAAGCGCATTCAGTTTTTCCTGCCTTAGCATACCTTATGCTTATCTTATGTTATCATGTTATCCCTGCTATCACGGCATTGACTTATATTCAGTTTATTCATGTCATGTTGCTTTTACCTATTCTCATGCTGAAAGTCACTGAGCTTACCATACTTATGTCTGACCTAGTTTGTTTTCGCCTCTTTTCTTCCGTTTCCCCCCAGGTAGTCAGGGAGGGAATAACTCAGCATAGTTTGGACTGTTTCTCTTTCCAAGCTTGAAGATTATTTGGTGTATTGCTCTGAACTCTTTTTTCCACTGCTATTGCTGACTCATTGGGGAATATCATTGTCATTTTATGCTTCTTTATTTTGTTAAACAAGACAAATACTTTAGTATTGGAAAACAATTTTTGTACAAGCTGTTTTATCAATGAAGTAAACTTTTATTTATTTACCGCTGCTTTATTTGTCTGTCTTGTGATTTATCTGCATCTTTTACCTAAAATGTTCCACTGAAGTTAAGGCATTCCCTTTGTGAGTAATCTTAATGGAGGTAGGGTGTTTCACTTGGTATCAGAGCTGAAGGTTAACGGATCAGATAAAAGATTTGAAAAATTATTTTCAAAACTGTTATAAAAGAAGCATTTTCAAAAGAAAAGTTTTGTTTTAATGGCATATTCCCCCAAAGCCATATGCATTATATTTTGATCCTCTGTTTGAATCCTTGTTTCCCTCTTTCCTGAGTCTCCAAGGCTCCTGGATTTCTGGGAGGTAACCTCATCGCGGCATGGTTCCATAGGCTTGACGAGACTACGACACCTGTCAAAGGGCAAATAAGCGCTCAACTTCCATCTATAGCCGCAGTAGTTTAATCTACGGCTAATTTTCTTTCGAGCTTTGTAGGATTTTCCGTGCGATGGAGGCAGCTTTCGAGAGACTTGTCAACATGTTACACAAGGATGGTAAATATGAGAATGAGGGAGTTTGGCGAAGGAACACGACCCAAGGATGAGTAACTCATGGATATGGAATTGGTTCACAAAGAAGGTAAAAAAAGAGAGGTGTAAGTGGAAGAATCACAGGACAAGAAGGGAGGAAAAAATAATAAAACCTAAAACAAGAGGAAGTGTCTTTATTATGGTATAACGGGTCATATAATTAAGGACAAGGGAAAGAACAAAGGACAAGATTTTTAGGAGGAAGTGCATGCTCTCATCGCCAGCATACCTGAGAGAGTGGTAGAGCTTAGTTTATCTTTTTGATCATCTTGTTACTACTCTTTTTTATTTTAGCGCTTCACATTCATTTATATCTGCTTCCCATAGTTGAGTCTCTGCACCTTTGTACTTGTATAGCAGAAGATCCTATTATTGTCTCGAATCCAATCGGTGGTTCGGCTCATTTATCTTTGGTTTGTAGGAATTTGAGAATAGCTATATTAAATATTGAGTTTAAGCGTAATGCTTATGTTTTTGGTTTCATGGGCCATGGGTTGATTCTAGGCATGAGTTGGTTAGCTAATGACTCTGAAAGGAGGGTAGTTAGACTTTTTACTTGCCTCGGGAATATCCTCGAGATTTCATGCGATCCTAAGGGGATCAGTTAGGCATAGCTACATAGAATCACTTGATGCATCTATCGACGATTTGCGATCCGTTAGAATAGTCCATGAGTACGCAGATGTTTTTGATTAGGTTAGGGGTTTCCCCCTAAAACTCGAGATATACTTCCGTATATATCTTGTTGACAATGCAAAACCAGTTGTGCGATCGACGACAGTTTTGGAGCAAGATTGGCGAGAATAGCCAGAGTCGGTTAAGTGCTCAATTGTTTGGTTGTTTTGATAGTATCATCTCACATAGATCATCTAAATTCGGAGGAGGTATTCCTTGGGTGTGTGTCAGATATTGGTCTAGGCTTTTGGGGCTTGTACTTGAGGGATGTCGAGTTCGACTAAGATAGTTTGCGTGAGAAATAAATGGTTGTGGCAGGCGCCCTAAGTAAGACTGACCTTAAGAGAGGTAAAAAGTACATAGCAACCTTTAGCTTTAGACCTTCAGATTTGTGACATGATGGATAAGCTAAGTTGAGGAGAGACCTCTAATCATCTTATTATATACACTTGGTATCATGATTAACATCTGTTTATCTTGGAAAGATAGTTCGACTACATTGGATACCCTCTAGCATAGTAAGTGATCGATGTCCTTCCTTTACTAGTCGGTTTTGGAAATGGAGGTCAAGAAGCTTCGCAATCGTGAAGTTAAATTAGTTAAGCTACGGTGGAGTGAAGCTCAAGAAGATGCGACTTAGAAGATTGAAGACTAGATACGCGCATCATACCCTTGTTGAGGGTTTATCCTTGATTCCACTTTTTCTGTAATATTTATTTCCATGCTAGTCTTTATTTTTTAAATATATCCTCTAGGTCATATCTTCGGTCCTTAGGTAGAAGCCAATGGATGTAAACATGTATGTGAAACATGTTATGATTGATGGTTGCAAGTGGTTGCAAGTGGTTGCTAGTGGATGCTCGTGGATGCATATACACACACATTAGGCACTAGATCGGCTCAGTCACTTTCATATTGCATATGCATATGAATGTATTTGTATATCTAATGAAACTTGATGTGTTATCACATGGATGTTGCATATAGATGAGTGAATATGCACACATATAGTATTTACATGATTAGGGATATTTACATACGTATTTTACGCATGACACTCTCATGATTCGCATTAAGGAGGTCAACTGGATCAGTAGACCGCCTGATTTTGCATTAGATAAGAAACATATACAAATGCTCTGCATATGTTCATACGATATTAGAAACCTTTTTAGGACAATGGATGCATGTGTTTGATGGTTGGGAAAATGGACGATTGGATGTTAGGATATACGTTCTTCCTAACTTGAAGATTTCGGGGACGAAATCCTTTAAGGAGGGGAGAATGTAACACCCTGAATTTTCTGTGTTTAATAAAGTAGCGAATTAAAGAATACTCAAATTTTAAAGTGAGAATTAAAGGAAATGGGTTATGCCACTGCATTCATCTTGAAATTCTCCTTGAGATAGAGTCCAAGTTTGCGTGAATCGGACTCCGTATGAAGAAGTTATGGAATCCAGAAGATTTCATGTTAAATTAGAAATTAAATATAATTATATGATCATAATTAAACCAAGTTCAAAATTCAAAATTCAAGCAGAATAGGTTGAGCGGGAAAATTCCTGCTTAGGGGTCGACCCCCTGGGGGGAGTCAACATAGGTGTCGACCCTCCTGTAGGGCAGTCGACATAGGTGTCGACCCCCCTGTAGGGGTCGACTCCTGCATTTTGATCCAGACAGTGACGAATTTCTGACTTGCTGCTGAGTCACTAGGGCATAGGTGGCATTTCTGGATAACTCTATCTTGTCTGGATGGTCCTGATTGGTTTTAGGTTGATCTAACGGTTCACATAAGTCTAAACTTCTATAAAAGAAACCCCAGCCCTCAGCCCCAAATCACACTAAAATTCATTCCTAGATCCGTCATGCTGTCCATGGTCAACCTAGAGTAGCCGCCATTCTTCTCCAATTAGAAAGCAAGTTAGAAGCTTAGAATCAAATCAAAAATTAGTGAATCAATAGTCTACATCAAAGGAGTGCTATTTGGTTTCAGAAAACAGATTCCAGAAATACATGAATCATTCTCTTTTTGTAAGTTCAAGTTACTTTCAGATGTGAATTTTTAATTGAAATTCTTGGCATGTAATAATCTGGATCTAAGCTATACTTGATTATGAGATAATCTTTTCAGATTTATCAAATCTAATCTATTAGATTTATGCCTGCAATGTTATTCAAATCTTGCCTGCGATATTATTCAAATCTAATCCATTAGATTTATGCCTGATGTAAGTAATCCTTTCAATTGAATCCATGCTTGTATATGCCTTTGGGAATCGTTATTAACTATGGAATTGGTCCAGTTATATCTACCCTTGTTGTATATCAGAATTGAAATCATGTTTAAGTTCATGATAGAACTCATCTCAAGCCTATATGTCTATGACGGTTCAAGACAATGTTCATATCATATCTATATGCCCGCAATGTATTCTATGTAAAACTTGTCAATTTGGTATATCAAATTTATTGGACCAATAGTTCTTATCGCTATATGCCTATTCTTATGCCTTTTATGTTCCATATTTTTTCTTCGCTTATTTTATGAATCTTGAGTTGAATCTCAAAATACGTACGTTGTGAATGCGGGGGTAATTGGGTATAACATGAAATTGACATTTATTTGGCATAATTTGGAACATGTATTATGGCATGATTGTAAAATGCAATTTGGGGTAATTTGACATGAATTATGGAATATGTAATTTGACATATTGAACCTAGAATTGGCATGAATGATAAAGTATGTAATTTGGCAAGAAAATCCAGTTTTGGGCATAAGCTAAAAAATAGAATGTTAAATCTAGATTGGGCATAACTGTTAGTTGGAACGCCAAGCATAGTGTATATTGTGATTTTGGAGCATGACTATTATTGTAAATTTAGGGAAGATTGGGTATAGCAAATTTTGATTAGTAACTTGAAATTGGAATTTGTTGGGCATAATCTTTGGAATTGGAACATGACTAGTTTTGGTGAATTTGGTAATTAGCATGAAAAACCTAGATTTGGGTATATATGGTAAATGTGTAAATTAAAGATGAACATGCCTAACCCGAGGTTAGATTGTGTTGTGGTGTAAAACTGCTCGGAACCACCCGACACATCCACTAACCACAACAACTCCTATCTAATGTGAGAGAATAGCGCATCATGCCCAAGAAAAACCCGAGGTTAGATTGAGTTGTGGTGTAAAACTGCTCGGAACCGCCCGGCACATCCAGTAACAACAACAACACATATCTAATGTGAGAGGTTGGTGCATTAATAAATCAATTAATGCTAATGAACAAGACATGCTAAGAAATGAATAAGTGACTAGGTTTAAGTTAATAGGAACACTTAACCAATATAACATGAATGAGGAGGGTTAAGTTAATAGGAACACTTAACCAATATAACATGAATGGCTAGAGTTAAGTAATGAGAATGCTTATCCAATATAACACGAATTACTAGGGTTAAGTTAATGAGAAACACTTATCCATTAATACAAGATGAATGACTAGGGTTAAGTTAATAGGAAACACTTAACTGGTATAGCATGATAAATCTGTAGGGTTAAGTTAATAAGGAACACTTAACCAATATAACTTGATTTGTGGTGAGGTTAAGTTAAAACAAGAGGGCAACACTTAACCAATATAACTTAGTTTGTGGCAGGGTTAAGTTAACACAAGAAGGCAACACTTAACCAAAGTAACATGACAAGTAGGTGGGTTAAGTTAACTTGAATTGATTTATGACACTTAACCAATACAACATGATGAACACATGGGGTTAAGTTGACAAGAAACACTTGACCAATATAACTTGATGAACGAACGAGGTTAAGTTAATAGGAAACACTTAATCAATACAACATGATAAGTGAGGAGGATTAAGTTAATAGGAAACACTTAACCAACATGACATGATTAATGGGTGGGTTAAGTTAACATGAATGGACAACACTTAACCAACATGACTTGATGAATGGGTGGGTTAAGTTAACATGAATGGACAACACTTAACCAATATGACATAATGTGCGGGAGGGTTAAGTACATATCAAGTTGGGTGGGTAATATTAGTAAATATAGGCCTACAAACTTAACCATTAAATAAACATGCTTGAATCAGTGGGAGGGTAAAGTACATATCAAGTTGGGTGCGTAATATTAGTAAATATAGGCCCACAAACTTAACCATTAAATAAACATGCTTGAATCCGTGGGAGGGTTAAGTACATATCGGGTTGGTGGGTAATATTAGTTAATATAGGCCCACAAACTTAACCAGTAAGAAACCCTAGTAACGGGGACCCATTTCAGCAGTAACCCACATAGATGTATCATGGTACCCTGAACTAGGCATGGTGGGGCACAATTACTGGGCTGATTACAAGCGGTCAAAATAGCGGCAGGGGGTACGTCAGTGTGGGTTCCAACGGTTTACGGTCTTGCACGTACTCCAAAGTGAGAAAAAGTAGGCATTGGGTATCAATAGTTATACACTGTGCATCTTGAATCGTGTCGGGTTTCTATCATAAGGATTGATACATCGTATGGTGGGACCAGCACTGGGTATCTACACGCAAGAGAGAGCCGATTGACACAGACACAAGAGAAATTAATACAAGTAGGGAGCCGATCGATAGGGTAGTAAGGGTACATCTAACACATTCATGGCAATTAGGCAGATTGAGGTGGAATCCTCATAACAGATGTACACCTGAAGGCTACCACAATTGCGTGGATTGGGATCACGTTATCATATTATCTTACTAACATTTTGTACAGATTACTAGTTTGGACACTAGTTAGGTGGTGCAGAGCGAAGAAATTTGAATAACAGGGTAGTAGCGAAGCATAGAAAGATTAGTAGCGCATTCAGTTTTTCCTGCCTTAGCATACCTTATGCTTATCTTATGTTATCATGTTATCCCTGCTATCACGGCATTGACTTATATTCAGTTTATTCATGTCATGTTGCTTTTACCTGTTCTCATGCTGAAAGTCACTGAGCTTACCATACTTATGTCTGACCTAGTTTGTTTTCGCCTCTTTTCTTCCGTTTCCCCCCAGGTAGTCAAGGAGGGAATAGCTCATCATAGTTTGGACCGTTTCTCTTTCCAAGCTTGAAGATTATTTGGTGTATTGCTCTGAACTCTCTTTTCCACTGCTGTTGCTGACTCATTGGGGAATATCATTCTCAATTTATGCTTCTTTATTTTGTTAAACAAGACAGATACTTTGGTATTGGAAAACAATCTTTGTACAAGCTGTTTTATCAATGAAGTAAAGTTTTATTTATTTACCACTGCTTTATTTGTCTGTCTTGTGATTTATCTGCATCTTTTACCTAAAACATTCCACCGAAGTTAAGGCATTCCCTTTGTGAGTGATCTTAACGGAGGTGGGGTGTTTCACTTGGTATCAGAGCTGAAGGTTACCGGATCAGATAAAAGATTTGAAAAATTATTTTCAAAATGGTTTTAAAAGAAGCATTTTCAAAACAAAAGTTTTGTTTTAAAGGTATATTCCCCCAAAGCCATATGCATTATCTTTTGATCCTCTGTTTGAATCCTTGTTTCCCTCTTTCCTGAGTCTCCAAGGCACCTGGCTTTCTGGGAGGTAACCTCATCGCTGCATGGTTCCGTATTCTTGACGAGACTACGACACCTGTCAAAGGGCAAATAAGGGCTCAACTTCCATCTATAGCCGCTGTAGTTTCACCTACGGCTAATTTTCTTTCGCGCTTTGTAGGATTTTCCGTGCGATGGAGGCATCTTTCGAGAGACTTGTCAACATGTTACACAAGGATGGTAAATATGAGAATGAGGGAGTTTGGCTAAGGAGCATAACCCAAGGATGAGTAACTCAAGGACATGGAATTGGTTCACAAAGAAGGTAAAAAAGAAAGAGGTGTAAGTGGAAGAATCACAGGACAAGAAGGGAGGAAAAAATAATAAAACCTAAAACAAGAGGAAGTGTCTTTATTATGGTATAACGGGTCATATAATTAAGGACAAGGGCAAGAACAAAGGACAAGATTTTCAAGAGGAAGTGCATGCTCTCACTGCCAGCGTACCTGAGAGAGAGGTAGAGCTTAGTCTATCTTTTTGATCATCCTGTTACTACTCTTTTTTATTTTAGCGCTTCACATTCGTTTATATCTGCTTCCATAGTTGAGTCTCTACACCTTAGTACTTGTATAGTAGAAGATCCCATTATTGTCTCGAATCCAATCGGTGGTTCTGCTTATTTATCTTTGGTTTGTAGGATTTGAGAATAGCTATATTAAGTACTGAGTTTAAGCGTAATGCTTATGTCTTTGGTTTCATGGGCTATGGGTTGATTCTAGGCACGTATTGGTTAGCTAGTGACTCTGAAAGGAGAGTAGTTAGACTTTACTTGCCTCGGGAATACCCTCGAGATTTCGTGCGATCCTAAGGGGATCAGTTAGGCTTAGCTACCTAGAATCACTTGATGCATCTATCGGCGATTTGCGATCCGTTAGAATAGTCCATGAGTACGTAGAAGTTTTTGATTAGGTTAGGGGTTTCCCCCTAAAACTCGAGATAGACTTCCGCATATATCTAGTTGGCAATGCAAAGCCAGTTGTGCGATCAACGATAGTTTTGGAGCAAGATTGGCGAGGATAGCCTGAGTCAGTTAAGTGCTCAATTGTTTGGTTGTTTTGCTAGTATCATCTCACATAGATCATCCAAATTCGGAGGAGGTATTCCTTGGGTGCGTGTCTGATATTGGTTAGGCCTTTGGGGCTTGTACTTGAGGGATGTCGGGTTCGACTAGGATGGTTTGCATGAGAAATAAATGGTTGTAGCAGGCGCCCTAAGTAAGACTGACCTTAAGAGAGGTAAAAAGTACATAGCAACCTTTAGCTTTAGACCCTCAGATTTGTGACATGATGGATAAGCTAAGTAGAGGAGAGACCTCTAATCATCTTAGTATATACACTTGGTATCATGGTTAACATCTTTTTATCTTGGAAAGATAGTTCGACTACATTGGATACCCTCTAGCATAGTAAGTGATTGATGTCCTGTCTTTACTAGTCGGTTTTGGAAATGGAGGTCAAGAAGCTTCCCAATTGTGAAGTTAAATTAGTTAAGCTACGATGGAGTGAAGCTCAAGAAGATGCGACTTAGAAGACTGAAGACTAGATACGCGCATCATACCCTTTTTGAGGGTTTATCCTTGATTCCACTTTTTCTGTAATGTTTATTTGCGTGCTAGTCTTTATTTTTTAAATATATCCTCTATGTCATATCTTCGGTCCTTAGGTAGAAGCCAATGGATGTAAACATGTATTTGAAACATGTTATGATTGATGGTTGCAAGTGGTTGCAAGTGGTTGCTAGTGGATGGCCGTGGATGCATATACACACACATTAGGCACTAGATCGGCTCAGTCACTTTCATATTGCATATGCATATGAATGTATTTGCGTATCTATTGAAACTTGATGTGTTATCATATGGATGTTGCATATGGATGAGTGAATATGCACACATATAGTATTTACATGATTAGGGATATTTGCATACATATTGGACGCATGACACTCTCATAATTCGCATTAAGGAGGTAAACTGGATCAGTAGACCGCCTGATTTTGCATTAGATAAGGAATATATACACACACTCTGCATATGTTCATACGGCATTAGAAACCTTTTAAGGACAATGGATGCCTGTGTTTGATGGTTGAGTAAATGGACGATTGGATGGTAGGATATACATTCTTCCTAACTTGAAGATTTCAGGGATGAATTCCTTTAAGGAGGGGAGAATGTAACACCTCGAATTTTCTATGTTTAATAAAGTAGCGAATTAAAGAATACTCAAATTTTAAAGTGAGAATTAAGGGAAACGGGTTATGCCAGTGCGTTCGTCTCGAAATTCTGCTTGAGATAGAGTGCGAGTTTGCGTGAATCAGACTCCGTATGAAGAAGTTATGGAATCCAGAAGATTTCATGTTAAATTAGAGATTAAATATAATTATATGATAATAATTAATCCAAGTTCAAAATTCGAAATTCAAGCAGAACAGGTTGAGCGGGAAAATTCCTGCTCAGGGGTCGACCCCCCCAGGGGGAGTCAACATAGGTGTCGACCCCCCTGTAGGGGAGTCGACATCGGTGTCGACCCCCCTGTAGGGGTCGACTCCTGCATTCTAATCCAGATAGTGACGAATTTCTGACTTGCTGCTGAGTCACTAAGGCATAGGTGGCATTTCTGGATAACTCTATCTTGTTTGGGTGGTCCTGATTGCTTCAAGGTTGTTCTAACGGTTCACATAAGTCTAAACTTCTATAAAAGCAACCCCAACCCTCAACCCTAAATCACACTAAAATTCATTCCTAGAGCCATCATGCTGTCCATGGTCAACCTAGAGTAGCCGCCATTCTTCTCCAATTAGAAAGCAAGTTAGAAGCTTAGAATCAAATCAAAAATTAGTGAATCGATAGTCTACATCAAAGGAGAGCTATTTGGTTTCAGAAAACAGATTCCAGAAATACAAGAATCATTCTCTTTTTGTAAGTTCAAGTTACTTTCAGATGTGAATTCTTAATTGAAATTCCTGGCATGTAATAATCTGGATCTAAGCTATACTTGATTATGAGATAATCTTTTCAGATTTATCAAATCTAATCTATTAGATTTATGCCTGCGATGTTATTCAAACCTTGCCTGATATATTATCCAAATCTAATCCATTAGATTTATGCCTGATGTAAGTAATCCATTCAATTGAATCCCTGCTTGTATATGCCTTTGGGAATCGTTACTGACTATGGATTGGTCCAGTTACATCTATCCTTGTTGTATATTGGAACTGAAATCATGTTTAAGTTCATGATAGAACTCTTATCAAGCCTATATGTCTGTGACGGTTCATGACAATGTTCATATCATATCTATATGCCCGCAATGTATTCTATGTAAAACTTGTCAATTTGGTATATCAAATTTATTTGACCAATAGTATTTATCGCCATGTGCCTATTTTTATGCCTCTTATGTTCCATATTGTTTCTCCGCTTATTTTATGAATCTTGAGTTGAATCGCAAAATACGTACATTGTGAATGCAGGGGTAATTGGGTATAACATGAAATTGACATTTATTTTGCATAATTTGGAACATGTATTATGGCATAACTGTTAAGATGCAATTTGGGGGTAATTTGACATAAATTATGGAATATGTAATTTGACATACCCTAGAATTGGCTTGAACGATAAAGTATGTAATTTGGCATGAAAATCTAGTTTTGGGCATAAGCTGAAAAATAGAATATTAAATCTAGATTGGGCATAACTGTTAGTTGGAACGCCAAGCATAGTGTATATTGTGATTTTGAAGCATGACTATTATTGTAAATTTAGGGAAGATTGGGTATAGCAAATTTTGATTAATAACTTGAAATTGGAATTTGTTGGGCATAATCTTGGAAATTGGAACATGACTAGTTCTGGTGAATTTGGTAATTAGAATGAAAAACCTAGATTTGGGTATATATGGTAAATGTGTAAATTAAAGATGAACATGCCTAACCCGAGGTTAGATTGAGTTGTGGTGTAAAATTGCCTGGAACCCCTTGACACATCCAGTAACCACAACAACACCTATCTAATGTGAGAGGATAGTGCATCATCCCCAAGAAAACCCGAGGTTAGATTAAGTTGTGGTATAAAACTGTCCGGAACCGCCCGACACATCCAGTAACCACAACAACACATATCTAATGTGAGAGGTTGGTGCATTAATGAATCAATTAATGCTAATGAACAAGACATGCTAAGAAATGAATAAGTGACCCGGGTTAAGTTAATAGGAACACTTAACCAATATAACATGAATGAGGAGGGTTAAGTTAATAGGAACACTTAACCAATATAACATGAATGACTAGGGTTAAGTAATGAGAATGCTTAACCAGTATAACACGAATGACTAGGGTTAAGTTAATGAGAAACACTTAACCATTAATACAAGATGAATGACTAGGGTTAAGTTAATAGGAAACACTAAACTGGTATAGCATGATAAATGGGTAGGGTTAAGTTAATAAGGAACAATTAACCAATATAACTTGATTTGTGGTGAGGTTAAGTTAAAACAAGAGGGCAACACTTAACCAATATAACTTGGTTTGTGGTAGGGTTAAGTTAACACAAGAAGGCAACACTTAACCAAAGTAACATGACAAGTAGGTGGGTTAAGTTAACTTGAATTGATTTATAACAATTAACCAATACAACATGATGAACACGTAGGGTTAAGTTGACAAGAAACACTTGACAATTATAACTTGATGAATGAACGAGGTTAAGTTAATAGGAAACACTTAACCAATCCAACATGATAAGTGAGGAGGGTTAAGTTAATAGGAAACACTTAACCAACATGACATGATGAATGGGTGGGTTAAGTTAACATGAATGAACAACACTTAACCAACATGACATGATGAATGGGTGGGTTAAGTTAATATGAATGGACAACACTTAACCAATATGACATAATGTGCGGGAGGGTTAACTACATATCAAGTTGGGTGGATAATATTAGTAAATATAGGCCCACAAACTTAACAATTAAATAAACATGCTTGAATCAGTGGGAGGGTTAAGTACATATCAAGTTGGGTGGGTAATATTAGTAAATATAGGCCCACAAACTTAACCATTAAATAAACATGCTTGAGTCAGTGGGAGGGTTAAGTACATATCGGGTTGGTGGGTAATATTAGTAAATATAGGCCCACAAACTTAACCATTAAATAAACATGCTTGAGTCAGTGGGAGGGTTAAGTACATATCGAGTTGGTGGGTAATATTAGTAAATATAGGCCCACAAACTTAACCAGTAAGAAACCCTAGTAACGGGGACCCATTTCAGTAGTAACCCACAAAGATGTATCATGGTACCCTGAACTAGGCAGAGTGGGGCACGATTACCAGACTGATCATAAGCGGTCAAAATAGCGGCAGGGGGTACGTCAGTGTAGGTTCCGATGGTTTACTGGCATGCACGTACTCCGAAGTGGGAAAAAGCAGGCATTGGTACCAGTGGTTATACACTGCGCATCTTGAATCATGTCGGGTTGCCATAATAAGAATTGATACACCTTATGGTGGGACCTGCACAGGGTATCTACACGCAAGAGAGGGCCGATTAACACAGAAACAAGAGAAATTAATACAAGTAGGGAGCCGATCGATAGGGTAGTAAGGGTACATGTAACACCCCACCTCCGCTAGGGTCACTCACAAAGGGAATGCACTAGTTTTGGTGGAGTATTATCTAGGTAAACATGCACAGAATATCACAAGGCAGAACATAAATAAAGCAGCGGTAGAAATTAAAAACCAACTTTTTATTATTTCCAAGAAAAGAGTCAAAAGCTCATATATCCAAGATACAAATTATTCCATTACATCAAGTTCATTGTAAAGAAGCATAAACTTTAAAACAAAAGTAAATTATTCGCCATAAATAGCAGAAGCAGCCATAGCATAGCTCAAGACCAAACCGTACATGAGCTATCAGAAAGTAAGCCAAATCCAAGCTAAGAGCTAGTATTTCCTCCCTGAGCACCTGGGGGGGGGGGGACAAAAGAAAAAGAGGCGAAAGGAAAAGGGTCAGTCATAAATACTGGTAAGCCCTAGTAACTTTCAGTATGAAAACTAATAAAGGTAACATGATATGTGAAAACTGGAATTAAACATAAGGATGATAACAGAACTAGTTGGGTAATTAAGATAACAAGACAAGTCAAGTCTGGCATCGCATGTTCAAGGTTCGCTGCACCAACTATACTAGTATTCTAACCCATATCAAGTATTAACCATGAAATGATCCCTTATCCTAGTGTCACGAAGTGACCCATTTAGGGGGTCCTATGGTACGATCTACTAATCGATCGGCTCCCTACAAGTCCTATCTCGTCATGTGTCTATGTCATACGGCCCTATCCAGAAATGTAGTTACCTGTGCTAGGTCCACCATAGGGTGTATCAAGTCCTATGGTGCCAACCACCGACATGAATCAAGCACACACAGTGTAAATCTACTGGTGCCAAATGCCTGCTTTTTCAACTCCAGACTACATGCACGACCATAGCCCGCCTGAACCTACAATGGCGCACCTACTCAGCCGTCGTTCTGGTCGCTTACAATCAGCCCCGTAATCGTGCCCCACCCTACCTAGTCCCAGGGTATCGTGATACATCTAAGTGGGTTACTGCTGAAAAGGACCGCGTAACTAGGGTTTCTAATGGGTTAAGTGTTGTCATTCAAATTCGTGACTTAACCCTATCCAGATCATGTATCAAGTTGGTTAAGTGTGTTCAAGCAGTTCATGACTTAACCCTATCAAGTCATCACGTCAAGTTGGTTAAGTATATTCAAGTGGTTCATGACTTAACCCTATCATGTGGCATTAATTCATTAGTGCACGCTAACCTCTCACATTAGACTAACTGTTGTGGTTACTGGATTTGCCGGGCGGTTCCGGGCAGATTTACACCACATCATAGTCTAACCTCGGGTTTTTACGTGCGTTATGACCAACTACCCACATTGGATCCTATTGTTTGCAGCCACTGGATTTGCCGGGTGGTTCCGGGCAGATTTACACTGCAAACTCAACCCAACCTCGAGTTGGCCATTTTCAAGTTTATCTAACTGTCATGCCCACGTTCAAGTTTTCATGTTTAGATTCATGTCAAGTTTTCAAGTCATGTTTCATGTCAAATCGTGTCAAGTTCATGTCCATATTCAGGTACAAGTCATAATAACGTTCATGTTCAAGTTTAAAACTAATTCATATTTTACCTAATCTACCCAAATCGTATTCCCATCGCACGAAGGTTCGAATCGATACAAATAAATCTAATTAGGGAGTGACATAAAAAGAAATGGGTATAAGGTGGCAAGAGTGATTACTAACATAACATGATATGACTTGAAATAAAACATTACTGGCATATGAAATATTGGCCTCAAACATAAAGATTCCAAATCTAGCAAGATAAGGTACTAGTCAAAATAACAGTTGTCACAAGGTGGTAGTATAATCATGGTAATGACTGTCACAAGGTGATAGTATAGTCATAGTAACGATTATCATAAGATGATAGTATAGTCACGGTACGACTTTCATAAGGCGATAATCATATACATGTGGCTAATAACAGGTTCAACATGATAATAAGAGGGGTTTCTCTTTTTGATTTATAACATGAATAGGCCCCAAATCGATGTCATAGTAATATTCAAGAGTAAGATCCAAGATGAATAAGAATGAATGTAAACAGTCATCATACATAGGTCCAATTTCAATTTTACATCATATTCATAATACATTTACAGTTTAAATCTGAAAATAATTGGGGCTTACAGATCGTGGTTCGAGAATTTAGAAAGAGAGAGTCGACGTTGAATATGCTTAGTCAAGTCCTAATAGAAGTCCTCCAATCAGCAATTTCCTTAACGCGGTCTCAACGTAGTAGAAGCAGTCCCTCTCTCAAACTTTTCAACCAGAATCAGAGCAGCATAAGGTCAGTAAGAAATTTGGTGTAAAGAGACTGGTGTTAGGGGCTGTATTTATAGGGTCAGGTCAACGAATGTGGACAGAAAGGAGGCCAAATACTTCAGAGTGAATCCAGCTTCAGAAATGGGTTCGGGCACCAGGTCGACCCCCAGGTCGACACTATGGTCGACCTGGTCCTGGGTAGGTTAACTACATAGTCGACCCCCAGGTCGACCTCGTCCTGGGCGGGAAATTTCCCGCCCAGTCCATTTGGAGGTTTGAAATTCGAATTTTTGAATTCGAATTGAGTCTTCTTTGAACTTGGAATTTTCTGAAAACTTCGAATGGTCATAACTTGGTCATACGGACTCCGATTTTCGAAAACTTGGACTCGTTTCCAAGCAAAATTTCGAGACGAAGGCAATGGCGCAACCCGTTTCCCTTGATTATTATATTAAAAATTAGTTCTCCCTGATTTATGGTTATTACACGTTATAAAAACACGGGTTGTTACATTCTCCCCCCTTAAAGGATTTCGTCCCCGAAATCTCTAAGTTAGGGAGGATGTGTCCTACCATCCAATCATCCATCTACTCAAAGCATCATCCACAAGCAACCATTGACCTTAAAAGATTTCTAGTGCTGTATGAACATATGCAGAAAGTGTGTGTATATGTACTTATCTAATGCAAAAGATCAGGTGGTTACTGATTCAGTAAACCTCCTTAATGAAAAATATGTTAGTGTCATGAATCCAACATGTATGCAAATTCCTAACATAGTTCATAATGTCTACATGAGTGCACAATCATTCATCCATATGCAACATCCAAGTGATAGCATAACAAGTTCCATCCATGTACAAGTATTAGCACTCATGCATATGCAACATGAAAATGTGCATGAGCCGATCTAGTGCCTAATGTGTGTCATGCATCCACTAGCAACCACATATAACCACTTGCAACCATTTGCAAACATCAACCATAACATGTTTCAATCACATGTTTACATCCATATGGTCCTACCTAAGGTTCTCAAGATAAGATCGAGAAGATAACAAGACAAACGTAGATAATAGAAGCATGATACGAAAAAGGTTTTCAAGGAAAAAGAGATCGAGAATGTACCCTCAAAAAGAAATGGGTAAAACACACGTATCTTCTCTTCGGTTTCCCAAGTTACATCGTCTTGGGTTTCACTCCACTGCACTTTCACTAGCTTGACTTCTCGATTCCTTAGCTTCTTAATCTCCGTTCCTAAGATACGAATCGGAACTCGCCTCAATGTCGCTTCTTTTTCCACTTCTACGTCTACAAGGATGCTTGGCTCAACCACTTCGGCTGACTCATGCAAGCACGTCGGGAGATGCGAGACGTGAAAGACATTGTGTACTCCAGATAACTTCTCGGGTAAGTCTACCTTATAGGCCATCCGTCCAATCCTCTCAACGATAGGGAACGGTCCTATGAACCTTGGTGCTAGCTTTCCAACTACCCCAAAACAAACTATATTGCGTAACGGAGAAACATTTATAAAGACCATATCTCCGACTTCGAGCTCTAGGTCTGTCCTTCTCTGGTCCACATAAGATTTCTGTCTATCTTGGGCTGTTTTCATCCGTCTCCGTATCAACTCAATCTTCTCAGAAGTGTCCCTTATCATGTCGGGCCCAAGTATGAGTCTGTCTGTCGTCTCCCACCAACAAGTTGGCGACGTGCACGGTCTTCCATACAGGGCTTCGAACGGTGCCATTTCGATGCTAGCTTGGTAACTGTTATTATATGCAAACTCCACGAGAGGAAGACGTTCTTCCCAAGTACCACCAAAGTCAAGAATGCATAGCCTCAGGAGATCTTCTAGTACCCTATTTACCCTTTCGGTTTGTTCATCCGTCTGTGGGTGATAGGCCGTGCTCAAGTTCAGTCGTGTTCCCATTACTTCTTGCAGACTATTCGAGAACTGGCTAGTGAAAATCGGGTCACGATCACTAACTATACTAGAAGGAACTCCATGCAATCGTACTATCTCTCGAAGGTAAATAGACACTAGCCCTGATGCGGTCCTCTTGCTCTTCACCGGAATGAAGTGAGCACTTTTCGTGAGTCTATCAACTATGACCCATATGCTAGTATTTCCCTTCCTAGACCTAGGCAGTCCATCCACGAAATCCATCGAGATACTCTCCCATTTCCATTGCGGAATCTCCAAAGGATGTAATAGCCCACCAAGCTTCTTCGACTCGGCCTTTACCTGTTGGCACACCATGCACTTCGAAATTAACTCTGCCACGTCCTTTTTCATTCCAGCCCAAAAGAAAATGCATTTCATATCCCTGTACATCTTATCCCCTCCGGGATGTATAGTCATCTTCGAGTGATGCACTTCTTCGAGAACTCTCCTTACTAAGTCTCCCACTTGTGGGACACATAGTCTTCCATCGCGCCTTAGCCATCCCTTGTCATCTATGGCATACCTACTGAGGTGACTTGACGTCTCACCCCTACCATACTTGATCTAGATGTGTAGGTCTTAGCTCAAGAGATGCTAATGTAGCAGTCAATGACTCAATAGCAGGTGTAAAATCAAAGGTTGCTATAAACTCAAGGCTTTTCATTTCAACAAACAAGGGGCTCAAATTCAGCCTTTTTCTACTTAGCGCATCTGCCGCCACATTACCCTTGCCAGGGGTATAAGCTATATCGAAGTCATATGATGCCAAGAACTCCATCCACCGCTGTTGTCTTAGATTCAAGTCTTTCTGTGAGAAGAGGTACTTAAGCGATTTGTGGTCGGTATACAGCTCGAACCTCTCCACTAGAAGATAATGGCGCCAAGCTTTAAGTGCAAAAACAATCGCAGCCAACTCCAAGTCATGCGTGGGATAGTTTTTCTCATGGACTTTAAGTTGTCTGCCCCCATAGCATATTACTCTTCCTTCCTGCATTAGGACAGTGCCTAATCCCGTGCCGCACGCATCTGTGTACACGGTAAACATCTTACCTCCATCGGGTAATGCTAAAAATGGAGCTACGGTGAGGGCTTTCTTAAGTCTCTGAAAAGCAGCATCACATTCTATGTCCCATGCAAAAGGTAGGTTCTTCTTTGTTAATTTAGTAAGAGGGGCTGAAATCTTAGTGAAGTCCTTAATGAACTTCCTGTAGTAGCCCGCCAAACCGAGAAAGCTCCTCACCTTCGTTGCATTCTTAGGAATTTTCCAGTCTTGTACCGCAACAACCTTTGCGGGGTCCACGGCTATTCCTTGCTTAGAAACTACATGCCCAAGGAACCGAACTTCCTTCCTCCAAAAATGGCATTTGGAAAACTTAGCCTTTAACTAGTGTGCTCTAAGCGTCTCCATGACTTCCTTGAGATGTCTAGCATGCTCTTCTTCATCTTTTGAGAAGATCAAAATATCATCCACGAAAACTACCACAAACTTGTTAAGGAACTCCCAAAACACCCTGCTCATCAAATCTACAAAGTATGCAGGTGCATTCGTTAACCCAAACGGCATAACGAGCCATTCGAAGAACCCATCTGGAGTCCTAAACGCAGTTTTGTCAATGCTATCCTCATCCACTCTGAGCTGATGGAATCCTGTGGCTAGATCGAGTTGAGAGAAAACAGATGCTCCCACAAGCTGGTCAAACAAATCGTCGATTCTTGGTAGTGGGCGCCTATTCTTCTTTGTTAGCTTGTTTAACTCACGATAATCTACGCACAGACGAAGCGATCCATCCGCCTTAATAGCGAATACCACTGGAGCACCCCATTAAGAAATGCTTCGTCTTATGAAATTTTTCTCAAGCAACTCGTTGATTTGTTTACTGAGCTCTCTTCTTTCTCGCGGGGCCATGTGCCTAACGGGCAATGAAACTAGCTTGGCATTATCAACAAGATAAATTCGGAACTCTATCTCGCGTTTAGGAGGTAATCCCCTCACTTCATCAAAGACATCTGGATATTCTTGGACCACTCTTACAGATTGCAAATTATCGTCGGACGAGTCAAGGGATTCAAGATAACGTAACATGACCGGACTCTTCGGGTTACAAGAAATTTCAAGGGTATTACCAAGGCGAGTCATGAGCCTCACTACCCTTCGTTCACAATCAAGAATGGCTCCATAATCGGACAACCAATCCATACCTAGGATCAAACCATATCCCATGAATCCGAGAACATAAGCATTACACGTGAATTCTACGCTTAAGATAGAGATCCTCAAATCCACACACATCATAGATAAATGGGCGGAGCCCCCAATTGGATTTGAAACTATAACGGGATCCTCAACCAGACTAGTACTTAGGTGCAGATTTTCAACAATATCAGAAGAAATAAAATTATGCGATGCGCCAGGGTCAAATAAAGTTCGAACAGGAAAGTCAGAAATTTAAACAAGGCTTTCTACAGAAATATTACTACCTCGGTCAGGAGCTGGAGTGGTATTGAGAGCATGCAACTGCCCTCCAGAAGGTCCTGCTCACTGGGTCTGCCCTTGCCCCTGCCCTTGCTTCTTAGGGCAATCCTTGCTGATGTGTCCAGTATCTCCACAATGAAAGCATTCACCCAACTTCCTTTTCTTCCTTCTACAGTCTTTATCTAGACGTCCAGTAATGCCACAGAAGTTGCACTTCCTCGTCTCACGTGATTTGTTGTTGCTTTTGTTATTCTTATTATTCTCGTTGTTCCCCTTCTTGAAGTCAGCTTTCTTATTCTGAGTTTCAGTAGGCTTAACCTCCTTCTTGCTATTCTTGTCTTCCTCACGGAGTAGAGCCATATCCACCAAGCTTTCAAAGGTCACCCCCATGGGTATATGGGTTAGGGCCAAGCTGTGTAGTGGTTCATTCAATCCTCGAGCAAAGCGTACAGCCTTTTCTGGGCTGTGTTGACCAAATCCAAACCGAACCGAGCAAGCTGATTAAACTTATTCACGTACTCCCTCACAGACATATCCCCTTGCTTGAGTGCTAGGAACCTCTCCATCTGAAGGTTCTCCTCTGCCGACGATAGGAATTTGAGCCCAAACCTTTCTCTAAAGTCTGCCCAAGTCTCAACTGGCCTGGTAGCGTTGGTGACTTCCCACCAAAATGCAGCTTCCTCTTTCAACAACCATGCTGCCAATTGAACTTTCCTGTGGTCCTCCATATCAAAGATAATGAACAAGTCTTCTGTTTCCTTTATCCAGTTTCGTGCCTCAACGAAGGTTTCAGTTCCAACGAAGTTCTTGCCGCCCATCGATTTAAAGTCTTTGCATATTTTGGCAAAGGCGGTACCAGGAGGAGAAGGAACCGCGGCCACTGGCGGAGGAGGAGGAGGGACGTCTGCCGTGCCCGCGTCATTGGCCCTGGCTTCTAAGTATCTTCGGAACCATCCAGGCACGGGTATTCCCTCAGGAAGGTTAAGATCGACCATGCTGAAAAACGAAAAGAAAAGATTCAAACGAGGAAGCAAAGGGAAGTGCTAATGGCTTCTTGGGGAATAATCTTTTTTAAACGTAAAACTTTTCTTGAAAAATGCTTCTTTATAAATGGTTTTGAAAACAGTTTCGGAAGATTTTTAAAACTTTTGCCTAGCCTGGTAACCTTCTACTCCGATACCAAATTGTAACACCCCACCTCCGCTACTCACAAAGGGAATGCGCTAGTTTTGGTGGAGTATTATCTAGGTAAACGTGCACAGAATATCACAAGGTAGAACATAAATAAAGCAGCTGTAGAAATTAAAAACCAACTTTTTATTATTTCCAAGAAAAGAGTCAAAAGCTCATATATCCAAGATACAAATTATTCCATTACATCAAGTTCATAGTAAAGAATCATAAACTTTAAATCAAAAGTAAATTATTCGCCATAAATAGCAGAAGCAGCCATAGCATATCTCAAGACCAAATTGTACATGAGCTGTCAGAAAGTAAGCCAAATCCAAGCTAAGAGCTAGTGTTTCCTCCCTAAGCACCTTGGGGGGGTGGGACGAAAGAAAAGGAGGTGAAAGAAAAAGGGTCAGTCATAAATACTGGTAAGCCCTAGTGACTTTCAGTATGAAAACTAATAAAGGTAACATGATATGTGAAAACTGGAATTAAACATAAGGATGATAACAGAACTAGTTGGGTAATTAAGATAACAAGATAAGTCAAGTCTGGCATCGCATGTTCAAGGTTCACTGCACCAACTGTACTTGTATTCTAACCCATATCAAGTATTAACCATGAAATGATCCCTTAGCCCAGTGTCATGAAGTGACCCATTTAGGGGGTCCTACGGTACGATCTACTAATCGATCGGCTCCCTAAAAGTCCTAGCTCGTCATGTGTCTGTGTCATACGGCCCTATCCAGAAATGTAGTTACCTGTGCTAGGTCCACCATAGGGTGTATCAAGTCCTATGGTGCCAACTACCGACACGAATCAAGCACGCACAGTGTAAATCTACGGGTGCCCAATGCCTGCTTTTTCAACTCCGGACTACGTGCACGACCATAGCCCGCCTGAACCTACAATGGCGCACCTACTCAGCCGTCGTTCTGGCCGCTTACAATCAGCCCAGTAATCGTGCCCCACCCTGCCTAGTCCTAGGGTATCGTGATACATCTAAGTGGGTTACTGCCGAAAAGGACCGCGTAACTAGGGTTTCCAATAGGTTAAGTGTTGTCATTCAAATTCACGACTTAACTCTATCCAGATCATGTATCAAGTTGGTTAAGTTTGTTCAAGCAGTTCATGACTTAACCCTATCAAGTCATCGCGTCAAGTTGGTTAAGTATATTCAAGTGGTTCATGAATTAACCCTATCATGTGGCATTAATTCATTAGTGCACGCCAACTTCTCACATTAGACTAACTGTTGTGGTTACTGGATTTGCTGGGCGGTTTCGGGCAGATTTACACCACAACATAGTCTAACCTCGGGTTTTTACGTGCGATATGACCAACTACCCACCTTGGATCCTATTGTTTGCAGCCACTGGATTTGCCGGGCGGTTCCGGGTAGATTTACACTGCAAACTCAACCTAACCTTGAGTTGGCCATTTTCAAGTTTATCTAACTGTCATGCCCACGTTCAAGTTTTCATGTTTAGATTCATGTCAAGTTTTCAAGTCATGTTTCATGTCAAATCATGTCAAGTTCATGTCCATATTCAGGTTCAAGTCATAATAATGTTCATGTTCAAGTTTAAAGCTAATTCATATTTTACCTAATCTACCCAAATCGTATTTCCATCGCACGAAGGTTTGAATCGATACAAATAAATCTAATTAGGGAGTGACATAAAAAGAAATGGGTATAAGGTGACAAGAGTGATTACAAGCATAGCATGATATGACTTGAAATAAAACATTACTGGCATATGAAATATTGGCCTCAAACATAAAGATTCCAAATCTAGCAAGATAAGGTACTAGTCAAAATAACAGTTGTCACAAGGTGATAGTATAATCATGGTAACGACTGTCATAAGGTGATAGTATAGTCATAGTAACGATTGTCATAAGATGATAGTATAGTCACGGTACGACTGTCATAAGGTGATAATCATAAACATGTGGCTAATAACAGGTTCAACATGATAATAAGAGGGGTTTCTCTTTTTGATTTACAACATGAATAGGCCCCAAATCGATGTCATAGTAATATTCAAGAGTCAAGATCCAAGATGAACAAGAATGAATGTAAACAGTCATCATACATAGGTCCAATTTCAATTTTACATCATATTCATAATACATTTACAGTTTAAATCTGAAAATAATTGGGGCTTACAGATCATGGTTCGAGAATTTAGAAAGAGAGAGTCGACGTCGAATATGCTTAGTCAAGTTCTAATAGAAGTCCTCAAATCAACAATTTCCTTAACGCAGTCTCAACGTAGTAGAAGCAGTCCCTCTCTCAAACTTTTCAACCAGAATCAGAGCAGCTTAAGGTCAGAAAGAAATTTGGTGTAAAGAGACTGGTGTTAGGGGCTGTATTTATAGGGCCAGGTAAACGAATGTGGACAGAAATGAGGCCAAATACATCAGAGTGAATCCAGCTTCAGAAATGGGTTTGGGCACCAGGTCGACACTATGGTCGACCTAGTCCTGGGTAGGTCGACTACATAGTCGACCCCCCGGTCGACCTGGTCCTAGGAGGGAAATTTCCCGCCCAGTCCATTTGGAGGTTTGAAATTCGAATTTTTGAATTCGAATTGAGTCTGTTTTGAACTTGGAATTTTCTGAAAACTTCGAATGGTCATAACTTGGTCATACGGACTCCGATTTTCGAAAACTTGGACTCGTTTCCAAGCAGAATTTCGAGATGAATGCAATGGCGCAACCTGTTTCCCTTGATTATTATTTTAAAAATTAATTCTCCCTGATTTATTGTTATTACACGTTATAGAAACACGGGTTGTTACAGTACATCTAACACATTCATGGCCATTAGGATGATTGAGGTGGAATCCTCATAATAGATGTACACCTAATGGCTACCACAATTGCGGGGATTGGGATCACATTATCATATTATATATTACCATTTTATACAGATTACTAGTTGGGACACTAGTTAGGTGGTGCAGAGACGTAGAAATCGGAATAATAGGGTAGTAGCGAAGCAGGGAAAGAGTAGAAGCGCATTCAGTTTATCCTGCCTTAGCATACCTTATGCTTATTTCATGTTATCATGTTATCTCTATTATCACGGCATTGACTTATATTCAGTTTATTCATGTCATGTTGCTTTTACCTGTTCTCATGCTGAAAGTCACTGAGCTTACCAGAATTATGTCTGACCTAGTTTGTTTTCACCTCTTTTCTCCCGTTTTCCCCTTGGTTGTCAGGGAGGGAATAACTCAGCTTAGTTTGGACCGTTTCTCTTTCCAAGCTTGAAGATTAGTTGGTGTATTGCTCTGAACTCTCTTTTCCACTGCTATGGCCGGCTCATTTGGGAATATCATTGTCATTTTATGCTTCTTTATTTTGTTAAACAAGACAGATACTTTGGTATTGGAAAACAATCTTTGTACAAGCTGTTTTATCAATGAAATAAAGTTTTATTTATTTACCGTTGCTTTATTTGTCTGTCTTGTGATTTATCTGCATCTTTTACCTAAAACGTTCCACCAAAGTTAAGGCATTCCCTTTGTGAGTGACCTTAACGGAGGTGGGGTGTTTCATGGGTCCTGACATGGTTCGAGAAGCTTCAGATAAAGTTGATTTCATTAAGAAGCGACTACAAGCAGCTCAAAGCAGACAGAAGAGTTATGCAGATTCTAGAAGAAGAGATCTAGCCTTTTCTGTTGGTGATTACGTATAGTTAAGAGTTTCTCCAATGAAAGGAGTGGTTCTATTTGGGAAGACATGGAAGTTGGCACCTAGATTTATTGGTCCGTTTCCTATACTTGAGAAAATAGGAACTCTTGCTTACAGGGTTCACTTACCAGACTGGTTGCCCAGAGTACATGATGTGTTTCACGTTTCTCAACTTCGTAAACATGTGCATGATCCAAACTTGGTCGTGGAAGAAGCATCTCAACAAGATTTGGATATCACTCCGAATTTAGCAGTGAGAAGAGAGCCAGTAAAAATTATTAACAAAAGAACCAAAGTTCTCAGAAATAAGAAGGTGCATTTAGTCAAAGTGCAATGGAGCAGAGATCCTAGAGACTGTACATGGGAAACAGAAGATAACATTAAGCAGGCTTATCCCAAGTGCAGAGTGGACATCTCTGATTAGCTCTGATGAAAGGTACATTTACAATATATTTTATTTCGGTTTTGTTTCCTACATTACTATTGTTTCCTTTTCGGGGACAAAAAGTTTTAAGTCAGGGAGAATGTAACAACCCTGAAATTCAAAACCAATTTAAAAAATATTTTTTAGGTAATTTTATCAGAAATTGAGTCAGAATTTGAAAATTCGATTTTTAAATTAGAATACACCCCATAAAAATAGCCATTCTGCAAACAACCTCCGGTTTCGACAAAACCACTTTTTTTGGATCCGGAATGTAAAATTATTGCTAGGTTTAAAATTACATAATTTTTGGAATTAATATATGAGCGTGGTAATTTAAAACGCATTTGGTAATTTTAGTTGAATTGGATCGACCAGTAAAAAGGCCATTTTTCAAACGGTCTCCAAATTCGATGAAATTAATTTCGTGAAGACCATATCGGCAAAACATAGCTGGATTCCAATTTGAATAATTTTTGGAGTCAGTATGTGGCCCCGATAAATTAAAATGTATGTTCAAATTCAATATTGAACATGATATATTTTAATTTTGCAAAAAATGGGTTGAAACAGTCGAATTGGCTTACGGAACATATACCATTGTATTTGAAATGAGGGTATTTAGCTGGGGACGACACTCGTTGGGATTCGTTTGGAGTTTAGATGTAAAATTACTATTTTTGGAATTAAAAATACATTAATATAAATAAACCAGCCAATCAGAATTCTCCGTTGACTTCGTTCATTTCAGAAAAACCCTCCATCCAGTAAAAGCGAACGATGGAAACTGTTCAAACCATCTCTCCTCAACATCTTTTGATCCACGCAATGAAATCCGAAAATTCTTAAAGCAATTTTGTAGTACTCTCCACCCTCTTCAAATCCATACGGGTTTTGGCATCTAGAGTGGAGTATTTTGCATGAATCGTCGTCTCAAAGCATCGCCGTTCCCCAGAGAATTCTTCCGCCAGGCCGCTGTCGAGTTCAACACAGTAACAGGAGCAGGTGCAGTTTTCCAAGCTTTTCGACGTGGCAAAGTTCGATCGTCTTCAAGTGCTACAGATTGGGTGAAAATTCAAACCCTAGGGATCGAACAGTTAATGTGAACAGTGGCTGTGTTAATTTGAAGAAGAGGAAGGTTAAATTTTTAATTAATAACTTTTTTAATTAATTAAAATGTCTTTAGCCTTTAAAAATTCACAACTTTCTCATACGGTGTCAAAATCCAGTCAAACAGGAGGCATTGGACTCGTGACAACGTATTCTACATTGTAGAAGTGATTGTGAGGTGTTTAGAGTTAGTTACCAATTAAGGAGGAGTGGAACCCAATGTGAGATCTCTAAATTCAATTGAAGTGGAAAATAAATAAATAAATAAATATATATATATATGTGCGTTATATAAAATATACATGTGAAGTATAGAATTGAAATGCGACAAAAATTATTTTTGTTATTATTTATTTTTTGAGTTCAACACTCGAATTCGCACAAATCGCATAAATTGGAAGCGATGCATGGATACTACCAACACTCGGATTTCATACTCCGCAAATGGCCACTTATGGCGCCGTAAATGGCATTTGGTTGTTGAGCATAAATATATATATGCGTAGTATATGCGTTGTATAAATTATATATGTGTTGTATAAAATATATATGCGATGTACAAAAATTGGTTACGCGCTGTATAAATTGAAAATACAACAAAATTGATTGTGTTGTGAAAATTTGGTTGAATATGGGTTTGGCAACCCTATGATTGATTGGATTGATTGAAATGGTTATGTATGGCACGAGCCAGTGTCAGGAGAGGGATAATGCTAGACATTATTTTCCCGGTTCTAATATCGCGCCGTTATAATGGCGAAATTTTCTGTAACAGTTGTTAAAAATAGCCATGTGTTGAAATAAATATTTGTTCATTAAAAATATTATTTTTAACATGTATGTGAAGTATTAAAAATAGCCCTGTGTTGAAATAAATATTTGTTCATTAAAAACATTATTTTTAACATGTATGTGAAGCATTAAAAATAGTCATGTGTTGAAATAAATATTTGTTCGCCAAAAATATTATTTTTAACATGTATACAAAGTGAGTGAAATAGTCATGGGTTGAAATAAATATTTGTTCGATAAAAAAAATTATATTTAGCTTAGATATGCATATACACACACACACACACATGTTGAACAGGTAAATGGATTCTCTGTTGAGTAAAGAATTAATTTGCCTGCCCGATAAATAGGTACACCTTAATGAGTTGGATGCACAAATTTTATTATTATATGAACTCCTATGAATGAAATTGGATGCGGTGTGATGGTTGTTCTGTGTGAGATTGTAAACCAAGCCATATGATAGTAACAACTAAATTATGAACTACACCGTATGACATACTGCATGAAGATAACATCTCATATCATATTCCATATAAGCATTTGAGCTTATATGACGAGGTTGGGATTACCATACGAGCGAGATGCTCGTATGACAAAGAATGTATTACAGGTTGAACCGAAGTCTGATTATGGACAAAACTAAGGAATACATGTAACAGTGCTCGTGGCAGGATTAATAAAAACCCCGCACGGGCCCGGAGATGAAAATAATTCACGTTTCTCTTGATTTTAGATACAACACATGGATTATTTATTTCCAACACTGGACAAGGTGGTGAGATATGATTTTTACACTCTCCCTTGAGCATAGATAGGTCACTAAAAATTGTGTATGCTTTTTTTTGGATTCACTGGGTGCGTAATACGGCCTAATAAATTTTTCAGAACCCTCCCGAACAAAAGAGGTTATGGCGAAATTTTCCAAAATTTAAAATCTTTAGCCAAATAATTGAAGAATTAAATGGTTTAGAAGTCATCGAATGGATTATATAATTTATATAAAATATAACTTTATATAAAACGAATCGCGCAGCGGCAGTTCGCGTTTTAGAATCGTAATTTTAAATGATTATACCGGGAGATCCGACCATTGGATTTTCCCGAAACTAGAACCATTGGATTTACTTCGGAAAGACCTTTCCAATGATATTAAATTTGTTAGGATCCATCGGTCAGGTTTTGAGAAATGTTTAATTCAAATATGAATAAAAACAGAGCCAGTGCCACGTAATGACCTGAAGCGTCGTTCGAATTAAATGGGCTATTTTTATATAAACAAAACTATTGATAAATCGTTTTAAAATAGTAGAAACGATTTAAAATAGAAATAAACCAATTTCACTTGGTTTATAAAATATTGACGGTAATATTTACTTGACATGAAACTATAGAAATGAATTGGATTGAGAATGTCAACTAATTTAACCAACAAAAGTATTTATTTGAATTACATATAAACGAGAACTATTTGAAAAAGCCGAGTTTAATCTCATTTCAAATAATTGAAAGATGACTAAAACTAGACGATAATGAAGACGGTGCATGACCGATGATCTTCACATCGAATGGATTACTACCGATGCATTCGATATGGGTAGCTCCCTTGATGAGGTTATATTGGTAGTGGTCCAGATGTATTTTTTGATTGTTCGAATATGCGAGAACCTCTCTTCCGTATTGGACATATGAAATGATGAATAGTTTCGTTCAGACCCAGAACGGACTTGTAAATGGATGTGTGTCTGACAATGGATTTCATTCTGTGTTGATTGATTTCTATTAAATATATATATATGTTTGATGTCGGAGAATTTATTCTCTTACTTAAAACCCTTCTCTGAGACATATGAGCTTAGAGGTTATATATCGATAGACATCAGTCGCATGGCGTGGACTGTCAATGTGGCATGCTAAGATGCAAATGAACAAGGCTTTTGTTGAAAAGCAGAGTCTTGTGGTTGATGATCAAAGAAAAGCTTTAATTAGCATAGCTTTTTATATAACATTAATTCGCGAGCCTCATGCCCCGGTATGAGTCTAAAACGAGATCAGGGACGCAGGGAGTGCACGGCGTTTCTTTCTAGTTAGAAGTGGTGTCATGGTATGGAGCCCAGACATTTTTACTTATGTGGTTGATGGAGTGCGAGGCGCCTCAGATATTGGTCACTACTGGCCAAGTGATAGGTCCGATAGCACTGGGAAACATGTGTTCAGGAATAACCAATCCACTAAAGTAAGTGTGGGCCGGCCCTACAGGAACTAAGGGTCCACTACCGGGGACCCTGAGGCATTTGCTATTGTGTCTCGAAACCAGAAGGAGCCATCCTTAGCTTTGACTCATGATGGAAATCCAATTTCCAATACGACATCGTTCGGTTTTGATTGTAAACCTATATGGCGACATAGTACATGGTAGTTATGCCATCTAGGATTGATACATTTACATTGGAAGTGTTTTAAACTAACTAGACACTAGTAATAATATCCAATGATTTTTGTTTTATATGTATCAAGCATCCATTATAAGGTAAAAATTTATTCTTTGGCTTGCGTTGCATTGTGTGATGGGACCTGAGTCTATAATGGTTTCATTTTTCTAAAAAGCATTGCGTTGTTTAAATGATTTACTTTATTTCATGCACTGGCAATCTAATTGAGTAAACCCATTCCGCATTAGCGGCGTGGTCCTGTGATTAGCCTTATTATTAAATAAGTTACGTAATATTTCTCATACCTATCCCATGACTGACTCGTAGTTTGTTTTAACTTGCAAACTCGGATGCCCTTATTTTTACATGGGCAACCAAGTAAACAAGTAACAGGCTTTATTTTGGATATGCACCATAGAATGGGGTGCTTTTTTGGTTGAAGACGAAGACTATCTTTTATCACATATTTGGGACATTTAGACATTACCTTATGTATGCTGTATTTGGTTATGTTGTAGACTTATTATCTACCTGATGGAACCTTTTATGTACTAAGTAGTATCCTGAATTTGTGTAACTCTGATGATGATGACATTTATGATTCTGCTGTTATGATGATGTATATTATTCTGTGATTTCATGTGTTATGCTATTATCTGTAATATGCTGATGTGATTAATGTGTTATATTCCAATGATTATCCTTGCTTCCGTGGCACAGGGGTTTGGGTTGTCACATCTTTGGGTGTTATCTTTCACATTTAGAAATCGTGTTTACAGTGTGGACACTGTTTAAATCAAGTGTGGGATGTGGAGTCTGCATTACATCCTTTTTTTTTCTTTTCATATAGGACCGTCATGCATTTTAGATCGTAGTATAATGCCATTTTTTTATTTGAAACACGACTCATTTTAGATTGATATAACAAAATAAGTTAAAAATTTAGTCAGTTGATTGTATTTTTCTCTCTCAACTAAGATCAAATAAGAAATATAATGAAAAGTTGAATTTTGAGGGATATTAGTGTAACCAATACATAGGGAGATTCTTAGGTGATGACCGTGAAGTTTATTCTAAATTGTAAACTTTGTTTAATGAGTGGAGGACTAAAAATACTTATATTGGCTTTTTGAGTCTTTAAAACAAAGTTGTGTTAAGCTGAATTCGCGTAACTCTCTCTTGTTCTTATATTTTCAATAATAATAATAGTAATCCAAGGGTATCCAACATTGCTTGTAAATCTAGCGTTGGTGTGCAAACCCGGCAAGCTCTATCCGACATGCTGTTGACAAAGTCAGTGTCGGTGAATCTTGGTATCATTTTATGAGTTGGACGTCTAAGGATTACCGACATGTTGTTGACAAAGTCAGCGTCGGTCTGCATAATCCACCAAGCTCTGTTCCATCTGTCATGGGTGGTATACCATGATCTTTTAAGTTAGATGTATGTAATTAATCATAAATTTCAATTTTTATAGAGATAGAGAATAAGCGATGAATCCCAAGCACTTCTTGACCTTATTGATTTGACTAGTCATACACAAGCAAATTAGAATACCCCTTTATAACCATGACAAACCAACTAAGAATTTATTTCATGGCCGCACTATGTTATCAACTGAACCAACTAGCCAAACTAGAACGTAACATTTGAAAACTTAAATTGTATTGAAAAATTGTGACAAGTTGAGGTATCTAAAATAAAATCAACTGACTAGAAATTGTTAACTTAATTTGTTGTACCACTTTTCTGAAACAAGTCGTGTTTTCATTTTTGGTTTTCATTTGCATATGTCCATTTCATTCATGTAGTTGCATTAGAACCACACCATACTGCATTTGGATTTTGTGGGTAGTATCCACTGAAAACCCTCACGAGACAATACTCGTCCTACTAGGGACACCTAGAGGTTTAACGGCTTGTAGCATACGCTAAATGCAATCGTGTTTCCTACTAAAGTGTGACTTATCTAGTTAGTTTTTTTTTCATTTTTTTACTCGAGGACGAGTAAACGATAAGTGCGGGGGTAATATATATATATATATATATATATATATATATATATATATAGACACACATGTGTGTATATACACATATATTAGCCCCTTTATTTAGGACAATTTTTTGCCCCTCGATATCATCTACAATCTGGTTCATGTGATAAAAGGTAAAACAAATAAATATATAAATAAAAACTTACGACTGATATCAAAACAATACAAAATGGTGCTAAATAAAGAAAGAAAGCTATTGATATGCGTATGCGTATGCATACGTACATATATAATGTGTGTATGTATCCTTTAGTTTGAGAGTTATCTCATATAGAGTAGTAAATGTAGATATTTTAAAATCTATGAATAATGCAAAGAAACATACATTTTTCGTCCAACATATAAATATATAAAGTTCTATCATTGCAAAGTGAAAATTTATATCGAAACCAAAAGGCACTCAATAAATGAAATTTCTTGAGCTGGCGGTGGTGTGAGAAATGCATGGAGAAACATACCTAAGAATTTTTATAGTTCAGTGCAGTATTAATAACTTGTAAAAAGCTTGATTTAATTTTCTACAATAACCTAAAGGTAGGGAAATAAATAGACATAATACAAAATGGTTGTTTCAATAGTTAAATATTATATACACTACAAGAATACACGGCTATTCCAATGGCTCATAGCCGTTGGTGGCCATTTGAAGCCGTTGGAATAGTGTTAACGCTTTCCAATGGCTTTCAATGGATCTAACAGACTCTTTACAACGGCTGTTCCATCATCTTCAAACGGTTAAGTGCCGTTGGAAACCATTTGAAAACAAGGACCAATTTGCCATTGGAAGCCGTTGGGAAAACTAGGTTATTTTTTTTATAACAACAAGGAAATAACTTTCCATCCACCCCATTTTCAATCCATTCCATTTTCAATCCAATTCCAATCAATTCCACATATATACCAATAACAATATAAACAACCAAAATAAATTGAAGAAACATCCATACATACAAAACGAACCATCCAAACATCGAGAAAACTAACACATACATGTCCATAAACCAAATACATCAAAGTTACGTGTCCATAATGCATCAAAACATATCAAAAGTATCATTCTCACCCACTCCGTGCCAATACATACAATATTCAAACAAAATGTCACCATCTCCAAGTCATAGAAAAACACATATCTCAACATCATCTTCATCGCTTTCGGAAGCACCAGACAACGAAGGAAAAGTACCATGATTGTGCACATACTTGCAAAGCTTGTGATTTAGTTGCTCCATCTACATAGCCTAAAGATGATTCTTCTCCTACAACTGCTCAATCATGGTTCTAAGCTCTTTAATTTCTTCTTTGTCTTGGGCCTTCTTAGCTTGTCGAGCCTGCAAATAGAATGAACAGCTAAAAGGTTATGTCAGCATATAAAATATTATAACACTGTATATTTAAACATTAATTTATTGTATGTATGCAAAAGGATTCATTATCGTTAGGTTATCGAAGACATAACGTCTGCTCCGCTGTGATGGATCCATAGCAACGTTAAATATGTTGTTTTCCTCCTCCAGTGTCAACTCATCACGACCAGGCTCCTCAAGCGAATGAGCCCGTGCCTCCTGAAACCTTGCGTACAATGCAAAAAACAATTTCAGTTGAAAAATAATAGAATGTTGTTTATATTTTACATTAGCTAGTAATTAATAAACTTTTCGACGCGAGTAATAGAAATTAAAGTACACATACATATGTAGCTGTCGCCCTATCCTGATCACTCCACTGATATGTGACATTGCTAGCCTCGTCTACCTGCCTGGAAATGTGAGTAAATACGTCCATATAGGACACGGGATGTCCATGAGCACGTTCCTGCAATTGATAATTTGGATAATTCAATTCCAGATAGTTAATTACTAAATTGATCAACATACAAAAGTAATAATTGATAAATTTACCAAGTCCTTGTGGTGATGCTGGAAAGACTTGGATCCTCCTTGATGAGTTACTGGATTCCTGCTCCTGTTTGTGGAGTTCCTTGCTGACTCTGCCTGCAAATGTACATTGACTAATTATTTAATAATTGAAAATAAATAAATGAGATTCGTTATAAATTTACCTTGAACTCATCTGTGTCCCACTACTCAACCATCTTATTAAATACTTCATCGCTCATCCACCTACATTTCTTCCTCACTTTTTTAATCTCATTCATTTTTTCCCTATAATTCTTAGCAACCTTCAAGTTCCAGTGTCGTTGAACCTGCTCGAGGTCGGCGTCCTGCACACTGCTACCCCCTTGTACAATGAAAGAAAAAATAATACTAATTATTTATTTGTATTTAATAATTTTGTAAAGCAGGATAAACTTACCAGAAAATATTTCCTTATGGTCTTTTTGACATCCTCGGGTTTCCTGCTCCACTTAGGCTAGAAATCATTCTTTCTAGCCATGTAAGCATCTTTAGAAATATTCAGCGCCGTCTGATATGGCCCCAACTCAAAACCTCTATGTTAAATATAAACTAGAATTTTAGGCAATTATAGATATATCATGTACAAATAATTAAATTGTTACTTACGTATGGTCAGATTGAAGCTGCAAGTACACAACTAGACGAGCTAATGGCGCGCCATTACTCTCACCGCCATGTCGTCGAGAGCCAGAGCTAGACATAATATACCTACCACATAGATACATATACAATTCATAATAATTATGATATGATGACCTATTAAAAAAAATGCTGCACATTTGTCATGTTATGTATGTCTTGTATCTGTGATTATACATTAATTATCGTTAAAATTGGATAACTTGGATAAATGCAATATTAAACATGGGTAAATGTAATGTGAATAATTGTGAAAATTACTAGATTTTACTCAATCTTCATCGTTTTCTGATTCAGACTCGGTTTCGTGTTCTATGTCGTTTTCCTTTACACTCTCAAATGCTTCGACTAATACATTCGTCTCGTCATTTAAAGGTCCAAAATCAGTTTGATCACCTGCAATTGTTATTTCAACATTTTCCTCCAGATCTTTTTGATAGGATTATTTATCAGGAATATTATTTCCGTCGAACGTAAATCTTACCTTGGTTTTAAAAACCGCAGAACAATTTATCCCTTTTTAGAGATGGATAAGGGGCATAATAAGCTTGTATGGCTAGTACAAAAGGGTCGTACTTTTGATAACGCGAGGTATGTTTAATTTATATAAGATTATAGTTTGAATGCATACCAGAAACTGGAACATTGCTAAACCAGTTGCATCTAAACAAATAAACATCCTCTACGGGCCTTGTAAAACATGTCAATTGCAAATCCGAGTTCACACGCCATATAAGTCATTTATATGATTATTGGGATCTTCACTTCCTTTAACAAACATACCAGTATTGTTTGTTAATTTTTCAGCACCGTATTCTTTAGTGTTGAATTTATACCCATTAACAAAAAAATATTGTATATGTTTTAACTTTTCTTTTCGGTCCAAAGGCCAAATGTTTCGGTCCTTTGTCGAGCACATGATTTATTAGATCAGAAATGTAGTTTCTAAACTAACTACTGGAATCTTTGCTTAAATCGCCACTTGGATTTTGTGATTCATAAATACTACACAAAAATATGATATATTACATTATTATTAACACGTGTAACTTAAATTTAACAAAACTTGCAAAAAAATCATTACCTAACAAATGGAGCAACTTCAGGACAATTAAGAAGAATATATGTGTGTGCTACACGGTAATCTTTATCATCTGGCCATATTTCCACATATTTTCCAACATGTCGGCCATGTTGTTTAAAAATAGATAATATTGATTCAGAAGAAGAATCTTGTTCAACGCCATCATCATTATGTGGAACGCTCTCAAATGATAAAATCACATGATCATTAAAATAATGAGAGAAAAAAAAGAAGCTTCTTCTTCAATATATGATTTGCAAATAGAACCTTTAACTCGAGCTTTTTGTCTCACATTTTTCTTTAAATGATTTAAGTACCTAATAAAAAATAATTCGTTGCAATATTAAATTCTATTTATAATTAAATTAACATTTGAATACTTAGTATAATAACATACCTTTCGAATGAATACATCCATCCATATTGCACAGGACCTCGAAGACGTGCATAATATGGAAGATGAATAGGTAAATGCTCCATTACATTAAAGAAACCCGAATGAAATATTTTCTTTAGTTTGCATAGCAGTACAGGGATTTCTTCTTCAAGTTTAAGTAGGCGGTCAACTTTTAATGTAGTTGAACAAAGCTCCTTATAAAATAAGCTAACTTCTGTTATTACCTTCCAAATTTTTACAGGTAACAATTCTTTAAATGCGATGGGTAACAAATTTTCCATCATTACATGACAATCATGGCTTTTCATTCCACTCAGCCTTCTGTTTTTATAGTCGACACATCAACGAAGATTAGAAGAAATTCCATCGAGAAAACGTAATTCTACCACCCGTTTTAACAGTACTTTAACTTGGTTGTTGTTTAGTTTATAGCATGCTTTGGTTTTTTTTTTACTGTCATTGGTCTTCATATGAAGCTCAGGACAATTGCATATTTCCTCTATATCACATCTAAATTTCAGATCATCCTTAATCTTTCCCTTCACATTCAGAATTGTATTAAACACATTATCAAATAAGTTTTTCTCGTTATGCATCACGTCAATATTATGACGGATTGAGAGGTTTTTCCAACATGGCAATTCCCAGCATATACTCTGTTTGCACTAATTATGAATCGTTGATTTACCTTTAATTTCAATTTGTTTTCCAGTTTCATGTATCTTTGGATGATCTTTTACAAGTTCATATACATCCTCATTTGACCAAACCGTTGGTGGTCGTAGAGTCTGATGTTTATTAGCCATGATGTAACGAACTGGATTTTTGGTCAATTAATTTTAAACATTTAATATTGTTTTAAATGTTGAGTTGATAATATAAATGGATTTTTATATGGAGTTCAATGATTTAATAATCAATTACGATTTAATTTCGAGTATTTGAATTATCATAATACGAAAACGAATACAATCAAACTCAAAATTAAACTAAATCGAAACGATTCAAATGGTCAACATAACTTGTTATCAAAGAATTTATTGTTTTCAGTTTAATTTGTATTATATCGATTTAAATTAATATCTTCTCCATATGATCAAATTAGATTTCGGAGCTTGTTAATGTGTTTAGAATAGTGGTTAAACCCTAGAAACGTCAGTTGTTGTGTTTTGATTGGAGTTCAGAACCCCGAAATATATTATTATAAAATTTAAATGGATAAGAACAAAATCAAATTGTAATCAAATTTCTTTATTTAAATCGTACCATAGTCTAACCTATTTTACCAACTACCCTAAACTAAACCTCACGTACGTTGTTCCCTTCCTTCCCTCCAAAGGAATCAAAAAATATAATGGTGTGTATATGTATTGTTCCTCCCTTTCCAAAATTATAAAACTATACGCAACCCCTTTCCTTTCTCTTTTGATTTTTGTTCTTCAGAAAATTCGAAAAGAAAAAAATGTCAGTCTTCCCTCATTTCAAATTGCAAACCGATCGGATGATACAAAAAAAAGAAAATGGAGAAAATCGAAGCCGGCCCCTTTCTACATCTACAAACCATGTTCTTTCCTCGTAAAAAAAATGAACGACAAAGTCAAAATCAAATTCAACTTCGCTGTCGAGCCTTATGGTTCTGGAAGCTAGGAACAAGTGCACGCAAGAGCAACATCATGACTTAGGGAGAATCGATGTCGAGGATTTTTTCCATGGATGCTTCAAAGAAGCGATGGCAGCATGTCGGTTTCAAGGGAAGCGCGAGTGGGAAGAGGTGTTGACCGCTGGGTGTAGTTTGAGACGCTGAGTGCATTGATGCTGGTTTTGTCATGGATGTGTGGCTGGAGCAATAGCCATGGCCGGTCAAAGTGGTCAACGTGTGGAGTTCGAAGGTAGCAGACGGAAGTTGCGACAGTAGGTTAGTGAGTTATTAAAGGTATTATTTATAATAAAAATATTACTAATGTAATTAAGGTTTTCAATAATATTCTTAACTTATGTAAAATGGTGCAGATATTTTCGATCTGTTATTTGAATTAGAGTTCGACAAAATGGGGTAGCAGGGACCTGAAGCTGGCTACAATATTCGAATTAGAGAGGATGATTAAGAAAAGGTTTAATTTTAATTAGCAATTAATTAAATTAGTTAATAACGCTTTTAATGCATTTAAAACTTGTAAACATTGCACCTTATTCAAGTTAGGTCAAAATCAAATGCCGTCAGTGGCATTTAAATCATGTATGCGTTACCTACGTGTAGACACTAGACTAAGATTTTTTTGGAGTCGACTGGAATTTTTAATTTACGTCGGACGTTGTTCGATTTAAATTAAAAATTTGAACGAATCACAAATTAAAATCAGGTGAGTGAACTCACTCTCTGGGTTCGTTTATAATTTATTATGAATGAATATTTATTTAATATAATGTTATATGCTGGTTGTTGGTTGTTTGGATGCATTTAAATATTTTCGTAGTAATTATATAGATTAGTTATATTTATGCTTGGTATTTCTGGCTATTATACACACACACACACACACACACACATATATATATATATATATATATATTGGTGGCTGGATATTTCCCGCAGTACCATTAGCGGATGACCATATGCGCCCTCATAATATATTATAGTGGACAACCTTCTATACCACGATATCCTGCCTTGAAGCAGGATGTGTAATATTTATGTTGGCTAACATCTGTAGATGCAGGAAAGCAGGTTGGAGGGATCCAACTGGATTCCTTAAATTTTATTATTGTTTGTTTTCATATATATTATCGTATATGATGTTGTTTATCCCTTATAAACCAAACATATATTGGTCTATTAAATCTGTTTAAAAACTATGGGATGAACGTCATTAGGGTCGGTCATGCATAATCTTTTTATCCCTTAAGAATCATACATGCGTTAAAGGTTTAAGTCCATGTTAAAAACATAAGACGAGCACTTTCAAAGTTCACATACTCATACTCCAACAAAGCATACCAAGGTCGTTCGTGCACAACAAGGTCAAGTGTAAGTCATCGGTCGAGCATGGGGGGCAAGGATCAGTCATTTGTATCAAATATAGTCCCTCGAACATCAAGAAACATGAGCGCAACATGGCTAAAACATTTTGGGAGACCACTCGCACATAAACATAGCTCGCTCCGAACATCATAACAAGTTGGGTCGTCCGCTCATACAGTCAGGATCGATCACACAGTATAACATGACCAATATAAAGAGCTCATACACGTGCAGCTAGCTCCAGAACGGAACGGCCCAAGGACAGTAAGGATCATACATCCTATAAAGGTCGCACATGTTAAGGGAAGTCGCTCATTCCTATATCGAAAAGGTCGGTCATACAAGACAAAGAGAAGAATTGGTTCCGGTCACACGTTCCACTCTGCAGTTGATTCATAATAAACTGATCGATCGTGCATAACAAGAAATATAAAGAAGCTAGAGGTCGCACATGTATCCCATGTCCACTCATAGATTGAACTCCAGTCGCCCGCTCATTCCTCAATCAGTCGCTAATGTTTCAATCAGATGCCACCTACCGATCGGTCAGATACCATCTCCTGAAGGGTTGCACTTACATTTTTATCTACAAGCCTTGGTCGGTCGTCTACAGACTATGGTGCTGATCGCCCGTTCATCTATAATCGGACATAGCAGCGTCAACCAGATACCATCTATCGGTCAATCATTAAATCGCTCGCTCCTATGAAGTCACTCTCACAGGACAGCTGGAAATAGCTACCGACAGTTGGCTACACCTAGGCGATGGAATTTTAGTAATTAATGAGACGAGTGACCTACAGCCTGCATAAATGGATTTCAGCACATTTCTCCAGGGGAGCTCACCTATAAATAGGACATGGCTTCCACCAAAGAGGGGATCGACCCCTTTGTGACCACGAAGTGCTGTTGAATTATGTCCTCCACCATTCCTTAAGCATTTCAATCATTATCATCATCTCCGCTTGAAAGATCTTCATCCATTTGGCCATGGCATCCATTAAGATCTTATAAGTGGAAAAAGGTCAAAGGCATCCTTCTTCTCCGTCGCTCATCCATCCTTCTCCTCCACGAATTCCACCATTTCTCCATTGAATTCCGTGAATTTAAATGAGATTTGTATGTGAGAGTATGAATATGTTGAGAGAACGAGAAGATGTGTGAACAAAGAGAGTCTATATGCTTTGTAATCGTTGTCATGATAATAAACTACCTTCATAGTGGACATAGGACTAGCTTAGGACCGAACCACTCTAAAACCTTTTCTCAATTTTTCTTTCCTTACATTTTTACTTTCAACTTTTGTTGAGTGCGTCTCCAATTACTTTCTAACTATATTGACGAAGTACAATTCTCATAACCTTGGTGTTTGAGCAATTTTTTGGTGAAAACATTTGACGTCCACCATGGGGCCGTGTTCGTATTTCCTTCCTTCACACTTTCCTCCAATTCCAACAGCCTACCGTTGAAATCCTGAACCGCCTCCTTCTTCGAAGCCATGGCTGGTTCGAAGAAAAATAAAAATTCCATTAGAGCTACCACGATTATTGAGGATATTCATGGTGATGAAGCTACACCGCAGACTTTGGATCGAGAAGTTAAAGAGTCCTCTAGGCCATCCGTAACACGAGATGAATTGAATATGGCTATGACCGGTTTAAATGAAATAATGAATGCTACGACAAAAGTGATGATAGAAAGGCTTGATGCCCTGATTAATGCTCAAGCCAATCTTTTGACACCGAATGCTGTAAACAATTTGACAAAAAAGAGGACTCTTCTGCCTCAGATCCTAGTCGATCCCACTTCTTAGTGGAAAACAAGGGGGAGGCCAGCGTTGAGGACTCTAAGGTCAAATGCCCACAGCACGAGGTGAAACGTGCAACTCAGAGCATCACAAGTCCCACCAAAGGGATACCTCCCAAAAGAGGTGCAATCCATCGGAGCTTGAACCGCGATTGCACCAACAAAGCATCGATGCCAATCCTGTGGAATGAGCAAGCGACCATAACACATTGCAGATATGATCAAGCGGATATTGAAAGAAAAAATGATCTGAGAAGATGATGAGAAAGAATGGGAGTTTTCACCCAGTAAAAACCCGTTTATAGAAAAGATCCGTCAAGCAAAGTTTCCTAAGAAATTCATATCCCCGACCATAGCACCTTATGGTAGGACTGGAGATCCGAACATCTTCTTATTCAAATATGATCAACACATGAACGGAGCTAGGGCAATCGATAAGATAAAATGCTTGTACTTACCCTTATTCCTAAAAGGTGTGGCTTCACTATGGTTCACTAGACTTCCACCTAAGTGCGTTGATCAATTTTCCGATTTGGAGAGAAGATTTTAAGACCAGTTCGGTCTTCACACAACCAAAGAAAGGGATGTGATGTCGCTCAACAAGATGGAACAGATGTCTGGAGAAACCATCAAAGCTTTTCTTACACGATTCCATGCTGCGGCGGCCGAAGTATTAGAACCAAAACCTTGGTATTTATTGGCAACTCTGAAGGGTGCTATTGATAAGAAATCAGAATTTGGTAAATGGCTCAAGATGAAGAAACTCAAAACTATAAAGAAGTTCTATAAGAAAGCCGAAGAGTATATGAGCGTGGAAGATGATTCCCCAAATATTCAGAAGATCATAGAAAGTAGTGCTACCAAAGAAGGGAAAGGCAACGAATTCCAAACCGAGCAGAAGAATGACTCTGGGCAGAAGAGGGGAAGTGATGAGAAGGATAACAAAGCCTATAAGAAAGCACATATTTATAAGCATTCAGAATTGACTCTCTTAAATGAAACCCCGGAGAGGATCTACTCCACCACAAAGGATTCAGGCATCTTTCCCCAAATGAAGCTTCAAAAGATTACTGAGCAGCAAGCCAACTCCGACAAATTTTGCCGGTTTCATAATCAACTAGGGCATAGCACTAACGAATGTCGGCATCTGAAAAGTTTGATTGAAGAACTTATCAGAAAGAACCAACTTCAACAGTATGTGAAGAATCCTCAAAATGCTCCGACTAACCAGGGACAGAATAATACCACCAATCAATCCAGTTCGGGTGAGAAAGCTCAGGCACTCATTGATTCGAGGCCAGTGATCAACATGATCTCCGACTGGCCACACCCAGCCGGAAGTAGCGGGGCAGATATGGAAAGATATGCTAACGAGCTGAAGGTTGTCTCGAAAGAAGAAAGGTGCATGATCTTAAGCAATGAGCTTCCACTGAAGATGCTTAGAACCTCGATCGATGATGTGGTATTCAAAGATAGAGATGCTGACAGATTACTTGCACCAACCGTTGATGCCATGGTAGTCATAATTGGTCTTGGCCCTGCAGTTGTGAAAAGAGTCCTTATTGACATGGGTGCATCCGTTAATGCGATATTCATAAATACATTTCAGAAAATGAACCTTTCTATTATAGAAGTGCGAGCCTATCCAAACCAAATCCATGGATTTGCCGGACAACCCACGCAACCCATTGGCACAATTGACTTGCTCATCGAACTAGCAGATGGGAAACGCAAGGTCTCTATGATGCAAACTTTCGTCTTGGTGGATGAGCTCTCCACCTACAATGCATTCCTCGGGCGGCCGACTCTCGAAGGTTTTAAAATTGCGCTAGCTCCATGGTGTTTAACTATGAAGTTTCCAACTGAGAATGGAATTGGCATAATTAAGGGCGATCAAGCCACTATGAGGGATTGCTATGTGACAGAGCTGCGTAAGGCAAAAAAAAAACATTTGGGGAAGAATGCGAAGGCTCCACCCCGCATTCGCGAAATACCTTTACAGCAATTAAGGAGCGGTCCCTGCACTGGCGAACACAGTGGAGCACAAAAGGAAATCGATCCTAGAAAAGCGAGTGTAGAGGACGAAAGAGTGGCCCCGGCTGGATTACAATTCCTATAGCTGTTAGCCCAAAGGATCCAAACCGTGTGCTGAATATAAGATCTCAATTGGGCTCCGAATTGAAGAGTCAATTGATTGCCTTTTTAAAAGATAATTTGGATGTGTTTGCGTGGAACCATTCTTACATGAGCGACATATCTCCAGATTTTGTAGTACATAAACTTAATATTAATCCGCATGTTCCATCTGTCAAGCAGAAAAGGAGGACCCGGGGGCCGGAGAGATTAAAGGCCTTGAAGGAGGAGGTCGACAAGCTAATGGAAAACAACTTCATCAGGGAATCTACCTATCCAAACTGGGTCTCTAATCCTGTACTTGTAAAGAAAGCAAACGACAAATGGTGAGTCTACGTGGACTATTCGGATCATAATAAAGCTTGTCCAAAGGATAGTTCCCCTCTTCCCAGAATAGATCAATTGGTGGATTCCACAGCTAGGCATGAGTTGCTGTCTTTTGTGGACGTGTATTCATGTTACAATCAAATCATGATGTACGGACTAGATCAAGAGGATACAAGTTTTATCACTGATCTTGGCCTATATTACTACAAAGTGATGCCATTTGGCTTAAAAAATGCAGGGGAAACTTACCAGCGATTGGTAAACGCTATGTTCAAAAAACAAATTGACAGGACAATGGAAGTCTATGTCGATGATATGTTGGTAAAGTCAAAAAGAGCAATTGATCATTTGGAAGATTTATCCCAGATGTTCGATATTATACGCCAATATGGCATGAAGCTGAATCCTTTAAAATGTTCCTTCGGGGTTGGTTCAGGTAAGTTCCTATGGTTTATGGTCAACGCTAGGGGCATAGAAGCCAATCCAGCATGAATATCAGCCTTGAGAGAAATACGTACCCCAGGAACCAAGAAAGGGCTTCAATGTTTAAATAGAAAAGTTGCAGCTTCGAATCGCTTCATATCCAAGGCAACGGACAGAAGTCTTCCCTTCTTCGATGCCCTTAGAAAAGGAAAGAAAGAGATACAGTGGACTTCTGAATGTCAGAAAGTTTTCAAATAACTAATCCAACACATGGCAACACCTCCAATGCTGTCAAAACCTAGTAATGGAGAAGATTTGTTTGTATATTTGGCAGTATCCGCTCATGCTCTAAGCGCGGCATTAGTAAGGGAGGATTCGAAGGTTTAGAGGTCAATCTATTACATCAGTAAGAGACTATCTGGGGAAGAACTGAACTACCCAAAACTCGAAAAAGCTCACTTATTGTTTGCTTATCTCCTCAAAGAAGCTTCGACCCTACTTTCAGGCTCACCCTATCAAGGTCCTCACAGATCAACCTCTGAGGCAAGTTTTGTTTCGACCAGAGACTTCTGGGAGGTTGTTAAAGTGAATATTGAGCTTAGTCAATATGACATTACATACCACCCCCGAAAGGCAATTAACGGACAAGCACTTGCAGATTTTATTGCAGAATTTACCGACCGAGGTGAGATGAAAGAGGAGCCTGACATTGAAAACAATGTCCAATGGAAATTATTTGTTGATGGAGCACCAAACGATTGCTGCTCTGGGGTAGGAGTAGTCCTGGAAATCCCTAAAGGGGGATCTATATGTTATGTGCTAAGACTAGAATTTCCATCAACAAATAACGAAGCTGAATATGAAGCCCTCATTGTAGGAATAAGGCTAGCAAGAGAATTACAAATAAAGACCGTACAAATCTTCAGTGACTCCCAACTAGTGGTGTGTCAGGTTCGAGGAGAGTTCCAAGCCAAAATGTGTAATTTACCAACTTATCTATCTAAAGCCTTGGAATTATTAGAGAGCTTCGAGCATTATACCATATCTCGCATTCCAAGAGAAGAAAATACCAAGGCAGACCCACTAGAAAAGTATGCAAGAAAAGAAGATGCACAACTTATAGGATTAGTCCCAGTGGAGGTCCTCTCCAGCCCTAGCATGGAACAAATCGAGATGGATTGGGTCATGGAGGTGGATAATGAGCCATACTCGTGGATGACACCAATCAAAGAGTATCCCATGACTTGTACACTCCTATCAGAGATTAAGATTCGAAGAAAAATCTTACGAAAAGCCCCTATATATCTCATTCAGGATGGACGACTATACAAACGAGGATTTTCTACGCCCTTACTTCGTGGCGATACAAAAAAGGAATCGAAAGCAATCATGGCAGAATTACACGAGGGTGAATGGGAGGTCATACTGGTAGCCAGACATTGGCCAAGAAAATACTGCGATATGGTTACTTCTCACTAGACATAAATAAGGACTCTATAGCATATACCAAAAAATGCGATAGATGTCAGAAATTTGCAAAAATTCCAAGGATGCCATCAACAGCTATAACCCAGATGGTCAGCCCATGGCCATTTGCCATCTGGGGCATTGATCTTATAAGAGCACTTCCCACCGCAAAATCTGGTTTTGAATATGCCATTATTGCTGTTGATTATTTTAAAAAATGGGCTGAAGTAGAAACATTGGCAATTATAAACTCAAAGAAAGTTATTAACGTTGTCTTGAAAAATATCATTTGTAGGTTCGGAGTGCCACAAAAAATAATCAAAGACAACGAAACCTAATTTTAGAGCAAAAAGTTCCAAAATTTCTGTGCCAAGTATAAAATCCAGAAACTTGTTTTTGTAGTTGCCCATCCGCAAGAAAACAGGCAAGTGGAAGCAGTAAACAAAATCATTAAATAGACCATTAAGAAGCGATTGGAGAAATCCAAAGGTGGTTGGGCAGATGAGCTTCCACTAGCACTATGGGCATACCTTACCACTCATAAAACTGCGACTAGGCACACTCCCTTTACCTTAGCTTTCGGCTCTGAAGCCATGATCCATGTGGAACTGGAAGTTCCCACCCATAGGAAGATTCACTTCAACTAGGAGGAAAATGAGAGGTTACAACCTGAGGCCCTCGACCAACTCGAGGAAAAAAGAAAGGAAGAAGAACTCAGGGTGGTTGCATATCAAAGAAGGGTGGCTAGGCATTTCAATTCAAAAGTCAGACATAGGACTTTCGAGATCGAAGATCTTGTGCTAAAGAAAGTAATGACCGGAACCGGGGTTTTTGGACCAAATTGGGAAGGGCCCTATGTTATAAACCAAAAACTTCGGGATGGTACTTTCAAATTGACCACTACAGAGGGAGTCCAGATTCCTCGAGCTTGGAATAGCGAGCACATGTGCCGTTACTTTCTATAATGCATTGTTCAAATCTATTGTAAAAGCTGTGAATATTTGCAAAAAACTTTGTATTCAAGCTATGTACATATAAAAAGAAAAAACACACATAAGTGAGAAACTTCGAATCATATATTTGCAGACTTCTACTAAAGGTTGACTTTCTTAAGAAGGCAAACAAAAACACATATAAAAGTTGACTTCATGCTATGTACATTCAAAATCCAATCATAGTTGAAGACTTCCCAAGCGTATCCCAGCTGGAACAACTCAAAACATTAAGTGCTGAAGCATCATGCAAACTGAGCAATAAGTGGGTGACAAATCGGAAAGTTGCGTCTTTCAACACAAAAAGCACCAAATCCTTAATGAGCATCCAGCAGGAGGGTTGGTGTCAAATAGTGAAAATATTGCAAAGGTGGAAGCAACCAAATTTGTCCAATGGATAAAAGATTGCCAGTCCCAAAAGAGGCACCTTGTTAGGTGCAGGATACGAGTTCTTTAAATCGAACTAACTCGATAAGATGAACTTGTATCCACCTTATGGGATGAATCATAAAGTCGGAAGGACCGAAAAAACCTAGGTTGGAAGTACTAGTCCTAGTGCCGGAAGGACCGGCAAAAAAGATGGAAGGAGTAGCAGCCGGAAGGACCGACAAACCTAGGCTGGAAACAACAGTCCTAGTGCCGAAAGGACTAGCAAACATGATGGAAGGACCAACACAAACAGAAATCCTAGCCGAAAGGGGGTAACATAAATCCTAGCCAAAAGGGAGTATCCGATTTAATCTTCCCAGTTCTGAGCTAATCAGAATAGAAAAGGTATAAAGTTGGATTAAACCTAAAAGTATTTAAACCCGCTCTCCGAAGGACTCGGGTCACTGAGTCAGTGAGAAGTGTGGTTGAATACGTTATAAAAATGTGTACCTAACCAAATCTCTGAAGGACTTGGGTCACTGAGTTAGTGAAAAATATGTTAGATGCATCAGAAACCAAAAAAAATCTCCGAAGGACTCGGGTCACTGAGTTAGCGGGAAAATCGATTGAATACATCATAAAATTTATAACCCTCTTTAGGGGGCTTGCATTCAAGTCCAAATTCCAAACGGCTTGGGTCACCGGGTCAGTGAACGTACGAATGAATGGATGATTACCAAAAATAGAGAAAAATGGCATAAAATCAATCAACTAAATTGAATTCTAAGAAGCTGATCGCTTCCAATCTAATAAAACTATATCAAGCTACTATAACATCAAAAGGCAAGTCGATAACGTTAAAGTTACACACTGTAAATACGATACTAATGCACGGTCGACAAAGAAAATCGTAATACAAGGTACAAATAGAAAGTGCTACCAAACAAGAGCATTGTCCTGTACTAACAAAACAGGGCACAGAAGCATCAAAATGACACAAACTACTCACAAGACCATCAAAACACCAAAATAAGCACAAGTCGCGACATAGACCAACATAAAGTTAAATGCAAGGATCGATACTCGCTTATACAACCGATTTGAAAGCATAGTTCGCAAAAGAAATGACCAAAGGCAAGATAGAAAAGCTACAGATCCTTATTCTTCCTGGGCCTGCCAACCTTCCTATTAACCTGAGTAGAACAGGATGGAGGTTCATTAACCAAGGACTCTCTACGCTTTGAAACTACCAACTCGACATCTCCCGGAGCAAAAGAAGCAACCACACTATCCCTGGATCTAAGAGCTTGGATCAACTTCACCTTGTCATCCTCTAGGGCGGAGATATGCTCGAGATTGTCCCTATGAAGCTTTTGGAGATCGCAAGCCAGTGTGTGCCAACCACTTATTTATTTTGCAGAATGATCCTTGAGCAGATCCATCTGCTTCCCAAACTGATACATAGCGGTCTCAAAATGGGCAAGCATCTGAGCCTTGGCGGCAATCATATCACAAGAAAAAGTTTGATGGTCAGACGGAGATATGTCCACGTTAGAATATACTCCCTGCAAACTCGATCCTTTGAGCCGCTTAACAAGCTTGGGATTGCATGGCCCAGGGTCATAACGTGGCCTACTAATGATGGTTTGAAGTTCTGTATGAGAGGGACTGAGGGGAGAGTTCACGGACGGCTGACCGGTCGATTAAACATCAGTTATCTGAACATCCAAATCAAAAAACCTTTCCAGCCGACGTCATTCCGGAGACGAATCCATCCAGCAAGCGGGTTAATGAATAATTATGCAATTTAGGGATTTAAAGGTCAGTCAAGATTAAACAAGTAACGCAACTAAGAGAAGAACCATGAACGACCAATCCCTCCAATCCTGGCCGCATGTAGCAAGTTCATGTTATTCTCACATGCTTCACCAAAAACGGTTGCTCATATTAACAATATCAAGGCCGCATGGTTTAAGCATTTCGTCGAACATCATGTGTGTAAAATAGATAACTGAGAACAAGTCGTTAGCATATGGTCATAAGATTAGGAATTGTGCAAGATTTGAACTTGTCTTAAGCATTTCAGCAAGCATATCATGTGTACGAAGCTTAGAACCAGAGAGATAAGGAATATCGAAGGTAAATATTCTCAGATAAGTGCATGCACAAAACAAATCAGATCCAGTCCAAAATTCCGACTATTATCATCATAAAAAGATCAATAACAACACAAATTTTATCTAATGATCATAAGGGTTTCAGAGAGCACAAAAAGGACTTATTCTTATTAAAGCATATACTATCAATTCAGAAGAGGAACAAGCATAAGCAAGGATTGACAAACCTGCGCTTCACAAATTGATGATAGGAAGGAGTACGTAGTTTTTTGGTTGGGAGAATATAATCGAAAGGAAGTTGAAGTAGAAATTAGGGTTTTTTAGATGGTGAAGCAGCTACTACTAATGTGTTTTTGGAAAATGAAAATAAAAGTGAATTAAAGAGAGGAGTAAGAAAACGAGGGGGAAGATTAAAAGACACACATCCATATCATTCTCACCACGTCAACTCAGTACTCGATTGCGCAAATATAAGTGGCCCATTAGATCCAGTTGGCTTGCCCGCATCCCCATGATTTGACCGGTCGTAATGATACTTCGAGTCAAAAAGAAATAGTGTGAATGACTTAAATTTTTCGCTCACGAGAAGGAACGATCTCAGCCGTCTTTATCTAAACAATCCTAAGTTTTGCGTGATCATCCCTTGGTAAGCCAGATTTAATCTACCAAACTATGTTGTGATCAATTATTTGGAAACCTGTAATTTTTTTTCAAAAAAAATTACAAACTTCAAGGGGCAAATGTTTACCCCTTAAAAACCACACATTTATTGGTCTATTAAATCTATGTAAAAACTATGGGACGAACGTCGTTAGGGTCGGTCATGCATAGTCTGTTTATCCCTTAAGAACCATAATGCGTTAAAGGATTAAGTCTTTGTTAAAATCGTAAGATGAGCACTCACAAAGTTCACATACTCATACTCCAACAAAACATGCCAAGGTCGTTCATGCACAACAAGGTTAAGCATAAGCCATGGGTTGAGAATGGGGGCAAGGATCAGTCATTTGTATCAAATAAAGTCGCTCAAACATCAGGAAACATAAGCGCAACATGGCTAAAATATTTTGGGAGACCACTCGCACATAAACATAGCTCACTCCAAACATCAGAACAAGTTGGGTCGTCCGCTCAATACAGTCAGGATCGGTCACACAGTATAACACGACCAATACAAAGAGGTCATGCATGCGGAGCTAGCTCCAGAATGGCACGACCTAAGGACAATAATGCTCGAACATCCTATAAAGGTTGCCCATGTTAAGGGAAGTCGCTCATTCCTATATCGAAAAGGTTGGTCATACAAGACAAAGAGAAGAATTGGTTTCGGTCATACGCTCCACTCTGCAGTTGATCGTTCATAATAAATCGATCGATCGTGCATAGCAAGAAATATAAAGAAGCCAGAGGTCGCACATGTATCCCGTGTCCACTCATAGATTGCAACTCCAGTCGCCCACTCATTCCTCAATCAATCAATAATGCTTCAATCAGATGCCACCTACCGATTGGTCAGATACCAGCTCCTGAAGGGTCGCACTTACATTTTGATCTACAACCTTGATCGCTCGTCTACAGACTACGGTGGTGATTGCCCGTTCATCTATAATCATACATAGTTGCGTCAACCAGATACCATTTGTCGGTCAATCATTAAATCGCTCGCTCCTATGAAGTCGCTCGCACATGACAGCTGGAAACAACTACCGACAGTTGGCTATAGCTAGGCTATGGCATTTTAGTAATTAATGAGACGAGCGAGCTGCAGCCTGCACAAATGGATTTCAACACATTTCTCCAGGGGAGCTCACCTATAAATAGGCCATGGCTTCCATCAAAGAGGGGATCGACCCCTTTGCGACCACTAAGTGTTGCTGAATTCTATCTTCCACCATTCCTTAAGAATTTCAACCATCATCATCATCTCCGCTTGAAGGATCTTCATCCATTTGGCCATGGCATCCATTTAGATCTTATAAGTGGAAAAAGGTCAAAGGCATCATCCTTATCCGTTGCTCATCCATCCTTCTCCTCCATAAATTCCACCATTCCTCCATTGAATTTCGTGAATTTAAGCGAGATTTGTATGTGAGAGTGTGACTATGTTGAGAGAACGAGAAGATGTGTGAACAAAGAGAGTTTATATGCTTTGTAATCATTGTCATGATAATGCAAACTACCTTCATAGTGGACGTAGGCCTAGATGAGGGTCGAACCACTCTAAAACCTTATCTCCATTGTACTTTCCTCATATTTTTACTTTCAACTTTTGTTGAGTGCGGCTCCATTTACTTTTTAACCATATTGACGAAGTACGATTCTCGTACCCTTGGTGTTTGAGCCATTTTTTGGTGAAAATAGATGTGTTGAAAGACCTGTGATTGATAATCTGGTGTTTTGGATGTTTAAATATCACTGAGTCTAAATGTTGATTTATAAAAATATCATGAAAAGGGATTTTGTGTTTTAAAAGGGGAAATCTATTCAAAAAATAGAATTTGAATTTCGAATGGGCTAAGAAATATTAACTTGTTCTGAATAATAAAAACAAGTAGTGAATTTATAAACGATGTTTATAAATGAAATGGAATAATTATCATTGGATAATTTGAATATTTAAATTCAAATGTGAATTTAAAATGGGAATTTGTAATCATTTTAAATAAGTAAATGATGAAATTTATTCTGATGTTCGGAATGTAAATAAAATAAAATAAATCCATATGGACTTATGATTTGAATTCGACTATGTTGAATTTATAAAATAATTTTTTTACAGAAAAGATATTGGAATTATATTAGGTAGAAAGTAAGATTAACTATGAGAATAAATTCTACGACACATATAAGTTATATAAATAAAATATTCCGAAGTAAGATTTGTGTGAAGACCCAAACTCCCGTGCCATGGAAGCAAGGATAATCTTTGGAATATAACGCATAAACAATAACAGCAGAACAGAAATATAGAATTACACCAGATAACGTACATCATATTACAGCGGAAATAATACAATCATCAGAGTAACACAGCATAACAGGATCATACTTAGTACATAATACAGTTTCAGCTTTATATAAAATGTCTGCAGCGGAATCAAACATAATATACATAATAAAGTATGAAAAACATAATAGAAATGATAGAATCCATCTTCAGATCCATAGCTATCCAGAATGAGTCTACTAAAACCTGAATATGAGGCTGCCCGTGTAGAAAATAGGGGCACCTGAGTTTGCAAAGTGAAACAAACTACGAGTTAGTCATGGGACTGGTATGAGAAATCTTACTTAACCTATTTAATAATAAGGTCAATCATAGGACCACGCCGCTAACGCGGAACGGGTTTACTCCATTGGATTGCCAGTTCATAAATAAAGTAAGTCATTTAAACAACGCAATGCTTTTAATAGAAATGAAGCCATTATAAGACTCAGGTCCCATCACACAATGCAACACAAGCCGGAGGATAGAGTTTTGCCTTATAATGGCCAAAATATGCTTGATATGTATAAAACAAATGGTTTGATATTATTATTAGTGTATAGATGTTTCAAAATAACTTTAATCATAATGTAACAATCATTGACGACATAGTACCCCATACTACTATGTCGCCATACTAGTTTTACAATCAAAACCGCACAATGTCGTATTAGAAGTTGGATTTCCGTCATGAACCAAGGCAAGGGATCGTCCTTACCGAATTCGAGGCGCTCTAGCCTGTCCCTCAGGATTTAGCCGCAACTGCACCTAGGAGCCACAGGGCCGGTCCACACGAAGTGGATTGATAATCCATGAACAATACGTCTCCCTGCCCTATGGGGCGTAAGACTGGTCAGTACGTCGACCATATCCATCCATCGGCCCCGTAGTGACCGATATAACCGAGGCGCCTCGCTTTCGATCATCCATTTACAACACAATCAATTTATATCGTCCATGGTCTGTGGACGAGGGGAGTATATATATATGTATTTAAATATATTTCATTTCCATTTCACTTCCATTCAACGCAAATATGATTTATACAACGCTTATATAATTTATACATCGCTTATATGATTTATACATCGCTTGTATGTGAGATATACAACGCTTATATAATTTACACATTGCTTATATAATTTATACATCGTGTTTTCATTCGAATTTGAATTTAGATTGCTCACATTGGGTTCCACTCCTTCTAAAATCGTAGGAAGCTCCAAAAATTCTCCGTCTCTTCTAGAATGTAGAAGACGTCGTCATGAGTCCAATGTCTCTTGTTTCACTGGATTTCGAGAACATATGAAAAAGATATGATTGTTATTAATAAATCAAACCTCGCAGCGCTTTTAAGTGTTAAAAACCATTTAAAATTTCAAAGCCGTTACCTTCCACAACACGTTCGAAACTAGGTCTTGGATTATCTTCCAATCCGAAGCACGAGACGCAGATCAGGTTGTACCACGTCGTAGGGGGTCAGAAGGCGCGCCTGCTGGTGGTGGTGCAGATGAACTCGACGATGGATCCTGGTCACAACGGTGCGATGAAGGTTGTGTCTTTCGAGGCCCAGATCTTGAACAACACACAATGACAGGGGGCAAAATTTATATGGATTTAAAGATCTAGGGATTCTCTACAAAATTCCCAACTGGAGAATTGGATTTCGTGGAGTGGATTGGCGGAATCGAGGAGAGAAGGGGGAAGCTTCTTTCCATCATCGAGTTTGAAGAGGGTTACGGGTTTGAATGTTCTGATTTGGTCAACGCGGGTTTGGATATTTTATATATAATTTATTTTTAATTCTTTTATTTCAAAAATATCAGTTAATCCATACGAACTCCAAATCAAACCCAACGATTGTCACCCCTAGCTAAATAACCCCATTCCGGACACAATAGAGCATGTTTCGTAAGCCCATTCGACTGTCTTAGCAAGTTATTCTTCAAATTAAAATATAAAAATTCAATATTAGATTTGAACGTACATTTTAATATGCCGGGGCCACATACTCATTCCAAAAATTCCCAAAAAATAAATCTAGCTGTGTTTGGATGATACGGTCCCAACAAAACCGATTTCATCGAATTTGGAGACTGTTTGAAAAATGGCCATTTTCTGGTCGATCCAATTTGCACTGTATTTGCAACACACGTTTTCCTTTGCCATGCTCATATATTAATTCCACAAATTCTGGAATTTTAAACCTAGCAATAAATTTACATTCCGGATCCAACCAAAGAAGTTTCATCAAAAACGAAGGTCGTTCGCAAAACGACTATTTTTAAAGGCTTTGCTATTATTTAAAAATGAAAATTTTAAATTATGACCAAATTTCTGTTAAAATTGCTCTAAATAAATTTTTTGAATTGGTTCTGATTTTCCGAGTTGTTACAATTTGGGTTTTAAGTATACTTGAAATGGATTTTGTTTTAATATAAAAACAAGGAAGTTAAATTTATAAACTATGTTTATAAATCTAGTGAAGTAGTTATCATTAGAAAATTTAGAAGTTTAATTTCAAGTATGAATTTAAAAGTGAATTGGAAAACATTTTAAAATAGACCGATTGATTTTATTCCCGAATTTGGAATATAAACTGAACTGAGAAAAATCCAACGGATTTATAATTGGATTCGATTATATCGAATTTTATAATTTATTTCAAGGGGAATTGAAATTCATTATAGAAAATTGAGTTATAGATAAAATTATAACGGAGTTATGAAATAATCGTCGATTAAGGATTATTGAAAATATTAAGTTAGATCTGAAAAACCAGTTTATTTTTTATTTAAAAAAATAAGAATGAGAGTGAAATTTATTAATAAACAAAGTTTAAACGTTTATATTAAAATATAGTTAAAACGCACCGTAGCGCGGTTGTTCGTAATTTGACGTTTCGAACTTCAATTGAGTATATAGAATTCAATTTAAGTTGGAATTCGTTGAAACAAGAATCGTTAGGGCCGATTGAATAATAGTTTTCTAATGGGAGAGAAAAATATCGATTTCGTCTTATAGATTTTGAGTTATGTCAAAATCAATTTTTCAGAAAAAACAGCGCTACAATCATAATTAAACCATATCGATTTATTTAAATAAAAAAAAGATTTTAAGCAAATAAAATTTAGATTTTCATTAGAAAAAACCGGGCTTGAGTTGTAAAATAAATATGAACTCAAGTGGAGTAAATGGATTGATTTTCGAAACAAAAATCAAATTTTTAATTATTGAATAGAATTAACCAATTTGGAGAATAATTAGTTAATGGAATTTTGAATAGAAATTGGGATTTGGATAAGTGAATTAGATTTGTGAATTCATACTCGAAATCGAATATGAAACTTGAATTGAAAATGGAATTCAATTGGTTCATAAGCAAATTTAAATTTGTATATGAACGTGATATGTTCAAATAAAAAAATGAAATGGGCAAAAGAGCTAATTAAAGATAAATTAGCGAATTGAGTTAAAAATGATTGGATTGAGTTGGAATAAATTGGTAGTGGACGTATATATGTGGAATAGGTATGGAATGAAGAGAATGAAGATTATAATTCAAGTGACCGACAAAAAGGTACACGTTTACATTCCATATGAGATTTAATGAGCCTATTGGGCAAGCCACCTGGCTTTTTGATTTTCTTTCTGAATGGAAAGGGACTGGAGAGGCAAGTTGGGGTTTGAGCTATTGAGACGTACAAAGGAGGTGCAGGCGAAATTTTCTGAAAATTTAAGGAGTTAGTATATTTTTAAGAAAAATTGATTACTAGAAATCAATATATCAATATATATAATTCGACAAGGAAACGAACTTAAAATAAAATATTATAAAAAAAAAGAAAATCTTTAAATTTAAATTTGGTAAGAATAGAAAGAGAAACGTATACACAGTTTAAAAAATTGGATATTTGGTTTTATATGATGTTGATTTTTCTCGATAAGTATTCTTGTCTATTTCGAAGTTAAGAATGTTATTTAGTCAAGGTCTGAGAGGTTGTTACACAACTTGATTGATTTCATTATTAACCGATAAATAGAAAGATCTAGTCTTGAAAATCAATGTTTAAATAAGATTTAGTTGAATGTAGTATTTTGGGTTGTTGTAATGATGTTTTACACAACATTCGTTTTAACCCAAGTAAGTGGAATTTTGGAAATATAAAAATAAATATTTCCTAAGTATAGAAATAAATGAGTTCGGGAAAAAGATAAGTAATTGGAATGTTGTCCAATTATAAATAGAAGATATTTTCTAATTATAGAAAATAAAAGAAAATGATATATGAAAATGTTTTCCAAATAGCGTAAGAGGCCAAGAGATTTGTTGAAAATATTGGGTTAACAAACATTGATAAGGAAATGGAGAAATGATTTAACCAATGAAATATTAACTAAGGGCCCAGTGATTGTTTGATGCTTTGCATGAATGTTTGTATTTCTTCGATAGCTAAATAACCGACTGTCGAAGTATTGGCCAATATCGTTGTCAGTATGGAGAGATTGGTTGGATTATTATTCAAGAACCACTCCGTATTGGCAGTAGCGTTGCGAATCGGATTATATGAAGGCAAATCAAAGAAGGAGTAAAGTGCAAGGGCTTTTTCTGTTAATCCTAGATAGAAATTGCCTAAGATGGATTAATGGAAATTGTGTCTTTGGTTTCATTCAATCCCAGAAAGAATATGTATCGACGAATGTCTGACAGAGTATTTACAATAATCGCATATGTTGGTTTGTACAAATATACATCTGGTAGCGAAGAATTTATTCTCTTAGTATAATATCCATAATATCATTGTGCAAATCAATTAGTGATTAACCGATATAACAATGTGACATTCAAAGTGATTATGCTATCAATGAAAGGTAAGTAATCATAACCTCAAGCCTCGCAACCGGGAAATGGTATAAAATCTGGTAGGTCTCATGGCTAAGTGGGTCGCACCCAATTAGGGTGTCTTGTCATCTGATCTAGAGAAAATCCTTTTTGCTTCTTTATCTTATCATTGTTGTTGCTTAGGAACGGTTGCTGATCCCAACCGTTAGTGACAATACGTTCAGTACTCTCAAGCGAAGTGAAGAGTCGGATATGTTTAGCTTGCGTTGCAAGATGCTCTTGTTGAAACCGATGTATTCCTCTCTAGAGATACACTATTGGAAGGTGGTTCCATACCTTTCCAGTTGAAATCCATTATCCAATAAGCACCCGCAGTTTTCATTGTATACTATGTATATAGAGGGTGAGATGCAAGCGTTCTGCTAGATTGATATTTACTTGTTTTATACACTATTATAATATCAGAACAATATTGATTTCAAAGAATGTTTTGGGTTATCGTAAGGTAGAAACCATCCGTATTTATGTGTGGATCGATCTTACGATTATCCTTTCTTTTGAAAAGGATTTTTAAAAGTTAAACCAAGTGGTTGGAGTTTACTCAGGCCAGTCCCATAACTGACCTAAAGTTTATTTCGTTTTGTTTTACCCTAAACTCTTGGTGTCCAAATTTGTACGGGCAGTCAAGTAATTCAGGTATTTACAGATATACTTGGAGGAGCTTGGAGCAGGAGCCATCAATGTTTGTTATCTAGTGTTATTTTCCACTGTGTTGCGTATGTAATGTACTCTGATAATGTATATAAGTTAAATTATGTATTTCAAAGATTGTAATATATATATTATATTTTTTTCTGCTGCGATGTGAGATTCTGTGTTGTTGTTTTATGTTCTTCTTCTTCTACTCTAAAATTTCTTTCTTTTTATTTCTTACCCTTTAACTTCTTTCTATTAATAATCCGGTAATTTCTGGTGTTTGGTTAGTCGATATGGTATTTGTATCGATAATCAGGATCGGGAGAATGTCGATTCTTTACACATGAAATTATTTTGTCTCTTCTAAAAGGAATATTAATATAAAGAAAACATCAGTGACAATCAAATCATGGAATTTTCTTCCCATACGGTAACGAAAATGCTCATGTTTCTTCCATGAAATAAGGACAAGAAAAACGATTGGCCGTACTCCAGCCCGGAAGCATTGCATATGCAGGAAAATCACTAATGGTCCATGATAAAGAAGCGAACATCCGAAATTTTTTATTTTTTGATACATCGTATGTTTCAACTCCTTCATACCATAATTTTTTCAACTCTTCGATTAACGGTTGTAAGTAGACATCAATGCCCTATGTTGGATCATCAGGGCCAGGGCGACAATTATGAGAAACATATATAGAATTTTCATACACATCCAAGGGGTAAATTGTAAGGTGTGATTATTATAGGCCAAGACGAATATTTAGAACCAAACTGAGAAAACAGTGTGAAGACATATGTACATAAACCTAGTCTAACGTTGTGACTCTTCGCCGCAAAATTGGGATATTTCTTGTCAAAATGTTTTCATGCTTCTCCGTCCGATGGGTGTGTCAGCGTACTTCTTGAGGTGCTCTCACACCGTTCCATCTCATATTGTGCGATGTTATAGATGATGCATATAATATTTGAATTCTAGAGGTAATGGGTAAATAATGCAAATGCTTGCACGAAACTTCTTTTCCCATCTTTTTCTTTGGTTTGTATCTTTCTTGATTACATATTTTACATTTTCTAAGATTGATGTCTTCTTTCCAATACAACATACAACCCTTTCAACATGTATCTATTTTCTAATACGACAAATCGAAAGATGACATAAGTTTTTTCACTTCATAACAATTTTCACACATTAAATTATCGGATGGCATATGACGTTTATCAGCTTGAAGAACAGCCTTAAATCTAGCTCCATAAGGTTGTATTTCGATTTTATTGCAATGTATTCTGCAGTTACCGATAATTGAGTGTCACTTTCACATCCATTCCAAAGGTTTCTTTTAGCATTATTCAATTAAATAAATCATATATTTTTTAGCTTCAACATTTGGTTCCTCTTCGACGTTAATATCGTCGTTACTAATTTCAATTGTAGGGAACATTGATCGTGCAACATCTTCGACCATATTTTCTATGAGATTCATACAAACTTCAACAATATTGACCTTCATCGATTGTTCTTGATTATTAGGGGCAAAAATTTCTCCATGACGATTCCAAAACAAATAATTGGATAGGTAACCGTATTGGCGTAGATGAATCTTAAACATATTCGGTATTAAATCACCTACTACATGGACAACGAATTTCTATATTGTTTCCAACATTACTTATCGCAAATTTGATGAACACTTTTACCCCATTTTCAAAATGTTCACTTATTGCGCCACTAATTACTCTTCTTTGATACATCCTGCTTCGATCAGTAAAGTAATTGACCACTTTTCCTACTTTATAACCTATGATGAGTTAAAAAAATTGTTAATTTTATATGTTGTTTAAATTTTATTTACTGATTTGTAAACATGTACTAATTAATTTTATATATTTTTTACAAACTTTATTTTAAATAAAAAACTATTGGTTCATTGACGCTTATGTGGCTTCTTTGATGGTCGGTCATCCTACTTTCCATTACAAACACAATAGTAATAATATTTCATAAATCATATCGTTTTAAACGATTTCACAAAATTTCGGCAACATTTCCCCCCATGTTCGTTGTATCGTACACACATGCATGTACACAAGGAACGTAAACGAAATGCCATCGAAATTTTGTGAACCGTTTAAAGTGTTATGATCTACGAAATATAAATACCTTATAGTGTTTGTAACTTGTCTAGTATAGGGAGAAATTCAACATATGATGTATCAGATGAATAGAGATGTCCATTTTGTAGAAAAAACGAATATTTATATAACGATCATATACAAAACTTGTTAAATGGGGCCAAATAATATTTAAGGGTTTAAATATTTGTCTATATTAAATTTAAACATACAATTTGTTTATATTTTACCGTTTTTATTACATGTATACTAAATTATATATTTTTACAATTTATTGAATTCTAACTACGACGATTACTATTAAAATCATTTATATACCAAATCATTTCGCATAAACACAAAACTTATGTTCGCACAAAATTTCTAAAACTAGGAACTCTCAACATAATATATAATTCATGTTTGCATAAATTATATTATTAGCAAACTCTATCACATATATATTTTTTGCTAACCAAAGCTACCTAAACAAACACAATATACAAAATTTAAAAAATATAAAATTCCTAGCAATTTGATCATGATGGTGATAATAATAACAATTATGGTGTAGCATGATGTAATATACATATACAAATAACTACGAATCAAGCAAACTTCAAATTAAACCCGAAATCAATGAAAATCTAAAAATTAGTTTTAGGGAAATTACCTCACTCGGAGAGCAACAAGGGTGGAGACGGGTCGGAGAAGCTTCTAGACGGCATCGAAGGTGGTCGGAATGGCGGTGGAAGTGTTGGCTGCGGATTTGGAGGAGTGAAAATTGGGAAAAAAAATCCATGGGTTTTGGGGGAGAAATGATTCTCGGCTTGCTGGTCTGGGAGATAACACGAAAATTTCCAACGGCTACTAATGGCTGGTAACGGCAATAATTCCATCGGTTTCCAACGGCCGGCAACGACTAAAATCTTGCCGCTGGAAGCCGTTGGAAAACTAACATTGGAATACACTGTTTCTCTAATAGTGATACCTTGACATGCATGTAGCCCAAAAAGAAGAAAATTGTAAAAGCCCTCAAATGCCATGTTAAACTTTGTACGAAACTAAGAGATTTAGAAGTTTTAAACAAATTCAAAATGTTATTTACAGTTTTAAGAGAATTTGAATGCAGGACAATACTTTACCAATTATCCAAATTAACTTTTAAATAAAGGAAAACAAATAAATTCCATTTCTTGACCTCACTACAAGAAAAGTACACTCTTACAACGATGGGTATACATTGTAAAAACATCAATGATGTTTTCCGTTTTCATATGCATAGTTGAATAAAATATGCATTTTTTACATCATTTACTTAGTGTTGCTAAGACCATTGTAGATTGTATATCCCGACATTATTTGATTGTCGTATATACTTCTTATATTAATCAAAAAGATTTTACACAATGATCCAAAAATATTGTAAAAATGAAGTTTCAACAACGTCTTATAAACGTTGATGATTCTTCTGCATCTACTTTAAGAAATTATTGATTCCTTTTATAATATTTTTTATACGTTAAAAACATAAATCTAAAATAATGGAAATAAATTATCAAAAGCAAGGCATTCAATATTTGAAAAGAAATATATTTTTTTAACTATAATTTTAAGACATTGTAAACACACTTATTACAAGTGCATTTCAATATTGCCTACATAGGTATTCACAATGATACAAAAATATTTTAAAATAAACTATCAGTAACATATTATCAACATTAATGCACTCTCTTCTACATCGATTGTAAGAAATAGTTAATTCCCTTTACAATGTTTTTTGTACGTTTTAAATACAAGTCTAAACCAATGAAAAATATTGTAAAAAATAAGGTATCCAACATTAAAGAAGAGTCATGCTTAGATTTTAGAGTATAATTTTAAAACACAGTAAACAAACTTATTACAAGTACATTTCAACATCATGTATGTTATTTCAGTAATGTGTAGTAAAATCTGTAAATAACAGTTTAACTATGTACTATATAAGCACTGCCCTGGAGTCATATTATGCTGCCACTTGCCGGCCATAGCCACAACGCACTGCCTACATCCTTTTTCATCATTATGATACAGACCATGAGCCAGCATGCCTTAATTTGTTAACGCGGGGTTTTTTCATCTCCTCACACGATCCCATTCAAAGAATCATCTCCATGGTGTCCCAAGTGTAGCTCTCTTCTCACTGTATTATTACTTTAGCATGCAATTGATATGCATAAATGTTGTTTTAGAGCTTTTATATGTTTCATCTCATTCTTTTTCTATCTGCCATTTTAAATCATTTGCCTGCAAATCTTTTCCTTTAGCTTGTTCTCACCATTCTACTTTTTTATAGATCATCTAAGCAATGATCTTGTCATACAAAATTTTCCCTTATTTAAATCATTACTCATCTTCATCCCTCAGTAACTTCATCTAGATATACCACAGGCTTACGGGTAAGGTTTGAAGCAAACGATTCTCTGTGGGAGACGTTCCTCCACGCTATGTACCACAGGCTTATGGGTATGAATTACACCGGCATCCCGTCCTATGCTAGTGAGATGTGGAAATGGATATGAAATCCGCGAAGTCCTTTTTGGATTCACATGGTGGTGCGTGTCCGAATGGGATGACAGTCCTTTCTTGGTTAGAGTGGCATGAGGCTCAACGAGAACCCCGACTCCGTGTCTCCATCTTTTTTCTTTCATCTGGAATGTCTGACTACTTCCGAAGGTTTCTTTGTTTTTGTGGAGAACCCTTCATGATGGGTTACCAATAGACGAGAACTTACAAAGGATCGACATCCCAATCATGTCTCGTTTCAGGTGCTGTGGAGCTGGTGAGATTTAATTCGTTGCTCATGTATTTTTCCGTAGCTATTCTACTAGAGCTGTCTGAAATTACTCTGGGAACTTGGTTGATTCCCGAGTTAATTCCACGTCTCTTTTGATTTACTGAGATACTGGTAGGACGACATCTCAGGTAAATCTATTTGTTTGGTCCTCTTCCGTATGATTCCTTGTCTTATCTACTGGCATATCTGGTGCGCGCAAAATAAGGCAATCTTTGAGGAGGTGTCTATGGACCTTCCTTCCATCATCTGGAGGGTAAGGAATGATGTTTTCCTTGCGTTTCGTGGTAGGTCGTTCAATGGAACAATTGGCTTTTGCTTTAGGAGGTTGGTTAGTACGTTTGGTGTTACCTCAGTACCGCCTACCCCCAGGGTGGGGTTAGTTGAACGCTTTTGCTAGTTAAGTGCAGGCTCCTCCCCGCTATATTATTCTCCACCTCACTCCACCTCCCCCTTATTGGATTCACATGTACTTATTGGATTGAGCCTCTTTGGGTCTTTTGTTGCTGTTAGTGCAGTTTTCGAGTTGGAGCTTAGAGTGGGAGTTGATTGTTCTCGCCTGTTGGCTTCTGGGTTTGGCTTGCTCTTTTTTAGGATCTCTAACGTCGTTCAGCTGAGTAGTGGAGGCTACCGAGTCGTCTTTGTTATTGGAGAGAGATTTGTGAAAATTCGTTCCATTGACCACTGCTCTAGGCTTGGATGGTCTTTGATTATATTTGTGTTATTTTGTCATGTTTATATTGCTTATGTGTGTGCACAGACTATGTAGCCATTTCTGCAAATCTATTTTTGTGAGCCGTTGGAGAATGACTAGATTCTCCCTTTTGTTATATATGTTCTTCTTTTGTTAAAAAATATATTCATCTACATATATCTATCATATAAGAAAGGAAGTTATCGTAACATCTAACAATATAATCATGTGGCACTAACTTATATATTTATAATCATGCGATACTAACTTATATATTTATAATGACATTAAGTTACCTTCCCATCATCATAACAGTAGCATGTACATATATCCCAGGAGAATCCACAAAAAGTGAACTATCGGTGACCCTCAAAGCTTTAACTCCCATAGCCTTATATTCTCTATCCACGGTTTTTTCCATTTTGCAACCTCTATGTTAATGCCACACAGTAATCACAGTATCCATACAAAACTGCTCAAGGGACTTGGTATCGTTAGTATGCTTAGGTATCAAGTTCACGTTAGCCTTCACACTCATGTTAAGTAACCTATCCTAAGTGTAGCTCGAATCATCCATTAAATCTACAATTTTCTTCGCTTTTACAATTTTCTCAATCATTATGATGCCATAGGTGCAATGTTCCAACTCATTTTGAAGTAATTGAAGACAACATTTAGTGTTATTTCTCAATGGAATTGTTCGGTTTTAGGTATCCATTGGATAGAGGACTCGATCTTTTCTTGTATGAATCCACCTATGAATAATTCAACTGGTAATTCGTGCTTGGACTATGAAAATTTCTTTGCTGCCTCTAAGTTTCTTTGTTTAGTAGAAGAGTATAGATTTGTCCAATCTGCAAGCCAATCTATTTGGTTAATATTCAGTGACCTAGGCTTCGTTTGTTTAATATGCTGAATTATGAATTCTAATTGCTGAACTCTGAAGTCTGAGTGCTGATTGCTTAATGCTGAATTATCAATTACTTGTTTGTTTGCATTTAGCATTCAGAACAAAAATCAATATTCAGCATTCAGAATAAAAAATAAGCACTAAAATTGTTCTGAATAGATGGTTTTATTCAGAACATTGACAAAAAACAAACAACTTAAAAGGTTTTGATTTGTAAATCTGAACTTGCATTCAGAAATTTAAAAAAAAAAACAAACGCAACCCTAATCAAAAAACAAGAGATGGTGTCTGGTTTGTTTGTGTATTGAAAAAAAAAGAAGAGCGATATAAATACACTATGCCAAATGCTAATAGACTCAATGCCTCAGCAAACATAATTCCACGATGGCACTGAAAACTGTCAGATGACTCGAGGAACCCGCTACTGACTTTGGTATGGGTGACCATTTTGGTGATCCATACGATTTGAATGAGAGATTGTTCGAGGTAATCCTTGGTGCAAATGAATATAGAATTCATGAGATTACCTGATAGCCCACTACACCAAAACAACAAATTTGGCACACCAGAATGCGGAGATTTGATGAGGCTTTAAGCAGTATCAAATTTGATAGAGCTCATAACCGTATCAAATTTCCTTTGCGATCCGCAAAACCCCAAGACCTAAAATCTAACCCTAAATCTTCAAAGCTGTGGATCAGTTCATTTGATACAGTCTGAGCTATATCAAATCCACATAATATTTCCTGTAATGTCCCGTATTTCTATGGTATAATAAATAATTTATTTAATTATTTGAGTATTTGATTAGTAATTTAAAAATGACCTAAATTAAATAATAGTGAATATCTAATTTAAATAAATAGTAGAATAATACATTTAATTCCGAAATAATCGGAATTAAGTTGAATTGACAATATTGTGTGAATTGGACAATTTAAAATATATAATTCAGTTTAGAATTGAATTATATTAACGAATTTATTTATAAATGTCAGTTGAACGCATAACTTATATTATAATTATAATTGTGCTCGAAATGGCATGACAATTCGTAATTTGGTGATTCGAACTTTAAACGAATATACAGAATCTGTTTTAAGCCGCATTTCTGTGAAACAAGAAACGTTCGGAGCTGGTGAAGAATATTTTTATAATGGAAGAGAAAAATCGAGATTTCTTTGTGTAGATTGTGAGTTGTGTCCAAATCAAATTTTCGAAAAGTCTTTTATAATTTATAACGGTTCATTTATATTATAAATGGATTTTCAATATAAATTGAATACTGATTTAATCTAGATTTGAAATATTGAGTTATAAATTCAGATAGGAATAATTTGGAGCTGTATTATATCTTATGTGAATATATACAATAATATGTATTTATAAATATTTAATTTAAATATTTTTAAATATTTTAATATTTAAATGGGTTTTTTAGAGCTTTAAAAATAGCCACTTTGGCAAACGAGCTCCGTTTTCACTGAAACTAATTTTGTTGGATCTGGAATATTAAATTATTGTTAGATTTCAATTTTCGTGATTTTTGGAACCAGTATGTGCCCGTACGGGATTTTAATGTGAAAAACAATCAATAATTTCACTTTAAAAATACACTGTGTGAGCAAACAAACTCGGAATTCGACGAAACTAGTTTCGTTGGGTCCGTAATGTCGAACTATAGATGCATGTTCATTTTTGTCGAATTTGGATATTGTATGTGATCATAAGGATTTTTAACGATAAGTACAAATAGCGATTGATTATAAATGAATATTTAAATCGAATATAAAAATATTATATTACTTCTATAAATACTCCTTAAAAATCTTCTAACCCTAAGACTATCATTTCTCTGGTCAGATTACTTCTACCGCCGTTTCTTTTCTTCACACAGTAAAATGGGGAGTTCTAAATCATAAGAAATTCAAAAAAAAATCTATAAATTATATTATACACATATATGAACTCGTATCAGGGTTGGCAACAATCTTGTATGGCTTTTATAGGGTTTGAAGTCCATTGTTTGTGCTTCGTTCTTCTACAGCGAACCTAGGGTTCGGTCTTAAGCGAGATTTAAGAAGTTTTAAATGAATTCGAGTTTGTCTTAGTGTTTTTGAGGTCGAATAGAAAGTTTGGGTAAATTTTGGTGATTTTCTGAAACAAAAGATGTCGATCGGCTGTAGTGTATGCTTGGAAGAAGCGGTTCGAGCGCAATGCCATTGGTGATTTCGAGCTTGGCATTGTGTATATGGGTAGGAAGAGAAGCTTGAGAGAAGAACTTTGGTGAAACTTGCGTGATTTTTAATGAAACAAGGGAGGAGTTTTAATTTTTCTTATGTGAGAAATGGTGTTGGAGTGACGGGATTTTAAGATCCTGGAGGAAGAAAAAGTTTACATTTGGATGCGGGTGGCCATTTTGTGGTGATGGGCCGAGAAATGTAAGTAGAAGCTTAACCAAAATATTTATATATATTATGTTTGTTTTAGTTAAAATAATACGTAAAATAGTTAATGTTATATTTTTGTCATATGTTATCCAAATTCAGCAAAACAAGATCCGTTGGGATCGTATGGACGGTGGCTACACAATGGAACTAAGTCAGAGTGGATTGGAGCTTGTTACAATTTATAGTGAAATAAATTGTCTGATCTGAATCAAATCAACGGTCACTTATCGTTATTTAATGACAACCGACCAATGTGAGTAAATCTAACTAACTCCGCACAGTTATATTTTTATAACGTATTTTTAGAATTTCCAAATGATGGTTGATTGCTGTGTGTTGATTGTTAGGATGAACTGTCATTTGATTGGTTGAAATTATAAATCTAGTGATATATAAATATATCGTTAATCAAATATTGATTATGTTTATTAGAATATTTCATATTGAAATGAAATTGATGTTATTTATATTGTTTAACATCTGTGATGCAGGGAAACACATTGGAGGGATCCAACTGGATTCCTCAATATTTATAATACTTTTTTTCATATATTGTGATATATGATGTGGTATATAATCTGTTATTGATTATGTGTGTTGGGATGATGACTGATCCTTTTGATTTGGTATTTTAATACCGTAAGTGATGCTGGAATGTAAAAAGGGAATTTTCAAAATGTAAAGTGAAATAAAAATATTTACATAAATCAAAGGATTTTATAATAAAGGAAATAATTAAGTCGTTATTCAATTTAAGTATTTTATAAAATCGACAGATTTTATAAAAGGAATTATTTTTTAAATGAATAGAATTTAATAAAAGGAAATATTTATAAAATGAAATAGAATTTTATAAAAGGAATTATTAGGAAAATTAAATAAGAACTTCTGTATAAGATTATTAATAGTTATATGAATGTTTTAAAAGGTCTATTTGGTATAAATACTAAATGAAGGTAATAAGAGGTAAATAAATGAGTATACGGAGTAAATATAATATCTAGAAAATTTATAGAATTATAAAAAGAGAATTATACATTAGGACTTGGTTTAGACCCGTGCTTCGCATATGGGTATAACATGGTATTGATTAAGGGGAATTGGAGAGATATAAAAAGAATTATGGGAAGATTAATTTAAAGTAGATTTTAAATAGAATATGTTTTAATAGATAAATTGAGAAGATTAATTTATAAATAGTGTTTTGAAAATTAAATAAAATACTTACCATTTGATAAATGGGATATATAAGTCTGAAATTATAAAGAGAAGTAAAATCGGTTTCAATACCGATATTTGAAATTGAATGTGAACTTAGCGGTGTAAAGGGAGTTATAAATAAGAGTATTACGAATAGTCTATAAATAGAAGTATAAATAGAATTTGGAATTTGGATATTGTTTTTAAATACGAAATCAAACCGTTTGATTTGATAAAAGAAATATTTTCACATTGCGAATAGGGGATTTAAGTAAATATTTTGCGAAATAAAAATATTATAAAGGAAAATTGGTTTTGAAATAGGATTTTAAATTAGAGTTAATCGAATATTAGTTATTCGAATAGAGAGTATCGAATATTAGTTATTCGAATAGAGTTAATTGAATATTAGTTATTCGAATAGAGTTAATCGAACATAAGTTATACGAAGAGAGATTATCAAATATAGTTTACTCGAAAGAGAATGATCAAATATAGTTTATTCGAAAGAGAGTTATCAAATATAGTTTATTCGAAAGAGAGATTGTCGAATATAGTTTATTCGAAAGAGAATTATCGAATAGAGATTATTCGAGAGAGAATTATACATTAGGATTCGACTATATCGAATGTAGGAAAGTACTATTTACTTTTTAGTTTTTAAATCAGGATTTATTTATTTAATAAATCGTTTATTTATTTATTTAAATTAAGGTATAAAAGTTTTATTTAAAGTTAAATATTATGAAAGTAGGGATTATAATGTTATCGGTATAACAAATGTTTTTCATAAAAGAATTGGATTCATGAACTGAATCCAAGAGTTGTGTAAGCAATAATTTAATAAGAGGATAAGAAACAGAGTTAAGGAATTTAGAAGCTGATTAGAGATTAGTTATGTTGAACATCTTTCTGGGTATCGATCAGATGTTGGTTTCGCCTTCGGGGTTGATATTCAGGGAATTGTTCACTTACTAGTTTACAGTTAGGGACTTATGAATGGGGAAGTATAATGATGCGTGAATAAGAAATGGAAATGTTTTCCAATGCTAATAACATATATTATCTAAACTTAGAAAATAAGAATTCATGAATATATGGAAATTGGCAAATGAATAAATTAATGATAAATTAATTAAAAAGGGAAAAATGTTGATTGATGATTGATTGATAAAATTTCCATTTGGAAATAAGATCGTTGTGTGTATGGATGTTTTCCTTTGATAGTTAAATAACAGACTATCAAAGTTTTGACCATTTTTCTGTTGTCAATACGGAGAGACCGGAATCGGATTTGTTATCTGAAAACCACTCCGTATGGACATTAGCGTTGCGAATCTAATGTGATGAGGATAATTGAAGACGGAGTTTATGCAAGGGTTGTTTTGGCAATCCTAGGTACAAATTGCCTAAGATTGATTTACAGAATAGTGCCTTCGGTTTGTCCAGTCCCAGAACAACCTGTATGGAAGAATGTCTGACAGAGTATATTTAATAGAATGCGTAAGTTGATCTATTCAAACATATTTACGTTTGGTAGCGGAGGAATGCATATCTCTTAGCTATATACCTGTGGTATTTTAGGAGAAATCAATTTGTGATTTGGCGGGTATGATGATGTGACATTCAAAGTAAATAAAAGTGTGATCTATAAGTTATGGCCTCTAGCCACACAATTGGGAAATGGTATAAAATCGGTTAGGTCGCATGGCTAAGTGGTCAGCTGGCAATTAGGGCGTATTTTCACCTGATCTAGAGAAATTCCATTTACTTCTATAATCTATTTCGACGTTGTCCGTTTCAAAAAAGGTTGCTGAACCCAACCGTTGGCGATAATACATTCGGTACACTCAAGAAAATGAGTGACCGGTCATGTTTAGCCTGGGTTACAAGATGTTCTAGTTGAACCCGATAATGGTTGTTTATTTCTGTTGTGTTGTAAGTGTTGTACTCCGATAATGGTATTGTATACAGAAACTAATTTTATTTCAAAGTTTTGTTATATAATACATTTTATTCGTTCCACTGTGAGACTCGTGTTACTCTGATTCTGTTGTTATGTTCTTCTTCTTCTATTCTAATTTTCTATCTTATCTATTCTCACCCTCTAACTTCTTTCTATTAATGATTTAGAATGTTCAATGCCAGAATAATTGACGTGGGTTTTATGTTGATTTTCCGGTCGAAAATCCTGGTTCGTTATGGTGGTATCAGAGCAGAAGGTTGGCTCTGTGGCATAACTCGATAGAGATAGGGTAAGTAACACCCTAGATTGAGTTTGAATGTATATATACGAGGGAACGTATTTGTAGATTTTATAAAGATTGTTTTATATTGTGGATATTTATTGGTTGAGTTGTTTATAAGTTCTTGTTGATCAGTTTGATTCACTGTATCAGTAGGAGTTTCTAAACACTCGAATACAATGAACCGACATGGTATGTTTCGAAAAGAGGATAAATGAATTAATTTTACCCAAATTATATTTTGATATCAAAGAATGATTTATATTTGGATTACTATAGTATATAGGATGTGTTGGTAAAAGTAAAATGGTTATGTAAATAACCAATCAGAATTCATATAATTGTAATATATGAAATCAGATGAACTAAATCTGAATTTAAAGTCAGAATTGGAATTAAAATTCCTAAAAGTTAGAGAAGTGTTTGTAAATGGATTGGAATTAAGTATATGGAAATTTTAAGTTCCTGGAAAATTTGGAAATGTATTTCAAAAACATTTTGAACGATATTTTGAAATAATTTCAAAATGGAAATGTTTAAATATGAGTTTGAAAAGTGATATAGTATTGAACTCACTTCAGTCGCTAGGAAATAACTCTGATGATGCTGGCCACATCATCAGTGTTCATTTTCGAGGTTGTAAGTGATGAATTACTACCAAAGATACTATTTTTGGAAATGTTTTGAGAAAACAAGTTGTTTTGATTTTGAAAAGGGTAAGTTTTTTAAAACCCCAGGAAGAGATTGTTTAAATTGAAACCAAATTGAATTGAAATTTGGGAAAGCAAATAGAAATTGAAATTGAATTAAAGCCGGTTAAATTGAAACTGAATTGAAATAGAAAACGTTGAATGAATTGGATTGTGAGATAGGAATCTGAAATGATATTGGACTGGTGAGATAAGAGTTTGGGATCAAGAATGAAACTTGAGTTTGGAATGGAATTTGGCTTGTATAAGCAAATAGCTGTGTTGAGGATAAATTGATCGGAGTTTGATCGGAATGACATTGGTATATGCAGAATTGGTAACGGATGGAAAGGATATAATGACATGCCCGACAAAAAGGTACAAGTTTATATTTTGTATAAGCATGAGATTCATGAGCCTATTTGGCAAGATGCTTGGTTGTTTGATTTTCTTTTGGATTGGAGAAGGCCCAGAGAGGCGAGTTAAAGTTGTACCGATGGAGCCGTACAAAGGAGGTGCTGGCGAAATTTTTCAGAAATTAAGGGTGTTAGAATTTTTTGGAAATTTTGGTCAATAGAAATGAATTAATAATTTAGTTGAAATTAATTGGTTCAGTTGAAACTGAAATTAAGAAGTAAACAAATAATTTTTAACCTAGTTAATAGAGTTTATTTCCTACCTTAGCAATTTTGAGGACGAAATTATTTTAAGGGGAGAAGAATGTAACGTCCCGTATTTCTACGGTACAATAAATAATTTATTTAATTATCTGAATATTAGTTTAGTAATTTAAAAACGACCTAAATTAAATAATAGTGAATATTTAATTAAAATAAATAGTAGAATAATATATTTAATTCCGAAATAATCGGAATTAAGTTGAATTGACAATATTGTGTGAATTGGACAATTTAAAATATATAATTCAGTTTAGAATTGAATTATATTAAAGAATTTATTTATAAATGTCAGTTGAATGTATAATTTATATTATAATTATAATCGAGCTCGAAATGGCGCGGCAGTTCGTAATTTGGCGATTCAAACTTTAAACGAATATACAGAATCCGTTTTATGCCGGATTTCTGTGAAACAAGGAACTTTCGGAGTTGGTGAAGTATATTTTTCTAATGAAAGAGAAAAATCGAGATTTCGTCATGTAGATTGTGAGTTGTGTCCAAATAAATTTTTTGAAAAGTTGCTATAGAATTCCTTTATAATTTATAACGGTTTATATATATTATAAATGGATTTTTAATATAAATTGAATACTGATTTAATCTGGATTTGAAATGTTGAGTTATAAATTCAGATAGGAATATTTTGGAGCTGTATTATATTTTATGTGAATATATACGATAATATTTATTTATAAATATTTAATTTAATTATTTTTAAATATATTAATATTTAAATGGGTTTATTTAGAGCTTTAAAAATAGCCACTTTTGTAAAAGAGCTCCATTTTCGATGAAACTAATTTTGTTGGATCCAGAATATTAAATTATTGTTAGATTTCAATTTTCGTGATTTTTGGAACCCGTATGTGCCGAACAGGATTTTTATGTGAAAAACGATCAATACTTTCACTTTAAAAATACGCTGTGCAAGCAAATAGACTCGGAATTCGACGAAACCAGTTTCGTTGGGTCCGTAATGTCGAACTGTAGCTGCATGTTCATTTTTGTCAAATTTGGATATTGTATGTGATCATAGGGATTTTTAACGATAAGTACAAATAGCAATTGATTATAAATGAATATTTAAATCGAATATAAAAATATTATATTACTTCTAAAAATACTCCTTAAAAATCTTCTAACCTTAAGACTATCATTTCTCTAGTCAGATTACTTCTACCGCCGTTTCTTTTCTTCACACAGTAAAAATGGGGAGTTCTAAATCATAAGAAATTCAACAAAAAATCTATAAATTATATTATACACATATATGAACTCGTATCAGGGTTGGAAACAATCTTGTATGGCTTTTACAGGGTTCGAAGTCCATTGTGTGTACTTCGTTCTTCTACAACGAACCTAGGGTTCGGTCTTAAGCGAGATTTAAGAAGTTTTAAATGAATTCGAGTTCGTCTTATTGTTTGTTAGGTCGAATAGAAAGATTGGGTAAATTTTGGTGATTTTCTAAAACAAAAGATGTCGATCGACTGTTGTGTATGTGTGGAAGAAGCGGTTCGAGCGCAATGCCATTGGTGACTTTGAGTTTGGCATTGTGTATATGGGTAGGAAGAGAAGCTCGAGTGAAGAACTTTGGTGAGACTTGCGTGATTTATAATGAAACAAGGGAGGAGTTTTAATTTTTTGAACGTGAGAAATAATATTAGAGTGACGGGATTTTAAGATCTTGGAGGAAGAAGTAGTTTATATTTGGATGCGGGTGGCCATTTTGTGGTGATGGGCCGAGAAATGTAAGGTGAAGCCCAACCAAAATATTTATATATATTATGTTTATTTTAGTTAAAATAATACGTAAACTGTTAAATGTTATATCTTTGTCATACGTTATCCAAATTCAGCAAAACAAGATCCGTTGGGATCGTATGGACAGTGGCTACTGGGAGTGGATTAGAGCTCGTTACAATTTATGGCGAAATAAATTGTCAGATCTGAATCAAATCGACGATCGCTTATTGTTATTTAACGATAACCGACCAATGTGAGTAAATCTCACAAACTCCGCACAGTTATATATTTATAACGTATTTTTAGAATTTACAAATGATGGTTGATTGTCGTGTGTTGATTGTTTGGATGAACTGTTAATTGATTGGTTGAAATTATAGATCTAGTGATATATATATATATATATATATATGTATATCGTTAATCAAATATTGATTCTGTTTATCAGAATATTTCATATTGAAATGAAATTGATGTTATTTATATTGTTTAACATCTGTGACGCAGGGAAACAGGTTTGAGGGATCCAACCAGATTCCTCAATATTTATAATACTATTTTTCATATATTGTGATATATGATGTGGTATATAATCCGTTATTGATTATGTGGGTTGGGATGATGATTGATCCTTTTGATTTGGTATTTTAATACCATAAGTACTGGAATGTAAAAAGGGAATTTTCAAAATGTAAAGTGAAATAAAAATATTTATATAAATCAAAGGATTTTATAATAAAGGAAATAATTAAGTCGATATTCAATTTAAGTATTTTATAAAATTAACGGATTTTCTAAAAGGAATCATTTGTTAAATGAATAAAATTTAATAAAAGGAAATATTTATAAAATGAAATAAAATTTATAATTGGAATTATTTGAAAAATTAAATAAGAACTTCTGTATAAGATTATTAACAGTTATATGAATGTTTTAAAAGGGGTTTTTTGGTATAATTACTGAATGAAGGTAATAAGAAGTAAATAAATGAGTATATGGAGTAAATATAAAATTTGGAAAATTTATAGAATTATAAAAAGAGAACTGTATATTAGGACTAAGTTTAGACCCGTGCTTCGCACACGGGTATAACATGATATTGATTAAGGGGAATTGGCGAGATATAAAAGAAATACGGGAAGATTAATTTAAAGTAGATTTTAAATAGAATATGTTCTAACAGATAAATTGAGAAGATTAATTTATAAATAGTGTTTTACAAATTAAATAAAATATTTACCGTTTGATAAATGGGATATATAAGTCTGAAATTATATAGAGAAGTAAAATCGGTTTCAACACCGATATTTGAAATCGAATGTGAACATAGCGGTGTAAAGGGAGTTATAAATAAGAGTTATACCAATAGACTATAAATAGAAGTATAAATAGAATTTGGAATTTGGATATTGTTTTTAAATACGAAATCAAACTGTTTGATTTGATAAAAGAAATATTTTTCACATTTGATGTGAATAAGGGATTTAAGTAAATATTTTGCAAAATAAAAATATTATAAAGGAAACTGGGTTTTGAAATAGGATTTTAAATTGGAGTTAATCGAATATTATTTATTCGAATAGAAAGTATCGAATATTATTTATTCGAATAGAGTTAATTGAATATTAGTTATTCGAATAGAGTTAATCGAACATAAGTTATTTGAAGAGAGATTATCGAATATAGTTTTTTCGAAAAGAGTTATCGAGTATAGTATATTCGAAAGAAGTTATCAAATATAGTTTATTCAAAAGAGAGATTGTCGAATATAGTTTATTCGAAAGAGAATTATCAAATAGAGATTATTCGAGAGAGAATTATACATTAGGATTCGACTATATCGAATGTAGGAAAGTACTATTTGCTTTTCGGTTTTAAATTCAAGATTTATTTATTAGATAAATCATTTATTTATTTATTTAAATTAAGTTATAAAAGTTTTATTTCAAGTTAAATATTTTGAAAGTAGGGATTATAATGTTATCGTTATAACCAATGTTTTTCATAAAAGAATTGGATTCGTGAACTGAATCCAAGAGTTGCGTAAGCAATAATTTGATAAGAAGATAAGAAACGGAGTTAAGGAATTTAGAAACTGATTGGAGATTAGTTATGTTGAACATCTTTCTGGGTATCGATCTATTGTTGGTTTTGGCCTTCGGGGTTGATATTCAGGGAATTGTTCTCTTACTAGTTTACAGTTACGTAATGATGAATGGGGAAGGATAATGATGCATGAATAAGAAATGGAAACGTTTTCCAATGTTAATAACGTATATTTTCTAAACTTAGAAATTAAGAATTCACGAATATATGGAAATGGCCAAACGAATAAATTAATGACAAATTAAATAAAAAGGGAAAAATGTTGATTGATGGTTGATCGATAAAATTTCCATTTGGAAATAAGATCATTGTGTGTATGGTTGTCTTCCTTTGATAGTTAAATAACCGACTATCAAAGTTTTGACCATTTTTCTGTTGTCAATACAGAGAGAACGGAATCAGTTTTGTTATATGAAAACCGCTCCGTATGGACATTAGCGTTGCGAATCGAATATGATGAGGATAATTGAAGAAGAGTTTATGCAAGGGATGTTTTGGCAATCCTAGGTAGAAATTGGCTAAGATGGATTTACAGAATAGTACCTTCGGTTTGTCCAGTCCCAGGACAGTCTGTATGGAAGAATGTCTGACAGAGTATATTTAATAGATCGCGTAAGTTGATCTCTTCAAACGTATTTACATTTGGTGGCAGAGGAATTCGTTTCTCTTAGCTATATACCCGTGGTATTTTTGGAGAAATCAATTTGTGATTTGGTGGGTATGACGATGTGACATTCAAAGTAAATAAAAGTATGATCTATACGTTATGGCCTCTTGCCTCACAACTGGGAAATTGTGTAAAATCGTGTAGGTCGCATGGCTAAGTGGTTAGCTGCCAATTAGGGTGTATTGTCACTTGATCTAGAGAAATTCCATTTACTTTTACAATCTATTTCGATGTTGTCCCTTTCGGGAAACGGTTGCTGATCCCAACCGTTGGTGATAATACATTCAGTACACTCAAGAAAATGAGTGATCGGTCATGTTTAGCCCGGGTTACAAGATGTTCTCGTTGAACCCGGTGTATTCCTCTCTAGAGATACACTATCGGAAGGTGGTCCCATACCTTGCCAGTTGGAATCCATTAACCAATATGCACCTATGGTTTTTGATTATATATTATATATGTGGAATGTGAGATGAAAGCGTTCCACTAGATTGCTATTTATTTGATTTAGACATTATTATAATATCAGAAGAGTATTGATTTTAAAGAAATGTTTTGGGTTATCGTAAGGTTAAAACCATCTGTGTTTATGTGTGGATCAGTCTTATAATTATCCTTTCTTTTAAAAGGAATTTTAAAAGTTAAACAAATGGTTAGAGTTTATTCACACCGGTCACATAACTGACCCAGAGTTTATTTTGTTTTGTTTTCCCTAAACTCTTGGGTGCCCAATTTTGTATGGGCAATCAAGTAGTCAGGATTTTACAGATATACTTGGAGCAGGAGACTTCAAGATTATATAGCTATTGTTTATTTCCGTTGTGTTGTAAGTGTTGTACTCCGATAATGGTATTGTATACAAAAACTAATTTTATTTCAAAGTTTTGTTATATAATACATTTTATTCGTTCCACTGTGAGACTCGTGTTACTCTGATTCTGTTGTTATGTTCTTCTTCTTCTATTCTAATTTTCTATCTTATCTATTCTCATCCTCTAACTTCTTTCTATTAATGATCTGGAATGTTCGATGCCAGAATAATTGACATGGGTTTTATGTTGATTTACTGGGTCGAAAATCCCGGTTCGTTTCATTTCCTCTCCTCCAGTTCCCCATTTTTTTTCATTTCTCACAATCCCTATGTCATAAAAGTGTTCCGTTCACTCCCTCTATACTTTATACTTTCCTTTTTTAGATTTAGATGGTCCATCGTCCATAAAAGTATTAACCTTGAGAGTTTCCTTATCAGATGTTACCTCCACTTGTCAAAGAAATATATCCGCTTCAAAGTAAAATTTACCAAGGTTCCTTGACGAATCTCTTTCCAAAAAGATATTGAAATTTGAATAATCCAGAATGCTAAAGACGATAGCCATAGGTACTGTAGACAAGTCTGGTCAATCAGTCGATGTTACTTTCGCACTAAACCATCCTTGAAATTTCCGCAAACTCACTCCAATCCTTTGCTAGATTGTACCCAACGTCATCACGTTCTTAGGTCGATAGATGTGGACCCTGAACTTCTCAACAAACAGCTTTTCCAAAATGTAACACCCTGTGAATTCTATAACATTAGGCTTCACAAATTAAAGTGTAATTAATTCTAAATGAAAGAGTTAAGGGAAATGGGTTGTGCCATTGCGTTCGTCTCGGAATTCTGCTTGAGATAGAGTCTGAGTTTGCGTGAATCGGACTCCGTGTGAAGGAGTTATGACCTTCAGAAGTTTCAGAATAAAACTTAAAATTCAAACAGCTCGGTTTTAAATTCGAAATTCGAAAAATAGGTTCAAACTGGGCTGGGCGGAAAATTCCCACCTAGGAACCAGGTCGACCATAGGATCGACCTAGTCACCCCAGGTCGACCATAGTGTCGACCTGGGTGTCGACCTGCCAGTCGACCTACCTGGTCGACCTGGCTGGTTGGGTCTGGCTCGAATTTCTATGGCTCGGTGTGTCATTTGGGCTGACATGTCACCTCTTGATTGGCTCTTTGAACTTTGTATGGTTTAGATTCCTCCTGTCTTCATCTGGCGGCTCAAAACAATGTAAAAATCTATATATATACCCTAAGTCTCAACTAAAATTCACACAAAAAAATAAGATGGGAGTTGTCATGCTGCCAGGAAGGGATTGAGCATAGCCGTCAAGAGAGAGGAGCTTAGAGACGAATCAAATTAAGAAGAAGACTAAACCTTAATCAAATTAATCAACGCAACGTTAATCTACCCAAAGGAATGCATCTCAATTTCAGAATTCAGAACCCAGAATTCAAGATTCTGCATTCGTTGTAAGTATAGTGACCTTTCAGAATATGAATAAAAACTGTGACGTGATTTGATGTAAATGAAAATAGAATTGTGTTATTGTATGATAATGATATAAATGTTGTGTATTGTAATGATTCTGTCATGACTTGTGTATTCATATTTGTGGCCTAAATTGATTGATGCAAGCCTATTGAACAATTGTATATAAAAACAATGGCACTTGCAAGTTTGTGGCAAAAACTAGAATTTGATCCCTTTATGTATATGTCTATGGCATGGACTATATATATTCTCTAAGTCTAAGTTAAGGCTTATGTAAACATGTTCTAGATTTGAGACCTTTTATGCCTACATGATCCAAATCCTATGAACACATTCTTATTTTTATTTGCAAGTCTAATCGGATCTATGTTAAGTATCGTTTGGGTTACATAAACTATGCAAGTTTATGTTGAAATAGGCTATATGATTTGATGTTAAAATTGGACATTTTGGTGAATATACAACAAGCTAGTTTTGTGGTTGACATTATGCCAAGTTAAACATGTTTAAACCCAAGTTTGTATAAACCAAAACTATGCCATTTCATATGTCACCTACTTAGTTATACTTTGATTTGAATGCAAGTTCACATGACCCATAATTTATGTTTGTATCGCTAAATTGCAAGTTCATGCGCCACACACCCTTATATGTTGTAAAATGTTACATGTTCTTGATTTCCCCTTTTTTTCTCACGTTTATAAATTTGGGCTGAATTGTGTCAAGCCCAACACTTGTTATAATGTTGCGAACGTACAAACGGGGGTAATAACGTTGGGTGTAAAACTTGAAAATATATGTTGGCATGGCTGGCACATGCCAATGACAATGACAATTAAGTGGTATGAATTGTTATACCCAAGAATAAAGGACATAACATTTACATATAATTGAGAAGTGCTAAAATATGTAATTTTAGAAAACACGGTATGCTTAACCCGAGGTTGGATTGAGTTGTGACGAAAACCTGCCCGGACCCGCCCGGCTGTCTAGTAGTCACAACAATACCTATCCAATGTGGGTGGTTAAGCATTGAGCCCAAAAAAGACCCGAGGTTAGACTGAGCTACAGTGTAAACCTACCCGAAACCGACCGGCACATCCAGTAACCGTAGCAATATCTGTCTAATGTGAGTGGTCAGGTGCTTTAAAAGGCTAAGGACAGATGGTAGGGTTAAGTCAACTATAAACACTTGAACAAATTCAACATGTTAACAAGAATTGATGGGTGAGGTTAGGTAAATACATACACTTAACCACTTAACATGTTTGACTAGAAAACCCTAGTAACGAGGGACCCGTTTCAGCAGTAACCCAAGTTTGGTATCATGGTACCCCGAAACTAGGCAGGGTAGGGCACGATTACTGGGCTGATTGTAAGCGGTCAAAGCGACGGCGGGGGTTGCAACAGTGTAGGTTCTAACGGAGTGCAGGCGTGCACACACTCCGGAGCAGACAAACAGGGCACTAGGGACACCAGTAGTATAACCTATGCCTTCTAGAGTTGTGTCGGGGCCGCCACCATGGGTCTTGATACACCCCATGGTGGGACCAGCATAGGTATCTACAATTCTTGGGGGCCGTATGACACATGTTTACGCGAGTAGGAGCCGATCTTTAAAAAAAATGGGGATCACTTCACCCTCAGCATGGGGTGCCAGTTAGAATAAGCTCAAGTAGGTGCAGAGATATAGAGTGGGTGCGATAGTACATTCGATTCTAAACGACACTTACTTAGCTTGTGATACTTTCCTGTTTTCAGTTTTTATCTATCATGCCCTTTTTCTTTTTCACATACTGAAGAGTTACTAGATTTACTCAGACTTTATGTTTGACTCTATTTTCTTTTCGTCTTCTTTTCTTTCGTTTCCCCCCACCCCCCGGTCCACAGGGAGGAAACAACCCAGCTTAATACTCTTTTGCAAGCCTCAAGACCGTAGACGTATGGTTTGGATCTCTTTTGCTCGGATCATGGCTTTGGATATCACTATGGGGATTTTTGTTACTTTTATTTATGTTTTATGCTTCTTTAATAATCAAGACAGTAATGAGGTTGTAATGATGGAAGTATTTTGAGACAATTATGGAAATGTTTTGTTTGAACACGTATTGATGAAATAAAAGTCTGTTTGGTTTCCGCTGTTTAAAATATGTGTATTTATATATGTCTTGTGTTTATCTGTGGCGTTTACTTATAAACCTCCACCAATGGTAAGGCATTCCCTTTGTGAGTGACCTTAACGGAGGTGGGGTGTTTCACTTGGTATCAGAGCATACGTTTACTAGATAAGATAAAAAAATTTGAAATTGTTTTCAAAAGAAAGTTTAAAGAAGCATTTTTCAAGAAAAAGTGTTATATTTTTAAAAGAGGCATAATCCCCCAAAGCCATGTGCACTATCTCTCTCTATCCTTCGTTTTGAATCTTTCCTTTCTGTTTCAGCATGTATGGAGACCTTAACCTTCCAGAAGGAGTGCCGATACCCGGCTGGTTTAGGAGGTACTTAGAAGCAAGGTCCAATGGCGCAGGCCCAACAGACATCCCTCCTCCAATGGTCGCGGTTCCTCCTACTCCTCCTCCTCCTCGTCGAAATGCCTTCGCAAAAACATGTAGAGACTTCAAGGCTATGGGTGGAAAAGACTTTTATGGGACAGAGTCCTTTGTAGGAGCAAGAAACTGGCTAAAGGAGACCGAGGATCTGTTTGTCATCTTCGGAGTTGATGACAGGAAAAAGATACAGCTAGCAGTATGGTTGCTTAAGGATGAAGCTTCCTATTGTTGGGAAATTACCAATGCTCAGAGGGCGGTGGAAACATGGGAAGATTTCAGGTCAAGTTTTGAGATGAAATTCCTCTCCCAAGCTGAAAGAAGCTTGCAAATGGAGAAGTTTCTAACTCTGAAACAGGGAAGTATGACAATCTGGGAGTACGTTAATCAGTTTAATCAGCTGGCCAGATTTGGGCTGGACTTAGTAAACACCCAACACAAGAAGGCGCTTCGCTTCGTCAAAGGTTTGAATGAGCCTTTACACAGCCTTGATATGACCCATGTATCCACCGGAGCGACTTATGAAAGCTTAGTGGACATGGCGTTGCTACACGAGGAAGACAACAGCAAGAAAGAGGCTAAGGTGGAAGAAAAGAAAGAGGGTTTACAAGCAAAGAAAACAGACTTCAAGAAAGGAGGGAAGAACATTAAGCCCCGTGAGAGGAGAAGGTGCAATTTCTGTGGCATTGTGGGACATATATCAAAAGACTGCCGAAAAAGGAAGGCAAAGATGGGTGGTTGCTTCCATTGTGGAGAGACTGGGCACCATGCTAAGGACTGCCTAAAGAAGAAAGGGCAGGGACAGAAAGTCGGATCCACTTCAGGGGGTCAGGTTCATGCGCTAGTGGCACCTCTGTAGAAACGAGGTAGTAATATTTCTATAGAAAGTGTAGTCTATCTTTACGATCATCCAGTTCACACACTTTTTGACTCTGGCGCATCACACTCCTTTATTTCATATGCCTTAGTCGAATCTCTGCATCTAGACACTAGTGTGGTAGAGGATCCCTTAGTAGTTTCAAATCCAATTGGGGGCGCCGCTTACTTGTCAATGGTTTGTTTGGGTTTGAAAATCTCTATTCTCAGTGTTGAGTTTAGTTGTAATGCCTTTGTTTTGGGCTTCTCGGGATATGGTTTGATCTTAGGCATGGACTGGTTATCCAATAATGGTGCCATTCTTGATTGTGAGAAAAGAGTAGTTAGACTCTTGACTCGTCTTGGTAACACTCTAGAAATTTCTTGTAATCCCTTGAATACTGTTATGCTTAGTTATCTAGAGTCGCTTGATGCTTTTGATGAGAATTTGCAGTCAGTTAGAGTAGTCCGGGAATATCCGGATGTCTTTGAGGAGGTGAAACGCTTACCTCCGAGGTGGGAAATAAACTTCCGCATATATCTTGTGGATAATGAAAAGCCTGTAGCTTTACCTGTCAGACACATGACTCCAAAGGAGAGAAAGGAGCTCAGTAAGCAGGTTAAAGAACTTCTCGAAAAGGGGTTCATTAGACGGAGCATTTCGGAATGGGGTACTCCAGTGGTGTTCACAACCAAAGCGGACGGTTCGCTTCGCCTTTGCGTCGACTATAGGGAGTTAAACAAATTGACCACGAAAAATAGGAACCCTCTTCCCCGAATCGACGATTTGTTTGATCAACTTGTAGGAGCACCGGTCTTCTCCCAACTTGATCAGGCAACTGGGTTCCATCAGCTAAGAGTAGCTGAAGACAACATTGATAAAACGACGTTCAGAACCCCAGACGGTTTCTTCGAGTGGCTTGTCATGCCTTTCGGCTAGACAAACGCACCCGCTTATTTCGTAGACCTAATGAGCAGAGTGTTCAGAGAATTCCTCAACAAATTTGTGGTTGTCTTCGTAGACGATAATTTGATCTTCTCAAAGAATAAGGAAGAGCATGCTCAACATCTGAAAGAAATCATGGAAACTCTTCGAGTTCATCAGCTAAAAGCCAAATTCTCTAAGTGCCACTTTTGGAGAAAGGAGGTAAGATTTCTGGGGCATATAGTGTCCAAAGAGGGGTTGGCTGTGGACCCCGTGAAAGTGGTGGCAGTGCAAGATTGGAAGACACCAAGAAAAGGAACCGAAGTCCGAAGCTTTCTTGGGCTAGGCGGTTTTTACCGAAAGTTTATTAGGGATTTCGCAAAAATCTTAGCTCCGCTCACAAGGCTAACGAAGAAGAATCTGGCGTTCACTTGGGATTTGGACTGCGAGTTTTCTTTCCAACGATTAAAAAGGGCTCTCACAACAGCCCCAGTTCTGACTTTTCTAGATGGAAGAAAAATGTTCACAGTATATACGGATGCTTGTGGTACGGGGCTAGGCGTTATTTTGATGCAAGAAGGGAGGGTAGTAGCTTATGGTGGAAGGCAATTGAAAGTTCATGAAAAGAACTACCCAACCCACGATCTCGAGTTAGTCGCCATCGTCTTTGCACTTAAGTCTTGGCGCCATTATCTCCTAGGTGAGAAGTTCGAATTATACACTGACCATAAATCGTTAAAATATCTCTTCTCGCAGAAGGATCTTAACTTGAGGCAGCAAATATGGATGGATTTTCTTGCCTCATATGACTTTGAAATTTCCTATACTCCCGGCAAAAGCAACGTAGTAGTAGACGCATTGAGCCGAAAGAAACTGACCTTAAGCCCGCTCTTTGTAGAGAGGCAAAGCTTGGAGTATATAGCTAGTTTTAACTTTAGGCCCTCCTCGGATTTTGTACCGGGTTTGTTAGCATCTCTCGAAGTACGCCCTACTCTCTTGGACTCAATAGGGGCTGCACAACATGAAGACCCTCAGCTTGTTGATGTGATTGATAAACTTATTAGGGGTGAGACTTCTGGTCACCTCAGTAGATACGCCATTGATGATAAGGGTTGGCTGAGGCGAGATGGAAGATTATGCATCCCACAAGCAAGGGAGTTGACAAAGAAGGTTCTCGAGGAAGCGCATCATTCCAAGATGACTATACACCCTGGCGGTGATAAGATGTACAAGGATATAAAAAGGACTTTCTTTTGGAGTGGCATGAAGAGGACATGGCAAATTTCGTTTCTAAGTGCATGACCTGCCAAAGGGTCAAGGCGGAACAGAAGAAGCCTGGAGGACTACTTCATCCTTTAGAGGTCCCACAGTGGAAGTGGGATAGCATTTCAATGGACTTCATTGATGGACTACCTAGGTCGAGAAGTGGCAATACTAGCATTTGGGTAATAGTGGATAGGCTTACTAAAAGCGCCCACTTTGTACCCATTAAAAGTAGAAGGACTGCCTCATCTCTAGCATCTCTTTATCTCAAGGAAATAGTTTGACTCCATGGGATACCCTGCAACATTGTTAGTGACCGAGACCCTATCTTCACAAGCGAGTTTTGGCGGAGTCTGCAAGAAGCTGTAGGCTCACAGTTATGTTGGAGCATGGCCTATTACCCCCAAACCGATGGCCACATGGAAAGGGTGAATAGAGTTTTAGAGGATCTTTTGAGACTTTGCGTTCTTGACTTTGGAGGGACTTGGGAGGATCACCTTCCTTTAGTGGAATTTGCGTACAACAACAGCTACCAAGCTACCATAGGCATAGCACCCTTCGAAGCCTTGTATGGAAGACCGTGCAAATCACCAACTTGTTGGTGGGAGTCTACAGATAAACTTATACTTGGGCCGGACATGATTTTAGATACTTCGGAGAAAGTGGACTTGGTACGAAGGAGAATGAAGACTGCCCAAGACAGACAGAAATCCTACACCGACAAAAGAAGGACCGACCTTGAGTTTGAGATTGGGGACAGGGTTTTCCTTAAGGTATCTCCTTTAAGGAATGTCGTTCGCTTTGGATCCACAGGAAAGATAGCACCAAGATTTGTAGAACCATTTCCTATCATCGAGAAGGTTGGGAAGATGGCCTATAGATTAGAGCTACCCGAGAGACTGGCCGGATTTCACAACATCTTTCATGTTTCTCACCTCCGAAAGTGTTTGCATGAGTCTACAGAAGTGGTGGAACCTAGCATTCTAGAAGAAGCCGAAGTGGAACGTGAAGAAACTGTGAAGAGAGTTCCAACCCGCATCTTAGGAACTATAGTGAAAAAGCTACGCAACCGCGAAGTCAAACTCGTTAAAGTTCAGTGGAGCGACGCCGAGGATGACGCGACTTGGGAAACTGAGGACAGAATACGCGCCGCCTACCCTTTTCTTTTTGAGGGTACATCTTTGATCTCTCTTTTTCCTTAAGTTATGCTTTATCTTTTTAGGTATATCTCCTCGGTCCTTTTCCTAACTCCTTAGGTAGAAAAAAATGGATGCAAATATGTATTTGAAAACATGTTATGGATGATGTCTGCAAATGGTTGCTAGTGATTGCTAGTGGTTGCTCGTGGATGCATATACACACACAACCTAGGTTTTAGATCGGCTCAGTCACTTCATATTGCATATGCATATATGTATTCTTATTTGTATATGGTTGAAACTTGATATGCTGTCATATGGTTGTCGCATTTGTATGAATAAGTTGTGCACTCATGTAGAATTATGAGTAGGAAAAATTTGCATAAATAATGGATTCATGACACTTACATGATTCACATTAAGGAGGTCAACTGAATTAGTAGACTGCCTGATTTCAGCATTAGATAAGGACATGTACACACACTATGCATATGATCATGAAGCATTAGAAGTCTTTTAAGGATAGTGGACGCCTGTGTTTGTTGATTGAGTAGTCGGACGGTTGGATGGTAGGATATACATTCTTCCTAACTTGAAGATTTCAGAGACGAAATTCTTTTAAGGCGGTAGAATGTAACACCCAGTGAATTCTATAAAATTAAGCTTCACAAATTAAAATGTAATTAAATCTAAATGAAATAATCAAGTAAAATGGGTTATGCCATTGCGTTCGTCTCGGAATTCTGCATGAGATAGAGTCTGAGTTTGCGTGAATCGGACTCCGTATGAAGGAGTTATGACCTTCGGAATTTCAGAATAAAATTTAAAATTCAAACAACTCGGTTTCAAATTCGAAATTCGAAAAACAAGTTCAAACTGGGTTGGGCAGGAAAATTCCCGCCCAGGGACCAGGTCGACCATAGGGTCGACCATGGTGTCGACCTGGGTGTCGACCTGCCAGTCGACCTACCTGGTCAACCTGGCTGGCTGGGTCTGGCTCGAATTTCTGTGGCTCGGTGTGCCATTAGGGCTGACATGTCACCTCTTGATTGGCTCTTTGAACTTTGTATGGTCTAGATTCCTCCTGTCTTCATCTGACGGCTCAAAACAATTTAAAAATCTATATATACACCCTAAGTCTCAACTAAAATTCACACAAAAAAATAAGATGGGAGTCGTCATGCTGCCAGGAAGGAATTGAGCATAGCCGTCAAGAGAGAGGAGCTTAGAGACGAATCAAATTACGAAGAAGACTAAAGCTTAATCAAATTAATCAACACAACTTTAATCTACCCAAAGGAACGCATCTCAATTTCAGAATTCAGAATCCAGAATTCAAGATTCTGCATTCGTTGTAAGTATAGTGACCTTTCAGAATATGAATAAAAACTGTGACGTGATTCGATATAAATGAAAATAGAATTGTGTTATTGTATGATAATGATATAAATTCTGTGTATTGTAATGATTCTGTCATGACTTGTGTATTGATATTTGTGGCCTAAATCAATTGATGCAAGCCTATTGAGCAATTGTATATAAAAACAATGGCACTTGCAAGTTTGTGGCAAAAACTAGAATTTGATCCCTTTATGTTTATGTCTATGGCATGGACTATTTACATTCTCTAAGTCTAAGTTAAGGCTTATGGTAACATGTTCTTGATTTGAGACCTTTTATGCCTACATGATCCAAAACCTATGAACACATTCTTATGTTTATTTGCAAGTATAATTGGATCTATGTTAAGTATCGTTTGGGTTACATAAACTATGCAAGTTCATGTTGAAATAGGCTATATGATTTGATGTTAAAATTGGACATTTTGGTGAATATACAACATGCTAGTTTTGTAGTTGACATTATGCCAAGTTAAACATGTTTAAACCCAAGTTTGTTTAAACCTAAACTATGCCATTTCATATGTCACCTACTTAGTTATACTTCGATTTGAATGCATGTTCACATGACCCATAATTTATGTTAGTATTGCTAAATTGCAAGTTCATGCGCCACACACCCTTATATATTGTAAAATGTTACATGTTCTGGATTTCCCCTTTTTTTCTCATGTTATAAATTTGGGCTGAATTGTGTCAAACCCAACAATTGTTATAATGTAGCGAACGTATAAACGTGGGTAATAACGTTGGGTGTAAAACTTGAAAATATATGTTGGCATGGTTGGCACATGCCAACGACAATGACAATTAAGCGGTATAAATTGTTATACCCAAGAATAAAGGACATAACATTTACATATAATTGAGAAGTGATAAAATATGTAATTTTAGAAAACACAGTATGCTTAACCCGAGGTTGGATTGAGTTGTGACGTAAACCTGCCCGGACCTGCCTGGCTTTCCAGTAGTCACAACAATACTTATCCAATGTGGGTGGTTAAGCATTGAGCCCAATAAAGACCCGAGGTTAGACTGAGCTACGGTGTAAACCTGCCTGGAACCGACCGACACATCCAGTGATCGTAGCAATATCTGTCTAATGTGAGTGGTCAGGTGCTTTAAAAGGCTAAGGACAGATGGTAGGGTTAAGTCAACTATAAACACTTAACCAAATTCAACATGTTAACAAGAATTGATGGGTGAGGTTAGGTAAATACAGACACTTTACCACTTAACATGTTTGACTAGAAGACCCTAGTAACGAGGAACCCGTTTCAGCAGTAACCCAAGTTATGTATCATGGTACCCTGAAACTAGGCAGGGTGGGGCACGATTACTGGCCTAACTATAAGCGGTCAAAGCGACGGCAATGGGTACAACAGTGTAGGTTCTAACGGAGTGCGAGCTTGCACACACTCCGGAGCAGACAAACAGGGCACTGGGGGCACTAGTAGTATAACCTATGTCTTCTAGAGTTGTGTCGGGGCCGCCATCATGGGTCTTGATACACCCTATGGTAGGACCAGCATAGGTATTTACAATTCTTGGGGGCCGTATGATACATGTTTACGCGAGTAGGAGCCGATCTTTAAAAAAAACGTGGATCACTTCACCCTCAGTATGAGGTGCCAGTTAGAATAAGCTCAAGTAGGTGCAAAGATATAGTGTGGGTGCGATAGTACATTCGATTCTAAACGACACTTCCTTAGCTTGTGATACTTTCCTGTTTTCAGTTTATACCTATCATGCCCTTTTTCTTGTTCACATACTGAAGAGTTACTAGATTTACTCAGGCTTTATGTCTGACTCTATTTTCTTTTCATCTTCTTTTCTTTCGTTTCCCCCCTAGGTCCACAGGGAGGAAACAACCCAGCTTAGTACTCTTTTGCAAGCTTCAAGACCTTAGACGTATGGTTTGGATCTCTTTTGCTCGGATCATGGCTTTGGATATCACTATGGGGATTTTTGTTACTTTTATTTATGTTTTATGCGTCTTTAATAATCAAGACAGTAATGAGGTTGTAATGATGGAAGTATTTTGAGACAATTATGGAAATGTTTTGTTTAACACATATTGATAAAATAAAAGTCTGTTTGGTTTCCGCTGTTTAAAATATGTGTATTTATATCTTTCTTGTGTTTATCTGTGGCTTTTACTTGTAAACCTCCACCAAAGTTAAGGCATTCCCTTTGTGAGTGACCTTAACGGAGGTGGGGTGTTTCACAAAACCTTCCAAATTCCGATTGATCCTGATTCTAACTGTCAAAACCACGTAGAATCGATACACAAAAGAAAAAAAGAAAGCACTTGGCCTTGACATCATCTGATCTCTCAGTACTTCCATATGACACACTTATCACATAAGATGGATAGTAAAGTCCTTCCTACCATTATAAGCTTCCAACACTGGTAATGTTGTAACAACCATAAATTTAAGTCATAATAATTAATTGAAGAATTAATTTAAAATTAAAATAATTTTGTGAAATTGTCCGAATTTGGCTACGAGAGTTGCCATCATTAAGTCCATGGAAAATTTCTAGGTAATTTTCGTATATAACTTGTCAAAATCCGAGTTCATATGAAAGAGATATAAAGTATTAAGAATTAAGTAATTAAGAAAATTCAAGTTCAGAATTAAATAAATAACAGCAATTTTTTTTGCAAAGGCCAAGGTCAACCCGTAAGTCGATCCCTATGGGGAGTAGGTCGACATGCCTTATAGCCTGGATGTGAAAATGTCCAAGTATGAGCCAAGCATTTTAAAAGATAATTTCTTGAGAATTTGGACATTGGTTTTTGCAATCAAATGGTTAAATTTAGGATAATGGTGTGGATGGACCATATTTTGTTATCTATTTTTATGGCCTGAGATCCCCTAATTCCACTATAAATAAGACCTTAACCCTAACCATTCACTCACACAAAAAATTTCTCTCTCTGATTTCTTTTCCCTTGAGGTAGGGCCTAAACCCAAAAATTTTCTGCAGAAGATTTTAAAAATAATATCATTAGACATCCTAGGAGCAACAAAGAGAATACCGTGCACTACAGCTAAGGATGACAAATGAGTGTTAGTAATTATTTAGAATTTAAGTAATTAAATAATAGGGATGCAAATAGTTACAGTTTTTAAGTTATTTTGTAAGTATATTTTCACTCTATTTCAAATGATTATTCTATTTTCTTAGTCATTTAAAGTTAATCTATAGTTCTTTTACGTCTATTTCTGATAGTTAACAGATCCGTAAATGTTAGTTTTAAAGAGTAAATTTAATCTTCTTTCTAATATGAAAAAAATAAAACACAAGTGCCCCTAGTATCCAGGGCAATAGAAGTGCGGTGTTGATCCATGATGATTATGTTCCAATCTGACTCGACCCGAGTAGCCGGATTGGGTTTGACCCAAAGTCCAATGAGCTATTCCATTTCCTAAGTCCTTCCACTCTTGCGCTTGATTTGAATTTCTAGTTCTAGAATCCAAAATGCAATGAACCAATGTGTCGAGGTCCAAAATTGTATTCTCACAGGGGTTGCCCCAAGCCGAAGTCGGGTAGGTACAAACCTGAGTGGGATCGGTATTGACCGAAGTGTTATTTGTGGAGGTGCACCCGAGCCAAGTTTGTTGTCCTGAGCAGTTTTGGGTCTGGTATAAGTAGTGTTATCCTGACTTCCTGGCTTCTCAAACTATTTAATTCAAGAGAGAAATCCAGCTATTATCTCCTATTGCCATTTGAGGAGTCCTTCTCATCGTTCCAAGCGATTTTCCAACTCCTTAACCGCTCTACCCATATCTTCCTAAGTTAGATAAATGTAGAGATCTCCAACGAAGGAAGCCTCGTGGCTCCCTTCCAATCCAGTTCCTTTAGCCTAAGTGGAAGCATCTGGTTTCTTCATTTTCACCAAATCCATGTCCTTAGAGTAATCCAGATCCAAATCCAAGGTTCGACGCCTTCTTGGAGCACTAAAAATGCTGGATGAAAATTTGGTCACTTTTAACCTAGTTCCCCATGAATAATATCTAGACAATGGTCACATAGTATATCACAAATATAGAACATATAGTGCGAAAAAATAAATATACATGCGAGTTTACTAAAATTTGGCAGTGTACCTCTGTCCGCAATGAGATAGTCTATTGTTTCTAATGTTTAGATATAATCAGAGTCCTGATTTGATTACAAGAATATGGAGAAAAAAGATGTTGTAATTGGGCAACGGTAGAGTCTTTACATGGTAGTACCAAAAAGCCAAGAGAAGATCCCCCAGACGAACAATCTAGTGGCGTATTTACAGCTGCATAAGATCTTGGATTAGGCAGGAAACATGAAGTGAAAATATGATCCGAATGTTGATAAAAAACTAGAGAGAGATGTCAGATCAGCTCCCCTAAAATCCTTTAGAATGTGTATCGACCTGAGCTTCGAATCGGTACTGATTCAACGGTGACTTACCCGATCGTTTGGTAAAGTCCTTGCCAAATGCCATCGTGTGATCCGAGTGTTGATCATACCTGTTGAGTATTTTATTATATTGATTTTATATATATATTGTGATGATAATTTGAATAGAAGGGAAGAATGGGGAAGCGGTTGTGAATTAATGAAGAATGGTTTTTTCGAATTAAAGAAGAACGATTGCTTTAGTCTGGGTTACCCAATTGGTCATAACGAAGAGGATGGATTTATATGGAAGGAAGCAAATGTGGCCACTGTTTATGTAGAGGAAAAGATGGTATTGTTTTATATTTTTCCTCGTGTACTGAAGCACACGGTTTAGTCTGACTGACTGAAAAAGGATGGGGAAAAATGTCTACGAGTGGGACGAATTTTCAGATAGCACATGCGAAATATGATGATAAGAACATTTGTAGAGATATTTGTTTTATTTTATATGAGGTGACCAACGATATTTTCATGAGGTGACGGACGATATTTTTACGAAGACGACTAATGATATTTTCTGGCGTATAACGCGCGTCGTTCACGGTTCGTACGAATGCACATGTCCTCCGATTGAAAGGAAATTCAAAAACATACAATAATAAAATATTTTAAACACGATGGAACTGATTTCGTTGAATTCCGATATTGTTTGTGAAAATACTATTTTAATTTCAAATGGTTAAATCGTACGTTTTTATACCACACACGAGGAAAAAAATAAATCCAATTTTAAAATACCTCAATATACTAATAAAAAATTATAATTGGACATATTGGAGCAAAATTTCATATAGTACCAAAATAAAATACTCTGGGTTGAATCCAAGTCAAAACGTTATTCAAAATATCAAAAACCCTTTATTCTTATATAATAAATCGTTATATTATATAAGCGAATTACATAACGACTATTTGAAAATTTGATTTGGACATAAAACAAAATCTATAATATGGAAACTCGATTTTTCTACTTCATTAGAAAATTATTATCTAATAAATTTGTACGTTTCTTATTTCGAAGAAAGCCGACTTATTTTGTATCATGTATAACCAATTGAAGTTCAAAATGTTATATTACGAACTACCACGCCGCTGCAGCTCGTTTTATAATTAAAATATAAATTAAACGTTCAGACATCGTTTAATAAGCGAAATCGTTAATATAATTAAATGTAAACTTAAATAATTCCTCTTATATTACCAAATCATACCGTATTGCAAATTCAGCCAATTTCAAAATCATATCATTATTTTATTATTTAAATTATTAAAATATTGAAAATTATTAAATCCAAATCAACATTTAAAACAAAATTTTAAATATTAAATTAAATGGTTAATAATCTGGGCCATTACAGAATATCAAATCAAATCAAATCTCGATTCTTTTTATAAATCTCTTCGATAAATCATGTATATAAAATAGCTTATTAAAAAGGCATTCATATTCGTAAAGCTCTTTTTAAATAAATTCTTTATAAAAATAAGTTATAATTATAATACTTTACTTAAGTGATTTATTACTCTTAATATACATATAAGTAAGAAATAATTATTTGTAAACCATATCAAAAGATTAATATTTTATTATTCGATAAAAAAAGCTCTTTTGAACCTTATGAAGAAATAATTTCTAATTTAAACTAATAATTATAGACTAAATTACTTTATTTTAAAACATCTTTAACGAATGATTCGTAATGTTCCAATTATTATAAGTAAATGATTATTAAATTTAAAATAATAACATAAACAATCATTATTTTTAAATAAGATACTAAATCTTCATATTCTTATCAAGTACATAGTAATTGATCGTCCTTTAACACTATAAATAAGTAATTAGGATGGAGTTAGCTAAGATTCAACAGGAAATCCAGGAAAGGCCTTATGATATTTCTTTGAAGCAGCAGGAAGTGGATAGAAGGAAGCAGTTTCAATTTATTTTAGATATGGAATTGCAATCTTTAAGACAACAAGCTTTTATTAGAAGTGAGTTAGAAGGGGACAGAAACACAAAATTCTATCATAATTCTATCAAAATCCACAAAGCAAGGAATTCTATATTCATGGTTAAAGATATGAATGGTATAGTTCATAATACTGATGATAGGATCAATGCAGTATTTATAGATTATTTCTCCTCTATATTGGCCAATCCAAATACCCATAAAGTCAATATCAATCCTCTTTATTATATTCTTTTGCCTACTATTTCATATCAACAGTTTGAGAATATAATTAATTTAGTAACAAAGGATGATATAAAAGAGGCTATTATTAACTTGGATTCAAGTAGCTATGGTGGCCCAGATGGGTTTAATGCATTTTTTGTTCAGAAAAAAAGGGAAATTATTGGTGAAGACACTTCTCAAGCTACTCTGCATTTCTTTGTAACAAATCATTTACCATCTAGCTGGAATACTACTTCAATTGCACTAGTGCCTAAAGTGGATAATCCAGTATCAGTTGCTGAATATAGACCTATCTCCTGCTGTACTATTTTTTATAAAATTATCTCCAAAGTACTTGCCAATAGAATTCAGTCTGTTTTACCATTTATCATTTCTTCTAACCAATCTGCTTTTATTCATGGTAGATCGATCTCAGACAATACATTGTTAGCTCAAGATCTTTTGTATGGCTACAACAGGAAGGGGATTTCTCCTTGGTGTATGTTAAAGTTAGATATTAAAAAGGCTTTTGATTCTATTGCTTGGCATTCTATTTTTTGCAATACTAGCCAGAATGAATTTTCCTATTCCTTTTATTGCATGGATTTATACTTGTGTCACTTCTCCAAGATATTCAATTGCAAGGAATGGGAATCTTCATGGTTATTTCAAAGGTACTCAAGGGGTAAGGCAGAGAGATCCATTATCAGCATACTTTTTTATCATAGTGATGGAGTTATTGAATTCTTTATTGATAGAAAAGGTTAAGAGTAAAAAGTTGGAGCTCCATCCTAAGTGTAATCTCCTATGATCATTCATTTACTTTTCGTAGATGATTTAGTATTATTTACTAAACCTACTGAAAGTAACATTCAATGTATCATAGACACTTTACACTCTTTTTACTTCTTAACTGGGTTGCAAATTAATCTCAACAAGTCTCACATACTTGTTACTGGTCTTTCAAGTGCTAGGAAGAAAGAATTAATAACTAAGTCTGGTCTTAAGGAAATGCCACAGAATTCTGCTTATTTGGGTCTACCTCTAATCAGTTCATGTATAACAAAGAATAACTGTTTGCCTCTTTTTGAGAAGATTGTGTCTAAACTACAGCAGTGGACTTCATGTAGTTTATCCCAAGAAGGTAGATTAACCATATTGCAATCAGTAATAATGGCCTTTACTACATATTGGACAAGACATTATGTTTTGCCTACTAAGTTGATTAGCATGATAATTGGGGCACTTAATGAGTTTCTTTGGCACGGTGATCTATATTCAAGGAAAATGATTCCTATTTCTTTCTATAAACTGTTTGATGATAAATTACATAGAGGATTGGGCATTACAAACTTATCACTTTGGAATAAGGCAGCAATCTCTTTTTATTTTGAAATGCTGCATGGTAGGGATAGTTGTTTATGGTCTCAATGGGTCAAAGCAAATTTGATTGGGAAGAATCACTTCTGGACGATGGACATTCCTCAAAATTGTAGTTGGAGTTGGAGGAATATGCTAAAATTAAGAAATACTTTTCTGCCTTTTGTTCAATGTAATTACAAGCATATAAAAAAAATATCTTTCTGGTTCGATCCATGGGCAAGATCAGGTATGATTTTAAGTTTGGTTGTGGATTATAATTTGAAGAGATTATCTGGTATACCTGAAAATGCATATGTTGATGATTATATTCATGAGGGACACCTGATACTTCCCTACTCTAGTTCTTCAGTTTTGAGAGCTTTATAGAGAGACTTATCAGAGAATTTTATGGTGCATGGTGAAAGTGAAATGGTATGGAGCAATAAATCATTTTCAATTCAACATGTATATTCTTTACTTCAGGGTGTAAAGCAGGTTTTCCCTTGGGCTAAGAGGATTTGGTCGACAAGTAGTTCAGTAAAAGAGAATCCATTGCTTTGGAAAGTCATGGCAAATGCAATCAATACAAAGGACAAACTAGTCAAGATTGGGGTAGTCAATGATGGTGTATGTTATTTGTGTAATTCTGCTATGGAAACAAATGTTCACCTATTTTTTGAATGTAGTTTCTCTTTTCAAATTTGGGTGAGACTGATGGCTACTGGAGGTTATCACAAGCCGTCGAATGTTAGCAGGATTGAATGGTTCAATCTGTGTTAAAGGAACTAGGTGGAAAACTAAGATATCTATGATGCTTTTAGTCATTTTGAAGAAGTTTATCTATGCAATATGGTTTGAAAGGAACTGTAGGGCTTTTACACGAGGGAATATGAATGCAAATCAGGTTTTTAGTAGTATTCATGGGAAGATCATGAAGAAATTATCTAGTATCTCTAAGTAATTCATCAGCATTCTCTGGAGTACTTGTCTGCGATGATGGAGCTGTAAATTCTGGTGTTGTGTGAAGTTTTATCTGTATGGATTTGGAATGCTTGTTCTACTAACAGTTTTGAGTTTTTTCTGAGCTTAAGTGTTGTATGTTATAAATTTTTTTCTCATTTCTGTTAGGTAGTCTTGTTTTAGTTTCTGGTTTTGTATTTTGTTTTTAGATGATTCTGTTGTACTTGTTATGTTTTGTGAATAAATGTTTACCTTTGCCTTTCAAAAAAAAACTTTATTTTAAAACATTATTAAATAATGATTCTTCTTTTAAAATATTTTGAGATTCGAATCAATAATGATTTGAAAATAATTCTTTCAAACGAACTTAGTGACTGCAATTACGTAATGGTTACGTCTCTATCTCAGAGTAAGCAACTGCAACTCGAAATCCATAAATTTGGAACATTTATTCAACAGGGTTTAGTGATCACAATGGTACTTATATAAGCTACCATAGATTCTATTTATCGTCCAATCAAACATGGTATTTACATAAACATGCATACGTAGATAAATAAACAATTGGCAGTAAACAACTAGTGTAACACCTATTCAATATAAAAAATTGACATGACATAAAGTTTGAATTAATATAAATAGCAGAACAATGGTTTACTCTGCTAACATAAAGTTTCATTTCATTTCTAAATTGCATTTATTTGGCCAAATCAGAAAACCAAACATACGATCTAAATTAACTACGTTATAATTAAAAAACGTAATAAAAATTAATTTTACGTAACCCTTCACATATCATCAAATACTAGTGATAAATTTTGAATATATAATAAACTCAAAATGTCTAATAGCAATTCGAGATGCTATATCGTGATTCTAAATTAGATTTAAACAAACTAATAGCATTTCAATATGATCGACTCAAACAAACAGATGATAATATAATAATATAACCAAGCCAAATAACTAACAAATTTCACAATCAAGCAGATAATAAATATTTTAATCTATTTTATACGATACTGGTAAATCAAAAAGGTAAGTTTTACTCACTATAACTACAGTCATAGCTTTTTTGCCTTCTAGTTCTATTGAATTCTGAATAGCGTTCGAAATTTGTTGAAATGCCCACTATCTCCAAATGTAACCTAATCAATTTCATTACGTAGCTAACGAGCGCAATGGAGAAAACATGGTCTCTTTTGGATCTTGTCTGAGAGAGATATTCAAATTATAAATATTTGATATTAAACTATGATTAATGATATCGCTATTACAAATCCAAAAACTAATTACCCCTAACCATCTTCTCTCAACAAATTTAGGCCAAGGCCTATAGCTACTTCCCCTACCATGGACGCAACTCTTCCCAGTGTAATCTCACTCATCTCAACATGGAAAGCCGTGAAACCACCAATAAGCTTATTCTCTTCGAATTTTCCACCTCCAACGCCATAGCTTTGCACTTGCCACCTCCTATTGAAATCCATGCTCCAGCCTCGCGTGTTACAATAGATTTGGTGCAATATTTTTATTCATTGAATGCCTCCAAAATTTCGATGCAAATATTTTTTTTACCATAAGCAACAATCCAATGCTCGATTTAGGAAGCAAAGAATGTAAATCCCAAAATTCCTAACCCTAGCCACTAATGTTAAACGACCTTGAACTGACTTCGGCAAAGAAACATACCACAATCTTCAAAGTGAATATGGATATGAAGCTCTAGGTGCAATGAGTCTAAAAATGAAAGGTTTTGAAATTTAAGATTTATGACACCCCATGTCCGTTAATGTCACTCATTAAGAGAATGCATTAAGTTTCGTGAAGCGTTATAGGTAAACAGAAACATAAACATTACAAGAAAGATATAAAACAACAGCGCAATTTAAATTTTATTAAACAGAAAACATAGTGGTTCGAAACCCAGTTACATCATAAGTTTGAAGTACTGAAACCCCATTATAATAATATTTAGCTTAAATCTTGTACTTAAAATCATCAAAGTACAGAAATACATAAAAAGCATAATCCCCAAAGTATAGCCATATCATTGAAGACTAGAAATTAAGAGATACATCAAAGCAGCTCCAAGCGGAATGGAAAAGAGAATCCAAATCAAGCCCGATTCCCACACTGAGAACCATGGGGGAGGGAAACAGAAGAGAGAGAGAAGGAAACAAAATGGGTCAGACATAAAGTCTAGCGAGTCCAGTTACTTTTAGCATATAAATAAGTAAAAGCATCATGACAGGCATATAAACTGGATGAGAGATAATAGTATCACAGGACAGGTATAACAGGATAAACAGGATAACAGAACTGGATATGTTGCACTTCCTAAGTACTTTTCTCTGCACCAATACTAGTATAATAGATATGTAACAGAATTACGTACTCCCTAATTACTTAACAGAAAAAGGATGATCCCAACAGAAATATAATGGTAGTTTTAGGTGTACTCTAGTAACGGGTTTTAACCCAAACAGAATTAAACGGTACCTAAATAGAAATAATGGGTGTTAACCCAAACAGAAATTCAGGTACCCCATGGAAACAGGAATAACTAGATGTACCCTAATTACTACCCTTCCCCAATTGATCGGCTCCATATCCCGTAAATACCCTTTGTTGGCCCCATAGTAGGGTGTATTACTTCCTAAAGTGGCAACCTATAGAAGGACATAGATCTATTTACTGGTGCTACAACGGCTTATTTTCCCAGATGCAGACCATACTCATGCACGCACGTGAGTCCGTTGAAACACGCCAGTACACCTCCTCCTGGATGAACCTCTTACAATCAGTTCAGTAAGTGTGCCCTTCCCCTACCTAGTGCAGGGTTCCCCCTTTAATACAGAACGGGTTATTGACAAATATGGGTCCTACACAACAGATGACACAAGCCTACCCTTATAGATCTTGTGTGCCCAACTAACTAGGATTTTGATAGCTTGTGCCTAACAGACTTAACAGATTTACGGGTTAAACTTTACAAGTTAACGGGCCCATATAACCCCAAAAGATTCAACAGGTTAATTTTTCTAAATTAACAGGTTCATATAACCCCCACAGATTTAACAGGTTTACTTAACCCCACAGATTTAATAGGTTTACTTGACCCCATCGATTTAACAGGTTTACTTAACCCCACAGATTTAACAGGATTACTGAACCCCAACGATTTAACAGGCTTACTTAACCCCACATACTCAATAGGTTTACTTAACCACACAGATTTAACAGGCTCATACATCCTTATTGATTTAAACAGGTTAAGTATTACAAGTTCATTACCATACATTCATTTATGGTTATAATGCGCTAGACATCCCACATTAAGTCTAGCATTTGTGGATGTTGGTTATGCCGGTCGAGTCCGGACATACTTCTTTCACAAGTCGGACTTAACCTCGTGTCTTAGAACCATCACGTGTTTATTCACTTAGAACCCTCACATTAGATTCACCACTTGTGGTCGCTGGATATGCCGGTCGGGTCCGGGCAGACTTCCACCACAAGTGTAATCTAACCTCGTGTCTAAGCATGATTACAACTTTCTAATTACTGTAATTCTAGGCATCTTCATTCATTAACAAGTATTCCTATTTCTTTATTGGTTTTCATGCCCCTTTCCAAAGTCAGATTCATCATGTTTTATATGCCCAAATTAGGATCTTTAACCACAGTTTGACTTATGCCCCAAATCCGTATTCATGCTTTCAATTCAAGTTCTGCCCCAAATTTCCCAATACAAGTTATGCCCCAATTTTAATGGATTAAACAAGCTTCATAGATTCTTTACAGTTCCAATAATATGTTTCTCTTAATCTTAAATTAAGCCTACAGATTTTTATGTCCCAAACCACAAGTCATAATTTACCATATAAATCATGCCCCAATTTTTAGTCCAATTTTACAATATAGTTTGTACCCCTAGATCCCACTCGTGATTCAAACTACAAGTTATGCCCCCAAATTACCATTTCCAATCATTCCCAATTTAACCCAATTTCGTTCATACGCATATTTCAGCGATATCGGCCTAGGCTCGAAAGTAGCCTAGCTATAAAAATAAAAAGGGAATGAGAGAGAGAAGGACAGAATATGCATAGAAACCAACAGTAACAGAAATGGGCATATGATAGAAGGAATAGGCATATAAGAACATATCTGATGAATAGATATAGGCATATAAGAACATATCTGATGAACATAAATAGGAATATAAGAACAGATCTGATGAACATGTAATAACCGGTCTGGTTATGCATAGTGTCATGATCATAAACAGGCATGATGGGATCTAATTAGTGAATTAGATGTACAAATATAGCACATCTGATATGATTCCAATAGTCATAGGCTTAGATCTAATTCATAGGCATGTCAAGATTGCATTTTACTTATTTCTATCTAAAAATAACGTAGACTCACAGAGAATAGATCTAAGAGGCAGAAGCATAGTTGCGTATATTGAATCATAGATCTGTAAACTTGAATAACATGACTGTGGAAGAAGAATAGGCTATTTTAATTCAGGCAGATGCAGCATCTAGTTCTCCATTGTTTTTGGTGTGTAAAAACAAGAGAAATGGGTCCATTTATAGCCTAAACCCAACGAACCAAGCCAGAAAACAAGTCCACGTTAAAAAACATGAATTTTCCTAGATCTGTAGGGGGTCGACCCCCCCACCCCCCCGTCCCTTTGGGTGTCGACCTCGGGGTCGACCCCAAAGACCTGGGCGACCCCCAGGTCGACCCAGAAACGGTCAATTCGCTGTTTTCCCGCTTCTGGTCTTCCCGCTTGGCTACTTTGAATTAATTTGATTATTTTGATATGTTTGTATATATATAATTCTCTTGTGTGTATACAAACTTCTAGGCTTAATAACTTCTTTATACGGTGTCCGTTTTATGAAAATATGGTGTCTATCTTAAGTAGAATTCCGAGACGAACGCAATGGCGCAGTCTGTTTTACTTAATTCCAAATATTTAATTAAGCATTCCTTAGTTTATCATCTTAATGTGTTATAAAATTACGGGGTGTGTTACATTCTCCCCTACTCAACGGATTTCGTCCCCGGAATCTCTAAGTTAAGAAGAACGTATATCCTAACATCCATCACCCATCCACTCATCCACCAATGACAGACATCCATTGTCCTTAATTATTTCTAATGCTTATATGAACATATTCAAAGGTGTGTGTATATGTCCCAATAATAATGCGAAGATGAGGCAATCTACTGATTCAGTCGACCTCCTTAATGCAATGTATTTTAGTGCCATGATTCCAACATGTATGCAAATAATCTTATTATGACATGTATGTTCTATATGCATGCGTAGTCATTCATCTAAATACAACATCCATATGATGATAAACCCACTTTCATCCATTAGAAGAAGAAAAATGCACACACATCCATATGTAGTATGAGAGTGATTGAGCTGATCTAGTGCCTAATGTGTGTGTATATGCATCCACGAGCAATCACTAGCAAACACTTGCATCCATCAAACATAACTTGTCTCAAACACATGTTTGCAACCATGGGATTTCTATCTAAAGGTCAAAGATTTGATCGATAGGATACATACGAATGACAGAAGCAAGTACGAATAAAAGCTTGGAAAAAGAAGTTAAGAACATAGTCCCGAAAAGGAAAGGTTATGAAGCACGATCCTTGTCTTCAGTCTCCCAAGTTGCATCCTCGCTGTCATCTCCCCACTGCACTTTTATTAACCTAACCTCTATGTTGCGCAGTTTCTTAACCTCTTATCCAAGTATACGGGTAGGAACTCGCACTATAACAGAAAACACTTTTTGCAACAGGCAAAATCTCTTACATTAGACCAATTGCAACAGGCTCGCGCCTATTGGTATAGGCGGAGATGTAAAAAGTCTGCAACATTTTCAGCCTGTTGCAATAAAACATTGCGGTATACTTTTTTGCAACTGGCATTTGTTGTTGCAACAGACCATTTTGCAAAAGTATATGCCCATTGCAATATATTCATAAATCTATTAAAAAATATTATAACTTATAGATATTACATATTAAATGTATTTGTTTTAGTAATAGTGTATATCACAGAATGAAATAAACAAATAAATTTTTAATTTTAACAAAGTTTTAATAGTACAAACAATTACAATAAAAGTTTCTACAATTTTCATACACCATTCGTGTATAACAATTTCTTCTCTCACACAACACATTTTTTTAAAAATAGAGTATTTTCTACTGATATTTCTATTCTATCATACATATACTACAATAAGAGAATAAACTTAGGACATTGAGGGTCTTCTTTGAGATGCTGCTTGTGTGCAAAAAAGTGCAACTTTTGCGTATCTTAATACTTCTTCTGTGGGGTATCCTTCTAGATAGTAGAACAAGCTCACAGGACAGTTTTCAAAGCAATTCCTTATTAGGTGAATGAAATGAAAAGGGAATATTCAGCAAAAGGCCAAAAGCTAGATCATCCGTAAAGAAGTTTTCAACCTGTTGAAGGAGCAATGGCTTTATAAGCTCATGACATATCAGTAGTAAATACATGTGATTTATTTTATTTATTTATTGGCATAGTTAAATGGGAAATAACTCATGTACGCGGAATGGTTATATGTCTATACAAAGTGGTGAACAATTTCCTACCAACAAAACAAGGAGTCAAATACAAGTAATAGGTATTAAAAATATCAAAAAACAACCGCCTATCATATACTCATCCAAATAATAGCTGAAGCATGGCATATAACTAATATATTGTTGATTTTTCCAGACCCCTACCAATAAAACCAAATGGCGACAAGATCAGTGCAACGCATAACACGCTGCTTGATGAGCAACAAGTAATAGGTATTAAATACGAACCTTAAATCGGAAGTATCATCGTCCTCGAGAGCTTTTAATCTTCTAATCATCGTCCTCTAATATTTAATCTCGTAATTGACATTATTCATGATTTAGCGGCACTTCCTACTTTACAAACAGCAGAAAGGATAACAAGGTTGTGTTTAGGGAATATGAGAGAAGCCAAATATATTTTCTCTTACCTTACTTCTCTTTTCACTGTTGCTATCATCCTAACACCTTCAAATATGTACTCGTTATCAATGATATCATCCCTAAAAAGCACAACATGGAAAATTTTAATGTAACACAAATTGGTAAGTACATAAGTTAATTACTGACAAATCATAAACTGATAACAGAACCACATACTGTATTTCCAAAAGCTTTTGATCGACCCTTTTTGGTAGATAAGCTTGCCTCGAATATTTTCTGCCCAAAACCAAAATAAAAATAAACAAGTTTACCTCAAAGTAATTATGTAAGGATGGAAGAGAAAAACATAAGTGCATACAACATTTAAATTCTTCTTAAAAGACTCACAAATACCGAAGACTTGTCAAGTTTCCTAATGAATCTGGATTTTTTCTAGAAATTTTGCTATTTGAGAGGTCCAAAGTTTGCACTTTTTGAAGCAATCCAAGCTCTTCTGGAATTTCACCTGTTATATTATTGTCCCGTAATAAACTAAATAACAAAAATAAAAGTGAAAATAATTCAAACAAGGGAAAAAGGAAAAAAATGAAAAAGCAGAAAATTCTTACACTTGCTGGATATTAACAAGGTTGCCGATTACTCCTGAAAGTTTTCCCACCATAAAGACTTGCCAAAGATTATGATAGCCAAAAATAACCCAGAAAAAGGACTCCAAGCTCAAACTCCAAAGAAGAAACAACCCAAAATAGCAGATAATATCAATAAAAGATCCAAGCACAGCACGCCAAGCTAACTACAACCAGTAAATCCTCCAACAAGTTTTGCTTCTCCAATCCACCGTATCCAGAACCTCAGAAACAAAAGCAAATATAAGACAAGCCCACAAATAAATCCACTAAAGCAAACTAACAAAACAACTCAGTTAGTAAAATCAACATATTCACTAAAACAACTACCTTTCCTTACAAGATTCAAATCTGAATGAAATTTGGTGAGAAAAGGAACTGTAATCCAGAAGAAACTAACAATTTGACAACCAATAAATTAAGAGAAACTGAAAAGAAACTAGCACTCAGTTTTTGTTTCTTGCAAATTCAAGTATTGAAACTTTAAGTGAAGGCTGGATGAAGATAATAGTATTTAAAAATTTTATATTTTTTGGGAATATTATCTTTTAAATATAACTAATATTTATAATTAATAAATATTAATAATAAATGCCACTTCGTAACTATTAAAAATTAATTATTAGTCATTAGTTGTTAAAAGTAAATATTGATTATTACCTCTTTACTATTTAATTATGATTACTAAGTCGTATTGCTAAATAAGGTATTTTTAATATTTAGTCAGTTATCTTTTATTTATTTATTATGAATTTATTAATTATAAATTATTCACTTAATATTTTAACATATTTATATTTCAAATTAATTATTATCCATTAGATTTTTATTATTAATTTATTATTATTTAAATGTTTATTATAATTATTTGTTAATTATTCATTATTATTATTTAATTATCAGTTATAAATATCACTTTATAATATTTAAATTTTATTGTTAGTTAATAATTATTAAATATTAATTTTAATTATTATATAATTACTAGTAGTTAATCATTTAATAGCAACTATTTAAAATTAATTAGTAAAAATTAATCATTAAAAGCTGATATTAATTTTTAATAGTATGTTTTTCGTAACTGGTTTTATCAGTTTTAAACAAATACAGTTATTGCAAGTGGCGAAAACAGTTGCTAAAGATACTTATTCGCAACTGGCTTGGAAGCGCAGTTGCAAATAATATGTTTGTTGCAATTGTCATGGAAAAACTGTTGCTATAAGTATGTTTTGCAATAGGAAAGGAAGTGCAGTTACTAAAAATGTCCTTTTCGCAACAGGAAGAAAAGGCATGTTGCTAAATCTTATCTATTCAACTGCTATAATAGGTCTGTTGCTAAATATCATTTATTACAACTGTCATTTGTCACCTATTGCAAATAGCCAGTTGCAATACGGGAATTTTTCTTGTAGTGTTGTCTAATTGTTGCCTCCCATTCTACCTCTACTTCCTCAAGCATGTTCGGCTCAACTACCTCTGCTGTATCGTGCAGACACTTCCATAAATAAGAAATAAGGAAAAACATCATGAATATCCACACATATACGAAGCGAGCTGTACGCCTTAGTTGCAAATACCACTGGAGCACCCCATTCAGATATGCTTCGCCTAATAAACCCTTTCTCAAGCAGCTCCCCTACTTGCTTGCTAAGCTCCCTCCTTTCCCTTAGAGCCATGTGGCGCACAGGAAATGCAACTTGCTTTGCATTGTCTAACAAGTACATTCGGAAATCAATCTCGCACCTCAGGGTAATCCCCGAACCTCATCAAAAACATCAGGATACTCACAGACTACTAGTACTGATCGCAGATCATCAATAGATGCATCAAGTGACTCTAGGAAACTAAGCATGACAGACCCCTTAGGGTCATAAGAAATCTCGAGGGTCCTCCCATGGCAAGTCAAAAAAGTCTAACGACCCTCCTCTCACAATCCATAATGGCACCATACATGGCTAGCCAATCCATCCTTAGAATCAGACAGTATCCCATAAAGCCAAGCACATATGCGTCGCATTCAAACTCGACGCCTAACACATATATTCTCAAACCCTGACAAATCATAGAAGATGAGCTGTACACCTAATGGGGTATGAGACAACAACGGGATCCAAAACCATATTAGTACTAAGGTTCAGAGACTCAACTACAGAATCAGATATAAAGAGTGAGAAGCGCCAGAATAAAAAAGAGTTCTAATAGGATATTCGGAAAGAGAAATCAAACCTTTAACAGAAATTTTCTACCTTTATCTGGTACATCAGCCACGAGAGCATGTACTTTCCCTCCAGAAGATCCTGCCCTTTGGCCATGTCCTTGATTCTTCGGGCAATCCCTAGTATAGTGTCCGACTTTACCAAAGTTGAAGCAAGTATTCTTCCTTTTTCTGCAGTCTTTGACCAAATGAACTACATTTCCGCAACCACGACATTTCTTTTTGTCTTTAGCTTTGTCGTTCTTTCCGCTGTCTTGTTGTTGTTCTTTCTTGGGCCACACTTTCTTGTTTTGTGTTTCCTCAGCCTTGGCCTCTTTCTTTCCTGCCTTATCTTCCTCATGCATCAAGGCCATATCAACAAGCCTCTCAAAAGTTGCTCCCATCAGATAATGGGACATAGCTAACCCATGAAAGGGTTCATTCAGTCCTCTAGCAAACCACAAAGCTTTGTTATGTGGGGTATCTACTAGCTCCAATCCAAACCTTGCTAGTTGGTTGAATTTGTTAGTATACTCTTTAACAGTCATGCCTCCTTGCTTGAGCGCCAAGAACCTTTCAATTTGCATGCTTTTCTCAGCTTGAGAAAGAAACTTCATTTCAAACATCGGTCTAAAATCATCCCAAGTCTCCACTGGATGACCTGCTTGCGTCACTTCCCACCAGAATGAAGCTTCATTTTTCAGTTGCCAGGCGGCTAACTGAATCTTCCTACAATCGTCGACTTCGAAAATTCCAAAGAGATCCTCCGTCTCTTTTAGCCAATTCCTCACCTCTACGAAAGTCTCAGTTCCGTGGAATGGCTTTCCTCCCGTAGCGCATAAATCTTTGGAGATCTTGGAGACATTATCTACACGCAGAGGAGGAGGAAGAGGAACGACGGGTGCAGCTGGGGGAGGAACGTCTGCTTGACCACCGGCAGGTGCCGTGGACTCTAGACACCTATGGAACCAGCCCGGTATCATAACGCCCTCAGGAATATTAGGTTCCCCAGACATGCTGAAAAGAAAAGGGATTCAAACAAGGAATCTAAAGATATGGTTTTGGGGAATATGTTTTTCAAAACAAACTTTTCTTTTGAAAATGCTTCCTTTAAAAAAACCTTTTTAAAAACAATTTTCAAAATCTTTTATCCGATCTGGTAACCTTCAGCTCTGATACCAAGTGTGACACCCCATGTTCGTTATGTCACTCATTAAGAGAATGCATTAAGTTTTGTGAAGCGTTATAGGTAAAAAGAAACATTACAAAAATAGATAACATAGTGGTTCAAAACCCAGTTACATCATAAGTTTGAAGTACTGAAACCCCATTACAATAATATAAAGCTTCTATCTTGTACTTAAAATCATCAGAGTATAGAAATACACAAAAAGCATAATCCCCAAAGTATAGCCATATCAGAGAAGACCAAAAATAAAGAGGCAGATCAAAGCAGCTCCAAGCGGAATGGAAGAGAGAATCCAAATCAAGCCCGAGTATTCCCACCCTGAGAACCTGAGGGGAAACGGAAGAGTGAGAAGAGGAAACAAAATGGGTCAGACATAAATTCTGGCGAGTCCAGTTAATTTAGCATATAAATAAGTAAATGCATCATGACAGGTATATAAACTGGATGAAGATAATAGTATCACAAGACAGGTATAACAGGATAACCGAACTGGATATGTTGCGCTTCTTAAGTACTTTTCTCTACACCAATACTAGTTTAACAGATATGTAACAGGATTACATACTCCCTAACTACTTAACAGAAACAGGATGATCCCAACATAAATATAATAGTATTTTTAGGTGTACTCTAGTATCGGGTTTTAACCCAAACAGAATTAACCGATACCTAAACAGAAATAATGGGTGTTAACCTAAACAGAAATACAGGTAACCCACAGAAATAGACATGACTGGATTTACCCTAATTACTACCCTTCCCCGATCGATCGTGTCCCTATCCCATAAATACCCTGTGTCGGCCCCACAATAGGGTATATTACTTCCTAAAGTGGCAACCTACAGAAGGACACAGACCTATTTACAAGTGCTACAGCGGCTTATTTTCCCAGATGCAGGCCGTACTCATGCACGCACATGAGTGCGTTGGAATGCGCCCGTACACACCTCTTCTCAGATGAACCTCTTACAATCAGTTCAGTAACCGTGCCTTGACCCCTACCTAGTGCGGGGTCCCCCTTTAATACTAGAATGGGTTACTGACTAATATGGGTTCCACACAACAGATGATACAAGCCAACCCTTATAGATCTTGTGTCCCCAATTAACTAGGATTTTGATAGGTTATGCCTAACAGATTCACATAACCCCCTACAGATTTACATGTTAAACTTTACAAGTTAACGGGTCCATATAACCCCAACAGATTTAACAGGTTAAGTTTTCTAAATTAACAGGTTCGTATAACCCCTGCAGATTTAACAAGTTTACTTAACCCTGCAGATTGAATAGGTTTACTTGACCCCACCGATTTAACAGGTTTACTTAACCCCACAGATTTAACAGGATTACTTAGCCCCACTAATTTAACAGGTTTACTTAACCCTACATACTTAATAGGTTTACTTATCCTGAAACGACCCAACGACTGTCGTCCCTAACCAAATACCCTCATTTCGGACACAATGGGATATGTTTCGTAAGCCAATTCAACTGTTTCGGTCAATTTTTCGCAAAATTAAAATATAAATTAATATATATTGAATTTAAATGTACATTTTAATTTACCAGGGCCATGTACTGACTCCAAAAATTACAGAAAAATTAATCTAGCTATGTTTTAGTGAAACCGTCCTAACAAAACTAATTTCATCGAATTCGGTGACCGTTTGAAAAATGTAACAACCCGTAAAATCTGGGCCAGTTTAAAATTTTTATTTTGGCAATTTTAGCGAATTTTGATTATTTAAAATGAATTATTTTAAATAATATCGACGAGAAATTTATTTTGAATTGAATTCGAACGTATATATTATATACGTCGTCGTTAGAATATATAATATTTATATATAATTATAAATAGAATTGAAAATGGCGCGGTAGTTCGAAAATTCGATTTCTAATTTCAAATGAATATACAGAATTCAATATAAGTCAGAATTGAACGAAACAAGAAATATTTGAATCTGTATAACTATATCTTTGTAATGAAGTTAACAAACTGAGATTTCATCTTAGAAATGATAAGATATGTCCAGTTGAAAATTCTGAATAGTCGCTATGGAATTCAGGCCCTTAAAAATGGACATTTTGCAAACGACCTCGGATTTCGACGAAACCAGTTTTGTTGGGTCCGTGATGTTAAGTTATTGCTAGGTTTCAAATTTCATAATTTTTCGAATCAATATGTGAGCGTGGCAAAGGAAAACGCGTTTGATCAGTTTCAGTTGATTTTAATCGACTGGAAATTGGCCATTTTTCTAACGGTCTCAGAATTCGACGAAACTAGTTTTGTTAGGACCGTATCGTCAATACGAAGCTAGAAAATATTTTTCTGCAATTTATAGAGTTAGTATGTGACCCCGGTAATTCGAAAAATACGTTTAAAATTCAATATAGTGATTTAAATGTAAATTCAACGGAAACTGATTGAAACGGTCGAATCAGCTTACGATACATATCCCATTGTGTTCGGAATGGGGGTAATTAGCTATGGACGGCAGGCGGTGGGCCTCGTTTCGAGGTCGTCTGTAAAAGTCAACTTTATGTAAATAAAATAATAATAATAAAAAAAAATTTAATATCTCCTCACCCCTTTTTATGTTCTGGCCCCCCCCTCCTTTTTCGTTATTCAGATCAAAAAAAAAAAAAAAAAAAAAGAGAGAAAAGAATGTCGAAACGAAAACCACCATCGCGGATACCCCTCCACCGCCGCATCCCCCTCCGCCGCCGCATCCCCCTCCGCCGCCGCATCCCCCTCCTCCGCCGCATCCCCCACCGATGACGGAAACCCCCCCCCCACCTCGCGATGACGGAAACCCCCCCCCCCCCCAACCTCGCGATGACGGAAACCCCCCCCTCCAGCTTCTCCTCCTCCTCGACTCCCTCCTCCCGCTCCCTCTTCCCCGCTTCTTCAATGCGTCGAAACCCCCCCCTCCCTCGGTTTAACTGTAAGTTTTTTTTTATATATACGATATTTTTTTTTAATTCGTTTTTTTTTATATATATATAATTATTGTTAGTTATTCTAATTAGATTTTAATTAAGTATAAAAAACTAAATTTTAAATAAGTGTAAAAACTGATTTTGATTTAAAATAAAAGGGTTTAAAAACAGTTTATAAAAAAATAATAAAAACTGATTTTATAGAATTTTAAAACTGAAATTTTATAAAGAATAAAAACTGATTTGCAAAAATAATTAAAACTGATTTGTTTAAAGAATTAAAACTGTTTTTAAGGAAAGTTGAAAACTGATTTTGAAAAAGATTGAAAACTGATTTTGAAAAAGATTGAAAACTGATTTTAAAATAAAAAGTAAAAACTGATTTTATAAGATTTTAAAAACTGATTTTTTTTAGAAAAAGGTTTGAACTTTAAAATTGAAAAGATCATATTTTTAAAATAGAAAAGGCGAAATTTTTATTGGGTAGAAGAAATAAAAATTCGATTTTTATATATTGAACTTTGAAATAAAAATTCGATTTTTATATATTGAACTTTGAAATAAAAATTCAATTTTTATATATATAGTGGCCTTGGGCAACGAAGGTGACAAAAAGGCGAAACGACGAAGACTTCTGCAAAAGAAGAGCCGTGGAGCTAGGATAGCTATATGTGAGAATTTCTCACCTTTCAATTTAATTTTTCTAGTTATATATATACTAGGATGCAGACGGTGCTTAGTAGCACCCGACACAAATCGTCCACAGACCATGGACTTGTTTGTTTGACTGTTTGGTGATTGATTGCGATATTGGTTTGAATGTGGTTTGTGGTGTGAAAAATCGAATCGATAAATTGGTTAGGATTAGACGTGCGCCGTTATAAGGCGAAGGAGTAAGGCTAGGTTAGACTCTTACTCCAAATTTTGTGGTTTGCATAACGAAATTGATTTGATTGATGTGTGAATGGCGTGGGCCTTCACTAGACCGGGGATAAGGCTAGGCCTCGTCCCGTTTCTAGTATCGTGCCGTTATGCCGCCGAAATTTTCTAAAATATGTTAGAAAATAAAAATATCATTTTATTGTGTAAATGAATAATAGAAATTCATATGTTGGAATAAAATGTTTTATCGTTAAAAATATAATTTTTAACGTGAATATGAAAATAGTGAAGTGAATAAATAAATATTCATTTACAAACCAGATGGTCTGTTTATGTACACTTATTTGAATGACATTGATTGGGACGATAAATTTTACACATCGCCCAACTGCACAAATAAAATATGTGTTTGATTGTTTGAAACCCCACACGGGTGTTAGGATGAAATATGCAGTTCACTCATCCTGATTGATTAAAAATGTCGATCGATTGATTGACAGGCTGTTATAAGCGTTAGATATTTATATTTGATGCTTATACAGTGTAGTGCACTTTGGTTGATGGTTGATTATTTTTCAATGTAATTATATACATGTGTTGTATGAAAATCCATATAATTAACTTTATATGGTAATTGATTGGGCCTCATTCCAATTTGAAAAATAAAGAATATTATAAAATAAAAGTTCATGTGTTGACAGTACTCATTCATTGAGATTGGTCATGTGTTGAACGAAATATTTTGATAATAACAACTATTTTGAAAAAGAAATATTTGAAATAGAATATTTGAAAATAGAAATTTATGAAGCCGTGTTGATTAGATTGACGCCATTTTGACGTGAACGATATTTATATCGATTTTATTCATCTTAAAAATGAATATTGAAAAGTGATTTCGAAATCGAATATTTTGAAATGAATTGAAAACGAATTCAAATTGAATTGAAAACGATTTCGAAATGAATTGAAAACGATTTCGAAATGAAATGAATTGAAAACGATTTCGAAATGAATTGAATTGAAAACGAATTCAAATTGAATTGAAAGCGAATTGAAATGAATTCAAATTGAATTGAAATTTAAATTGAATAGAAATAAATTTTAAAACGAATTTATAGAGAAGAATTCAATTTTGATTTGAATTGAAACGGAAGTTGAAATTGCTTTTGAAACGAATTTAAAACTATTTATATAATTCGTTTTAAATAGGAATCGACGAAATATATTATATATATATATATATTATATATATAATATAATGGCCTGAATAGAACGCGCCGCGCCGCGGCAGTTCGTGAATTTCGACCATTTATTTCAAACGGACATTACGGGAGATCCGACCGTCGGATTCTCCTAAAACCGGAACCGTTGGGTTCGTATCGAAAAGAGCTTTCTAAAGAATATTAGAAATTAGAAATCTAACGGTTGGATTTGGAATTATGTCCAAATCAAATTCGAAAAAGGTCGCTGTAAGTGCAGTTCGATGGCCATTGTTGGAAATCGACTGTACGGGCCTTGATAAAATTATTAAAAATAGTAATAATTTGTGTAAAATCATAAGAAATGATTTAGAAAAGATTGGGATGAAAAACTCCATATTTGAAAAGATAAAAATAGATTTTTATCGAAATGAACTAGTTTTGAACTAGAAAGATAATTCTATTTATTTTTAAATAAATAAATTGAATTTGAAATGGTTTTAAAAATAACCAGAATTTCCAATGATTGCATTGGAGTGGAATTGAATCGAAATTGTCTTCGGAATATTTCGATGTTGGAATTCGTGATTATACAGGTGTTGTTATGGAAATTTGAAAGATATATTTATATCGTTATTTCCAATACGACATTTGTTAGTCGTAGAATTCGATATTGAATATAAGCCGATATATTTTCTATTCAGAGCCTTGTATTGAATATCGAATGTGATTTGGGTTTGTCGTGAATGGTGTCTTCACTAACACTGTTCTTGAACCCAGTTGAGAAAAGATTAAATCTTTTTATTTAGATTTAATGAAGTTTACCAATTAAATAATATTTAATTGGAATTGAATCGATATTGATTTTTGGGTTTATCGTGAACAGTGTTTTAAACAACACTTGTTCTTTAACCTGATAATTAATGAATGTGATTTTGGGTCTATCGTGAACTGTGTTTTTAAATGACACGGATTCTTTAACCCAGTCGAAGATTAAAACTAAGTGGAGTTTTAATGAATCTTTAATTAGATTGGAATGATCGAAAATGGAGTATCACCAGTTTTGCTCCAGGCGATAGATAAATCTTTAATTAGATTTGAACGTGAAATGGTAATTGAATTTACCGATAACACTGTGGTGTTAGATATGAAGTATTCACAGTTTTACTTCATGGGATGAATAGGTTGGGATTGGGAAATTATAACAAATGATTACTTCGGTAAGGTTCGCTAATCCCGACTAGTTTGAATTGATATTCAAAAGTTGATTAAAGAATAAATTCAAGAATTTATCTTTGATAAAAATAATGGGAACCTTTCCCTATGAATGTGAAATTAGAAACTAACTGTCGGTTAGCTAAGTAGAATGGTTTTCTGGATATTGATCTGATGTTGGTTTCGGCCTTCGGGGTTAATATTTGGGAAATTATTCTCTTGATTAATTTACGGTTAGTGGCTAATGAATTGGAATGAGGCGTATGTTGTGTTTGTGTAACACTTTTATAATATATACGCGAGTTATTCGGAAAGACCGGGTTTATCCCATTCTGAATAACTGATACGACGATAAGTCGAAGATGAAGACGGTGGTCGAAGACCGGAGGTCTTCACGTCGTTTGGGTGATAACTGATGATCTTGATTGGGCTGTACACCCAAGAAGATGGAAACAGTTAGTGATCGTCCAGACGTACTTGGAGATCGATGGATATGCGGGGTACTAGGTGCCTCCGGTTTCGTTCAGACCTAGAACGGACTTGTAAATGGACTGTGTTTCTGACATTGGATTTTAGTCCGTGTGATTGATCTCTATTAAATATATATCTGCTTGGCGGCGGGGAATTTATTCTCTTGCTTAACGCCCTTCTCTGAGACGTACGAGCTCAGGGGTTATATATTGATGGATATCAAACGCATGGAGTGAATTGCCTGTGTGGCATGCCTAAGTGGCAATTGATCGAGGCTTCTGTTGAAAAGCAAAGTCTTGTGGTGATGATCAAAGCACGGCCTTTGTGGCGTAGCTTTGTGTAACGTTTTGCTTCGCGAGTTTCACACCCGGTATGAACCAAAAACGGGAGACGGACCTCAGGGAGGACTTGCGTTTCTTTCTAGCTAGAAGTGGCGTCAGTGGTTTTACACGCCCTGACGAGTTTGACTTATGTGGTTGTTGCTGTTGCGAGGCGCCTCGGTTATATCGGTTTCGGCCGATGCTTCTGGTCGGCTGACGGACCAGACTTGCGCCCCAAAGGGCGGGGAAACGTAGTGTTCAGGCATTTTTAATCCACATCGGTGGACCGGCCCTGACGATCCAAGGGTCACTCGAGCTCTGATCCTGAGACATGGTAGGCTAGATTGTCTCGAATCTGTGAGGATCTTGCCCCTAGCCTCGGTTCATACCATAAATGATAACCCAACTTCCAATACGTCGTCTTGCGGTTTTGATTGTAAACCTATATGTGGCGACATAGTGGCATGGGACGCTCATGCCGCCTATGATTTATACTTATGATTTGAAGTTGTTTTATACACTATGCACTTATTAGTATCAAATGATTTGTTTTAAACGTATCAAGCATTCTTTGGCTGTTATAAGGGAAAACCCTATCCTCGACTGCGTTACATTGTGTGATGGGACCTGGGTCTTATAACAGCTTCATTTTTCTTTATTTAGCATTGCGCTGTTTGTTTTATGCACCGGTATTCTTGGGAGGAAACCCGTTCCGTGTTATACGGCGTGGTCCCTTGATTTACCTAGCTTTAAAAATAAAGATTAACTGTTTTCGTTCTCACACCAGTCACATGACTGACCTGGAGTTTATTGTTTTAACCTAAACTCTGGGTGCCCTTATTTTGACACGGGCAGCTAGTAGTTTTGGTTTTGCAGATTTATATTCACAGGATCCTGGTTTACAGCTGGAACGATATCCGGAAAGCTTTGTATCCGTATATCTCTTCTAGTTGTGTATTGTATTATTTTCCGCTGCTATGTATTTAAATGTAATTTAAATCTCTGATATTTCTGTGTAATATTCATTTATACTCTGTATATTCTTGTAATCTGATGCATTGTTGTAATATACAATGAAACGTTCTTCTGTATGCGTTCTGTTGTGGTTTGTTCTCGAACTATCCGACGCTTTCCTTTACGGGGAAGTTGCGGGTCTTTACACGTGGTATCAGAGCTTTGGTTTACAAAGCTAGAGAACAAGACACATTAGAAACATACGAAAGAATTCATCAGATATTGGATTAGTAATATCCAATGAGAATGACTCGTTAGAGATAGGATCAGTAGTATCCTAGAACGAGTGTGAAGAGTTTATTTTTAAAATAAAACAAATTTTTGTTTTGAAAATTTAAATCAATTATTCGTATTTGATTATTTATTTATATTGATGTGGACAATCCAGTATATATAGATTTTGCGTATACGTCTGATCCGCGTGTATTTGAAATTTTAATATACTGGATAGATATAGAATCACACTCTAGTCGCCCGGAGATAATTTTGGTAATGCGGCCGCATTATCAATATTTATATTCGTGTTTCGAAGGTGTGATATCTATATATTTCCATTAGACTGGTGTGAGAACCAAATCTTATATAGCTAGAACACTTTGTTGTGAATTGGCATCAAAAACAAGATTTTCTGTATATGTATCAAAATTATGAATTTGAAACGTTAAATTCACTAATTGATTGATGTTTGTGTTGTTGGTTTACTTGTTTGATAATTTTTAACCATTATGCCTAATAGAACCAAATATTGAACGGTATTGAAAATTGGTCGCATTTGCTTGCATATACATATACTTACATTGAACAGGTCATAGCAAGGAGGCTAGAGCCAGAGAATAAAATTTGTTTGCCCGACAAATAGGTACATGTTTACTACATAATTTCTTGTTTTGTTTGGGTGATGATGATTTTGTGAGCCTATTGGCTAGCCGCTTGGCTTTTTCTTTTTCTTTTTGAGATCTGAAGGACCGGGGAAGCTATTTGAAATTCCCCGATGCTCCCGGTGCAGGGGAGGTTATGGCGAAATTTTTCAAAAATTTAGGGTGTTAGCCAAATTTTTGAAATTTTGAAATTTCTCAGAAACTAAAGAGTTGGAGAATGAAAGCCAGATCGAAGGTAGAGTTGATTAATCAAACCACTTTCGACTTTGTTCCTTTTCGGGGACGAAAAGTTTTAAGTGGGGGAGATTGTAACAACCCGTAAAATCTGAGCCAGTTTAAAATTTTTATTTTGGCAATTTTAGCGAATTTTGATTATTTAAAATGAATTATTTTAAATAATATCGACGAGAAATTTATTTTGAATTGAATTCGAACGTATATATTATATACGTCGTCGTTAGAATATATAATATTTATATATAATTATAAATAGAATTGAAAATGGCGCGGTAGTTCGAAAATTCGATTTCTAATTTCAAATGAATATACAGAATTCAATATAAGTCAGAATTGAACGAAACAAGAAATATTTGAATCTGTATAACTATATCTTTGTAATGAAGTTAACAAACTGAGATTTCATCTTAGAAATGATAAGATATGTCCAGTTGAAAATTCTGAATAGTCGCTATGGAATTCAGGCCCTTAAAAATGGACATTTTGCAAACGACCTCGGATTTCGACGAAACCAGTTTTGTTGGGTCCGTGATGTTAAGTTATTGCTAGGTTTCAAATTTCATAATTTTTCGAATCAATATGTGAGCGTGGCAAAGGAAAACGCGTTTGATCAGTTTCAGTTGATTTTAATCGACTGGAAATTGGCCATTTTTCTAACGGTCTCAGAATTCGACGAAACTAGTTTTGTTAGGACCGTATCGTCAATACGAAGCTAGAAAATATTTTTCTGCAATTTATAGAGTTAGTATGTGACCCCGGTAATTCGAAAAATACGTTTAAAATTCAATATAGTGATTTAAATGTAAATTCAACGGAAACTGATTGAAACGGTCGAATCAGCTTACGATACATATCCCATTGTGTTCGGAATGGGGGTAATTAGCTATGGACGGCAGGCGGTGGGCCTCGTTTCGAGGTCGTATGTAAAAGTCAACTTTATGTAAATAAAATAATAATAAAAATAATAATAATAAAAAAAATTTAATATCTCCTCACCCCTTTTTATGTTCTGCCCCCCCCCCCTCCTTTTTCGTTATTCAGATCACAACAAAAAAAAAAAAGAGAAAAGAATGTCGAAACGAAAACCACCATCGCGGATCCCCCTCCGCCGCCGCATCCCCCTCCGCCGCCGCATCCCCCTCCGCCGCCGCATCCCCCACCGATGACGGAAACCCCCCCCCCCCACCTCGCGATGACGGAAACCCCCCCCCCCCCCAACCTCGCGATGACGGAAACCCCCCCCTCCAGCTTCTCCTCCTCCTCGACTCCCTCCTCCCGCTCCCTCTTCCCCGCTTCTTCAATGCGTCGAAACCCCCCCCCCCCTCCCTCGGTTTAACTGTAAGTTTTTTTTTTATATATACGATATTTTTTTTTAATTCGTTTTTTTTATATATATATATAATTATTGTTAGTTATTCTAATTAGATTTTAATTAAGTATAAAAAACTAAATTTTAAATAAGTGTAAAAACTGATTTTGATTTAAAATAAAAGGGTTTAAAAACAGTTTATAAAAAAATAATAAAAACTGATTTTATAGAATTTTAAAACTGAAATTTTATAAAGAATAAAAACTGATTTGCAAAAATAATTAAAACTGATTTGTTTAAAGAATTAAAACTGTTTTTAAGGAAAGTTGAAAACTGATTTTGAAAAAGATTGAAAACTGATTTTGAAAAAGATTGAAAACTGATTTTAAAATAAAAAGTAAAAACTGATTTTATAAGATTTTAAAAACTGATTTTTTTTAGAAAAAGGTTTGAACTTTAAAATTGAAAAGATCATATTTTTAAAATAGAAAAGGCGAAATTTTTATTGGGTAGAAGAAATAAAAATTCGATTTTTATATATTGAACTTTGAAATAAAAATTCGATTTTTATATATTGAACTTTGAAATAAAAATTCAATTTTTATATATATAGTGGCCTTGGGCAACGAAGGTGACAAAAAGGCGAAACGACGAAGACTTCTGCAAAAGAAGAGCCGTGGAGCTAGGATAGCTATATGTGAGAATTTCTCACCTTTCAATTTAATTTTTCTAGTTATATATATACTAGGATGCAGACGGTGCTTAGTAGCACCCGACACAAATCGTCCACAGACCATGGACTTGTTTGTTTGACTGTTTGGTGATTGATTGCGATATTGGTTTGAATGTGGTTTGTGGTGTGAAAAATCGAATCGATAAATTGGTTAGGATTAGACGTGCGCCGTTATAAGGCGAAGGAGTAAGGCTAGGTTAGACTCTTACTCCAAATTTTGTGGTTTGCATAACGAAATTGATTTGATTGATGTGTGAATGGCGTGGGCCTTCACTAGACCGGGGATAAGGCTAGGCCTCGTCCCGTTTCTAGTATCGTGCCGTTATGCCGCCGAAATTTTCTAAAATATGTTAGAAAATAAAAATATCATTTTATTGTGTAAATGAATAATAGAAATTCATATGTTGGAATAAAATGTTTTATCGTTAAAAATATAATTTTTAACGTGAATATGAAAATAGTGAAGTGAATAAATAAATATTCATTTACAAACCAGATGGTCTGTTTATGTACACTTATTTGAATGACATTGATTGGGACGATAAATTTTACACATCGCCCAACTGCACAAATAAAATATGTGTTTGATTGTTTGAAACCCCACACGGGTGTTAGGATGAAATATGCAGTTCACTCATCCTGATTGATTAAAAATGTCGATCGATTGATTGACAGGCTGTTATAAGCGTTAGATATTTATATTTGATGCTTATACAGTGTAGTGCACTTTGGTTGATGGTTGATTATTTTTCAATGTAATTATATACATGTGTTGTATGAAAATCCATATAATTAACTTTATATGGTAATTGATTGGGCCTCATTCCAATTTGAAAAATAAAGAATATTATAAAATAAAAGTTCATGTGTTGACAGTACTCATTCATTGAGATTGGTCATGTGTTGAACGAAATATTTTGATAATAACAACTATTTTGAAAAAGAAATATTTGAAATAGAATATTTGAAAATAGAAATTTATGAAGCCGTGTTGATTAGATTGACGCCATTTTGACGTGAACGATATTTATATCGATTTTATTCATCTTAAAAATGAATATTGAAAAGTGATTTCGAAATCGAATATTTTGAAATGAATTGAAAACGAATTCAAATTGAATTGAAAACGATTTCGAAATGAATTGAAAACGATTTCGAAATGAAATGAATTGAAAACGATTTCGAAATGAATTGAATTGAAAACGAATTCAAATTGAATTGAAAGCGAATTGAAATGAATTCAAATTGAATTGAAATTTAAATTGAATAGAAATAAATTTTAAAACGAATTTATAGAGAAGAATTCAATTTTGATTTGAATTGAAACGGAAGTTGAAATTGCTTTTGAAACGAATTTAAAACTATTTATATAATTCGTTTTAAATAGGAATCGACGAAATATATTATATATATATTATATATATAATATAATGGCCTGAATAGAACGCGCCGCGCCGCGGCAGTTCGTGAATTTCGACCATTTATTTCAAACGGACATTACGGGAGATCCGACCGTCGGATTCTCCTAAAACCGGAACCGTTGGGTTCGTATCGAAAAGAGCTTTCTAAAGAATATTAGAAATTAGAAATCTAACGGTTGGATTTGGAATTATGTCCAAATCAAATTCGAAAAAGGTCGCTGTAAGTGCAGTTCGATGGCCATTGTTGGAAATCGACTGTACGGGCCTTGATAAAATTATTAAAAATAGTAATAATTTGTGTAAAATCATAAGAAATGATTTAGAAAAGATTGGGATGAAAAACTCCACATTTGAAAAGATAAAAATAGATTTTTATCGAAATGAACTAGTTTTGAACTAGAAAGATAATTCTATTTATTTTTAAATAAATAAATTGAATTTGAAATGGTTTTAAAAATAACCAGAATTTCCAATGATTGCATTGGATTGGAATTGAATCGAAATTGTCTTCGGAATATTTCGATGTTGGAATTCGTGATTATACAGGTGTTGTTATGGAAATTTGAAAGATATATTTATGTCGTTATTTCCAATACGACATTTGTTAGTCGTAGAATTCGATATTGAATATAAGCCGATATATTTTCTATTCAGAGCCTTGTATTGAATATCGAATGTGATTTGGGTTTGTCGTGAATGGTGTCTTCACTAACACTGTTCTTGAACCCAGTTGAGAAAAGATTAAATCTTTTTATTTAGATTTAATGAAGTTTACCAATTAAATAATATTTAATTGGAATTGAATCGATATTGATTTTTGGGTTTATCGTGAACAGTGTTTTAAACAACACTTGTTCTTTAACCTGATAATTAATGAATGTGATTTTGGGTCTATCGTGAACTGTGTTTTTAAATGACACGGATTCTTTAACCCAGTCGAAGATTAAAACTAAGTGGAGTTTTAATGAATCTTTAATTAGATTGGAATGATCGAAAATGGAGTATCACCAGTTTTGCTCCAGGCGATAGTTAAATCTTTAATTAGATTTGAACGTGAAATGGTAATTGAATTTACCGATAACACTGTGGTGTTAGATATGAAGTATTCACAGTTTTACTTCATGGGATGAATAGGTTGGGATTGGGAAATTATAACAAATGATTACTTCGGTAAGGTTCGCTAATCCCGACTAGTTTGAATTGATATTCAAAAGTTGATTAAAGAATAAATTCAAGAATTTATCTTTGATAAAAATAATGGGAACCTTTCCCTATGAATGTGAAATTAGAAACTAACTGTCGGTTAGCTAAGTAGAATGGTTTTCTGGATATTGATCTGATGTTGGTTTCGGCCTTCGGGGTTAATATTTGGGAAATTATTCTCTTGATTAATTTACGGTTAGTGGCTAATGAATTGGAATGAGGCGTATGTTGTGTTTGTGTAACACTTTTATAATATATACGCGAGTTATTCGGAAAGACCGGGTTTATCCCATTCTGAATAACTGATACGACGATAAGTCGAAGATGAAGACGGTGGTCGAAGACCGGAGGTCTTCACGTCGTTTGGGTGATAACTGATGATCTTGATTGGGCTGTACACCCAAGAAGATGGAAACAGTTAGTGATCGTCCAGACGTACTTGGAGATCGATGGATATGCGGGGTACTAGGTGCCTCCGGTTTCGTTCAAACCTAGAATGGACTTGTAAATGGACTGTGTGTCTGACATTGGATTTTAGTCCGTGTGATTGATCTCTATTAAATATATATCTGCTTGGCGGCGGGGAATTTATTCTCTTGCTTAACGCCCTTCTCTGAGACGTACGAGCTCAGGGGTTATATATTGATGGATATCAAACGCATGGAGTGAATTGCCTGTGTGGCATGCCTAAGTGGCAATTGATCGAGGCTTCTGTTGAAAAGCAAAGTCTTGTGGTGATGATCAAAGCACGGCCTTTGTGGCGTAGCTTTGTGTAACGTTTTGCTTCGCGAGTTTCACACCCGGTATGAACCAAAAACGGGAGACGGACCTCAGGGAGGACTTGCGTTTCTTTCTAGCTAGAAGTGGCGTCAGTGGTTTTACACGCCCTGACGAGTTTGACTTATGTGGTTGTTGCTGTTGCGAGGCGCCTCGGTTATATCGGTTTCGGCCGATGCTTCTGGTCGGCTGACGGACCAGACTTGCGCCCCAAAGGGCGGGGAAACGTAGTGTTCAGGCATTTTTAATCCACATCGGTGGACCGGCCCTGACGATCCAAGGGTCACTCGAGCTCTGATCCTGAGACATGGTAGGCTAGATTGTCTCGAATCTGTGAGGATCTTGCCCCTAGCCTCGGTTCATACCATAAATGATAACCCAACTTCCAATACGTCGTCTTGCGGTTTTGATTGTAAACCTATATGTGGCGACATAGTGGCATGGGACGCTCATGCCGCCTATGATTTATACTTATGATTTGAAGTTGTTTTATACACTATGCACTTATTAGTATCAAATGATTTGTTTTAAACGTATCAAGCATTCTTTGGCTGTTATAAGGGAAAACCCTATCCTCGACTGCGTTACATTGTGTGATGGGACCTGGGTCTTATAACAGCTTCATTTTTCTTTATTTAGCATTGCGCTGTTTGTTTTATGCACCGGTATTCTTGGGAGGAAACCCGTTCCGTGTTATACGGCGTGGTCCCTTGATTTACCTAGCTTTAAAAATAAAGATTAACTGTTTTCGTTCTCACACCAGTCACATGACTGACCTGGAGTTTATTGTTTTAACCTAAACTCTGGGTGCCCTTATTTTGACACGGGCAGCTAGTAGTTTTGGTTTTGCAGATTTATATTCACAGGATCCTGGTTTACAGCTGGAACGATATCCGGAAAGCTTTGTATCCGTATATCTCTTCTAGTTGTGTATTGTATTATTTTCCGCTGCTATGTATTTAAATGTAATTTAAATCTCTGATATTTCTGTGTAATATTCATTTATACTCTGTATATTCTTGTAATCTGATGCATTGTTGTAATATACAATGAAACGTTCTTCTGTATGCGTTCTGTTGTGGTTTGTTCTCGAACTATCCGACGCTTTCCTTTACGGGGAAGTTGCGGGTCTTTACAAAAAATGACCCTTTTTCCAACCGAAATTAAAGTGGTTTCGTCGAAAACGGAGGTCGTTTGCAAAATAGCTATTTTTAAGAGCTATATATTATTTAAAATATATATAAATTCCATAGCGACTATTTCAAATTTTTAACTAGACATAACTTTTAATTCATATTATGAAATATCAGTTTCTTACATTCCTTCGAAAGATATAGTTAAACAGATTCTAACGTTTCTTGTTTCGCCCAATTCTGATTTATATTGAGTTATGTATATTCAATTGAAGTTTAAAATCAAATTTTCAGATTACGTGCCATTTCAAGTTCATTTTAATTAAATTAAATATTTATACGTTCTAACTTTGTTTAAAATAAAATTTTCAATCGTTAATTCTTAAAATAAATCATTTTAAATTCTTAAAATCCATTAAAATATCTAAAATAAAAATTTTAAATTGGTTCAAAAATTCCGGGATGTTACAATCTCCCCCATTTAAAATCTTTTCATCCTCGAAAAGGAACGGAGCTGAAAGTTGTTTAACTAACCAACTCAACTTTCATTCTGCCTTTCATTCTTCAATTTTTCAGTTTCTAAGAACTTTCTAATTTCTCAAAAATTTGGCTAACGCCTTAAATTTTCGAAAAATTTCGCCATAACCTCCTTTGTACAGGCTGATTAGAAAAACCACAACTTGCCTCACAGGGCCCTCATCAATCCAAAAGAAAAAAGAAAACGCTAAGAGGCTTGCCAATCGGCTCATAAAATCATCAAAAACCCAATAAATACAGTATATATGTACCTATTTGTCGGGCTTACAATTTTATTCCTCTTCTTAGCTTCCGTGCTATGACCTGTTTATTATATACACATGTACATATATGCAGTTCAATCAATTTCAATTCAGTTCAATATTTTGATTCAATTTGGCTAAACTAACTTTCATTTTCTTATTGGTTTTATCATTCCAATATTTTTATTAGTTAAACTAATAATCACACATCACAACCAACAATCAATTAGTTAATTAAATTTTCAAACATATAACTTTCTATATATACTTAAAAATCATATTTCTAGTGCCAAATCACAAACAATGAATTCTAACTAAGTTTTGGTTCTCACACCAGTCAATTCAAAATATATAGATATCCTACTTTCGAAACTCGAATATCTGATGATGATATATCAATCACTAAAATCATCTCCGGGCTACTAGAGTGTGATTATATATCTATCCAGTGTATTTGAGACTTCGAATATACGTTCATGACGTGTACATGCAAAATCTTCATGCAACACCCTGAATTTTCTGTTAACTAAAAATTAACAAATTAAAATATAATTAAATATAGATGATAGAATTAAGGGAAACGGGTTACGCTATTGCGTTCGTCTCAGAATTCTGCTTGAGATAGAGTCGGAGTTTGCGTGAATCGGACTCTGTATGAAGGAGTTATGACCTTCGGAAGTTTCAGAATTCAAATTTAAATTGAAACAGTTCAAAACGAAGTTCAAATTTCGAATTCAGACCCAAACTGGACTGGGCAGGAAAATTCCCTCCCAGGCACTAGGTCGACCTGGGGGTCGACCTGGGTGTCCAGGTCGACCGTAGGCTCGACCTGCACAGTTGACCTGGTTTGGCCCTGGCTAGCCTGGTCGGGTTCTGGTCAATTTCTGAGGCTTGGCTGTGTCACTAGGGCTGACATGTCGAATTTTGGTTGGCTCCTCTTGAAATGAATGGTCTAGATTCGTCTGTGATCATTTGATGGCTCAAATCAATCTAAAATTCTATAAATATAACTCAACACTCCAACCTAAATTCACATAAGAAATTAGAGATGTAACCGCCATGCTGTCGGGAGAAAACAAGGAGGAGCCTCCACTTGTAGAAAAGCTTTGAGACGAGCCAAATTAAAGTTAAAACAATAATCAAATCAGTGTTAGTCTACCCAAATGAAAGCAATTCAAGTTCAGAAATCCGAAAACAAGACCGTCGTTTGTTGTAAGTATAGTGATTTTTCCGACGTGAATAAAAGTTTGGATTTGATTCGATGTAAAATGGAAATGGAATTGTGTTATTATGTAACAACGATGTTAATTCACATCTATGTATTGAAATGATTGTGGTATTGTGATGTTTGTGGTATAGTTGAGTTGATATTGATCCTATTGTACATGTAGAATCACATGCAAGTTGTATAGTTCATATTGTAATCGACACCTATATGTTTATGTGATTATATAGGTTGTATGTGATTAAGATTTCACGTATATATATGATTGAACCTTTATGCCTAAATGATTATGCTCACATACATGCTAGTATGTTTGAAGAAAGTTGCAAGTTCCAAAATCGGACCCATGTCAATATCCACTTTAATATGTGTTTCATGTTGTAATTAGACAAATGATTGGATCTAGTTCACACCCTTGTCATAAAATTATACTTACTTTATGAAATTATCGTATTCTTGTCATATGATAGTTATGCTCGATGTTATGGCTAGATCCAAAAACAAGTTTAGGCTTATGTTATCTAAATCATATGCTAATTTATGTGACACCTATTTGGTTAGATACCTATTTCAATGCAAGTTCACATATATGTTGATTTAGGCTATGTTGCAAGTTCACATTCATGTTGACTATTTTGCAATTTCACACCTATGATGTTCATATTGACTATGCCAAAAATGCCAAGTTTACACCTATGTCATGTTTATGTTTATGAATTCCCTATGCCAGTTTGCGTGCGCTAAATTAGGCTAAGTTTTTAGCCTAATATTATATGTTAAAAACCATTCGAACGAAAATTAGGCTAATATTGTTAGCCTAATGTTTAAACGGGGTAACGTTGGGAATATTAGTAAAACTTGACATAAAAATATATAGAATTGGCATGTTTGTTGTAACAACCCGAATTTTTAATAACATGTCATAATGTAAATCAAGGCAGAATTAAATTCTAAAATCTGAATCAAGGGAAACTGGCTGTGCCATTGCGTTCGTCTCGGAAAATTACGCGAAATAGAGTCCGAGTTTACGAAAAACGGAGTCCGTATGACCAAGTTATGGCCCAATGAAGTTTTCAGAAAATTCCAACCCGAAAACAGTTCAAATTCGAATTCAGATTCGAATTACAACCAAGGCAGAATGGGCGGGAATTTTTCCGCCCCAGGAAGGGTCGACACAGGGGTCGACACCAGTGTCGACCCCCCCCCAATGGGTCGACACCCATGTCGACCCAGGGGTCGACCCCCCCGGTCGGACCAATTTTTCTGGTGCACCATTTTGACATGTTGGGTCTTGTTCTGGAAGTTTCTGACGGGAGTTGATGGCTCAGATTCGTTTTAGGGTTAATCCTATGGTCTAGACTACCCCTAATCTCTATAAAAAGACCCCTAGACCTAGCCTAAACCTTCATTAATCATTCCTATAACTAAATGCTGCCCAAATGTTTCTTAATCATGGCCTCCATCTTCATATCGTGGCCTCCATCCTCCTCATGAAAGTTTGAGTGTCCTAAGCTAGTAAAAGAGCCACCTTTCTTCATCAAAACAAGGATCTTTCTTCATACAAATCAAAGGAGCTTATTGTTTCTCAAAACAACTTGGAGCTTATATGCGATTGGGGGTTTTTAGAGTTGCTAGTGGCTTCGTCTCAATCTTATTTTATTTCATAGGTCTTCATAGCTTTGTAAGCCCTATACTACTCTTAGATTCTAACTATGAAGTTAAATATGACATGTTGCAAGTTTGAGTTTGGGCCTAAGTATGATTTGTGCTTTGATTCTATCATGTTATGCATAGATTTATCCTATGCATGTTTGGAAAGCTATCACCTTGACTTTGTGCATAGAAAGCTATGACCTTTGATTTGGAATGTTGCATAAAGCAACATATAAACTCTCATAAACCTTATGTTATCTTGCATTTGATGTTATATGCGAATCACTAGCTATCATCCTATATCATTTATGATCATGTTTCACATATTTGCTAAAGTTTGATATCATGCATGTTTTGAGGCTTATAATGTAATATGCAAGTTTATGATCACATTTTGCCTCATATGCCACCATGTTTAACTTGTGGCCAAACCTTAACCCCTAATGATATTATGCATGCTTGTGGCCAAATCACCCTTATGCTATTATGCATGCTTGTGGCCAAATCACCCTCATGCTATTTGGTATGTTTGAGGCCAAGTCACCTTTTATGCTATCATACATGTTGAGGTCATATGCTAGTATGTTGAACCCCTTTTGGGCCTCAAATATCACCATGTTTAATTTGTGATAGACTTTGCCATCTTATGCCCACCTTGTCATATGGTTATGTTCCCTCTTTGATCTACTTGCGTTAATGTGAATTTACGTGCGATGGGAATACGTTATGGGTAGTTGGGCAAACTTAAATAACATGAGAACATGACTTGAAAATATGGCATGAAAGTTTGACATGTGTTTATGCTTGAAAATATGGACTTGGACATGACTTCTAGAAAACATGAGAATGGCCAACTCGAGGTTGGGTTGAGTTTGTAGCATAAATCTACCCGGAACCGACCGGCTTAACTAGTAGCTACAAACAATAGGACCCAATGTGAGTAGTTGGTCATATCACACTTAAAACCCGAGGTTAGACTAGGTTGTGGTGTAAAGCTACCCGGACCCGCCCAGCTTAACAAGTAACCACAACAAAGTCTCATGTGAGAGGTTGGGGTGCATTAAGTTAATTAATGCCACATGGTAGGTAAGTCATGAACTACTTGAATATACTTAACCAATTAAACACGATGGATTGATAGGGTTAAGTCATGGACTACTTGAATATACTTAACCAATTAAACACGATGGATTGATAGGGTTAAGTCATGAACTACTTGAATATACTTAACCAATTAAACACGATGGATTGGTAGGGTTAAGTCATGAACTACTTGAATATACTTAACCAATTAAACACGATGGATTGATAGGGTTAAGTCATGGACTACTTGAATATACTTAACCAATTAAACACGATGGATTGGTAGGGTTAAGTCATGAACTGCTTGAATATACTTAACCAATTAAACCCGATGTATTGATAGGGTTAAGTCATGAACTGCTTGAATACACTTAACCAACTCAATACATGGTTAGGATAGGGTTAACCACACTTAACCCACTTGAAATCCTAGTTACGTGGTCCTTTTCAGCAGTAACCAACTTGGAAGTATCATGGGTACCCTGGACTAGGCTAGGGTGGGGCACGATTACTGAACTGATTGTAAGAGGCCAAAAGAGACGGCTGAAGGGTGCACCGGTTGTTCAGGCGGACCATGCTCGTGCACATTAAGTCCGGAGTTGAACATGGGCACCAGTAGGTTTAGACTGTACGTGCTTGAATTGTGTCTGTGGTTTACACCTTAGGGCTGGATACACCCTGGGGTGGACCTAGCACAGTTAACTACATTCCTCGATTAAGCCGTATGACACCGATACACGACGAGTTAGGCTTATAGGGAGCCGATCGACTAGACCGAGTAGTTGGACCTCGATTTAGGTCTTCTCATGATGTGGGCCAGCTTTGGGCCAAGGGATCATTTCTTGTTTATACTTGACATGGATTGGAATACTAGTACACACCTGGTGCAACTTAACCTTGTATATGCGATGCCACACTTGATCTATCTTGTTAACTTTTCACCATGCCAGTTATCACCCCATATCTCATCCCTGTTTGCATGTTCAGTTAACTTTATTAGTTTTTATACTAATAGTAGATAGGACTTACCAGTCTTTTTAACTGACCCGTTTTCTTTCGCCTCTTTTCTTCCGTTCCACCCCCCCCCCCAGGTTTGCAGGGTGGGAACACTGTTACCTAGCTAGATCTTTAGCTGCTTTTCTGGATAGCTCACGTATGGTTTGAGCATGCTATGGCCTTATGCTACTTTGGGGATAGTTACTTTATGTTTCTTTTTCAGTTTTCAGTTTATGTTCTAGACTTTGTTTTATGGTAAAATAATGACCAAGTACTTTGATGTAACTTGACTATGGTTTTGAAATGCTAGTTTTATCCGCTGCTTTACTACTCTGTTTTACTTATATGTTCTGTCTTGTGATATCTGCATGCATGTTTACCTTGTTTAACGTCCCTCCAAAGCTAGTGCCCTTGCAAGAGTGGTATTGGCGGAGGTGGGGCGTTACATTTGGTATCAGAGCATAAGGTTTACAAGATTTGAGCAAAAGTGTTTTTAAAACTTACCTTTTGAAAAACTATTTTCAAAACCAATTAATTATTTTCCAAGAAAAGTCTAGTTATTTTAAAAGGTTATTCCCCAAAAGCCATTAGCACTATCCTTCGTTTCCTCGTTCTGAATCTATCTTTTTCTTTTTCAGTGTGGCCGATCTTAACCTTCCCGAGGGAGTGACCATTCCCGGATGGTTCCGGAGGTACTTGGAATCTAGGGCCAACGATGTGGGCCCAGCAAACACCCCCACCGTAACTGAGGTTCCTCCTCCTCCTCCTCAGAATCCACAAGAAAATTTCGCTAAGGTTTGCAAAGACTTTAAGGCAATGGGTGGCAAGAATTTTATTGGGACGGAGACTTTTGTGGAGGCGAGAAATTGGTTGAAAGAAACTGAGGATCTCTTCGCTATCTTTGATGTGGAAGACCATAGAAAGGTTTTATTGGCAGCATGGCTATTAAAAGAAGAAGCTGCTTATTGGTGGGAGGTCACCAATGCTACTAGACCTGTAGAGACTTGGGCCGACTTTAGGACAAGATTTGGGCTTAAGTTTCTATCATCTGCTGAGGCGAATCTGCAATTGGAGAAGTTTATATCTTTGAAGCAAGGGGACATGACCGTGAGGGAGTATGTGAATAAGTTTAACCAGCTCGCTCGATTCAGTTTGGACATGGTTAATACTCCCCAGAAGAAGGCTTTACGCTTTACACGAGGGTTGAATGAGCCATTACAAGGTTTAGCCCTATCTCATATACCCATGGGGGCCACTTTCGAAGGCCTAGTAGACATGGCATTGCTTCAAGGAGACGATAAGAATGGCAAGAAAGAAGTCAAGCCTAATGAGACTCAAGCCAAGAAGATAGACTCCAAGTGGGGAGGAAATCAGAGTAATCAGAATAACAAGAACAACAAGGGCAACAAGGCCAAGGCAAAGGACCTAAGAAAATGCAACTTCTGTGGGATTGTTGGGCACATAGCCAAGGATTGCAGAAAGAAGAAGAGGAAGTTGGGTGAATGCTTTCACTGTGGAGAGCCTGGACATTTTAGCAAGGATTGCCCCAAGAACCAAGGACAAGGGCAAGGGCAGAATCAGCGTGCAGGACCTTCTGGAGGGCAAGTGCATGCCCTCAACACTGCTCCAGTTCTGGACCGAGGTAGTATTTCTGTAGAAAGCCTTGTTTATATTTCTGATTATCCTATTTGCACCTTATTTGATTCTGGCGCATCACATAGTTTTATTTCTTCTGATCTTGTTGAAAGTTTGCACCTAAGTACTAGTCTAGTTGAGGATCCCATTAGTGTTTCAAATCCAATTGGGGGTTCCGCCCATCTATCTATGATTTGTGTGGATTTGAAGATTTCTATCTTGACCATAGAATTCACGTGTAATGCTTATGTTCTCAGATTCACGGGATACGGGTTGATTTTGGGCATGGATTGGTTGTCCAGTTATGGAGCCATCCTCGATTGTGAGCATAGGGTGGTGAGGCTCATGACTCGCCTCAGTAATACCCTAGAAATTTCTTGTAACCCTAGAGGTCCCGTCATGTTATGTTATCTTGAATCTCTTGACTCGTCCATCGATGATCTGCAATCTATAAGGGTGGTCCGAGACTATCCTGATGTCTTTGAAGAAGTTAAGGGGTTACCCCCTAAACGAGAGATAGATTTCTGCATTTATCTAGTCGATAATGCCAAGCCAGTATCGTTGCCCGTTAGGCACATGGCCCCACGAGAAAGAAGAGAGCTCAGTAAGCAAATCAAGGAGTTGCTTGAGAAGAATTTTATTAGGCGAAGCATTTCTGAATGGGGTGCTCCTGTGGTATTCGCTACTAAGGCGGATGGTTCGCTTCGTCTATGTGTTGATTATCGAGAGTTGAACAAGCTGACAAAGAAGAATAGGCACCCGTTACCGAGGATTGATGATCTCTTTGACCAGCTTGTTGGTGCTTCTGTTTTCTCTCAGCTCGATCTAGCCACCGGATTTCATCAGCTTAGAGTGGCTGAGGATAGTATTGATAAAACTGCGTTTAGGACTCCAGATGGATTCTTTGAATGGCTTGTCATGCCATTCGGTTTGACTAACGCACCCGCCTACTTCGTAGACTTGATGAGTAGGGTGTTCAGGGAGTTCCTTAACAAGTTCGTGGTTGTCTTCGTGGATGATATTCTGATCTTCTCAAAGGATGAGGAAGAGCATGCCAGACATCTCAAGGAAGTGATGGATACGCTTAGAGCGCATCAGTTGAAAGCCAAGTTCTCCAAATGCCATTTTTGGAGAAGGGAAGTTCGGTTTCTTGGACATATAGTTTCTAAGCAAGGCATAGCGGTGGATCCCGCGAAAGTGGTTGTGGTTCAAGACTGGAAGACTCCTAGGAATGCAACCGAAGTAAGAAGCTTCCTCGGTCTGGTGGGCTACTATAGGAAGTTCATCAGGGACTTCGCTAAGATTTCGGCCCCTCTTACTAAGTTGACGAAGAAGAACTTAGTTTTTGCATGGGACTTAGAGTGTGAGTTTGCTTTTCAAAGGCTCAAGAGGGCCCTTACTACCGCTCCAGTTTTAGCATTACCCGATGGCGGTAAGATGTTTACCCTGTACACCGATGCATGTGGCACGGGGTTAGGTGCTGTTCTGATGCAAGAGGGAAGAGTGATATGTTATGGGGGTAGGCAACTTAAAGTTCATGAGAAGAACTATCCCACTCATGATTTGGAATTGGCGGCGATCGTCTTTGCACTCTAATCCTGGCGCCACTATCTTCTAGGCGAAAGGTTTGAATTGTATACTGATCACAAGTCACTCAAGTACCTCTTCTCGTAGAAAGATCTGAATCTAAGGCAACAAAGGTGGATGGAATTCTTGGCATCTTATGACTTCGAGATAGCTTACACCCCTGGCAAGGGTAATGTTGTGGCAGATGCACTAAGCAAAAGGAGGTTGACTTTGAGCCCCTTGTTTATTGAGATGAAGAACTTAGAGTTCTTGGCAACCTCTGATTTCACAACAGCTGTTGAGTCGATGACGGGTTCATTAGCATCCCTTGAGCTTAGAACCACACTTCTTGATCAAGTTGGGGCTTCCCAGAAAGGAGACCCGCAGATAATCGAGGTCATGGACAAGTTGATTCGTGGTGAGACGTCTAGTCACCTTGCTAGATATACTATTGATGACAAGGGTTGGCTAAGGTGCGACGGAAGGCTATGCGTTCCACAAGTAGGAGACTTGGTGCATAAAGTTCTCGAAGAAGCACATCACTCAAAGATGACTATACATCCTGGAGGAGATAAGATGTATAGAGATATGAAGCGCATTTTCTTTTGGGCTGGAATGAAGAAAGATGTGGCAGAGTATGTTTCAAAGTGCATGGTGTGCCAACAAGTGAAAGCCGAGTCAAAGAAACCAGGTGGGCTATTACATCCATTGGAGGTCCCGCAATGGAAGTAGGAGAGTATTTCTATGGATTTTGTGGATGGATTGCCTAGGTCAAGGAAAGGGAACACGAGCATATGGATCATAGTTGACAGACTTACGAAGAGTGCTCATTTCATTCCAGTAAAGAGCAAGAGGACCGCATCATGGCTAGCATCTATTTATCTTCGAGAGATAGTGCGGTTGCATGGAGTTCCTTCTAGCATAGTTAGCGATCGTGACCCAATTTTCACTAGCCAGTTCTGGAATAGTTTGCAAGAAGCGATGGGTAGGCGATTGAATCTGAGTACAGCCTATCACCCCCAAACGGATGGCCAAACCGAAAGGGTGAATAGAGTGCTAGAAGATCTTTTGAGGCTTTGTGTTCTTGACTTTGGTGGTAATTGGGAAGACCACCTTCCTCTTGTAGAGTTTGCTTATAATAATAGCTATCAAGCCAGCATAGGGATGGCACCATTTGAAGCTTTGTATGGGAGGCCGTGTAGGTCACCATCTTGTTGGTGGGAGACAACAGATAGGCTTATACTTGGGCCTGATATGATACGGGACACATCCGAGAAAGTTGAATTGGTGAGAAGACGGATGAAAGTGGCCCAAGATAGACAGAAATCCTATGCTGACAAGCGAAGGGCCGATTTGGAATTCGAAGTGGGAGACATGGTTTTCGTGAAGGTTTCTCCTTTGCGTAATGTGGTACGTTTTGGAGCAGTTGGGAAACTGGCACTAAGGTTCGTAGGACCCTTCCCTATCATAGAGAGAATTGGAAAGATGGCCTATAAGGTGGAATTGCCCGAGAAGCTAGCCGGAGTGCATAATGTCTTTCATGTCTCGCATCTCCGAAAGTGCCTACATGAGTCCGCTGAGGTGGTTGAACCAAGCATTCTTGAAGACATGGAGGTATAGAAAGAGGCAACCTTGACGAGAGCTCCGATTCGTGTCTTGGGAACAGAGATCAAGAAGTTAAGGAATCGAGAAGTCAAATTGGTGAAAGTTCAGTGGAGTGAAGACGAGGAAGATGCAACTTGGGAAACCGAGGAGAAGATGCGTAGGCTTTATCCATTCCTTTTTGAGGGTACATTCTCAATCTCCGTTCTTAATCAGCATATCTTTCTTTTTGCTATCCATGTTTATCCTGTTTATCTTGTTATCTCGTTAACCTTGTCATGAGAACCTTAGGTAGAAACCCTTTGGATGAAACATGTATTTGAAACATGTTATGCTTGATGTTTGCAAGTGGTTGCAAGTGTTTGCAAGTGGATACTCGTGGATACATGATACACATTAGGCACTAAGATCGGCTCACACACTTTCATACCGCATATGCATGAGTGTTTATGCTTATTCATGGATGAAACTTGTATGCTATCACGTGGATGTTGCATATGGATGATGGTTATGTGCACTCATGTAGAGATTATAAATTATGTTAGGAATTTGCATACATATGGACTCATCTCACTAACTACTTTGCATTAAGGAGGTTTACTGAATCAGTAACCGCCTGATTTTTGCATTAGATAAGTACATATACACACACCTTTTGCATATGTTCCTACAACATTTAGAATCCTTTTAAGGACAATGGTTACTTGTGGATGATGTTTTGAGTAGATGGATGATGGATGGTAGGATACGTTCTTCCTAACTTGGAGATTTCGGGGACGAAATCCTTTAAGGAGGGGAGAATGTAACAACCCGAATTTTTAATAACATGTTATAATGTAAATCAAGGCAGAATTAAATTCTAAAATCTGAATCAAGGGAAACGGGCTGAGCCATAGCGTTCATCTCGGAAAAATACGCGAAATAGAGTCCGAGTTTTCGAAAAACGGAGTCCATATAACCAAGTTATGGCCCAATGAAGTTTTCAGAAAATTCCAAGCCCGAAAACAGTTCAAATTCAAATTCAGATTCGAATTACAACCAAGGCAGAATGGGCGGGAATTTTTCCGCCCCAGGCAGGGTCGACACCAGTGTCGACCCCCCCCAATGGGTCGACACCCATGTCGACCCAGGGGTCGACACCCATGTCGACCCAGGGGTCCCCCCCCCCCCGGTCGGACCAATTTTTCTGGTGCACCATTTTGACATGTTGGGTCTTGTTCTGAAAGTTTCTGACGGGAGTCGATGGCTCAGATTCGTTTTAGGGTTAATCCTATGGTCTAGACTACCCCTAATCTCTATAAAAAGACCCCTAGACCTAGCCTAAACCTTCATTAATCATTCCTACAACTAAATGCTACCCAAATGTTTCTTGATCATGGCCTCCATCTTCATATCATGGCCTCTATCCTCCTAATGAACGTTTGAGTGCCCTAAGCTAGTAAAAGAGCTACCTTTCTTCATCAAAACAAGGATCTTTCTTCATACAAATCAAAGGAGCTTATTGTTTCTCAAAACAACTTGGAGCTTATATGCGATTGGGGTTTTTTAGAGTTGCTAGTGGCTTCGTCTCAATCTTATTTTATTTCATAGGTCTTCATAGCATTGTAAGCCCTATGCTACTCTTAGATTCTAACTATGAAGTTAAATATGACATGTTGCAAGTTTTGAGTTTGGGCCTAAGTATGATTTGTCCTTTGATTCTATCATGTTATGCATAGATTTATCCTATGCATGTTTGGAAAGCTATCACCTTGACTTTGTGCATAGAAAGCTATGACCTTTGATTTGGAATGTTGCATAAAGCAACATAGAAAATCTCATAAACCTTATGTTATCTTGCATTTGATGTTATTAGCGAATCACTAGCTATCATCCTATATCATTTATGATCATGTTTCACCTATTAAAGTTTGATATCATGCATGTTTTGAGGCTTATAATGTAATATGCAAGTTTATGAACACATTTTGCCTCATATGCCACCATGTTTAACTTGTGGCCAAACCTTAACCCCTAATGATATTATGCATGCTTGTGGCCAAATCACCCTTATGCTATTATGCATGCTTTTGGCCAAATCACCCTCATGCTATTTGGTATGTTTGAGGCCAAGTCTCCTTTTATGCTATTATACATGTTGAGGCCATATGCTAGTATGTTGAACCCCTTTTGGGCCTCAAATATCACCATGTTTAATTTGTGATAGACTTTGCCATCTTATGCCCACCTTGTCATATGGTTATGTTCCCTCTTTGATCTACTTCCGTTAATGCGAATTTACGTGCGATGGGAATACGTTATGGGTAGTTGGACAAACTTAAATAACATGAGAACATGACTTGAAAATATGACATGAAAGTTTGACATGTGTTTATGCTTGAAAATATGGACTTGGCCATGACTTCTAGAAAACATGAGAATGGCCAACTCGAGGTTGGGTTGAGTTTGTAGCATAAATCTACCCAGAACCGACCGGCTTAACTAGTAGCTACAAACAATAGGACCCAATGTGAGTAGTTGGTTATATCGCACTTAAAACCCGAGGTTAGACTAGGTTGTGGTGTAAAGCTACCCGGACCCGCCCGGCTTAACTAGTAACCACAACAAAGTCTAATGTGAGAGGTTGGGGTGCATTAAGTTAATTAATGCCACATGGTAGGGTTAAGTCATGAACTACTTGAATACACTTAACCAATTAAACACGATGGATTGATAGGGTTAAGTCACGGACTACTTGAATATACTTAACCAATTAAACACGATGGATTGATAGGGTTAAGTCATGGACTACTTGAATATACTTAACCAATTAAACACGATGGATTGGTAGGGTTAAGTCATGAACTACTTGAATATACTTAACCAATTAAACACGATGGATTGATAGGGTTAAGTCATGGACTACTTGAATATACTTAACCAATTAAACACGATGGATTGGTAGGGTTAAGTCATGAACTGCTTGAATATACTTAACCAATTAAACCCGATGTATTGATAGGGTTAAGTCATGAATTGCTTGAATACACTTAACCAACTCAATACATGGTTAGGATAGGGTTAACCACACTTAACCCACTTGAAATCCTAGTAACGTGGTCCTTTTCAGCAGTAACCAACTTGGAAGTATCATGGGTACCCTGGACTAGGCTAGGGTGGGGCACGATTACTGAACTGATTGTAAGAGGCCAAAAGAGACGGCTGAAGGGTGCACCGGTTGTTCAGGCGGACCATGCTCGTGCACATTAAGTCCGGAGTTGAACATGGGCACCAGTAGGTTTAGACTGTGCATTCTTGAATTGTGTCTGTGGTTTACACCTTAGGGCTGGATACACCCTGGGGTGGACCTAGCACAGTTAACTACATTCCACGATTAAGCCGTATGACACCGATACACGACGAGTTAGGCTTATAGGGAGCCGATCGACTAGACCGAGTAGTTGGACCTCGATTTAGGTCTTCTCATGATGTGGGCTAGCTTTGGGCCAAGGGATCATTTCTTGTTTATACTTGACATGGATTGGAATACTAGTACACACCTGGTGCAACTTAACCTTGTATATGCGATGCCACACTTGATCTATCTTGTTAACTTTCCACCATGCCAGTTATCACCCTATATCTCATCCCTGTTTGCATGTTCAGTTAACTTTATTAGTTTTTATACTAATAGTAGATAGGACTTACCAGTCTTTTTGACTGACCCGTTTTCTTTCGCCTTTTCTTCCATCCCCCCCTCCCCCAGGATTGCAGGGTGGGAACACTGTTACCTAGCTGGATCTTTAGCTGCTTTTCTGGATAGCTCACGTATGGTTTGAGCATGCTATGGCCTTATGCTACTTTGGGGATAGTTACTTTATGTTTCTTTTTCAGTTTTCAGTTTATGTTCTAGACTTTGTTTTATGGGAAAATAATGACCAAGTACTTTGATGTAACTTGACTATGGTTTTGAAATGCTAGTTTTATCCGCTGCTTTACTACTCTGTTTTACTTATACGTTCTGTCTTGTGATATCTGCATGCATATTTACCTTGTTTAACGCCCCTCCAAAGCTAGTGCCCTTGCAAGAGTGGTATTGGCGGAGGTGGGGCGTTACATTTGTCACATGCCAAAATTGGTGGCATTTAAACGGTATAAATTCTTATACTAAAAAGGATGAACTTGGAAAGTGGGTTATAACATTAAATTTACATATATTAAGTAATAAAGACAAATATGTAAATTTAGAAAATACGAATATGCTTAACACAAGGTTGGATTGAGTTGTGATGTAAACCTGCCCAGACCTGCCCGGCTGCCCAGTTGTCACAACAATACTTATCCAATGTGGGTGGTTAAGCAAGAAGCCCAATAAGGACCCGAGGTTAGACTAAGTTACGGTGTAAATCTGCCCGGAACCGACCGGCACATCCAGTAACCGTAACAATATATGTCTAATGTGAGTGGTCGGTGCTTTAAGAAGCTAAGGACAGACTGTCAGGATGGTAGGGTTAAGTTAACTAAAACACTTAACCAATTCAACATGTTAATGAAATTGATGGGTGGGGTTAGGTAAATACAGACACTTAACCACTTAACATGTTTGACTAGAAAACCCTAGTAACGGGGACCCGTTTTAGCAGTAATCCAATTAGGTATCATGGTACCCTGAAACTAGGCAGGGTGGGGCACGATTACTGGGCTGATTTTAAGCGGTCAAAAGCGACGGCGGTGGGTGCAATAGTGTGGGTTCTAACGGAGTGCGGGCGTGCACACACTTCGGAGAAGACAAACAGGGCACTGAGGGCACCAGTAGTATAACCTATGCATTCTAAGGATTGTGTCGGGTCGCCACCATGGGACTTGATACACTCCATGGTGGGGCCAGCATAGGTATCTACAATCTTTAGGGGCCGTAAGACATAGATGATTATGCGAGTAGGAGCCAATCTTTAGAAAAAGGGGATCACTTTACCTCCAGCATGGGGTGCCAGTTAAGACAATACAAGTAGGTGCAGAGATATAGTATGGGGTGCGATAGTATATTCGATTCAAACTGCTTTGTCTTAGTTTATGGCACTCTCCTATTTCCAGTTACACTTATCATGCCCTTATTCTTATTCTCATACTGAAGAGTCACTAGACTTACAGGCTTTATGTCTGATCCTATTTTCTTTCGGCTTCTTTTCTTCCGTTCTCCCCCACCCCCCTGGTCCACAGGGAGGAAACAACTCAGCTTAGTAAGACTCTTTGCAAGCTTCAAGATAGTAGATGTACGGTTTGGACTCTCTCTCCTTGGCTATGGCGGTTGGACACAATCGTGGGGATTTATGCAGTCTTAACCATGTTTTATGCTTCTTTATTTAATAACCAAGACAGAAATGATGTTGTAATGTTTTGGAAGTTGTTATGAGACAATTATGGAAATGTTTTGTATGAACAAGTATTTTATGAAACAAAAGTCTGTTTGTTTCTACTGCTTATATATATGTGTTTATATCTGTCTTGTGTTTTATCTGTGACTTTTACTTACAAACCTCCACCAAAGTTAAGGCAGCCCCTTGTGAGTGACCTTAATGGAGGGTGGGGTGTTTCACTTGGTATCAGAGCATAGAATTACCAGACTAGATAAAAAAATTGAAAACTATTTTCAAAATAAGTTTAAAGAAGCATTCTTTTTCAAGAAAAAGTCTTGTTTTTAAAAGGCATAATTCCCCAAAGCCATACGCACTATATCTCTCTATCCTTTTGTCTTGAGTACTTTCCTTTTTGTTCCAACATGTCTGGAGATCTTAACCTTCCGGAAGGAGTACCGATCCCTGCTGGTTCCGAAGGTACCTAGAGGCTAGGGCTAATAGTGCGGGTCCAGCAGACATTCCTCCTCCAACAGTGGCAACGGTTCCTCCTCCTCTTCCTCCTCTGCATGGAAATACTTTCGCTAAGACATGTAGAGACTTCAAGGCTATGGGGGGAAAGGACTTTTATGGAATTGAATCATTTATGGCAGCAAGGAACTGGCTGAAGGAGACCGAGGACTTGTTCGTCATCTTCAAAGTTGACGACAGGCAAAAGATACAGCTAGCAATGTGGTTGCTTAAGGATGAAGCTTCCTACTGTGGGAAGTTACCCATGCCGAAAGGCCAGTGGAAACTTGGGAAGATTTTAGGATGCGGTTTGAGATGAAATTCCTCTCCCAAGCTGAAAGAAGCCTGCAAATGGAGAAGTTCCTAACCCTTAAACAAGGAAGTATGACAATCAAGGATTACGTAAATCAGTTTAATCAGCTGGCCAGATTTGGGCTGGATTTATTAAACACCCAACACAAGAAGGCCCTTCCTTCGTCAAAGGCCTGAATGAGCCTCTACATAGCCTTGCAATGACCCATATACCCATGGGAGCAACTTATGAAAGATTGGTGGACATGGCGCTGCTACACGAGGAAGATAAAGGCAAGAAGGAGGCAAAGGGGGAAGTTCCTCAAGAAAAGAAAGAAAGTTTACAGGCTAAGAAAACAGACTTCAAGAAAGGCGGGAAGAACAACAAAACACATGAAAAGAGAAAGTGCAATTTCTGTGGAATTGTGGGACATATAGCAAAAGATTGTAGAAAGAAGAAGGCAAAGATGAATGGTGGTTGTTTTCATTGTGGAGAGACTGGGCACTTGGCTAAGGACTGCCCAAAGAAGCGATGGCAGGGACAGAGGACAGGATCCACCTCAGGAGGACAGGTTCACGCACTGGTGGCACCTCCACAGGAACGAGGTAGAAATATTTCTGTAGAAAGCTTAGTTTATCTGTATGATCATCGAGTTCGCACTCTCTTTGATTCTGGTGCATCACACTCCTTTATTTCATCTGCTTTAGTAGAATCTCTGCACCTAGACACTAGTATGGTAGAAGATCCCTTGGTTGTTTCAAATCCAATTGGGGGCTCGGCTTATTTGTCGATGGTTTGCTTAGATTTGAAAATCTCTATTCTAAGTGTTGAATTTAGATGTAGTGCCTTTGTTTTGGGCTTCTCGGGATATGAACTGATCTTAGGCATGGACTGCTTGTCCAGTAATGGTACCATTCTTGATTGTGAGAAAAGAGTAGTTAGGCTCTTGACTCGGCTCGGTAACACTCTAGAAATTTCTTGTAATCCATTGAATTATATTATGCTTAGTTATCTAGAGTCGCTTGATGCTTCTGTTGAGAATCTGCAGTCGGTTAGAGTGGTCCGGGAATATCCGGATGTCTTTGATGAGGTGAAAGGCTTACCTCCGAAGCAGGAAATAGACTTCCGCATATATCTTGTTGATAATGCAAAGCCCGTAGCTCTTCCTGTTAGACACATAGCTCCAAAGGAGAGAAAGGAGCTCAGTAAGCTAGTTAAGGAGCTTCTCGAGAAGGGGTTTATAAGGAGAAGTATCTCGGAATGGGGTGCTCTAGTGGTGTTCGCCACCAAAGCAGATGGTTCACTACGTCTTTGTGTGGACTATAGGGAGCTAAATAAGCTGACTAAAAAAGAATAGACACCCGCTTCCTAGAATAGACGATGTGTTTGATCAGCTTGTAGGTGCGTCGGTCTTCTCCCAACTTGATCTGGCTATTGGGTTCCATCAGCTAAAGGTAGCTGAAGATAGTATTGATAAAACGACGTTCAGAACCCCAGATGGTTTCTTCGAGTGGCTTGTCATGCCTTTCGGTTTGAAAAACACACCCACTTATTTCGTAGACCTAATGAGCATGGTGTTCAGAGAATTCCTCAATAAGTTCATGGTGGTCTTCATAGACGATATTTTGATCTTCTCAAAGAATGAGGAAGAACATGCTCAGCATCTGAAAGAGATCATGGATACTCTCCGTGCACATCAGCTAAAAGACAAATTCTCCAAATGCCGCTTTTGGAGAAAAGAATTAAGATTTCTTGGACATATAGTGTCCGAACAGGGATTAGCTGCGGACCCTGCGAAAGTGGTGGCAATGCAAGATTGGAAGACACCAAGAAATGCAACCGAAGTCCAAAGCTTTCTTGGGCTAGCCGGTTTTTACCAAAAGTTCATTAGGGATTTCACAAAAATCTCAGCTCCACTCACAAGGCTAACAAAGAAGAATCTGCCATTCGCTTGGGATTTAGACTGTGATATTTCTTTCTAACGCCTAAAAAGGGCACTCAAAACAGCGCTGCTCTAACTTTGCCAAATGGATGCAAGATGTTCACAGTATACACGAATGCTTGTAGTATGGGACTAGGCGCCATTCTGATGCAAGAAGGGAGGGTAGTAGCTTATGGTGGAAGACAACTGAGAGTTCCTGAAAAGAACTACCCAATCCACGATCTTGAGTTGGCCGCCAATGTCTTTGCGCTTAAGTCTTGGCGCCATTATCTCCTAGGTGAGAAATTCGAACTATATACTGACCATAAATCGTTGAAGTATCTTTTCTCGCAGAAAGTTCTTAACTTGAGGCAGCAAAGGTGGATGGAGTTCCTTGCCTCGTATGATTTTGAGATTTCCTATACTCCCAGCAAAGGCAACGTAGTAGCAGACGCGTTGAGCAGAAAGAGGCTGACCCTAAGCCCTCTCTTTGTGGAAAGGCAAAGCTTGGAGTATATAGCCAGTTTCGACTTTAGGCCCTCCTCAGATTTTAAATCTGGTTTATTGGCATCCGTAGAAGTATGGCCCACTCTTTTAGACTCAATAGGGGCCGCACAACGCGAAGACCCTCAGATTGTGGTTGTGATTGATAAGCTAATTAGGGCTGAAACTTCCAGTCACCTCAATAGGTACTCCATCGATGATAAAGGTTGGCTGAGTGAGATGGAAGACTGTGCGTCCCTCAAGAAAGGGATTTGGTAAATAAAGTTCTCGAGGAAGCACATCATTCCAAGATGACAATACACCCAGGCGGGGACAAGATGTACAAGGACGTAAAGAGAGTTTTCTTTTGGGATGGCATGAAGAAGGCCGTGCAGATTTCGTTTCTAAGTGTATGATATGCCAACAGGTCAAGGCGGAACAGAAGAAGCCTGGAGGACTGCTTCATCCTGTAGAAGTCCCGCAATGGAAGTGGGATAGCATTTCAATGGACTTCATTGACGGGTTGCCTAGGTCAAGAAGAGGCAATACTAGCATTTGGGTAATAGTGGACAGGCTTACTAAAAGCGCCCACTTTTTACCTATCAAGAGTAGAAGGACTGCTTCGTCTTTAGCTTCTCTTTATCTCAAGGAAATAGTTAGACTCCATGGAATACCCTCCAGTATAGCGAGCGACAGAGATCCCATCCTTACGAGCGAATTTTGGCGGAGTCTGCAAGAAGCTGTAGGCATATAGTTATGCTTGAGCACGGCCTATCACCCCCAAACTGATGGTTAGACAGAATGGGTGAATAGAGTGTTAGAAGATCTTTTGAGACTTTGCGTTCTTGACTTCGGAGGGACATGGGAGGATCATCTTCCTTTAGTGGAATTCGCCTACAACAACAGTTACAAGGCCACTATCGGTATGGTGCCCTTCGAAGCTTTGTATGGAAGACCGTGTTGATCACCAACTTGTTGGAGGGAGTCTACTGACAAACTTATACTTGGGCCGGGCATGATTCGAGAGACTTCATAGAAAGTGGATTTGATATGAAGGAGAATGAAGATAGCCGAAGACAAACAAAAATCCTACGCCGACAAAAGAAGGACCGACCTTGAGTTTGAGGTTGGGGACAGGGTTTTCCATAAGGTATCCCCTTTAAGGAACGTCGTTCTCTTTGGATCCGCAGGAAAGCTAGCACCAAGATTTGTAGGGCCGTTCCCTATCATCGAGAAGATTGGGAAAATGGCTTATAGAGTATAGCTGCCTGAAAGATTGGTCGGAATTCACATCGTCTTTCACGTTTCTCATCTCCGAAAATGTCTACATGAATCCGCGGAAATGGTGGAGCCAAACATTCTAGAAGAAGCCGAAGTAGAACGCGAAGCAACTGTAAGGAGAGTTTCAACTCGAATGTAGGAACTGAAGTGAATAGGCTACGCAACCGCGAAGTCAAACTCGTTAAAGTTCGATGGAGCGACGCCAAGGAAGGCGCGACTTGGGAAACTGAGGACATAATATGTGCGGCCTACCCTTTTCTTTTTGAGGGTATATCCTTGACCTCTCTTTTTCCTTAAAGTTGTGTTTGTATCTATCCTTTTAGGTATAATCTCATCGATATTATCCTTTATCCTTAGATAGAAACCCCTTTGGATGTAAACATGTATTTGAAACATGTTATGGTTGATGGCTGAAAGTGGTTGCTAGTGGTTGCTCGTGGATGCATATACACACACAACTTAGGTTTTAGATCGGCTCAGTCACTTCATACTGCATATGCATATATGTATTCATATTTGTATGTGGTTGAAAATTTGATATGTTGTCATATGGATGTCGCATTAGTATGAGTGGTTGTGCACTCATGTAGAATTATGAATAGGAAAAAAAATTGCATACATATGGACTCATGACACTTACATGATTTGCATTAAGGAGGTCAACTGAATCAGTAGACCACCTAATTTTTGCATTAGATAAGAACATGTACATACACTGTGCATATGATCATAAAGCATTAGAAGTCTTTTAAGGACAATGGACGCCTGTGTTTGATGGTTGAGTAGATGGACGATTGCATGTTAGGACTTACATTCTCCTAGACTTGAAGATTTCGGGGACGAAATACTTTAAGGAGGGGAGAATGTAACACCCCGAATTTTCTATTAACTGTAAATTCACAAATTAAAGTATAATTAATTCTAGATGATAGAATTAAGTGAAATGGGTTACACCATTGCGTTCGTCTCGGAATTCTTCTTGAGATAGAGTCCGAGTTTGCGTGAATCGGACTCCGTATGAAGGAGTTATGACCTCCGGAAGTTTCAAAATTCAAATTAAAATTGAAACAGTTCAAAACGAAGTTCAAATTTCGAATTCAGACCCAAACTGGACTGGGCGGGAAAATTCCCGCCTAGGCACTAGGTCGACCTGGGAGTCGACCTGGGGGTCGACCTAGGTGACCAGGTCGACCTAGGTGACCAGGTCGACCTGGGGGTCGACCTGCCCAGTCGACCTGGTTTGGCCCTGGCTGGCCTGGTTGGGTTCTGGTCGATTTCTGAGGCTTGGCTGTGTCAGTAGGGCTGGCATGTCGCATTTTGGTTGGCTCCTCTCGAAGTGAATGGTCTAGATTCGTCTGTGATTATCTGACGGCTCAAATCAATCTAAAATTCTATAAATATAACTCAACACTCCAACCTAAATTCACATAAGAAATTAGAGACATAGCCGCTATGTTGTCGGGAGAAAACTAGGAGGAGCCTCCACATGTAGAAAAGCTTAGAGACAAGCCAACTTAAAGTTAAAACAATAATCAAATCAACGTTAGTCTACCCAAAGGAAAGCAATTCAAATTCAGAATTCAGAATTCAGAAATCAGAAAACAAGACCGTCGTTTGTTGTAAGTATAGTGATTTTTCCGACATGAATAAGAGTTTGGATTTGATTCGATGTAAAATGGAAATGGAATTGTGTTATTATGAAACAACGATGTTAATTCACATGTATGTATTGAAATGAATGTGGTATTGTGATGTTTGTGGTATAGTTGATTTGATATTGATCCTATTGGACATGTAGAATCACATGCAAGTTGTATAGTTCATATTGTAATCGACACCTATATGTTTATGTGATTATATAGGTTGTATGTGATAAAGATTTCACGTGCATATATATGCTAGAACCTTTATGCCTAAACGATTATGTTCACATACATGCTCATATGTTTGAAGAAAGTTGCAAGTTCCAAAATTGGATCCATGTCAAGATCCACCTTAATATGTGTTTCATGTTGTAATTAGACATATGATTGGATCTAGTTCACACCCTTGTCATAAAATTATACTTACTTTATGAAATTATCATATTCTTGTCATACGCTAGTTATGCTCGATGTTATGCCTAGATCCGAAAACAAGTTTAGGCTTATGTTATCTAAATCATATGCTAATTTATGTGACACATGTTTGGTTAGATACCTATTTCAATGCAAGTTCACATATATGTTGATTTAGGCTATGTTGCAAGTTCACATTCATGTCGACTATTTTGCAAGTTCACACCTATGATGTTCATGTTGACTATGTCAAAAATGCCAAGTTTACACCTATGTCATATTTATGTTTATGAATTTCCTTATGCCAATTTGTGTGCACTAAATTAGGCTAAGTTTTTAGCCTAATATTATATGTTAAAAACCATGCGAACGAAAATTAGACTAAGATTGTTAGCCTATTGTTTAAACGGGGTAACGTTAGGAATATTAGTAAAACCTGACATAAAAATATATGAAATTGGCTTGTTTGTCACATGCCAAAATTGGTGGCATTTGAAAGGTATAAATTCTTGTACCAAAAAGGATGAACTTGGAAAGTGGGCCATAACATTAAGTTTACATATATTAAGTAATAAAGACAAATACGTAAATTTAGAAAATACGAATATGCTTAACACGAGGTTGGATTGAATTGTGATGTAAACCTGGCCGGACCCGCCCAGCTTTCCAGTAGTCACAGCAATACCTATCCAATGTGGGTGGTTAAGCATGAAGCCCAATAAGGACCCGAGGTTAGACTGAGTTACGGTGTAAATCTGCCCGGAACCGACGGACACATCCAGTAACCTTAACAATATCTGTCTAATGTGAGTGGTCGGTGCTTTAAGAAGCTAAGGACAGACTGTCAGGATGGTAGGGTTAAGTTAACTAAAACACTTAACCAATTCAACATGTTAATGAAATTGATGGGTGGGGTTAGGTAAATACAGACACTTAACCACTTAACATGTTTGACTGGAAAACCCTAGTAACGGGGACCCATTTCAGCAGTAACCCAATTAGGTATCATGGTACCCTGAAAATAGGCAGAGTGGGGCACGATCACTGGGCTGATTGTAAGCGGTCAAAAGAGACGGCAGTGGGTGCAACAACGTGGGTTCTAATGGAGTGCGGGCGTGCACACACTTCGGAGCAGACAAACAGGGCACTGGGGGCACCAGTAGTATAACCTATGCATTCTAAGGATTGTGTCGGGTCGCCACCATGGGACATATACACCCATGGTGGGGCCAACATAGGTATCTACAATCTTTGGGGGCCATAAGACACAGATGATTATGCGAGTTGGAGCCGATCTTTAGAAAAAGGGGATCACTTTACCTCCAGCATGGGGGTACCAGTTAAGACAATACAAGTAGGTGCAGAGATATAGCATGGGGGTGCGATAGTACATTCGATTCGAACTACTTTGTCTTAGTTTATGACACTCTCCTATTTCCAGTTTATACTTATCATGCCCTTATTCTTATTCTCATACTGAAGAGTCACCAGACTTACCAGGCTTTATGTCTGACCCTATTTTCTTTCATCTTCTTTTCTTCCGTTTCCTCCCCAGGTCCACAGGGAGGAAACAACTCAGCGAGACTCTTTGCAAGCTTCAAGATAGTAGATGTACGGTTTGGACTCTCTCTCCTTGGCTATGGCGGTTGGACACAATCATGGAGATTTATGCAGTTTTAACTATGTTTTATGCTTCTTTATTTAATAACCAAGACAGAAATGATGTTGTAATGTTTTGGAAGTGTTATGAGACAATTATGGAAATGTTTTTTATGAATAAGTATTTTATGAAATAAAAGTCTGTTTGTTTCCGCTGCTTATACATATGTGTTTATATCTGTCTTGTGTTTTATCTGTGACTTTTACTTACAAACCTCCACCAAAGTTAAGGCAGTCCCTTGTGAGAGACCTTAGTGGAGGGTGGGGTGTTTCACTTCATATATTCGATTGTCCAAAATAAAGTAAAATAATATACTCAAATACGTAAAATAAGATAAAATTTTCAAAACAAAATATGTTTTTTTTAATAAATAATACTCTTCAAACTCATTCTAGGATGCTACTGATCTTATCTCTAATGAGTTATTCTTATAGGATGTTACTAATCCTTTCTCTGATGAATTCTTTTTTTTGGTTCTAACGTGTGTTGTTCTCGAGCTCTGTAAACCAAAGCTCTGATGCCACAATGAAACGACCCAACGACTGTCGTCCCTAACCGAATACCCCCATTCCGGACATAATGGGTTCGTAAGCTAATTCGACTGTTTCAGTCAATTTTTCTCAAAATTAAAATATAAATCAATATATATTGAATTTAAACATACATTTTAATTTATGAAGGCCACGTACCGACTCCAAAAATTACAAAAAAAAAAATTAATCTAGCTATGTTTTGACAATACGATCCTAACAAAACTAATTTCATTGAATTTGGAGACCATTTGAAAAATGGCCTTTTTCCAGTCGATTAAATTCAAACTAAAATTACCAAACACATTTAAATTTACCACGCTCACATATTAATTCCAAAAAATTTGAATTTTAAAACCTAACAATAATTTGAGATTTCGAATCCAACAAAAGTGGTTTCATCGAAAAAGGTCGTTTGCAAAATCGCTATTTTTAAGGGCTATATATTATTTAAAATATATATAAATTCCATAGCGCAAATTTTTAACCAGACATAACATTCAGTTTATATTATGAAATCTCAGTTTCTTACATTCGTTAGAAAGATATAATTAAACAGATTCTAATGTTTCTTGTTTCGCTCAATTCTTATTTATATTGAGTTATGTATATTCAATTGAAGTTTAAAATCAAATTTTCAAACTACTGTGCCGTTTCAAGTTCGTTTTAATTAATTTAAATATTTATACGTTCTAACTTCGTTTAAAATAAATTTTTAAATCGTTAATTCTCAAAATAAAACCTTTTTAAATTCTTAAAGTCCATTAAAATAGCTAAAATAAAAAAATTAAATTGGTTCAGAAATTATGGGTTGTTACATAACCCATAGATTTAACAGGCTCATACAATCCTTATGGATTTAAGCAGGTTAAGTATTACAAGTTCATTACCATACATTCAATTATGGTTATAATGCGCTAGACCTCCCACATTAAGTCTACGACTTGTGGATGCTGGATATGTCGGTCAGGTCTGGGCAGACTTCTTCCACAAGTCGGACTTAACCTCGTGTCTTAGCACCATCACGTATTTATGCACTTAGACCCCTCACATTAGATTCACCACTTGTGGTCACTGGATATGTCGGTCGGGTCCAGGAAGACTTCCACCACAAGTGTAATCTAACCTCGTGTCTAAGCGCGGTTATAGTTTTCTAATTACTGTAATTCTAGGCGTCTTCATTCATTAACAAGTATTCCTATTTCATTATAGGCTTTCATGCCCCTTTCCCAAGTCATCTTCATCATGTGTTATATGCCCAAATTAAGATCTTTAATCACAGTTTGACTTATGCCCCAAATCCATATTCATTCTTTCAATTCAAGTTTTTCCCCAAATTTCCAACACAAGTTATGCCCCAATTTTAACGGATTAAACAAGCTTCACAGATTCTTTACAGTTCCAATAATATGTTTCACTTAATCTTAAATTAAGCCTACAGATTTTTATGTCCCGAACCACAAGTCATAATTTACCATATAAATCATGCCCCAATTTTTAGTCCAATTTCACAATATAGTTTATGCTTCCAGTCCCAATTGTGATTCAAAGTACAAGTTATGCCCCCAAATTACCATTTCTAATCATTCCAATTTAACCCAATTTTGTTTGTATGCATATTTTAGTGATATTGGCCTAGGCTCGAAAGTAGCCTGGCTATAAAAATAAAAAGGGAATGAGAGAGAGAAGGACACAATAGGCATAAAACCAACAATAGCAGAAATGGGCATATGATAGCAGAAATAGGCATATAAGAACAGATCTGATGAATAGATATAAGCATATAAGAACAGAACTGACGAACAGAAACAAGCATAGAAGAACAGATCTGATGAACATGTAATAACAGGATTGATTATGCATAGTGTCATGATCATAAACAGGCATGATGGGATCTAATTAGTGAATTAGATGTACAGATATAGCAGATCTGATATGATTCCAATAGTCACAGGCTTAGATCTAATTCATAGGCATATCAAGATTGCATTTTAATTATTTCTGTCTAAAAATAACGTAGACTCACAGAGAATAGTTCTATATGGCAGAAGAATAGTTGTAGATGTTGAATCACAAATCTGTAAACTTGAATAACTTGATTGTTGAAGAAGAATAGGCTATTTTAATTCGGGCAGAGGCAGCATCTTGTTCTCCTTTGTTTTTGCTATGTAAAAACAAGAGAAATGGGTTCCTATTTATAGCCTAAATCCAACGAACCAAGCCACAAAACAAGTCCATGTTCAAAAACATGAATCTGCCCAAATCTGTAGGAGGGTCAACCCCCCTTTGGGTGTCGACTCCGTGGTCGACCCATGGGTCAACCCCAAAGAGCCTGGGTCGATGTAACACCTCACGTCCATTAATGTCACTCACAAAGGGAATGCATTAACTTCCATGGAGCATTTTAAGTAAGTATAGAACAGAAAATCACAACAAGACAGATATAAAGCAGTACTTGAAAATTAAAACTTTATTTCATTGCAGCGGATAAACCCATATGTTTGATTACATCATCAAAACTATAAACCAAAGTCAAGTACATCATATCCATATTGATAAAACAAAGTACATAAACTGAAAGACATAATCCCCAACATTAAAATAGCCATAAATAAAGAGAAGCTGAACTTTACTTCAGCGGTCCAAGAAATCTTCTAAAAGCAGTCCAGTATCAAGCTCCACTGGTGCTAGTTCCAACCTGAGCACGTGGAGGGGGGAAAAGGAAAGAGATGGAAAGGGGGGTCAGACATAAAGTCTGGAGAGTGCGATAATTCTAACAATATAATTAACAAAGTAACTAGGCTAAGGCATAAGTTGGAAAATAGGGAAATGACCATGAACCATTGAGTATGACAGAGTAAACAAGGAAACAAGATGAATTACGATATCGTTAAAGCGCACCTAAACAACTATAGGATAATTACTGGACTACACCAACACTATGGGATAATTCCTAAACTGCACCGCCACTAGTATACTGCACCACCACTAGTCACCCTAAGGTTGATCCCGCCTACAGACTTAATAATGATATTGGTAGTTTCACGCACCCCTAGCTGCTTTCATAGGTGTCGTCTGCCCCTATCTCCACTAGGTGTACCCACTACCCCCAAGCGATCGGCTCCCTAACTCGTAGATACCCGTGCTGGCTCCACAGTGGGGTGTATCACTCCCCAAAGTGGCAACCCGATACCACCAAGAATGCACGACTTATACCTACATGATGCAACAACGTCTTACCTACCAGCCCGGGTCCACACACGCATATGAACCCGTTGGACTTGCGTTGCCACCGCTAACCCGGTTTGGTCTCTTACAGTCAAGCCCAGTATGTGTGTCCCGTCCTCGACTTAGGTCGAGCCCACAAAGATACGTATGGGTTACTGGTTGAAACGGGCCCCCATTACTTGACACAAGCTATCCACCTATGCTTGGTCCCCTCTAGTACATCCCACTTAACCCACTTCTTATTCATGTTTCAATTACATGTTTCATATTTTGGTTAAGTGTTTCTAATCGTATTTCCAAATGCCACCCTAGGCACCCACTAGATTCCACATGCCACCCAAGGCACCCACTTAACCCCATCCTGTCCCACTACATGCTTATCTGGTTAAGTGTTTCTTAATTCATTAAGACTGTAACCTCGTAAAGACCTCTCACATTAAACTGGCATTTGTGGCTGCTGGATTTGCCGGGCGGGTCCGGGCAGTCTTACACCACAAAAGAGCCTAACCTCGTGTCTTTACAATTGTTACGTATTTAGTTTGTGCCTAAGGCCTCTCACATTAGACTGGCATTTGTGGCAGCTGGATTTGCCGGGCGGGACTGGGCTGTCTTACACCACAAAAGAGTCTAACCTCGTGTCTTAGACGATTAATTACTCCTAATTAATCACCCCCAATTTGAATTATTTTCCCTATTCAAATTATCAATCAATTCCAAATTTAGCGATGTCCATAATTGACTCAATTATGTCCATCCATTTATGGTATGCAAAATCATACCAATTTCACCACAATTTTATTTTATGCCTTTAAAGGCAATTATGCCAATTAAATATTTTTAATATTATTCCCTTTTTCCCCACGTAGTATGTAATAACCCGGAAATGCGAGCCAGTTTAAAATTTTTATTTTGGCAATTTTAGCGAATTTTGAACATTTAAAACGAATTATTTTAAATAATATCGACGAGAAATTTATTTTAAAAGAATTAGAGCATCTATATTATATACGTCGTTGTTGGAATATAAATAATTATATATAATTATAAAAGGAATTGAAAATGGCGCGGTAGTTCGATAATTCGATTTCAAACTTCAATTGAATGTACTGGGTGCAAAACAATCCGGATATTAGTGAAACCAAAAATAATGGAATCTAATTGAGAATATCTTTCCAATGAATCCGAAAAATCAAAATTTCATAGCGGGAATCAAAAGCTATGGCCAAATGAAATTTCAGAATAGTCGCTATGGAATTCTGGCCCTTAAAAATAACCATTTTGCAAACGACCTCGGATTTCGACGAAACCACTTTTGTTGGATCCGTGATGTCAAGTTATTGCTAGATACCAATTTTCATGATTTTTCGAATCAATATGTGAGCGTGGCAAAGGAAAACGCGGTTGACTAGTTTCAGTTGATTTTAATCGACTTGAAAATGGCCATTTCCCAAACAGTCTCAGAATTCGACGAAACTAGTTTTGTTAGGACCGTATCGTCAATACGAAGCTAGAAAATATTTTTTTGGAATTTTTCTAGTTAATATGTGGCCCCGGTAAATTGAAATGTACGTTTAAAATTCAATATAATGATTTAAATGTAAATTTGACGAAAACTGACCAGAACAGCCGAATCAGCTTATGAAACATATCCCATTGTGTTCGGAATGGGGGTAATTAACTGATGGCGACAGTCGTTGGGTCTCGTTTGGAGTTCGAGCAAAAAGTCAACCCTCGTTGAAATTAATTAAATAAATATATATTCTCCTTTTACCTAAACCTAATCCCCCGTTCAGATTTCAAAACCGCGCCTCCCTCTTGAAAAACCTCATCGCGCTCCTCCTGCCTCCACTCCCTTCGGCGATGGCGCCTCCGCCGTGCCTCCCCAGGCTGCGCCACCTCCCCACGATCTCCTCCTCCAGCGTCTCCCCCTCCTGAAGCCCACCGAGAACCCTAATACCCAAATCTAATCAAAATCCGCCCTGCCCAGCCCTAGCCTCGCCGTTCCGACCACCCGCCGCCACCTGAGCCAAACCACGACCACCCATGACCCCAACGCCGCCCTACTGACCACCCATCTCCAACCCCGAGGCCCATCTTCCATAAAAACTTAATTTTTATATTTTCTACTTGTGGAAACCCGCTGAAACTCTCGCTAACACCACCATCTCGCTGTTGTTGGCCAACCGAGCATCCCCGAGCCTCCTCCGACCGTGGTGAGTGTTTATTTTATTTTTTTTAGCTTGTTTAAATAATTAAAAATGTGATTTTTAGTGGTTTATCTAAATAAAAATGTGATTGTTATAGTGATGAATTGAAATGGAGAAATCTTTATAATTGAAAAGGCGAAATCTTTATAATTGAAAAGGCGAAATCTTTATATAGAGTACAGCGTGATAAAAATATAATTTTTGTTATATGAACACCGTTGTAAAAATAGAATTTTTATCTATATAGTAGTAGTGTAAAAATAGAATTTTTATCCATATGGAGTGATTATAAAAATATGATTTTTATATACATAGCAACAATATAAAAATGTGATTTTTATATATGTAGTGGCTATGGACAAAGAAAGTGACAAAAGGCGAGAACAGCGATGACTTCTACATAAGAAGAGTCGAAGCGTTTGGATTAGCTATTGGTGAGAATTTCTCACTCTTTAATCTCTTTTTCTAGTTATAAATATATACTAGGATGCAGACGGTGTTTAGTAGCACCCGACACCACTGTCCACAGACCATGGACTTGTTTGTTTTGTTGCATAGATTAGTTAAATTATTTGATTTGGAGTTGGTTGTTTGGTGAATTGAAATTGATTTGATTGATATGTGTATGGCGTGGGCCATCACTAGACCGGGGATAAGGCTAGGCTTCGTCCCGTTTCTAGTATCGTGCCGTTATGCCACCAAAATTTTCTAAAATAAGTTAAAAAAATAAAGATATCATTTTATTTAAAGAATAAACCGAATAGAATATTCATAGGTTGAATAAAATAAATTGGTCGTTAAAAATATAATTTTTAACGTGAATGTGAATAAATAAATATTCATTTACAAACCGGACGGTTTGTTTATGTACACCTATTTGAAGGATATTGATTGGGACGATAAATTTTACATATCGCCCAACTGCACAAATAAAATCTGTGTTTGATTGTTTGAAACCCCACACTGGTATTGGGATAAAACACGACATACACTAATCCCAATAATCAGTTGTATGTCGATCGATGGACCGACAGGCTGTTATAAGCGCTAGATATCTATATTTGATGCTTATACAGTGTAGTGCACTATGGATGATGGTTGATTATTTATCGTTGTTATTATATACGTGTGTTGTATGGAATCCATATAATTAACTTTATATGGTAATTGATTGGGCCTCAATCCAATTTAGAAAATAAAGAATATTATAAAATAAAGGTTCATGTATTGACAGTACTCATCCGTTGAGATTAGTCATGTGTTGAACGAAATATTTTAACAATAAAATTTACATCTTTATCTTTACAAAATAAAGGTTCATGTGTTGACAGTACTCATCCGTTGAGATTAGTCATGTGTTGAATGAAATATTTTAACAATAAAATTTACATCTTTATCATATATAAAATTAGAAATTAACTGGAAAATAGATAAGATGAGTGGTCCCCTGGATGTTGATCTGATGTTGGTTTCGGCCTTCGGGGTTAATATTTAGGGAATCGTTCTCTTACTAGTTTACGGTTGGAGTCTGATTTGAAATCAAACGATAGATATCACAATTTTATAAAATATATTGGATAACAAAAATAGTCACACGTGGACAGTACTCATTCGTTGAGATTAGTCATGTGTTGACAAAAATATAGAGTCATGTATTGAAAGAAATATAGACTCATTTGTTGAATAGAATAACGAAGTTATTGAAATATATAAAGCCGTGTTGATTAGAGATGCGCTATTTTGACGTGAACGATATTTATATCGATTATATTGGTTTTTTTAAATTGAATTTGAATTGAATAGAAAACGAATTGAATTTGATTTGAATAAACAACGAATTTGAATTTAATTGAATAGAAAACGAATTGAATTTGATTTGAATAGAAAACGAATTGAATTTGATTTGAATAGAAAACGAATTGAATTTGATTTGAATAGAAAACGAATTTGAATTGGTTTGAATAGAAAACGAATTTGAATTGATTTGAATAGAAAACGAATTTGAATTGAATTGAATAGAAAACGAGTTGAATTTGATTTGAATAGAAAACGAATTTGAATTGAATTGAATAGAAAACGAATTGAAATTGATTTGAATAGAAAACGAATTTGAATTAAATTGAATAGAAAACGAATTTGAATTGAATTGAATAGAAAACGAATTTGAATTGAATTGAATAGAAAACGAATATGAAATAGAATTGAAATCGATTTGAATTTGAAATGAATGTTGAAATTGTTTTTTTGAAACAAATTTGAAACGATTTATAAATTTCGTTTTTAATAGAAATCGACGAAATATATATTATATATATAATATAATGGCTTGAATAGAACGCGCCGCGCCGCGGCAGTTCGTAAATTTCGACCATTGACTTCGAACGGACATTACGGGAGATCCAACCGTCGGATTCTCCTAAAACCGGAACAATTGGGTTCATATCAAAAAGAGATTTCTAACTAATATTAGAAATTTGAAATCTAACGGTTGGATTTGGAGATACGTCCAAATTAAATTTGGAAAAGGTCGCTGTACGTGCAGTTCGATGGTCGTTGTTGGAAATCGACTGTACGGGCCTTGATAAAATTATTAAAAATAGTAATAATTTGTGTAAAATCATAAGAAATGATTTGTAAAAAAAATTGGGATGAAAAACTCCATATTTGAAAAGATAAAAATTTATTTTTATCGAAATGAACTAGTTTTGAACTAAAACTAAAACCCATTTATTTTTAAATAAATAAAATTGGATTTGAAATGGGTTTTAAATAGAATTGATTTGGATTTATCGTGAACTGTGTTTTAAATAACATTAGTTCTTTAACCCAGTAAAAGGAGTTTTAATGAATCTGCAATTAGATTGAAATGTGAATTGATAATCTAAATTATCAAATTTGGAAAATGAGCGAGGATGGAGTATCACCAGTTTTGCTCCAAAGCGATAGTTAAATCTTTAATTAGATTTGAACATGAAATGGTAATTAATTTTACCGATAACACTGTGGTGTTAGATGTGGAGTATTACCAGTTTTGCTTCATGGGATGAATAGGTTGGGATTGGGAAATAAAATAAATAATTACTTCGGTGTGGTTCGCTAATCTCGACTAGTTTGAAAAACGATAATTTGGTTTGAAATGACATCCAAAGGAAGATTAAAGGATAAATTTTAAAGAATTTATCTTGGATAAAATTAATGGGAACCTTTCCCTAAGAATATGAAATTTAGAAACTAGCTGTAGGTTAGTTAAGAAGAATGGTTTCCTGGGTATTGATCTGATGTTGGTTTCGGCCTTCGGGGTTAATATTTGGGAAATTGTTCTCTTGCTAATTGGCGGTTAGTGGCTGCTGAATTGGAATGAGGCGTATGTTGTGTTCGTGTAACATTTATTTTTAATATACGCGGGTTGTTCAGAAAGACTGGGTTTATACCCATTCTGAATAACCGATTCGACGATAAGTTGAAGATGAAGACGGTGGTTGAAGACCGGAAGTCTTCACATCGTTTGGGTGATTACCGATGATCTTGATTGGGCTGTACACCCAAGATGAGGGAATCAGTTGGTGATCGTCCAAACGTACTTGGAGATCGATGGATATGCGAGGAAAGTGCCTCCGGTTTCGTTCAGACCCAGAACGAACTATTAAATGGATTGTGTGTCTGACATTGGATTTTATTCTGTGTTGATTGATTTCTGTTAAATATATATCTGTTTGGCGGCGGAGAATTTATTCTCTTGCTTAACGCCCTTCTCTGAGACGTACGAGCTTAGAGGTTATATATCGATAGATATCAATCGCATGGCATGAATTGCCTGTGTGGCACGCTGAGCTGCATGGATCAAGGCTTCTGTTGAAAAGCAAAGTCTTGTGGTTGATGATCAAAGCACGGCCTACGTGGCAGCTTTGTGTATAACGTGAATTCGCGAGCCTCACACCTCGGTATGAGTTAAAAACGGGATAAGGACTGCAGGGAGAGCACGACGTTTCTTTCTAGCTTTGGTGGTGTCAGTGACTTACCAGCCCTGACATTTATATACTTTTCACCTATGTGGTTGTTGGATGAGGCGCCTCGATTTTAGGTCTGTAAGGACCGGGAAACGTGTGTTCAGGAATACTAATCCTCAAACATAATAGAGGACCGGCCCTGAAGCATCCAGGGGTTACCCAGAGTGTGTAGTCCCGAGGCATTTGCTAGAGTGGCTCGAAGCGGAGAGGAGCTTGCCCCTTGCCTCGACTCGTGACGGAAAACCAATTTCCAATACGTGTATTTCGGTTTTATTTGTAGATCCTAGTATGGCGACATGATAGATGGTACCCATGCCGCCTAGGATTGATATTTATGATTGAAATTGTTTTGACACTATACACTTATTATAGTATCAAATGATTTGTTTTAAACGTACCAAGAATGTTTCACTATTATAAGGGAAAACCCTATCCTCCGGCTTGCGTTGCATTGTGTGATGGGACCTGGGTCTTATAATAGCTTCATTTTATGAAAAAGCATTGCGTTGTTTTCTCTATGCGCTGGTATTCTTGGGAGGAAACCCGTTCCGTGTTATACGGCGTGGTCCCTTGAATTACTCTCTTTTAAAGTCAAGTTTTAAATAACTGTTTTAGTTCTCACACCAGTCACATGACTGACCTGGAGTTTATTGTTTTAACCTAAGCTCTGGGTGCCCCTATTTTCCGCACGGGCAGCTAGTAGTTTTGGTTTTGTAGATTTATATTCACAGGATCCTGGTTTACAGCTGGAATGATATCCGGAAAGCTCTGTATTCGTATATCACCTTCAGTTGTGCTTTGTATTATTTTCCGCTGCTATGTAATTTATTGTAATCTCTGATATTTATCGAATGAAATTTATTCAATTATACTCTGTATATTCTTGTATCTGATGGAATTGTTGTAATAGCAATGATACGTTCTTCCATCTGCGTTCTTTTGTGTGTTGTTCTCAAAGTATCCTCTATTTCCTTAACAGGGAAGTAACGGGTCACTACATTTGGTATCAGAGCTTTGGTTTACAGATCTCGAGAACAAGACACATTAGAACCATACGAAAGAATTCATTAGATATTGGATTAGTAATATCCAATTATAATGACTCGTTAGAGATATGATCAGTAGTATCCTAGAACGAGTGTGAAGGGTATTTTTTCAAATGAAAATAATTTTGTTTTGAAAATTTAAATCGTTTTATACGTATTTGAATAATTTATTTATATTGATTTGGACAATCAAGTATATAAGGGTTTTGCATATACGCGTCATGAACGTATACTCGAATTTTTAATACACTGGATAGATATAGAATCACATTCTAGACACCCGGAGATGATTCTGATGATTGATATATCATCATCAGAATTTGTGTTCGTGTTTCGAAGGTATGATATCTATATATTTCCATTAGACTGGTGTGAGAAACAAAACTTATATAGATAGAGTTATTTGTTGTGATTTGGCATCAAAAATGGGATTTTTTTTATGTATATAAAAATTATGAATTTGAAACTCTAATCCACTAATTGATTGACGTTTGGGTTGTTTGTTTATTTGTTTGATAATTTTGAACCATTATGCCTAATTGAATCGAACATTGAATTGTATTGAAAATTGGTCACATTTGCTTGCATATACATGTACTTACATTGAACAGGTCATAGCAAGGAGGCTAGAGCAAAGAATAAAATTTGTTTGCCCGACAAATAGGTACTTATTTACTATAATTTACTGTTTTGTTTGGGTAATGATGATTTTATGAACCGATTGGCTAGCCGCTTGGCTTTTTCTTTTTGAGATCAGAAGGCCTATATGGCAATTTCGGGATTTTCCCGGTGCTCCCGGTGCAGGGGAGGTTATGGCGAAATTTTTCGAAAATTTAGGCTTTTAGCCAAATTTTTGAAAAAATTGGAAAAGTTCTTAGAAACTGAAAAGTTGAAGAACTTAGGTCGTAATCAAAATAATGGAAGTTGAGTTGGTTTGTAAAACAACTTTCGGCTTCGTTCCTTTTCGGGGACGAAAAGTTTTAAGTAGGGGAGGTTGTAATAACCCGGAAATGCGAGCCAGTTTAAAATTTTTATTTTGGCAATTTTAGCGAATTTTGAACATTTAAAATGAATTATTTTAAATAATATCGATGAGAAATTTATTTTAAAAGAATTAGAACGTCTATATTATATACGTCGTCGTTGGAATATAAATAATTATATATAATTATAAAAGGAATTGAAAATGGCGCGGTATTTCGATAATTCGATTTCAAACTTCAACTGAATGTACCGGGTGCAAAACAATCCAGATTTTAGTGAAACCAAAAATAATGGAATCTAATTGATAATATCTTTCTAACAAATCCGAAAAATCAAAATTTCATAGCGGGAATCAAAAGCTATGGCCAAATGAAATTTCAGAATAGTCGCTATGGAATTCTGGCTCTTAAAAATAACCATTTTGCAAACGACCTCGGATTTCGACGAAACCACTTTTTTTGGATCCGTGATGTCAAGTTATTGCTAAATTCCAATTTTCATGATTTTTCGAATCAATATGTGAGCGTGGCAAAGGAAAACGCGTTTGACCAGTTTCAGTTGATTTTAATCGAATGGAAAACGGCCATTTTCCAAACGGTCTCAGAATTCGACGAAACTAGTTTTGTTAGGACCGTATCGTCAATACGAAACTAGAAAATATTTTTTTGGAATTTTTCTAGTTAATATGTGGCCCCGGTAAATTGAAATGTACGTTTAAAATTCAATATAATGATTTAAATGTAAATTTGACGAAAACTGACCATAACAACCGAATCAGCTTATGAAACATATCCCATTGTGTTCGGAATGGGGGTAATTAGCTAGGGGCGACAGTCATTGGGTCTCGTTTGGAGTTCGAGCAAAAAGTCAACCCTCGTTGAAATTAATTAAATAAATATATATATTCTCCTTTTACCTAAACCTAATCCCCCGTTCAGATTTCAAACCGTGCCTCCCTCTTGAAAAACCTCATCGCGCTCCTCCTGCCTCCACTCCCTTCGGCGATGGCGCCTCCGCCGTGCCTCCCCAGGCTGCGCCACCTCCCCACGATCTCCTCCTCCAGCGTCTCCCCCTCCTGAAGCCCACCGAGAACCCTAATACCCAAATCCAATCAAAATCCGCCCAGCCCAGCCCTAGCCTCGCCGTTCCGACCACCCGCCGCCACCTGAGCCAAACCCCGACCACCCACGACCCCAACGCCGCCCCACAGACCACCCATCTCCGACCCCGAGGCCCATCTTCCATAAAAACTTAATTTTTATATTTTCTACATGTGGAAACCCGCTGAAACTCTCCGCTAACACCAACATCTCGCTGTTGTTGGCCAACCGAGCATCCCCGAGCCTCCTCCGACCGTGGTGAGCGTTTATTTTATTTTATTTAGCTTATTTAAATAATTAAAAATGTGATTTTTAGTGGTTTATCAAAATAAAAATGTGATTTTTATAGTGATGAATTGAAAAGGTGAAATCTTTATAATTGAAAAGGCGAAATCTTTATAATTGAAACGGCGAAATCTTTATAATTGAAAAGGTGAAATCTTTATATAGAGTACAGCGTGATAAAAATATAATCTTTATTATATGAACACCGTTGTAAAAATAGAATTTTTATCTATATAGTTGTAGTGTAAAAATAGAATTTTTATCCATATGGAGTGATTATAAAAATATGATTTTTATATACATAGCAACAATATAAAAATGTGATTTTTATATATGTAGTGGCTACGGACAAAGAAAGTGACAAAAGGCGAGAACAACGATGACTTCTACATAAGAAGAGTCGAAGTGTTTGGATTAGCTATTGGTGAGAATTTCTCACTCTTCAATCTCTTTTTCTAGTTATAAATATATACTAGGATGCAGATGGTGTTTAGTAGCACCCGACACCACTGTCCACAGACCGTGGAATTGTTTGTTTGGTTGCATAGATTAGTTAAATTATTTGATTTGGAGTTGGTTGTTTGGTGAATTGAAATTGATTTGATTGATATGTGTATGGCGTGGGCCATCACTAGACCGGGGATAAGGCTAGGCTTCGTCCCATTTCTAGTATCGTGCCGTTATGCCGCCGAAATTTTCTAAAATAAGTTAGAAAAATAAAGATATCATTTTATTTAAAGAATGAACCGAATAGAATATTCATAGGTTGAATAAAATATTTTGGTCATTAAAAATATAATTTTTAACGTGAATGTGAATAAATAAATATTCATTTACAAACCAGACGGTTTGTTTATGTGCACCTATTTGAAGGATATTGATTGGGACGATAAATTTTACACATCGCCCAACTACACAAATAAAATCTGTGTTTGATTGTTTGAAACCCCACAATGGTATTGGGATAAAACACGGCATACACTAATCCCAATAATCAGTTGTATGCCGATCGATGGATCGACAGGCTGTTATAAGCGCTAGATATCTGTATTTGATGCTTATACAGTGTAGTGCACTTTGGATGATGGTTGATTATTTATCGTTGTTATTATATACGTGTGTTGTATGGAATCCATATAATCAACTTTATATGGTAATTTATTGGGCCTCATTCCAATTTAGAAAATAAAGAATATTATAAAATAAAGGTTCATGTGTTGACAGTACTCATCCGTTGAGATTAGTCATGTGTTGAACGAAATATTTTAACAATAAAATTTACATCTTTATCTTTATAAAATAAAGGTTCATGTGTTGACAGTACTCATCCGTTGAGATTAGTCATGTGTTGAACGAAATATTTTAACAATAAAATTTACATCTTTATCATATATAAAATTAGAAATTAGCTGGAAAATAGATAAGATGAGTGGTCTCCTGGATGTTGATCTGATGTTGGTTTCGGCCTTCGGGGTTAATATTTAGGGAATTGTTCTCTTACTAGTTTACGGTTGGAGTCTGATTTGAAATCAAATGATAAATATCACAATTTTATAAAATATATTGGATAACAAAAATAGTCACACGTGGACAGTACTCATTCATTGAGATTAGTCATGTGTTGATAAAAATATAGAGTCATGTATTGAAAGAGATATAGACTCGTTTGTTGAATAGAATAACGAGGTTATTGAAATATATAAAGCCGTGTTGATTAGAGATGCGCTATTTTGACGTGAACGATATTTATATCGATTATATTCGCTTTTATAAATTGAATTTGAATTGAATAGAAAACGAATTGAATTTGATTTGAATAGAAAACGAATTTGAATTGAATAGAAAACGAATTGAATTTGATTTGAATAGAAAACGAATTGAATTTGATTTGAATAGAAAATGAATTTGAATTGATTTGAACAGAAAACGAATTTGAATTGATTTGAATAGAAAACGAATTTGAATTGAATTGAATAGAAAACGAATTGAATTTGATTTGAATAGAAAACGAATTTGAATTGAATTGAATAGAAAACGAATTGAAATTGATTTGAATAGAAAACGAATTTGAATTGAATTGAATAGAAAATGAATTTGAATTGAATTGAATAGAAAACGAATTTGAATTGAATTGAATAGAAAACGAATTTGAATTGAATTGAATAGAAAACGAATTTGAATTGAATTGAATAGAAAATGAATTTGAAATAGAATTGAAATCGATTTGAATTTGAAATGAATGTTGAAATTGTTTTTTTGAAACAAATTTGAAACGATTTATAAATTTCATTTTAAATAGAAATCGACGAAATATATATTATATATAATATAATGGCTTGAATAGAACGTGCCGCGCCGCGGCAGTTCGTAAATTTCGACCATTGACTTCGAACGGACATTATGGGAGATCCGACCGTCGGATTCACCTAAAACCGGAACCGTTGGGTTCATACCGAAAAGATCTTTCTAACGAATATTAGAAATTTGAAATCTAACGGTTGGATTTGGAGATACGTCCAAATCAAATTTGGAAAAGGTCGCTGTAAGTGCGGTTCGATGGCCGTTGTTGGAAATCGACTGTACGGGCCTTGATAAAATTATTAAAAATAGTAATAATTTGTGTAAAATCATAAGAAATGATTTTTTAAAATAAAACTGGGATGAAAAACTCCATATTTGAAAAGATAAAAAGAGATTTTTATCGAAATGAACTAGTTTTGACCTAAAATTAAAACCCATTTATTTTTAAATAAATAAAATTGGATTTGAAATGGGTTTTAAATAGAATTGATTTGGGTATCGTGAACTGTGTTTTAAATAACATTAGTTCTTTAACTCAGTAAAAGGAGTTTTAATGAATCTGCAATTAGATTGAAATGTGAATTGATAATCTAAATTATCAAATTTGGAAAATGAGCGAGGATGCAGTATCACTAGTTTTGCTCCAAAGCGATAGTTAAATCTTTAATTAGATTTGAACGTGAAATGTTAATTAATTTTACCGATAACACTGTGTTGTTAGATGTGGAGTATTACCAGTTTTGCTTCATGGGATGAATAGGTTGGGATTGGGAAATAAAATAAATAATTACTTCGGTGTGGTTCGCTAATCTCGACTAGTTTGAAAAACCATAATTTGGTTTGAAATGACATCCAAAGGAAGATTAAAGGATAAATTTTAAAGAATTTATCTTGGATAAAATTAATGGGAACCTTTCCCTAAGAATATGAAATTTAGAAACTAGCTGTAGATTAGTTAAGAAGAATGGTTTCCTGGGTATTGATCTGATGTTGGTTTCAGCCTTCGGGGTTAATATTTGGGAAATTGTTCTCTTGCTAATTTGCAGTTAGTGGCTGCTGAATTGGAATGAGGCGTATGTTTTGTTTGTGTAACATTCATTTTTAATATACGCGGGTTGTTCAGAAAGACCGGGTTTATACCCATTCTGAATAACCGATTCGACGATAAGTCGAAGATGAAGACGGTGGTTGAAGACCGGAAGTCTTCACATCGTTTGGGTGATTACTGATGATCTTGATTGGGTTGTACAACCAAGATGAGGGAATCAGTTGGTGATTGTCCATACGTACTTGGAGATCGATGGATATGCGAGGAAAGTGCCTCCGGTTTCGTTCAGACCCAGAACGAACTAGTAAATGGATTGTGTGTCTGACATTGGATTTTATTCTGTGTTGATTGATTTCTGTTAAATATATATCTGTTTGGCGGCGGAGAATTTATTCTCTTGCTTAACGCCCTTCTCTGAGACGTACGAGCTTAGAGGTTATATATCGATAGATATCAATCGCATGACATGAATTGCCTGTGTGGCACGCTGAGTTGCATGGATCAAGGCTTCTGTTGAAAAGCAAAGTCTTGTGGTTGATGATCAAAGCACGACCTACGTGGCAGCTTTGTGTATAACGTGAATTCGCGAGCCTCACACCTCGGTATGAGTTGAAAACGGGATAAGGACTGCAGGGAGAGCACGACGTTTCTTTCTAGCTTTGGTGGTGTCAGTGACTTACCAGCCCTGACATTTATATACTTTTCACCTATGTGGTTGTTAGATGAGGCGCCTCGATTTTAGGTCTGTAAGGACCGGGAAACATGTGTTCATGAATACTAATCCTCAAACGTAAGAGAGGACCGGCCCTGAAGCATCCAGGGGTTACCCAGAGTGTGTAGTCCCGAGGCATTTGCTAGAGTGTCTCGAAGCGGAGAGGAGCTTGCCCCTTGCCTCGACTCATGATGGAAAACCAATTTCCAATACGTGTATTTCGGTTTTATTTGTAGAGCCTAGTATGGCGACATGATAGATGGTACCCATGCCGCATAGGATTGATATTTATGATTGAAATTGTTTTGACACTATACACTTATTATAGAATCAAATGATTTGTTTTAAACGTACCAAGCATGTTTGGCTATTATAAGGGAAAACCCTATCCTTCGGCTTGCGTTGCATTGTGTGATGGGACCTGGGTCTTATAATCGCTTCATTTTTCAAAAAAGCATTGTGTTGTTTTCTCTATGCACTGGTATTCTTGGGAGGAAACCCGTTCGGTGTTATACGGCGTGGTCCCTTGAATTACTCTCTTTTAAAGTCAAGTTTTAGATAACTGTTTTAGTTCTCACACCAGTCACATGACTGACCTGGAGTTTATTGTTTTAACCTAAACTCTGGGTGCCCCTATTTTCCGCACGGGCAGCTAGTAGCTTTGGTTTTGCAGATTTATATTCACAGGATCCTGGTTTACAGCTGGAATGATATTCGGAAAGCTCTATATCCGTATATCACCTTCAGTTGTGCTTTGTATTATTTTCCGCTGCTATGTAATTTATTGTAATCTCTGATATTTATCGAATGAAATTTATTCAATTATACTCTGTATATTCTTGTATCTGATGGAATTGTTGTAATAGCAATGAAATGTTCTTCCGTCTGTGTTCTTTTGTGTGTTGTTCTCAAAGTATCCGCTCTTTCCTTAACGGGGAAGTAACAGGTCACTACATAGTACGTTTGTTCATTTAACATAAAAATATAAGTTAGATTCGAATAGTCTAACTCATGAAATAAAAGAAAGCATCACATATATACATAATTAAAGCATAGATCTAACATAGGGCTGAACTTGCAAATGTGAGTGATGTTCTACATCTAAAACTTGCATAGGCCAAGATTACAACTTGCATAACAACATATGTCATGGTTCCAAATTTTAAAGGTGTGAACTTGATGAAATAATGGCCACAAACTTGCATAAACATTATGTATAACATAGAACCAAATCTAAAGGTGTGAACTTGATGAAATAATGGCCACAAATTTGCATAGACATCATATGTCATGAACCTATATCTAAATGGATTAAACTTGCATAGGTAATAACATAACTTGATTCATGTCCAACTCATAAATTCACATATGTGATTTATACATCGCAACAATGGTGTGAACTAACATGTAAAGTATCATGACATAGCCTAATCTTTCAATTTAATTCTCACATAAACTAGGTGCCATAATCATGTAAGGTCACATGTAATTCTACCCAACAAGTATATGATTCGTGTTTGAACCCAAAATCTAAACTTGCCTAATAATGATTTAGCATATGAATCAATATCGCAAACTAGCATAAGAAACATGGCAATTTGATTGTATATAAAATTACAACATGGATGATAGCAACATAACTTTGCATGATAGCATCACATCATTTAATCATAATCGTACAACATGCAATCAATACTTCATATCACATCCATACAATCCGCGTTATAACTTAATCTAAATAATTAATAATTATTTTGCTAAAACTATCGAACTCACAACTCAAAAGCAGTCTTGAGTTCTGAATTCTGATTTCTGGAGTTGAATTAGCGCTCCTTTGATGAAGAATCGTTGTTAGGGTTGAGTGGTTCTGATTTGGTTGCTGTTCTTTCTCTTTGATTTGGTGGCAGCTGCTCTAGGGCTCAAGACAACAGCATGACGGCCATAGTTTTAGTTTTAATTCTGATTTAGGGTTTGTGTCTATGGGTCTTTTTATAGAGTTATGAATTAATTTAAGCCGTCGGATGTTTTAGGGTTAATCAAAACCATTCAATTATGATAGGGTGATGAGTCAGCCCTAATGACTCAGTAAGGAGTCAGAATGGACTCAACAACACGAGTCAGCCTGAACCAGAAAGCTGTGCAGGCTCCAACCTCGGCCTGGGCGCACTTGGCAGGTGCGCCAGTGTAAATATGTACTGGCGCACTTCCCAAGTGCACCAGTGCATTTTTTCTTCTTCTTTACTTTGCCACCAAACTTCGTTCGTCCATAACTCTTTCATCCGGTACTCGTTTCCCACCAACTCGAACTCTATCTTCACTAGAATTCCGAGACGAACACAATGGCGCAACCCAATCCCCATAATTCTCACGTTTGAGATTTATTATTCTTTATTTTAGTTAATTTGATTATTCAAAAATCCGGGGTGTTACATTCTCCCCTCCTTAAAGGATTTCGTCCCCGAAATCTCCAAGTTAAGGAGAATGTATATCCTACCATCCAAACAACCATCTACTCAACCATCAAACACGGGCTTCCATTGTCCTTATAAAATTTCTAATGCTGTATGAACATATGCAAGAAGTGTTTGTATATGTTCCTTATCTAATGCAAAATCAGGCGGTCTACTGATTCAGTTGACCTCCTTAATGCAAACCATGATAGTGCCATGCGTCCATTATGTATGCGAAAGAACCCTATCATACATATCATTTCTACATGTGTGCACAACCATTCATCAAAATGCAACATCCATATGATGGTACAACCATTATACATCCATTACTTACATATGAACACACATTTATATGCAATATGCAATATGAAGTGACTGAGCTGATCTAGTGCCTAAAGTGTGTGTATATTCATCCACGAGCAACCACTAGCAAACACTTGCATCCACGTGCATTCATCATCCATAACATGTCTCAAACACATGTTTCAACCATAGGACAATCCTATCTAAAGGTCAAAGATACTAGCAAGAGGACGTACTAAAGATAAGATAAGTACAAGGTAAGCGATAAAGGAGAAATCAAAAGACATACCCTCAAAAAGAAAAGGGTACAATGAACGCATCTTCGCTTCTGTCTCCCAAGTAGCGTTACTCTCATCATCTCCCCATTGCACTTTGACTAGTTCGACCTCTCGATTCCTCAACTTCTTAATCTCCGACCCAAGAATGCGCATAGGAGCTCGTCGAATCATCGCATCACGCTCGATCTCCACTTCTCTAAGCAAGCTCGGCTCTACCACCTCTGCGGTCTCGTGCAAGCACTTCCTCAAATGTGATACATGGAATACGTCGTGTACACCACTAAGTCTCTCGGGCAACTCCACTCTATACGCCATCTGCCCAATCCTTTCCTTAATAGGAAACGGCCCTACGAACCTTGGTGCTAACTTCCCAACGGACCCAAAGTGAACGACGTTCCATAATGGAGACACTTTGACAAAGACCATGTCCCCAACCTCAAACTCAAGATCTGACCTCCTCTTGTCCGCATAAGATTTCTGCCTATCTTGCGCCGTCTTCATCCTTCTTCGGATCAAATCAATCTTTTCTGAAGTCTCTCTAATCATATTGGGCCCAAGCAAGATCTTATCCGTAGATTCCCACCAACATGTAGGTGAACGACACGGCCATCCATAAAGAGCTTCGAATGGTGCCATGCCAATGCTAGACTGAAAGCTGTTATTATATGCGAATTCTACCAACGGAAGAAGTTCCTCCCATGTACCTCCGAAATCTAAGACACATAACCTCAATAGGTCCTCTAGAATACGATTTACCCCCTCGGTCTAGTCGTTCGTCTGAGGATGATATGCGGCGCTCAAACATAACTGAGTCCCTACCGCCTCTTGTAAGCTTTTCCAAAATTCACTAGTGAAAATAGGATCGCAGTCGCTCACTATGCTAGAAGGAACACCGTGCAAATGAACTATCTCTCGAATGTATACGGAGGCTAACCATGGAGCAGTCCTCTTACTCTTCACGGGAATGAAATGGGCGCTCTTAGTAAGTCTGTCTACCATGACCCAAATACCCGTATTACCCTTCCTTGACCTCGGTAATCCGTCAACAAAGTCCATCGAGATGCTTTCCCACTTCCATTGTGGGACCTCCAATGGATGAAGCAACCCACAGGGTTTCTTTTGCTCCGCTTTTACTTGTTGGAACACCAAGCATCTAGCGACATACTCAGCCACATCTTTCTTCATGCCGGCCCAAAAGTAAACTCGTCTCATGTCCATGTACATCTTGTCCCCGCCGGGATGAATGGTCATCTTTGAACGATGGGAATCATCAAGAATGGTCTTCCTCAGATTCTCATCTCGTGGTACACAAAGTCTACCGTCCCTACGCAACCAACCCTTATCATCTAGGGTATACCTACGGAGATGGCTCGATGACTCCCCCCTTTGAGCTTTTATACTAACTCAACCAACTGTGGGTCGTCTCGCTGTGCCTCACCAATCCGTCCCAAAAGCATAGGTCTGACCTCTAAGGATGCTAGCAAACCAGGTACGAAGCCAATGGAAGGTGTAAAGTCAAACGTAGAGATGAACTCTAAACTTCGCTGCTCAACAAACAACGGACTTAAGGATAATCTTTTTCTACTTAAGGCATCTGCCACCACGTTACCCTTTCCAGGGGTATATGCTATCTCGAAGTCGTAGGATGCTAAGAACTCCATCCACCTTTGTTGCCTTAAGTTCAAGTTCTTCTGAGAGAATAAGTATTTTAGTGATTTGTGGTTAGTGAACAATTCGAATTTTTCACCGAGAAAATAATGACGCCAAGACTTAAGCGCGAAGACAATAGCGGCCAACTCTAGGTCATGTGTAGGGTAATTTCTTTCATGCACTCCCAACTGCCTTCCACTATAGGCTATACCCTTCCCTCTTGCATTAAGACTGTGCCTAGACCTGTCCCACAAGCGTCGGTATAAACGGTAAATGGCTTACCTCCATCTGGCAACACTAAGACTGGGGCTGTGGTCAAAGCTCTCTTCAAACGTTGGAACGCATCATCACAATTTACGTCCCACGTGAAAACTAAGTTCTTCTTCGTCAAGCGTGTTAATGGAGCTGATATTTTTGTGAAGTCTTTAATGAACTTCCTATAGTAGCCAGCCAACCCTAAGAAACTTATCATCTGGGTAGCATTTTTAGGAACCTTCCAATCTTGGATGGCCACTATCTTCGCGGGATCCACGGCTATCCCCTCTTTGGAAACCACGTGCCCTAAGAATCGCACTTCCTTCCTCCAAAAAGTGACATTTAGAAAATTTAGCTTTAAGGCTATGTGCTCGAAGAGTCTCCAACACTTCCCTAAGATGTAGGGCATGCACTTCCTCGCTCTTAGAAAAGATCAAGATGTCATCCATAAAGACTACCACGAATTTATTAAGGTACTCCCTAAACACCCTACTCATCAAATCAACAAAGTATGCGGGGGCGTTTGTCAAACTGAAGGGCATCACCAGCCACTCGAAGAAATCGTCTGGAGTCCTAAAGGCAGTCTTGTCTATGCTATCCTCAGCCACTCTCAACTGATGGAAACCCGTGGCTAAGTCCAACTGCGAAAACACTGAGGCGCCAACTAACTGATCGAAAAGATCGTCAATCCTCAGCAGTGGGTGTCTATTCTTCTTAGTAAGTTTATTAAGTTCTCTATAGTCCACACAAAGTCTGAGGGACCCATCCGCCTTCGTGGCAAATACTACTGGAGCACCCCACTCCGATATACTACGTCTGATGAACCCCTTCTCAAGCAATTATTTCACTTTCTTACTGAGTTCTCTTCTCTCTTTTGGAGCCATGTGGCGCACTGGGAAAGCAACCGGCTTTGCATTGTCAACTAGATATATTCGAAAGTCTATCTCATGTTTTGGGGGTAAACCCCTCACCTCATCGAAAACATCAGCATATTCACGAACTATGGGAACAGAATGTAAACCATCATCAGATGCGTCAAGGGATTCTAGGTAATTAAGCATTACTGGACCTCTAGGGTCACAAGAAATATCAAGGGTCTTTCTCGAATAAGTCAACAATCTAACTACCCTTCGTTCGCAATCTAGGATGGCCCCATATCTAGTTAGCCAATCCATACCTAGAATTAAACCGTAGCCCATGAAGCCAAGAACAAAAGCGTTGCACTCAAACTCAACGCCCAAGATAAACACTTTCAAATCCCGAAAAATCATAGAAAGATGAGCCGAACCACCAATAGGATTTGAGACTACTAAGGGATCAGTAACAAGACTAGTATCTAGGTGCAGTGTTTCAACTAATGATGTAGAGATAAACGAATGCGATGCGCCAGAATCGAATAAAGTACGGACAGGATGATCAAACAGAAAAACTAAACTTTCAACGGAAATTGCTCTACCTCATTCTTGCAGCGGTGGGACCATGAGAGCCTGAACTTGTCCCCTTGCCTGCCCTGGTGCCATAAGAGCTTGCACCTGTCCTCCTGAGGTAGACCCTGCCCTCTTCCCTTTCTTTGGGCAGTCCTTAATAAGATGTCCCGCTTCGCCGCAGTGGAAACAACCGGTCTTCTTCTTCTTCCTACAATCTTTGCTTAGATGGCCGGGTGTCCCACAGTTAAAGCATTTCTTCTTCCCCTTAGCATTATTGCCTTTGCCACCTTTCTTGTTCTGTTGTTGCTGTTGCGACTTCTTTTGGTCCCCTTTCTTCTCGGGTGCCTTACTAGCATTGGCGCCCTTCTCTTCATGCACGAGTGCCATGTCAACTAACCTCTCAAAGGTAGCCCCCATGGGAATGTGGGTCATATCTAACCCATGAAGCGGCTCGTTTAAACCCTTAAAAAATCTTAGAGCCTTCTTTTCTAGAGTGTTCACCAAGTCTAAGCCAAACCTTGCCAATTGGTTGAATTTGTTAACGTACTCTTTCACCGATAAATTCCCTTGCTTCAGTGACAAGAACTTTTCCATGTATAGATTCTCTTCAGCCCGTGAGAGAAACTTTGCCTCAAACCTCTGCCTAAAATCTTGCCATGTATCGACTGGACGACCCCCATTAGTGACCTCCCACCAAAACGAGGCCTCATCCTTCATTAGCCACGCAGCTAGCTGGACTTTCCTTCCGCCGTCCACTTCAAAAATTCCAAACAATTCTTCCACCTCCTTTAGCCAATTACGAGCTTCAACAAATGTCTCCGTTCCATGAAAAGGTTTCCCACCCATTGCTTTAAAGTCCTTGCATATCTTTGCGAAATTATCGACATGAGGAGGAGGAGGAGGATTTGCTGGACCTGTGGTGGCGGCCCTAGCCTCAAGATATTGACGGAACCAACCGGGCACATGAACGCCCTCTGGTATCTCAGATGCTTCAGACATGCTAAAACGAAAAAGGAAAGATTCAATACAAAAAGGACTGAAGGAAAGATATATGGCTCGTGGGGTTATGTTTTCCAAAATATACTTTTCTCTTGAAAATACTTTCCTCAAATCATACTTTTGAAAGTACTTCTTTATAAAAAAAATTGTTTTGAAAAATAGTTTTTCAAAAATTCATATTTGTTCTGGTAACCTTCAGCTCTGATACCACGTGTAACACCCCACGTCCATTAATGTCACTCACAAAGGGAATGCATTAACTTCCATGGAGCATTTTAAGTAAGTATAGAACAGAAAATCACAACAAGACAGATATAAAACAGTACTTGAAAATTAAAACTTTATTTCATTGCAGCGGATAAACCCATATGTTTGATTACATCATCAAAACTATAAACCAAAGTCAAGTACATCATATCCATCTCGATAAAACAAAGTACATAAACTAAAAGACATAATCCCCAACATTAAAATAACCATAAATAAAGAGAAGCTGAACTTTACTTCAGCGGTCCAAGAAACCTTCTAAAAGGAGTCCAAGATCAAGTTCCACTGGTGCTAGTTCCAACCTGAGCAACTGAAGGAGGGGAAAAGGAAAGAGATGGAAAAGGGGGGGGGTCAGACATAAAGCCTGGCGGCGATAATTCTAACAATATAATTAACAAAGTAACTTGGCTAAGGCATAAGTTGAAAAATAGGGAAATGACCATGAACCATTGAGTATGACAGAGTAAACAAGGAAACAAGATGAATTACGATATCGTTAAAGCGCACCTAAACAACTATAGGATAATTACTGAACTACACCAACACTATGGGATAATTCCTAAACTGCAATGCCACTAGTATACTGCACCACCACTAGTCACCCTAAGGTTGATCACGCCTACAGACTTAATAATGATAATGGTAGTTTCGCGCACCCCTAGCAGCCTTCATAGGTGCCGTCTGCCCCTATCTCCACTAGGTGTACCCACTACCCCCAAGCGATCAGCTCCCTAACTCGTAGATACCCGTGCTGGCCCCATAGTGGGGTGTATCATTCCCTAATGTGGCAACCCGATACCACCAAGAATGCACGGCTTATACCTACACGATGCAACAACGTCTTACCTACCAGCCCGGGTCCACACACGCATATGAACCCGTTGGACTTGCGTTGCAACCGCTAACCCGGTTTGGCCTCTTACAGTCAAGCCCAGTATGCGTGCCCTGTCATCGACTTGGGTCGAGCCCACAAAGATACGTATGGGTTACTGGTTGAAACGAGCCCCCATTACTTGACACAAGCTATCCACCTAAGCTTGGTCCCCTCTAGTACATCCCACTTAACCCACTTCTTATTCATGTTTCAATTACATATTTCATATTTTGGTTAAGTGTTTCTAATCGTATTTCCAAATGCCACCCAAGGCACCCACTAGATTCCACATGCCACCCAAGGCACCCACTTAACCCCCTCCTGTTCCACAACATGATTATCTGGTTAAGTGTATAAGACCGTAACCTCAAAAAGACCTGTCACATTAGACTGGCATTTGTGGCAGCTGGATTTGCCGGGCGGGTCCGGGCAGTCTTACACCACAAAAGAGCCTAACCTCGTGTCTTTACAATTGTTACGTATTTAGTTTGTGCCTAAGGTCTCTCACATTAGACTGGCATTTGTGGCAGCTGGATTTGTCGGGTGGGTCCGGGCAGTCTTACACCACAAAAGAGTCTAACCTCATGTCTTAAACGATTAATTACTCCTAATTAATCACCCCCAATTTGAATTACTTTCCCTATTCAAATTATCAATCAATTCCAAATTTAGCGATGTCCATAATTGACTCAATTATGTCCTTCCATTTATGGTATGTAAAATCATACCAATTTCACCACAATTTTATTTTATGCCTTTTAAGGCAATTATGCCAATTAAATATTTTTAATATTATTCCCTTTTTCCCCATGTAGTACGTTTGTTCGTTTAACGTAAAAATATACGTTAGACTCGAATAGTCTAACTCATGAAATAAAAGAAAGCATCACATATATACATAATTAAAGCATAGATCTAACATAGGGGTGAACTTGCATACGTGAATGATGTTCTACATCTAAAACTTGCAAAGGCCAAGATTACAACTTGCATAACAACATATGTCATGGTTCCAAATTTTACAGGTGTGAACTTAATGAAATAATGGCCACAAACTTGCATAAACATCATGTACAACATAGACCCAAATCTAAAGGTGTGGACTTGATGAAATAATGGCCACAAATTTGCATAGACACCATATGTCATGAACCTATATCTAAAGGGATTAAACTTGCATAGGTAATAACATAACATGATTCATGTCCAACTCTTAAATTCACATATGTGATTTATACATCGCAACAATGGTGTGAACTAACATGTAAAGTATCATGACATAGCCTAATCTTTCAATTTAATTCTCACATAAACTAGGTGCCATAATCATGTAAGGTCACATGTAATTCTACCCAACATGTATATGATACATGTTTGAACCCAAAATCTAAACTTGCCTAATAATGATTTAGCATATGAATCAATATCGCAAACTAGCATAAGAAACATGACGATTTAATTGTATATAAAATTACAACATGGATGATAGCAACATAACTTTGCATGATAGCATCACATCATTCAATCATAATCCTACAACATGCAATCAATACTTCATATCACATCCATACAATCCGCGTTATAACTTAATCTAATTAAATTACTAATTATTTTTCTAAAACTATCGAACTCACAACTCAAAAGCAGTCTTGAGTTCTGAATTCTGATTTCTGGAGTTGAATCAGCGCTCCTTTGATGAAGAATTGCGGTTAGGGTTGAGTGGTTCTGATTTGGTTGCTGTTCTTTCTCTTTGATTTGGTGGCGGTTGCTCTAGGGCTCAAGACAACAGCATGACGGCCATAGTTTTAGTTTTAACTCTGATTTAGAGTTTGTGTCTATGTGTCTTTTTATAGAGTTATGAATTAATTTAAGCCGTCGGATGTTCTTAGGGTTAATCAAAACCATTCAATTATGATAGGGTGATGAGTCAGCCCTAATGACTCAGCAAGGAGTTAGAATGGACTCAACAACACGGGTCAGCCTGAACCAGAAAGCTATGCAGGCTCCAGGCTCGGCCTGGGCGCACTTGGCAGGTGCGCCAGTGTTAATATGTACTTGCGCACTTCCCAAGTGCGCCAGTGCATATATATATATATATATATATATATATATATATATATTTCTTCTTTACTTTGCCACCAAACTTCGTTCGTCCATAACTCTTTCATCCGGTACTCGTTTCCTGCAAACTCGGACTCTATCTTCACTAGAATTCCGAGACAAACACAATGGCACAACCCAATCCCCATAATTCTCACGTCTGAGATTTATTATTCTTTATTTTAGTTAGTTTGATTATTCAAAAATCCGGGGTGTTACAGTCGACCCCTGGGTTGACCCAGAAACGGTCGGTTCGCTGTTTTCCCGCTTTTGGTCTTCCCGCTTGGTTACTTTGAATTAATTTGATAATTTTGATTTGTTTATATATATATATAATACTCTTATGTGTATATATACTTCTAGGCTTAATAACTTCTTCATACAGTGTCCGTTTTACGCAAACTTGGTGTCTATCTTAAGCAGAATTCCGGGACGAACGCAATGGAGCAGTCTGTTTTACTTAATTCCCAATATTTAATTAAGTATTCCTTAGTTTATCATCTTAATGTGTTATAAAATTACGAGGTGCTACAAGATTTTTATTTGAATTGATTTTGAATTTTGAAGCTCTCATTTTTTTTTCTCACTTCTGCATTACTGGAAATAAATTAATGGAAGGAAGAAGATAAAAGTAGATGGTGAATTGCCTAATTTCAATAAGTTTAGGGAGCAGTGTGTTGTAGAATCTTTGACTTACTTTTTTAGTTTAGTTTAAAATCAATTTTCTAGTATCTCATCTCACAAAAATTCATTCTCATACGGATTTCAATTTACATAACAAAAATACGGTCAGTCATGTTCAGAACATCGACGCTACTCCAAAAGCATAAAAATGTACATTTTTTTTTTGAATTCTGAAAAAATCAAAAAATACATTTATCTAACTATAAACTCGTTGAATTTAAATTCAACTTTCTCCAAATTGAAAATTGTGGAAAATTTAAATAAATTAAATTAAAAATACAGTACTAGATAATGGGTCGTAAAAGAAATAATTTATCTTTCGATTTTTTATTTTCTAAGAGTTGTTACTGTAATGAAATTCACAGCTTGAATTCATGGTTATTATTTAATTTGAAAAGAATCCAAATCAAATCATTTAGTCTATTAAATTAATATCAAATTTAGAACTTAATTATTTAAGTCAGTATTCAAGAATTAAATTTATAATATCAAATATTTAAAATAACCTATATATAAGAATTCTAGTTACTAACTTGAAATTTATCCCAATATTTGAATTCAAGTTATTAAATTTCTAAAATCAATATTTTAATATTTAAACTTAATTAAATATTTAACATTCAATTTTTGGATTGTAACATTAGCCATACACGCCAAGTGATTTTGTTAAAGTGACGAAACATGAAATCCATGTCTGATGTAAATCAGCCATATATGTCAAACAACTTTATTAGAGAAAAAGAGAAATTTTACTAGAAATTTTCCATAAGGGCTCCTTAACAAGTCTTAATTATTTTGTAGGACGCGACTTTCAACTAATTATTTAACAAGACAAAAATGTCGCTCCTCTCCTTCTACTATTAACCAGCCGAAAACCTTTCATACCAAATTGAGAAAAATGGCCTCCACTTCAATCCCTCTCCAAATCGCTCCTCCCCAATTCGTTTCCTACTTCAACCCAAAGCCAAATCATCACCTTCCTTCTCAAGTCCGTTGCTTTTTTCACAATTTCATTAATCGATCTGTATCAAATAGGCGATTTTCACGAATCGAATAAAATAGCTGATTTTCTACGTGAAAAACATCTCGTGCTTCAAATAAATGGCGATTTTCAGTGTGTTATTGCCAGGTGATTTCAGTTTCTTCATCAAATAAGAGATTTTCACGAATCGAGTAAATGAGTTATTTTCAATTGGTGTGTATCAGGTAATATGTTTGTATGATTGTTCAATTTTAATTTTCGATTGTTGACATTCAACTTGATGAGTATAATATCATTATATTATTTATTGTTCTTGTTTTTTTGAATTCTATAGTTCTATCAATGGGAGCGGAAATACAAAGTTCAGGAAGGCAACTACTTGATCGGGGTTGTGAAAGGTATTGTCCTTTTTCCCCATGTTAGCAGTTTCTTAGTCTGAATCCAACGTTTATAATATGGTGGATGTACAAAAAATGCTAAAACTTACTCCATATAATCTAAGTTATTGTATTAAACTGAATTTATCTTTTCAGTAAATAAAGCACAATCAAAAGAAAAAGCAGGTTCATATGTTCATTATACAACCACGCTTACTCTTATTGTAACGTATCAGTAAATAATTGCACAATCATTTCAATGTTGTACATATATTTGATTCAAAAGTTTAAAAAGATAAATGTATTTATCTTTCAAGGTAAACGAACCTATAAGGAATTTGTTGTTAATTAACTTTATGTAGTTAAAAGGATATATATTATAGGAAAGCTGCAATTTGTACGTATGAATCACTTAAGATGTAAGTTTTCTTTCATTTTTACTGTAAATGTTTTTGCTAGATGATAAATTATAATTAGTTGTTCATTATATTATTATTTTCTTTGACAGTTTTTGTAATTAATCTTTGTTGTTCTTTGAATTTTTAATTAACATAACTAGGTATTCACTAACCACGTTTATCTTTTAATGTTACTATATTCAATATGTATAAAAGACAAAGACGTTTATCTTTTATTTTAAATTATCAAATCATAAGTTAAGTCCTATTTATATTAAAAAGTATATGGTATATGTTAAACATCTTTCTTGTTTTTCTAATGATCAAATTTATTATGTAAGATGTACAACTGATTTAAACTCCAATTAGGAAAGATAAAAGCATATATCTTTTAATGTTATGAATTATTACAGTTAATGTTTGTTATGAAAGATTTGTAATGTACTAAACTTAACATTCTTGTTTTGACAAATTTTTGCAAAATAAACATATTACTGAAATATTGAATCACATGGCAATTTTCATGTAGCATTAATGAAGATAAGAAGATCCTCCAAATTGGTGATAGAGCAAGCAACTTGCATATTTATGAACAATGCATAAACATACAACCATTATCTAGTCCATTTTACAAGGAACATAGTAAAAAGACTAGTCAAAGATCCACCTTATCTATTTCTCAAATGGTAAATTTTTCCTTAATTATGTTTACTACAATTTTCTGTTTTAAAGTTCAATTCATAATGCTATTATACACTAAATCAAAAGCCAAATACCATTATTTAATACAAAAAAACTAATGTAACACCTTGCATTTTTTATGAAATTAAAAATGTGCATATATGTATGAATATATGCATGAACGTAGATTCATACATTAAAAGAAAAAGATTGGTTGCGCGCAATGTAAATATGTTGCATAAACTAATTATGCATTGATAATAAAAAGAGGTAGTATGTGTGTGCGAATTAATGCGACACATAAATTAAAGAAAATGGTTAATTAGGATGCAAGTGTTAAAACAAAATATATATATATATATATGTATGTATGTATGTATGTATGTATGTATGTATAAATTTAGAGGAAAGTAACGCACACACAAACAAATGTAATGAATAAAAAAGAAGAAGAAATAAAAGATATCAATGCATGTAAAATAATAAAGTCACATGCATAAGAATATTGAAGAGAGAATGTACATTTGATACATTAATATTAAAATTGAATGCATGCAAAGGAGTGGTTAATATTAATATAATCGATTACAATTAAAGAAAGGCATGCATAGTAATAAAGTTGCATGAAATATCTGCAATGCAAAGTTAATGAATTAATTGAAATATATGAAATACATACATTGAGAAGAAAATTAATTGTATTAATAAAAATAAATTAGTAAATGAATGCAATAATTTGAATATAATGTGTTAAATACAGCAACAAATCAGTGCATGCAGAATAAAAAAAGGAAGATTATTAATAAATTAATAATAAAGATAGAGCATGCATAAACATGCAATTCAAATTAAAGATGATATATATAAAAAAAGAGAAGGATAAATTAGAGAAAGTATAATGAGCAATCAATTAATGGATTTAATTGCATGGAAATAAAAAGAGATTTGTATATATGTATATACATACATGGCGATAAAAAGTTGAACAAATGCGATGCATTAAATAGAAAGAAAATATTGCATTAAAATAATGCATGCAAGGAGGAAATTTTAGAGGAAGTTAAAAACAGTAGAAAGAAAGCTAATGCATTAAATCAAGGAAGAAGGTTAAAGATTTAATGTGAAAGGGGTTTAATTAGAAGCGATTTAGTGTGAAAGCTGGTTTTATATGAAAGCAGCTTAATTGGGAAGAGTTTAATAGGAAGGGTATTTTAAAAAGAGAAAAGTTGGATATTAACTGATTTGAGAAAATTAAATATGGAACAAAGTAAAGAATTGTTCGCATAGAAAGGTTGTATATACGCATAGGAGTTGAAAGCGAATAAACATGATTTAAATTAAGGATTGCGCGCAAATAAAGAAGCATTCAGCGAACGTGGACTGTTTTCTGGTCTAAATACGTTGTTGAATGCCTATAAATAATACCCTAAACCTAGGCTTTTATTCATCTAAAAAAAATGGTGGCAATGGCGGAGCTTTGCTGCAACATAAATTGAATAGCCCATTCTTCTCCAAATCGAATTCAGCAAAAATTAAACACATTCAACGATTGCTACAACAACAAATCAAACATGTTCCTCGCAGTAATTTGGATCCATTTCCTTAGATCTATTCACTGTGAGTTCATATTATTTTTAGATCTAAATATTTAATTATAAATCATAATATGTATATAAATTTGGATATTGGATCTATGCCTAAACATGTTCTATTATGAAATAATTATCAGGTTTGCCTTTATATGTTCATACCGCCACCATGTTAAATCTTGTCATAATATATCTATTTAGCTTTATGCCTATTTCTGTCAGTTTATTGCTGATTCGCTATTATGCCTATTTTTGATTCTCTTCTCTCCCTCTTTTCCCTTTTTATTTTTATATAGCTAGGCTACCTTCGAGTCTCGGCCTAACACTGAAATATGCAAACGCATGAAATTGGAAATCGTTGGGCATAAATTTGAACATGTTTAAATATTGGTTTGGGGCATAAATTGGAAAATTTGTAAATATGAGATTGGGCATAAATTGGAACATGTGTAAATATTGGTTTGGGGAATAAATTGGAACGTATGTAAATATGAGATTGGGCATAAATTGGAACATGTGTAAATATTGGTTTGGAGCCTAAATTGGAACACATGTAAATATGAAATTGGGCATAAATTGGAACATGTGAAAATATTGGTTTAGGGCATAAATTGGAACATATGTAAATATGAAATTGGGCATAAATTGGAACATGTGTAAATATTGATTTGGGGCATAAATTGGAAAATATGTGAATATGAATTTAGGCATACATTGGAAAAATATGTGAATATGAATTTTGATATAACTTGTATTGAAATATGTGAATAAGGACTTGGGGTATAAATTGGAAAATATGTGGATTTGGGTTTGAGCATAATATGCATATATATGCCTTGATTTATGACATAGGAAAAAGAGCTTTTATTGCATAATTAAAAGATGAATTGAAATGGGGATAAAAAATCTATAATTAGAATAATGAATTGGGCATATAATAAAATATGGGAAAAAATGGTATGGACATTTATAAGGATATAGGTAAAATTGGATAATAATGAAATGCCTAGGATTACAGTAATTATAAACTGTAACTACACTTATGACACGAAATTAGATTGCACTTGCAGTGGAAGTCTGCCCGAAACCGACCGACATATCCAGTGACCGCAAGCGTTGAACCTAATGTGAGAGGTCTAAGTATACAAATACGATACTTTCTCGGACATGAGGGTAAGCCCAATTTGTGGAATAAGTCTGCCCGGACCCGGCCGGCATATTCAACATCCACAAATGGCAGGCTTAATGTGGGAGGTCTAACATACTGTAACCATAAATGAAAATATGGTAATAAATCTTGAATACTTAACCTGGTTGAATCCATAGGGATTGTATGAATATAGACTAAAGTTAGGGTTAAGTAAAATTGGTTGAAAGTGGGTGGGTTAAGTAAATCTGAGGGGGCGGGTAATATTTACATATAGGCCCATAAACTTAACCCGATAAGGTTATGTAATTAAAGACAGCTAGTGGTATACATAACCGGTAGAAATAATAAAGTTGTGTAATTAAAGACACCATTTAGGGTAAGCATAACTTGTAGAAATGATAAATTTTAGATATGCATAATAACCTGCTAAGTAGAACACGTTATGGTAACCAAACAAGAATATAAAGGGATTGTTGATCACAGACCTTGGACCACAATCTAAAGAATAACATGTATGGAGCTTATTAATAAACTTAAATGGGTTAAGTTATATGAATAAAATTAGTAAGCAAGAGGAACTTGGTAACTTGATTAAGAACTCAATATGAATGGGAATAACCAAGTTAAATGGAAGCCTGATGAGGTAAGGCAAATGCGTAAAAGAATGATTAGACATAGGGTCTAACAACATATTAATGTGAGGCGCTTGGACCAGTCCGCACGTTTGAGGGTGAATAACCCAACGAGATAGATCATTGTAATAACCCAGAAAAAGTGAACCAGTTTAAATTTTTTTAAATCAGGTCATTACCAAAGAATTTGAATAATTGAGATAGCCTATTTCAATAAAATATAGAATTTGGTATGGTATAGCAGTTTGAAATTTTGAATACAAACTTAGTATGACTGTACCGGGTGGAAAATATAACGGATTTTAACGAAACTGAAAATATTTAAATCTGTTTATCAATACCTTTCTAACGAATCTGAAAAATCGAAATTTCATAACGGAAATCAAAAGTTATGGCCAAATGAATTTTCCGAAAGGTCGCTATATAGTATATATAGCCCTTGAAAATTGAGATTTTGCATACGACCTCGGAATTCGACGAAACCACTTTTGTTGGGTCCGGAATGTCAAATTATTGCTAAGTTTCAAATTTCATAATTTTTGGAGCTAGTATGTGAGCGGGGCAAAAGATAATGTGTTTGGTCAAATTCTGTTAAAATGGGTCGACCTAAAAATGGCCATTTTTCAAACAAGCTCAGAATTCGACGAAACTGGTTTTGTTAGGACCGTATCGTCAAAACAAAGCTAGATTTATTTTTATGAAATTTTTCGATTCAGTTTGTGGCCCTGGCAAATTGAAATGTACGTTTAAATTAAATATTGAATGTTTTATATTATAATTTAAAAAATAACTGACTGTAACAGTCGAAATGGCCAACGAAACATATCCCATTGTGTCCGGAATGGGGGTATTTAGCTAGGGGCGATAGTCGTTGGGTTTAGAAAGGAGTCCATTCGCAAAAACACTATTTAAAATTTCCTATAAAGCATGGACCAATAGGAATTTTTCTTTAAAAAAAAAAATTCCAAGCCCTAGCCGCCAGAGATGATTTGGACGATGTAGGGTGCTCGAAACTTCTCGTCCATTTAGCCGCCGCCTCAGGCGATTTCGCCGCCGCCGCCTGTTGAAGTTTCTGACTGCCTTCGCCTCCTCTCCACATCCGACCAACCCACGCCTCCTCTCATCGACCATCGACGTCGGAAATCGACCAGAAAGCCGTGCCTTTCAGAGCGCCGCCGCGACCTCCACAAGCCACCGGACCCATCGCCACCACCGCCGAACTGGAGGTGGTTCGTAGCTCTTTGACGCAGCGTGGTCTGATCGAAGCATCGAGGTACGGATTGGCTTAAAAATCGTGACCTAGTTTCGAAAGTTTTAAAAACTTTTCTGATGTAAAATTCTGAAATGAAAATAACACTTTTAAGTGTTGCAAAACTTTGAAAAATGATATCTTTTTCGTTCTTTAACGAAATTGATGAAACAGGAGACACCGTGACCACAAAGAGGCTCTCTACATTCTAGAAGAAGCCGCGGATTTTTCTGACCTTCCTACGATTTTTAGCACTGCAATAACCAATGTGAGGTATCTAAACTAATTGTGTGATTGAAATCGCGTTGTATAAATTATATAAGCGAAGTGTAAATTATATACGCATTGTATACCTCATGTACATGTGTTGTATAAGTTATATTAGCGATGTATAAATTATACAAGCGTTGAATGAAACATATATGCTTTGAATTGTGATGAAATGCAAGTGAATTATTATATTATATATATATACTCCCCTCGTCCACAGACCATGGACGATATTTATTGCTTGTGATTGACGTGATATTATATGGTATGGCGAATGGTTGGAAATAATTGTTTGTGGTTGATATTATGGTTGAAAAATACCTTTGTGGTTGAAAAATACCCTCTTGTGGTTGAAACAAATTAGAATAGGATTGTGGAATTGAAAATAAAACATTTCGCCTGCGTGCGAACTAGATGCATGATCCCCATTGTCAAAAACCGCGAGGTTTTAAGGTAGAGCGAGGAGCCGTACTAGGGACGGTCCCGGTTTTAACTACCCTGCCGTTATGCTGCCGTAATTTCCTGAAATATCTGTGTGTTAGAATAATTTTCATTCGTTGAAATAAATTATACAAACGATATAGAATATTCATGTGTTGAGTTGCAATTCATTCGTCTAGTTGAAATTCATGTGTTGAATATTATTTGAATCTAAACAAATGGCTTTAGCGATAAAAATCACATTTTTATATATATACAAACGATATAGAATATTCATGTGTTGAGTTGCAATTCATTCGTTGAGTTGAAATTCATGTGTTGAATATAATTTGAATTTAAACAAATGGCTTTAGCGATAAAAATCACATTTTTATATATATACAAACGATATAGAATATTCATGTGTTGAGTTGCAATTCATTCGTTGAGTTGAAATTCATGTGTTGAATATAATTTGAATTTAAACAAATGGCTTTAGCGATAAAAATCACATTTTTATATATATACAAACGATATAGAATATTCATGTGTTGAGTTGCAATTCATTCGTTGAGTTGAAATTCATATGTTGAATATAATTTGAATTTAAACAAATGGCTTTAGCGATAAAAATCACATTTTTATATATATACAAACGATATAGAATATTCATGTGTTGAATTGCAATTCATTCGTTGAGTTGAAGTTCATGTGTTGAATGTTATCATCTTTTAAAAATAAAATGAATCGACAATGAAAACTATATTTTTATAGTGAATATGAAGTGTTAAAAAAATACACATGTGTCGAATAAATATTTTTGATGATAAAAATATTCCTTTTATCATGTATATGCTTAGTTAAAAATACACATGTGTCGAATAAATATTTTTGATGATAAAAATATTTCTTTTATCATGTATACGCTTAGTTAAAAATACACACGTGTTGAAATAAATAATAGTTTGCTAGAAATATTATTATTAGCTTTGTTCTGCATATATATACATGTGTTGAACAGGAAAAATGGATTAGCTGTAGAGTAAAGAAATTATTTGCATGCCCGACAAATAAGTAAACCTTGATGAGTTGGCTGCGCAATTTTATTTATATATCAACTCCTGTGAATGCCATTGGATGCGGAGTGCTGGTTATTCTGTGTGAAATAATAAACGTCGTCATAGGATAGTAACAATTAATTTTGAACTACACTACATGGCATACTTCTGGACGATAGGCATACTTCATCATATTCCACATAAGCAATTGGAGCTTGTGTGACGAGGTGGAAGATTTACCATATAAGCAAGAGGCATGTATGGCGATGACTATGTACTACAGGTTGAACTGATGACTGATATGGACTATATAAATTATAACGATAAATTGCCAGATTAATAAAAACCCCACACGGGTCTGGAGTTGACAATAATCACGTCGCTCTAGTTATTAGATACGGCACATGGACTATTTATTTCCACACGGAAACGGGGTGATGGGAATTTATTCTCTGGAGTGATTATCAGTACATGCTCCCCCGTAAACACCAGAATATATCACTATAAATATGTGAATGCTTTTTAGGATTTATTGGGTACCTAATACGGCCCAATAAATTTCCAAACCCCTCCCCGTACAAAGGAGGTTATGGAGAATTTTTTCGAAATATTAAGGCGTTAGTGAAATATTTGAAGTGAAAACGAAGTTGAAAATATAGAATGAACTATAGTTGAAATTATAGATTGAACTATATTTATATATATAAATATAAATATAAATAAAAGGAATAGAGGCCGTGCAGTTCGCGTTTCAGAATCATAATTTGAAACGATTAGTACGAGAAATCCGACCATCGGATTTTCCCGAAACCGCAACCGCTGGGTTCGCCTTGGAAATATCTTTCCAACGACACCAACCTTGTAAAAATCCAACGGTTGGATTGTTCGGAATGTTTAATTCAAATCTGAAGAAAAACAGCGCCAGAATCGTTTATATTTATATATAAATATAAATATAATTAAATTAAATCGAATAATGACGCTGCAGTTCGAATTTTGAAACCGTAACTTCAAACGACTAGTGTGGAAGATCCGACCGTCGGATTCTCACGAAACTGGAACCGTTGGGTTCGCTTTGGGAATATCTTCCCACTGATATAGACTTTGTAGAAATCCAACGGGTAGATTTTCCGATATGTGTAAAACAAATTAGGAGAAAAACAGCGCTAGTGCCACGGCACGACCTGAAACGTCGTTGAATTAAATATGGCCATTTTTAAATAAATAAAAATGGCGAAAAATCGTTATAAATTATTATAAGCAACATAGATTGCAAATAAACCAATTGGGCTTGAATTGTTTGATATTTGATATTTGATGGTTGTATGTGTATGACATGAAAATAACACTAAAGAACCGAAAGATGGATGTCGAATAATATAACCATATAAAGAATCGATTTAAATTTTAATGACGTGAATTATTTGAAAAGGCCGAGCTAACCCTCATTTCGAATAATTTATCGAGCGATTCGAATTGGGAAATGCAAAGACGATTCAAGACCGATGATCTTCGTATCGGTTGGATGGGCGCTACTGAGGTTCCTGACCGGAGTAGCTACCGGAAGGGGACGGAAGTAGTAGCCGTCTGGACGTATGTGTTGATTGTATGGATTTGCGAGGAATTTGACGCCTCCGGTTTCGTTTAGACCCAGGACGGACTTGTAAATGGACTGTGTGTCTGACATTGGATTTTGTTCTGTACTGATTGATCTCTGTTAAATATATATCTGTTTGGCGGCGGAGAATTTATTCTTTTGCTTAACGCCCTTCTCTGAGACGTACGAGCTTAGAGGTTATATATCGATGAAATCAATCGTATGGAGTGGACTGCCTATGTGGCATGCCAAGATGCTGTGATCAAGGCTTCTGTTGCAAAGCAAAGTCTTGTGGATGATGATCAAAGCAAGGTCTACGTGGCCTAGCTTTGTGTATTTCGTAGATTCGCGAGCCTCACACCTCGGTATGAGTTAAAAACGGGATACGGACCGTTGGGAGAGCACGACGTTTCTTTCTAGCTATGGTGGTGTCAGTGACTTACCAGCCCTGACATATATATCTACTTTTCACCTTTGTGGTTGTTGGAATGCGAGGCGCCTCGATTATAGGTCTGTAAGGACCGAGAAACGTGTGTTTAGGAATAAATAATCCTCAAACGTAAGAGAGGACCGGCCCAGCCGATCCAGGGGTTGCCCAGAGTGTGTAGTCCCGAGACATTTGCTAGAGTGTCTCGAAGCGGAGAGGAGCTTGCCCCTTGCCTCGACTCATGACGGAAATCCAATTTCCAATACGAGATAACGAATTCGATTGTAACTTATATATGGCGACATAGTGGCATGGGACGCTCATGTCGCCTATGATTGATATTTATGATGCTATTCATTTTTGAAACATATATGCACTAGTAATAATATCAAATGATTTTGCTTTATACGTATCAAGCATATTTGGCTATTATAAGGTAAAACTCTATCCTCCAGCTTGCGTTGCATTGTGTGATGGGGCCTGAGTCTTATAATGGCACGATTCTTTCAAAAAGCATTGCGTTGTTTTAAAAAAATTTACTTTGTTTTAAATGCACTAGCAATCACTGGAGTAAACCCGTTCCGCGAAAGTGGCGTGGTCCTATGATTTGCTATTACTGTTGTTTAACTGTTAAATAGATTCCTCATACCAGTCCCCATGACTGACTCGTTGTTTGTTTCACTTTGCAAACGCGGGTGCCCTTATTTTCACACGGGCAGCCTAGTACACAGGTGACAGGTTGTTTTTGGCTCTGCACTGCTGCATAGAGTGCATTTTTGGCTCATGGCGAGGCTGACTTCACAGAGATGACTTTGACTTTTTCCGCCATTACTGTACTTATATTATGATTCCGCCACTGGCGATGCAGACTGATTTACTTTCCGTATTTCTTACTATATGTATATGTATTTTGCCTTCGGCGATGTAGACTGATACCCTTATTATGTCTCACTGCATGTATGTATTCCGCCACTGGCGATGATGACTGATCACTTTCCTTTTTATTTACTAAGTTATATCCCACGTTATGCTATTCTGATGTTCCTACATTCTGTGATTCCGCTGTCATACCCATGTAAAATTATTTTATTTATTGTTTTTGCTATTATCTGTACTCTGCTATGATGATTAATGTGTTATTTCCTAATGATTATCCTTAATACCACCCGTCGGATTTTGGGATCGTCACAGTTGGTATCGGAGCTTTGGTTAACCTTAGTTCCGGGATCTAACACATTAAACACCTCATCAGAATAGAATCAGTAGTGTTCTAATGCGAGTAGCTCATTAGAGATAGGATTAGCAATGTCCTAGAATGAGCTAAGCAGATTAGTAAAACAATTTGATCAGTACATCATCATTATCTTTCCTTGTATTCCCTTGCTTTATCATTTATGAAAATTATCAAATCTGTGAGCTTGACTCTTTTCTTGCTTATACAGTATTCTCTTAGATGGCTACACGAGGAGCAGCAGCTAGAGGAGGCCGTGGAGGCCGAGGAGATGCAGCAGGAGGACGAGGGAATATCCCCGTAGTTGTGGAAGGCCCTATTGTTCAGCCATCGGCACCAGAGGACTTTGAGCTAGATAAAGTAGCAAAGAGGTACAGAAACCTTGGGGGAAAACCTTTTACTGGCACCGGCACAGTGACCGAGGCAATAGCTTGGCTGAAAACCTATGAGAAAATCTTTGAAGGCATGGGTATGGGAACCAACAACAAAGCCCGACTTGGCATTTGGCTCCTTCAGGAGGAAGTAGAGCTGTGGTGGGATGCCATTACCTCAGAGGATGCAGCTGGTACTTTTAGAACTTGGGAACAATTCAAAGCTATGTTCAATGAGAAGTTTGTACCGGAACAGGCTCTAGAGAGGATGCGAGAGCAGTTTGCTAATCTCCAACAAGGAGATCTCTCTATTCAGGATTATCTAAACAAGTTCACCAAATTGTCGCGCTATGCTCCAGAGCTGATTACGACCAACAAAGCAAAGAATAAGAGATTCATATTTGGGATGAAGCGCAAGTACCATGATAGAGCTATGAGCAACATCAAACTCTCCTTTACAGAATTAGTAGAGATGGTTTGCAATTACGAAGACATGGATGAAAGGAACGCTAGCCAAGACCGCGCCAAAAGCCAAGATGGAAATAAGCGCAAGGCTTCAACAGATCAACCGGAGTCTAGCATTACCGCGGCCGCTACTCAGAAACCTACAAAGATCCCGAAAGGAAATTGCTACAACTGCGGGAAGCCAGGTCATTTTTCTAATGTATGCAAAGCCCCGAGGAAGCCAAAGGCAAATGACTCAGCCGAATGCTACAACTGCCATAAGAAGGGGCACTATAGCAGGAACTGTCCTCTGAAGCAGAACGCACAAGTGGCACATGTCTATGACGGGAAGACCCCGCCAGCTACCACCGATGGATCAGGTAAACCCAACGTCTTGGGAGGTACCCTTACCATTAAAAAATATCCTGTTTCTGTACTTTTTGATACTGGTGCATCACGTAGCTTCATTTCTGGTAACCTTGTTCACAAATTAAAATTGAAACGAGGAAAGCTTAAAGAACAAATTAAAGTTCGTAACCCGATAGGAGGTTCTGTTAGTCTCAGTACATATTGTAAAGTACCTATTTCCTTCTCTCGATACCAGTTCTCTTTTAAAGTGATTGTCATGGACCTGTCCGAATTTGATATTACACTGGGGCTGGACTGGTTGACAAAATATAAGGCCGAAGTTAGATGTGCCGAAAGAATCGTGAAAGTTGAAACAAAACTTGGGCATATCACTATACCATGCCTCGGTGCAGAAATTAATAGAACAGAATTTTGGTCTTCTTTAGAAATTACTCCCCCTTCGATAGAAAAGATACCGGTCGTGAAAAACTACGCGGATGTGTTTGAAGAAGTAGAAAACTTACCGCCGCAAAGAGAAATTGAATTTAGGATAGATCTAATTCCTAACGCCCGACCAGTAGTACATCCAATAAGAAGAATGGCCCCGAAAGAAAAAGAAGAGTTAAGTAGTCAAACCCGAGAATTACTTTGGAAAGGTCTGATCAGACCGAGCTTTTCAGCATGGGGAGCAGCAGTAGTATTTGTCCCGAAATCAGACGGTACTCTAAGACTTTGTGTTGATTACCGAGATCTCAATAAGCAGACACTAAAGAACAAATATCCCTTGCCCCGAATAGATGATCTGTTAGATCAATTAAATGGAGCAACAGTATTCTCCAGAATGGACCTAGCTACAGGTTTCCACCAATTGCGTATAGCCGAAGACTGTGTTCCTTTGACAGCCTTCAGGGGTCTCGATTTATTCTACGAATGGTTAGTAATGCCGTTCGGCTTGTGCAACACTCCGACATACTTCGTTGATCTTATGAACAGAGTGTTCCGTGGTGTATCGAATAAATTTGTTCTAGTCTTCATCGATGACATTTTAATCTACTCCAAGTCGGAAGATGAACATGCAACACATTTAGGACAAGTGTTGAAAATTCTCAAGATAAATGTCTTGAAAGCTAAATTTTCTAAATGTGTCTTCTGGCAGAGTGAAGTTAAGTTCCTAGGTCATGTCGTATCAAAAGAAGGAATTGCTGTAGACCCAAGCAAAATTACAGCGATTCAGAACTGGAAACAACCTACTACTCCCACAGAAGTTCGAAGTTTCCTTGGATTAGCTAGTTACTATCGGAAATTCGTTCAGGATTTTTCAAAGATATCTGGTGTATTGACAAAGCTTACAAAGAAGCATGAGAAATTCAAATGGACACCCGAATGTGAAGAAGCTTTCCAGGAGCTGAAACTGAAGTTGACAACCGCTCCAGTATTGACAATTATAGAAGGTAACCAAGACTTGACTGTATGGACAGATGCTTCTATTAGAGGGCTAGGCGCAGTGTTAATGCAAAAAGGCCAAGTGATCGCTTATGCCAGCCGTCAAATAAAGCCGCATGAAAGAAACTATGTTACTCATGATCTTGAGTTATTAGCTATCGTGTTTGCTTTAAGGATCTGGAGGCATTATTTACTAGGTGAGAAGTTAGAACTATTTACCGATCATCAATCCTTGAAATATCTTTTCACTCAGAAAGATCTAAATTTAAGACAACAACGTTGGTTAGAATTCCTTGCAGCATACGATTTTGAAATTCTATACACTCCGGGAAAAGCCAATGTTGTCGCAGATGCTCTCAGCAGAAAGAATGAAATCATTGCCAGTTTTATCATTACTTCTTCCTTAGAAGATAAGATTACTATTCTACAGAAGGACGATGAATTCATTGAAAGGATTAGCCAGCGGATCCGAGAAGGAAAACCCTCAGATTTTAGCCTTGATAGCCAAGGGGTCCTAAGATTAAAAGGGCGAATTTGTGTGCCTGGAATCCCAGAGCTCAGAAGAGAAATACTTGATGAATGCCACAAATCCAAATTAAGTATCCATCCCGGTGTGAGCAAAATGTATAACGATATCAAGCGCACCTTCTGGTGGAAGGCGATGAAAAGAGATATTTCAATATATGTTAGCAGGTGCTCCACTTGCCAGCTAGTTAAGAGTGATCAGCAGAAATTGGCTGGATTATTTCAACCCTTAGAAATTCCAGGATGGAAGTGGGAACAAATTTCGATGGATTTCATCGATGGCTTGCCTCGAACTAAGAAAGGAAACGACAATATATGGGTAATCGTAGATCACTTCACGAAGACTGCCCATTTCATACCTGTCCGATCCAATAGAACGGCTCAAAGTCTAGCACAGATTTACTTCAAAGAAATAGTTAAACTACATGGGGTGCCGCTCAATATAGTCAGTGATAGAGATCCCCTGTTTACTAGCAAATTCTGGGAAGCATTCCAGGAAGAGTTAGGAACCAAATTGAATCTAAGCACCGCTTATCACCCTCAGACAGATGGCCAAACTGAGCGGGTGAATAGAATTCTAGAAGATTTACTGCGGGCTTGCGTTATCGATTTTGGAGGCTCATGGGAAGATCACTTACATCTAGCCGAATTCTCTTACAACAATAGCTATCAAGCAAGTTTGGGAATGTCTCCATTTGAAGCATTATACGGTAGGCCGTGCAGATCTCCCGCATGTTGGGTAGAACCCGGCAACAGACTTGTGTTAGGGCCCGATATGATTCAAGAAGCATCGGATAAAGTCGATTTCATTAAGAAGAGATTGAAAACCGCGCAGAGCCGGCAGAAAAGCTATGCTGATGCAAGAAGAAGGGATATATCGTTTGCCGTTGGCGATTATGTTTATTTAAGAGTTTCTCCAATGCGAGGAGTAATCAGATTTGGCAAGACTGGGAAGTTGGCACCGAGATTTATTGGTCCCTTTCCTATACTTGAACGGATTGGAACTCTTGCATATAGGGTTTCATTACCTAATTGGTTGCCTGGTATACATGATGTGTTCCACGTATATCAACTCAGAAAACATGTTCATGATCCCGACCTTATTGTGGAAGAAGCAGCGCAACATGATATTGACATAACTCCAGAATTAGCACTCAAGAGAGAGCCATTAAAGATAGTTGGCAAAGAAACTAGAGAGCTAAGGAGGAAAAAGATTCATTTAGTCAAAGTGCAGTGGAGTAGTGATCCTAGAGACTGTACTTGGGAGACTGAGGAAAGCATTAAACAAGCCTATCCCAAATGCAGAGTGGACATCTCCGACTAACTCAGGTGCAAGGCACCTTTAAAATACTTTGCATTTACATTTTATTTCCTGCTTAGCTGTTATTTCCTTTTCGAGGACGAAAAGTTTTAAGTGGGGGAGATTGTAATAACTCGGAAAAAGTGAACCAGTTTAAAAAAATTTAAATCAGGCCATTACCAAAGAATTTGAATAATTGAGATAGCCTATTTCAATAAAATATAGAATTTGGTATGGTATAGCAGTTTGAAATTTTGAATACAAACTTAGTCTGACTGTACCGGGTGGAAAATATAACGGATTTTAACAAAACTGAAAATATTTAAATCTGTTTATCAATACCTTTCTAACGAATCTGAAAAATCGAAATTTCATAACGGAAATCAAAAATTATGGCCAAATGAATTTTCCGAAAGGTCGCTATATAGTATATATAGCCCTTGAAAATTGAGATTTTGCATATGACCTCGGAATTCGACGAAACCACTTTTGTTGGGTCCGGAATGTCAAATTAATGCTAAGTTTCAAATTTCATAATTTTTGAAGCTAGTATGTGAGCGGGGCAAAAGATAATGGGTTTGGTCAAATTCTGTTAAAATGGGTCGACCTAAAAATGGCCGTTTTTCAAACGAGCTCAGAATTCGACGAAACTGGTTTTGTTAGGACCGTATCGTCAAAACAAAGCTAGATTTATTTTTCTGGAATTTTTCGATTCAGTTTGTGGCCCTGGCAAATTGAAATGTACGTTTAAATTAAATATCGAATGTTTTATATTTTAATTTGAAAAATAACTGATTGTAACAGTCGAAATGGCCAACGAAACATATCCCATTGTGTCCGGAATGGGGGTATTTAGCTAGGGGCGACAGTCGTTGGGTTTAAAAAGGAGTCCGTTTGCAAAAACACTATTTAAATTTTCCTATAAAGCATGGACCAATAGGAATTTTTCTTTAAAAAAAAAAATCCAAAGCCCTAGCCCCAGAGACGATTTGGATGACGTAGGGTGCTCGAAACTTCTCGTCCATTTAGCCGCCGCCTCAGGCGATTTCGCCGCCGCCGCCTGTTGAAGTTTCTGACCGCCTTCGCCTCCTCTCCACATCCGACCAACCCACGCCTCCTCTCATCGACCGTCGACGTCGGAAATCGACCAGAAAGCCGCGCCTTTCAGAGCGCCGCACCTTTCAGAGCGTCGCCGCGACCTCCACAAGCCACCGGACCCATCGCCACCACCGCCGATCTGGAGGTGGTTCGTAGCTCTTTGACGCAGCGTGGTCTGATCGAAGCATCGAGGTACGGATTGGCTTAAAAATCATGACCTAGTTTCGAAAGTTTTTGAAACTTTTCTGATGTAAAATTCTGAAATGAAAATAACACTTTTAAGCGTTGCAAAACTTTGAAAAATGATATCTTTTTCGTTCTTTAACGAAATTTGATGAAACAGGAGACAACGTGACCGCAAAGAGGCTCTCTACAATCTCGAAGAAGCCGCAGATTTTTCTGACCTTCCTACGATTTTTAGCACTGCAATAACCAATGTGAGGAATCTAAACTAATTGTGTGATTGAAATCGCGTTGTATAAATTATATAAGCGAAGTGTAAATTATATACGCATTGTATACCTCATGTACATGTGTTGTATAAGTTATATTAGCGATGTATAAATTATACAAGCGTTGAATGAAACATATATGCTTTGAATTGTGATGAAATGCAAGTGAATTATTATATTATATATATATATATACTCCCCTCATCCACAGACCATGGACGATATTTATTGCTTGTGATTGACGTGATATTATATGGTATGGCGAATGGTTGGAAATAATTGTTTGTGATTGATATTATGGTTGAAAAATACCTTTTTGGTTGAAAAATACCCTCTTGTGGTTGAAACAAATTAGAATAGGATTGTGGAATTGAAAATAAAACATGCCGCCTGCGTGCGAACTAGATGCATGATCCCCATTGTCAAAAACCGCGAGGTTTTAAGGTAGAGCGAGGAGTCGTACTAGGGACGGTCCCAGTTTTAACTACCCTGCCATTATGCTGCCGAAATTTTCTGAAATATCTGTGTGTTAGAATAATTTTCATTCGTTGAAATAAATTATACAAACGATATAGAATATTCATATGTTGAGTTGCAATTCATTCGTTGAGTTGAAATTCATGTGTTGAATATTATTTGAATCTAAATAAATGGCTTTAGCGATAAAAATCACATTTTTATATATATACAAACGATATAGAATATTCATGTGTTGAGTTGCAATTCATTCGTTGAGTTGAAATTCATGTGTTGAATATAATTTGAATTTAAACAAATGGCTTTAGCGATAAAAATCACATTTATATATATATACAAACGATATAGAATATTCATGTGTTGAGTTGCAATTCATTTGTTGAGTTGAAATTCATGTGTTGAATATAATTTGAATTTAAACAAATGGCTTTAGCGATAAAAATCACATTTTTATATATATACAAACGATATAGAATATTCATGTATTGAGTTGCAATTCATTCGTTGAGTTGAAATTCATGTGTTGAATATAATTTGAATTTAAACAAATGGCTTTAGCGATAAAAATCACATTTTTATATATATACAAACGATATAGAATATTCATGTGTTGAATTGCAATTCATTCGTTGAGTTGAAGTTCATGTGTTGAATGTTATCATCTTTTAAAAATAAAATGAATCGACAATGAAAACTATATTTTTATAGTGAATAAGAAGTGTTAAAAAAATACACATGTGTCGAATAAATATTTTTGATGATAAAAATATTCCTTTTATCATGTATACGCTTAGTTAAAAATACACATGTGTCGAATAAATATTTTTGATGATAAAAATATTTCTTTTATCATGTATACGCTTAGTTAAAAATACACACGTGTTGAAATAAATAATAGTTTGCTAGAAATATTATTATTATCTTTGTTCTGCATATATATACATGTGTTGAACAGGAAAAATGGATTAGCTGTAGAGTAAAGAAATTATTTGCGTGCCCGACAAATAGGTAAACCTTGATGAGTTGGCTGCGCAATTTTATTTATATATCAACTCCTGTGAATGCCATTAGATGCGGAGTGCTGGTTATTCTGTGTGAAATAATAAACGTCGCCATAGGATAGTAAAAATTAATTTTGAACTAAACTACATGGCATACTTCTTGACGATATGCATACTTCATCATATTCCACATAAGCAATTGGAGCTTGTGTGACGAGGTGGAAGATTTAACATACAAGCAAGAGGCTTGTATGGCGATGACTATGTACTACAGGTTGAACTGATGACTGATATGGACTATATAAATTATAACGATAAATTGCCAGATTAATAAAAACCCCACACGGGTCTGGAGTTGAAAATAATCACGTCGCTCTAGTTATTAGATACGGCACATGGACTATTTATTTCCACACGGAAACGGGGTGATGGGAATTTATTCTCTGGAGTGATTATCAGTACATGCTCCCCCGTAAACACCAGAATATATCACTATAAATATGTGAATGCTTTTTAGGATTTATTGGGTCCCTAATACGGCCCAATAAATTTCCAAACCCCTCCCCGTACAAAGGAGGTTATGGCGAAATTTTTCGAAATATTAAGGCGTTAGTGAAATATTTGAAGTGAAAACGAAGTTGAAAATATAGAATGAACTATAGTTGAAATTATAGATTGAACTATATTTATATATATAAATATAAATATAATTAAAAGGAATAGAGGCCGTGCAGTTCGCGTTTCAGAATCGTAATTTGAAACGATTAGTTCGAGAAATCCGACCATCGGATTTTCCCGAAACCGCAACCGCTGGGTTCGCCTTGGAAATATCTTTCCAACGACACCAACCTTGTAAAAATCCAACGGTTGGATTGCCCGGAATGTTTAATTCAAATCTGAAGAAAAACAGCGCCAGAATCGTTTATATTTATATATAAATATAAATATAATTAAATTAAATCGAATAACGACGCTGTAGTTCGAATTTTGAAACCGTAACTTCAAACGACTAGTTTGGAAGATCCGACCGTCGGATTCTCAGGAAGCTGGAACCGTTGGGTTCGCTTTGGGAATATCTTCCCACTGATATAGACTTTGTAGAAATCCAACGGTTAGATTTTCCGATATGTGTAAAACAAATTAGGAGAAAAACAGCGCCAGTGCCACGGCACGACCTGAAACGTTGTTTAATTAAATATGGCCATTTTTAAATAAATAAAAATGGCGAAAAATCGTTATAAATTATTATAAGCAACATAGATTGCAAATAAACCAATTGGGCTTGAATTGTTTGATATTTGATGGTTGTATGTGTATGACATGAAAATAACACTAATGAACCGAAAGATGGATGTCAAATAATATAACCATATAAAGAATCGATTTAAATTTTATTGACGTGAATTATTTGAAAAGGCCGAGCAAACCCTCATTTCGAATAATTTATCGAGCGATTCGAATTGGGAAATGCAAAGACGATTCAAGACCGACGATCTTCGTATCGGTTGGATGGGCGCTACTGAGGTTCCTGACCGGAGTAGCTACCGGAAGGGGACGGAAGTAGTAGCCGTCTGGACGTATGTGTTGATTGTACGGATTTGCGAGGAATTTGACGCCTCCGGTTTCGTTCAGACCCAGGACGGACTTGTAAATGGATTGTGTGTCTGACATTCACTACAAGAAAAATACCCTATTGCAACTAACTATTTGCAACAGGCGACAAATGCCAGTTGCAGTAAATAATATTTAGCAACAGACCTACTATAACAGTTGCAATAGATGGGATTTAACAACAGTCCTTCTTTTTTCTGTTGCAAAAACATACTTTTAGCAACTGCACTTGTATAACAGTTGCAACAAACATATTATTTGCAACTGCGCTTCCAAGCCAGTTGCGAATAAATATCTTTAACAACTGTTTTCGCCACTTGCAATAACTGTGTTTTTTACAACTGGTAAAACCAGTTGCGAAAAACATACTATTAAAAATTAATATAAGCTTTAAATGATTAGCTTCTACTAATTAATTTTAAATAGTTACTATTAAATGATTAACTACTAGTAATTATATAATGGTTAAGATCAATATTTAATAATAAATTTTATGTATTATAAAGTGATATTTATTACTGATAATCAAATAATAATAATTACTAATTAACAAACAATTATAATTAACATTTAAAAATTAATAAAATAAATAAATAATTATTAAATAATAATAATTTAATAATAAAAAACTAATGGATAATAACTGGTAATTAATTTAAATTATGAATATGTTAAAATATTAAATAAATAATTTATAATTAATAAATAAACGATAATTGATTAAATTTTAAAAATACCTTATTTAGCAATACAACTTAGTAATCATTATTAAATAGTAAACAAGTAATAATCAATATTTACTTTTAACAATTAATGAATAATAATTAATTTTTAATAGTTATAAAGTGGCATTTATTATTAATATTTAATAATTATAAATACTAGTTATATTTAACAGCTAATATTCCCAAAAAATATAAAATTTTTAAACTTTACAAAATAAATTTATATATGTCATTCAATATATAATTAAAGTTTGAAAAGTAATTTTGATAGAACATAGAAATGAAAAGTAAAAATTAAATTTTTATTAAATGTTTAATATTTCATAAGATTTAATTTGAAAACCTTGAAATAATTTCAAAATAATAAAATCTAAATACTATGTTTTAATATTCGTCCAAATAATATTTCCATGACATCATCGTTGATATATTGATTTTATTTTGGTTTTAACTGAATATACAGGCATCCACCCTTCAAAATCTGGCTCAGTTCTTCAAAATTTGGCTCCAACGTTACAATTTTGGCTCCATCAGTCTGGCTCCACCTTTCTAAATTTTGTCGCTATCATTCTTCTCTGCCGCCTCTTTTCTAGACTTTTCCCGTTCCCATTTCTTCTTTAAACCCTAAAATCCCAAATTTGTTCTCAACTGCTATCAATGTCCACATCCGGTGATTTCTTGAAGGATTCATAGCGCTGAAATCTTAAATTTTAAAGCCCGCTCTTAAAATTTCAATCACCACCGAACTTTATTTTCAGCAAACGAAATTGTTCGCTTCTAAATCCGGAAGCCAATATTCATCATTCTCTATTATCCCAACCCAGCCAATACGTCTAGCAACGACAATGCTGTAGAATCCTGGTGTAAAATCGGAGCATCAAATTGGAGCTATTAGAAACATGGATAGAAGCTTCAGGTAAATTCATGGAAATGATATTTTTTGGCGATTTAAGACTGCAAAATTAACGTTTGGCATGAGTGTATATTTGAAATTATTGTGCAAAATTATTGGTAATTAGCTAAAGAGATTCACGTATTTCGTTGAGGCAAAAATTGATTTACGGATTCCAGCGATTTGGTTTTAATGTCGTATATTCCGAATTTATTTTCAGTTTTTCTAGGATTTTGAGCGACAGTAACTTCTTTGGTTTAAAGTCGGTTAATTTGTAATCAAAATTCCACCCCAGCCACAATTATAGGATAACCACACATCGAATTACCTCTTCTCAAATATTTTGTAACGCTAAAAGTATCGATAAGAATCCCTATAATCTCTTTTTCAAACTTTTGTAAAGCTCGAACTTTCCCTCTTCTCAAATATTTTCCTATTTCGTTCCCTTCATATATGATAAATCACCATTACGAAAGCAATTCAAGCCATAGTTCTCATGGTTAACTTCGATCTGAAAGCTTGTACGAACAACTGAAGCAAAGAGGAAGCCGTAGAGCCTTTGATTCTTAATTTAAGGTGCAAGTAAGAAAGTAAATATCTACTGTAGGAGCAACTAAAAAAAGGTTATGGTTAGATTTTGTTGATGTCTTATACAGCAGACATAGGCAGTCTAGTTGGACTCCTTAACTTGACAATTTATCCATTGTAGATAATCTTTGATTCACAGCTCTATATGCCCCCATTGACATTTTGATTATACCATATCAATTGATACTAGTCATTCTTTGCGTGTTTAAAATGAATTGAGTCCCTCCTTACTGCAGCAAAATTAAAATCAGTTTTGCCCTTAATCTGCCAAGAATCATACAATCGAGTATTATTAATTGTAATGGGTTCGGTTTGATTTTTAGCCTCTCCAGTTTCTGGTAGCAAGTCTTGATGAAATATATCATTTATTACCATACGGTCAACCTGCTTATTTGTAGTAAACATGGTTGCTTGATTCCATATATGTATATCTGCTAATTATCTAAGAGCATGGTTCGCCTGCTTCCATATGTTACTAAAAGACAGATGATCCGATCCTGATTGAGTAAATATGAATAGAAGCTTTGTATAAATATCAGTAATTAGCAAAACTTTTGAAATGACACTGCATCTCAGTTGGTTGTGTGCGCTACTTCCAACTGGTTGGTGTGGAGTTTAACTGATGGCAGCTTCATTTTCCCAGTTTCCTCTAACTTGCTTTCCGGTGCAATTTTTTAATCTACGATTTACTGCTTTGCAGCCTTGTTTTTTTCGCCAAGTGATGATAGCTTCAGTTTTCCAGTTTCCTCTAGCTTGCTTTCTGGGGCAACTTTTTTATCTACATTTACTGCTTTCCAGCCAGAGTATGCAATCAGAGGTGAACTTTCAAAAAAAGCAGGCATATACAGTTTTTGTTTTCTTTTGCTTGAGATCATAAACTCTAGGAAGAACACAGATCTTTCGTTGCCGGTTGAAATGCAGTATCTTCCAGAACATGTATGTTTTAGCTTACGCTTAATAAGGAATCTGTTTCGGGGGCGTATACAATTTAAACAATGTTTAATGTGACTAATTTGCACAAAACGTTCTGAATTCCTACTCTGTTACAGTTAATATAACATGACTGAAATAAGTATTTGTCGTGTAGGCCTGGAGGCTTTATGAGAAGTATAGTGTGATAGATTTGGTGGATCCAAAACTATAGGAGGATGGCATAACGAAAGCGAAGTGCTAAATACATACAAGGCCGCATTTCTATGCCTACAACCACTGTCAAGAACAAGGCCACCAATGTCGGGTCTATTTCTTATTGTTTTCTGCAGTAGTAGTGTAATGAAAGGTAATGTCGATGTTTACTATTATTTTACTTTTTGATCGTTTTACATCTAATATTATATTGCTAACTTCCATTGTAGACTTAAGGCTTCAAAGCAAATACATAAACTTGACGGGGCTAATGGAAAAACTGCATTTAAGTTATCAATTCAATGTATCCCTGCATTTACAAACTTGTAGATTTCTTTTTGATTTTTTTAATTATTATTATCATTTAGCATATTGGAGCTACCATATCAATTCAATGTATCATTAGCATTTCAGAGGCAAGGCTGCAAGGTATTAGTGTTATATTGGAGCTAATGTATTATTGCATTTACCACTGGTTTTTTTTTATTGTGTTTAGAGGCAACAAATTTGTATATGGCCTAGGGTATCCAAAATACTAGAGCCGGCTCTGATAATGGCATCGATACTCTCATTTGTTTATGACATATTGTTCATCACAAGATGCACATTTTTTTCCTACATAGATTTTGTTGGCATTTTAAGTTCCAGCTCCTAAATTTTTTACTTTATGTTTGATTTTATGTGTGTCCCATTACAATAAAAACATCTTATTACAACTGTTATTGGAGTATTGAGGTGCTAATGTAGTTCTAAATTTTCACACTTACTAGAGCTTAGATCGGTAGAAGATAAGTACAATATTGAAGTGCTAATATAGTTCTAAATTTTCCCATTTAAATAGTCAAGTTTCAAGCAGGTAGTTACCTTTTGGATTGTCATTTTCTTGCTCTTGTGTAGCTAGGAAGTCAGAATTTTTACTTGCGGCGTATAGGAGTGTTCAGTGAACCTGAAATGCGTTTACAGGTATATTTCCTTATTGTTCTTAGTACTTACATAGATTATCCTAGAATCATCATGCAAGTCTTTTTGGTTTTGTATGTTATTAATTGACTTTTATCAATGTCTAGATGTTGGAGCATTGTTTATTTGTAAGCGCACAGTAGTTGTATTGATGATTTTTATTTCATTTTTTATACAAGCAATTGCATTAAGTGTTACTGAAATATTGGTGTCATATGAATCCAATGTTCCATTGACAGTTCTTGAGGTGCAGAGAGGCATGGCTTTCCAGTGCAGTTTTTTATCTCTTCTAAAAGAACATGATGACCGCAGTTGAAAATTTTCAGGTACATCCTCAGCGAAGTTCATTTGTAAACTGTTGTATCATGATCAAGTTATTGTTGGATTAAATACATGTGTACCGAGCACAGAAGGTGTTGTCAGTTCTAGGTTTTTATTTGATGTAGAGTTCGCTGGAATGACGTATATTGCAATTATAAATTTCATGTGACCTGTAATATAGATAGTAATTAAAAGTTTCATACAGAAAACAGTTTCATATTTTAAACTGTTTGAAAAAATGTTTAATACAAATTTTCTATTTTCAAATTTATGCTTAGACAAGGCTTCTTCATCATATAAACTGGATCGCCAGTGGACTCAAAAAATTGGTAACTGAGAAAAGCTGCTTTGCATAAAACCCAAAATAGTTGGAGTGGACATAACCAAAGACGTTAGCACGTAAGGGTTTAATTATATTCATCGGGAGAACCGAAATTTGAATTGGGAATGAAAGAAACAACATGTAATTCAAAGAGTTGTCCATCAAATCAGAAGTTCAATGGTATTAACTTTTTCAATACCCTCAAATGAACTAACACGGATATATAACATGGGCATGCAGGAAATAATAATCAGCTACCTGATTCCATCATCAAAGAAATTAACAAGTTAAATCATGGAAGAAGAAAAAGAAACAAAGGTAGAAGAAGGCAACAAATTGATTGTGAGGATAGACTCTAAATTCTTCAATTGCCATATCTGTGATCGCCCTTTGAAACCACCAGTTTTTCAGGTAAACAATCACAACTTCATGCCTGTCAATTTACCTTATCGATTGACTGACTTAATGTACTTCATTTTGGCAGTGTTGTGTGCGGCAGATGCAGTAGTAAGAGAGCAGAAAAATGCGCTTGTTCATGCAACCTAACCGGCTGTATATCCGAAGAGTATTTTAGCCATAGGAGCTTGCTTAGCTCTTTCAATTACGGCAGCAGCTCTGCTAAAAAGAGTGAAGATCCTGATGCAAAATGATGAAAAGTTGATCAAATCTGGTAGCCTTTTGGAACCTTACAAAGGAATCCATGATTGTTTTGGTCAAACAGTTAAAAATGAAGGATTCTTTTCATTGTGTAGAGGAAACAGTGCTAGTCTTCTCCGTCTCTTTCCTTCTCAGGTTTGTTAAATTTCTTAACTGCTCTTAGATGTTGGTTTATTTTTATTTTTTCTTTTCTACTTTTCTATCGTTATCTCAAGATACTATTATAACATTGTACATGTTCAAATAACGTATTTCAAGCACCAAAGTTTTAAGCATTTGAGATCATAAATTAGGTACAAAAATCTATTTTTCAGGTTTTCTTCAGAAAGATGTTCGATTTTGGAAATGAAGAGGATGGTTATTGGAAGAGGTACATGAATAATTTGGTATCAGCATGTGCATCCGACCTATATGGTCTTCTATTGGTTTATTCTTTGGACTGTGCAAAGAATAAACTTGCAACTGATATATTTATTCTCTTGTTATAGTGATGTATGATAGAGTAGAAATATGATTAGAAAATACTCTATTCGAAAAAAATGTGTTGTGTGAGATAAGAAATTATTGTACATGAATGATGTATGAAAATTATAGAAATTTTTGTTGTAACTGTTTGTACTATTAAAACTTTGTTAAAATAAAAATTTAATTTGTTTTTTCATTTCGCGATATACACTATTACTAAAATGAATACATTTAATATGTAATATATATAAGCTGTAATATTTTTTTTACGATTTATGAATCTATTGCAACGGGCATATACCGTTGCAAGAGGATCTATTGCAACAACAAAATCCCGTTGCAAAAAAGTATACTACAACATCTTATTGCAACGGGCAAAAACTGTTGCGAAAAGGGACCGACCTTTTGCAACTTGGGCTATATAGACGGGCGCTGGCCTGTTGCAATAGGTCTACTGCAACAGATATGGCCTGTTGCGAAAAGTATTTTTTGTTATAGTGATTGGATTTTGTTCTGTACTGGTTGATCTCTGTTAAATATATATCTGTTTGGCGGCGGAGAATTTATTCTTTTGCTTAACGCCCTTCTCTGAGACGTACGAGCTTAGAGGTTATATATCGATGGAAATCAATCGTATGGAGTGGACTGCCTATGTGGCATGCCAAGATGCTGTGATCAAGGCTTCTGTTGCAAAGCTAAGTCTTGTGGATGATGATCAAAGCAAGGTCTACGTGGCCTAGCTTTGTGTATTTCGTAGATTCGCGAGCCTCACACCTCGGTATGAGTTAAAAACGGGATACGGACCGCTGGGAGAGCACGACGTTTCTTTCTAGCTATGGTGGTGTCAGTGACTTACCAGCCCTGACATATATATCTACTTTTCACCTTTGTGGTTGTTGGAATGCGAGGCGCCTCGATTATAGGTCTGTAAGGACCGGGAAACGTGTGTTTAGGAATAAATAATCCTCAAACGTAAGAGAGGACCGGCCCAGCCGATCCAGGGGTTGCCCAGAGTGTGTAGTCCCGAGACATTTGCTAGAGTGTCTCGAAGCGGAGAGGAGCTTGCCCCTTGCCTCGACTCATGACGGAAATCCAATTTCCAATACGAGATAATGAATTCGATTGTAACTTATATATGGCGACATAGTGGCATGGGACGCTCATGTCGCCTATGATTGATATTTATGATGCTATTCATTTTTGAAACATATATGCACTAGTAATAATATTAAATGATTTTTCTTTATACGTATCAAGCATATTTGGCTATTATAAGGTAAAACTCTATCCTCCGGCTTGCGTTGCATTGTGTGATGGGACCTGAGTCTTATAATGGCTTCATTCTTTCAAAAAGCATTGCGTTGTTTTAAAAGAATTTACTTTGTTTTAAATGCACTAGCAATCACTGGAGTAAACCCGTTCCGCGAAAGTGGCGTGGTCCTATGATTTGCTATTACTGTTGTTTAGCTGTTAAATAGATTCCTCATACCAGTCCCCATGACTGACTCGTTGTTTGTTTCACTTTGCAAACGCGGGTGCCCTTATTTTCACATGGGCAGCCTAATACATAGGTGACAGGTTGTTTTTGGCTCTGCACTGCTGCATAGAGTGCATTTTTGGCTCATGGCGAGGCTGACTTCATAGAGACGACTTTGACTTTTTCCGCCATTACTGTACTTATATTATGATTCCGCCACTGGCGATGCAGACTGATTTACTTTCCGTATTTCTTACTATATGTATATGTATTCCGCCTTCGGCGATGTAGACTGATACCCTTATTATGTCTCACTGCATGTATGTATTCCGCCACTGGCGATGATGACTGATCGCTTTCCTTTTTATTTACTAAGTTATATCCCACGTTATGCTATTCTGATGTTCCTACATGCTGTGATTCCGCTGTCATACCCATGTAAAATTATTCTATTTATTGTTTTTGCTATTATCTGTACTCTGCTATGATGATTAATGTGTTATTTCCTAATGATTACCCTTAATACCGCCCATCGGATTTTGGGATCGTCGCAATCATCGTGGTGTTATAAGGCACGAGGAGGAGTGCACATTCATCTGATTGTTCTGACAGCTCCAAAGAACTGGAAGGGGAAGCACGCAGCTTCTTGAGGTACGTAAGGTGCTCCTAGTAGTCATCTGTGTGGGGGTAGATGTTTTAGGCTGTGCTTGCAGAGGTTGGGTATGCACGCAACTGCTAGGTGGGTGGGCCTTGACTACAGAAGCAACTATGCAGTCAGAATGCTGTGATGCGGTGACACCAGGGTGATTCGGCAGTTGCGTCAATGTGGAGGCGAAGGGTCACGACCAACAAGGATCGTAGATCGTCAGATACCAGTCATCGGCAGCCAGTGGGATGCGAAAAGACTAGAGCTAAAACCAATAGACCACTCACCCTTCACTATCGGGGTACGGTAGTTGAGGGAAGACGCCAAATGGATGTTTAGATTGTTTTCTTTAGGGGAAGTCGTTTAGCTCTTGTAGTCTTTACTAGTTACTGGAGGGGCCGGGGTGGGGCCATAGCCACCGTGAAAACAGACCATAGGAATATCCGTAGAGGCTCCTAAAGAAGGGCCTGTATAGGTATGGAAAAGCTCCCAACTGAGTTCTGTGTTTCTTGTATCGCCTTGCCATGAAACTCGGTGCACATTAGAGAACGTGCGATTGAGGCATCGAGCTACAATTATAGTACATACGTTGGACAGTCTGGGTACATGCATGACTGCTCTAGGTGATGTATCGTAGACTTGAAGGCATTACTCCGAAATGAAATCTGATTCGATCGATGGTGGCAGTCTGTACGCTTACGTAACATATTAATGACATGCGGAACATAACATTGTTATATAGAGATCCGTACGTCACTCCGGCGTAGGATCAGGGATTGCGTACTTTCCTGTGGTATTACGAGGGAGATTGTGCGACTGGGGTACCATGGCGTGTACCTCAGTATTAAGGGGTAGCTATATATATACCATATTAGGTTAATCCACTGGGAAGTAAATGGGTACGACGTGTAAGCGTTGAGTGTTGTTAACCCAAATAACCTAACAATCAACAAAATGTAATGCAACAGTATTTGTGGGGATCATTCTGTTCCTGATATACTAGTATTGGTGTGGTGCAGAGAAACGTATTTAAGAAGCGCAATATATTCTGTTCAAACTTATCTTGATCAGTTCACACTTGTCCTTGTTGTTGTTATCTTGTTCTCCCATTTTTTATATGCCTGCCATGATACTTTTATTTATTTATTTAGATTTAATATTAACTGGACTCGCCAGACTTTATGTCTGACCCTTTTTGTTTCCTCTTCTCTCTCTTCCGTTTCCCCCTAGGTTCTCAGGGTGGGAGTGCTTAGAGTTGATTTGGATTCGTTCAGCTTAACTTGGATTTTGGATATTGATGTACTGCTTTGACTTCTAGTCAACTCTCTTATGGATTTGCATGGGAAATATGGTTTTATGCTTTTGTACTCTGATATTTTTGGCAAGATAGATTATTAAAGTAATTGGTTACTTCAAACTTATGATGTAAACTCAGTATTTAGGACCATGATGTTTTGATTTAAATAAAATTTTTAATTTCGCTGCTATTTTACATGTTTGTCTTGTGATATTATGTTCTTATTTACCTATAACGCTTCACGAAACTTAATGCATTCTATATAGAGTGACATTAACAGACGTGGGGTGTCATATTTGGTATCAGAGCATATGTTTATAAGATCGGATAAAATATTTTGAAAATGATTTTCAAAAAGGTCTCAAAAACAAAGTATTTAAAGTTTTCTTAAGTAAGATGTACTTGGACAGGAAAATAGGGAATATTTGTATAGTAGTTATATAAAAATCAAGTACAGATAGAAAAGGTACATAAAAGAAAAACGGAGAATGTGAATTTTTTCGTTTTATACCTTTTGTAACATAAGAAATCGAATTTAGAAAATTTGATTTTTCTACAATTTGAAATTTAAAGATGGTTGGTAGGATTTTGGATGCAACAATTGGATGAACTACGCTCTTTTTATTCAATAAGGGTATGGGAAAATTTGGATGAAAAAGTGTTTTGATTTTCAAAATATTGCATTCATGAAGAACTGCCAGTATTTTTAGGATGTGAGCATCATGTTTTAAAATAAATTTTTGAAAAGTTTGCATACGTATAAGAGGTACAGCTTAGGCATACATGTATTACTATGATGTAATGCACTTTGCACATGGGCACAATGTTTACAGAAATTGGATGCACACATGATGGATGTATATTAAGCGAGAGGTTAGTCGATTTTACTCTTATCGAGTTTTGGGGACGAAATTCCCTATAGGTGGGAGAATGTAACACCCCGCATTTTTTATGAAATTAAAAATGTTCATATACGTATGGATATTTGCAGGAACATAGATTCATACATTAAAGAAAAAGATTGGTTGCATGCACTAATTATGCATTGATAATAAAAAGAGGTAGCTTGTGTGTGCGAATTAATGCGACACATAAATTAAAGAAAATGGTTCATTAGCATGCAAGCGTTAAAAACAATATATATATATATATATATATATATATATATATATAATGCATTACCAGGGGAATGCAAACTGTTACCTGGGGTTTTTCAAGCTACCAATTTCAAGGCAAATTACTAACAATCATAAACGAGTTAAAAATCTGGAACAAACTACGGCCCAAACAAGATGAACATTTGCATCAGTTTCATGACCAATTTAAACTAATGGAACTAGCAGTGGATCAAGACCCAACTAATGTTAACTTATATGACGACATGCTCAGTGCTAAGCACCAATTGCAAGTATATCAGAGTATGAAATTTGCAGGCCTTAAACAAAAGGCAAAAGTTGTTTGGCTGCAACAGGGGACACAAATTCTAAATTCTTCTACTCTATAATGAATACTAGAAAGTTTTGTAATAACATACAAGCTTTCATTAGTTCTGATGGCTAACTTTTGTACAAGGATTCTGAAATAGAGCAGGAAGCTATTGACTTTTATACTTCTTTGTTTAATGGAGATACAAGCAATGTATTTCCAGATTTTCAATCTTCCTATACAATTAATCAACAGGGACAATCGTTCCTTCTACGCAATATATCTCTCTTCGAAGTTAAGAGCGTTGTATTCTCCATTCATGATGACTTCAGTCCGGGCCCTGATGCATGAACTCAAAATTATACAAACTTCTTTGGGATGTCTTGAAGGCAAACTTGTTGTCAGCTATGAATGATATACTTAAATCGGCTAAGCTGCCAAAGGGATGTAATCACACCTTCATCGCTCTCATTCCTAAAAATGAAAATCCTACCAGCATCACACATTATAGACCTATCTCTTGCTGCAATGTCTACTATAAGATTTTCTCTAAAATCTTGTGTAATAGAATTAAGCCTTTTTTTGACTCACTTAATTTCAGAAAACCAGTGTGCTTTCATACCGGATAGATATGTTCGGGATAACATTTTATTGGCGCATGAACTTTTTGTGACTTCAAGAAAAGTGGGATTTCTAAATTTTGTGTCAAAATAGATTTACAAAAGGCTTACGACATGGTTGATAGAGAATTTTTCTGTTTTATGCTATCTCGTATGGGATTTCCTGTGCATTTTGTGAACATTATTTATGAATGTATATGTACCCCAAGTTTCTTAATACTATTTCAAGGCATCCCTAAGGGTTTTATTACATCTAATCGCGGAATTCATTAGGGGAACCCCTTTCACTGTATTTATTTACAGTGGCCATGCAATATTTTTCCAACGTTATGGCAGAGGCAATTTCCCTAAACCTATTTCAGCCAGTGTTTATGTTTGAACCTGTTATATCTCATCTCCTGTATGTCGAAGATTTGATGGTCTTTGGTAAACCAACTACTCAAAATGCAAACATTCTTAAGTTTTTTTTTCCAAAAGCTTAGTATACATGCTGGCCTCAATGTGAATACTACCAAAACAAAAATTTATTTCAGCTCCTCCAGTAACAATATACAAATGATAACTGATATTCTTTCCTATAAAGTAGGACAGCTGCCTATCAAATATTTGGGGGTGCCTCTCTCTCAGCAAATTACCTCCATTATTCCGAGTGTAATGTTTTGATTCATAGGATACAGTGTAAAGTGAAGGCTTGGCAAGCTAAATTTCTTAGTTTAGCAGGAAGAGCAGAATTAATTCATATAGTTATTACTCCTACAATTTTATACTGGCTATTTGTATATCAAATTCCTGAATTTATGTTAGATAAATTACAAGAAATATGTACTGATTTTTTCTGAGGAAATTCTAAGCACAAGATTGCATGGAATCACCTATGTAAGCCTAGAAATGAAGGAGGCCTGGGTCTAAAACTCTTGACGGACCTTAAAAAAGCTGCTGGCATTAAACTACTCTGGAATTATTTCACAAAGGATAATCTATGGAGTAAATGGATGAAGAGAAGATACTGTTATAATAAACAATTCTGAAACATGCATATAGACAATAATGCCTCATCTAGATGGAAAAGTATGCTTCGATTGAGAACAACAGGTAAACAATTACTGAATAATCTAATCGTAGATGGTACTCATACCTCTTTGTGGTTTGAACCATGGCTTAATTGCAAATGCTTGGTTAACCTTCTCAGCATGCACAAATTTCAAGCAATTGGTAATCAGGCAGATACTAATAACCAGTTGATCCAAGACGCTATGCTGAATCCGTCACTTCACCCAGCAACTAGGGAGGTTGCATCAGAATTCCAAAATATTACTGTCTATCCTAACAGGCAGTCCGATCTGTACGAATTGTGTGATGGTGGAAAATTTTCTCTACATAAAGCATGGGATAAAGTGATAGATAAGGGTGTTTTCAAGCCTGTTTATAGTTTAATTTGGCATTCGAAGAACAGTAAAAAAATGGCATTTGTATCTTACCTTGCAGCATTGGATAGGCTTAGCACAGAAACAAGACTTCATCGATTTGGCATTTTATTGAACAAAACTTGCTCATTATGCCAACAACATGATGAAACTTCCATGCATTTATTTTTTGCATGCGACTACTCAACTTTTATTTGGAGCGCATTAAAGCTTAAGCTAAATTTGCAACCTACTGCTCTTCCTTCCATGGATATGAGGCCAACCTACGTCTTACAACTTTTCGACAGCAAAATCAGATTCAAGACCTTGCCTTTGGTGCTTTCACAACTACTATTTACTTCATTTGGCAAGAGAGAAATGCGTGGTTTTTTCTAATAGATATACATCTTGTGATATTAAGCTATCTCAGATTGATAGGGAAGTTTATTACTTGGTACGAAGGAATGGTAATACAACTTCCAGATCAACCTCAAACGACTTGATACTGCAGCGTTGGGGAATCGAGCTCCTCGATTCAGGCTAGTGGGGGAATGAAGGAGAAGAGGGTTCAAATGTTTGAATAACTGGGTTATGGGCCGTTTGCATTTTATTCGTTTATTTATAAGTTTCCTTCCTTTTTTTTAATTGACATGTAATTTAATTTCCATTAACAGGGGACTTTGTATTGTTAATATGTGGAACTTATATGTACTCTTTTCCCTTGTAAGGTACCCATTAGGGGGATTACAAGGTTTTGATGAGGCAAATAACGGAAGCATATGATTGGTCTTTAATAAAGCTTACCAATTTTCAGTATATATATATATATATATATATATATATATATATATATATATAGAGAGAGAGAGAGAGAGAGAGAGAGGAAAGTAACGCACACACAAACAAATGCCATGAATAAAAAAGAAGAAGAAATCAATGCATGCAAAATAATAAAGTCACATGCATAAGAACATTGAAGAGAGAATGTACATTTGATACATTAATGTTAAAATTGATTGCATGCATAGGAATGGTTAATATTAATATAATCGATTGCAATTAAAGAAAGGCATGCATAGTAATAAAGTTGCATGAAATATCTGCAATGCAAAGTTAATGAGTTAATTGAAATGTATGAAATACATACATTGAGAAGAAGATTAAATGTATTAATAAAAATAAATTAATAAACGAATGCAATAATTTGAATATAATGTGTTAAATACAGTAACAAATCAGTGCATGCAAATTAAAAAAAAGAGGAAGATTATTAATAAATTAATAATAAAGATAGAGCATGCATAAACATGCAATTCAAATTAAAGATGATATATATAAAAAGAGAAGGATAAATTAGAGAAAGTATAATGAGTAATCAATTAATGGATTTAATTGCATGAAAATAAGAAGAGATATGTATATATATGTATATACATAAATGGCGATAAAAAGTTGAACAAATGCGATGCATTAAATAGAAAGAAAATATTGCATTAAAATAATGCATGCAAGGAGGAAATTTTAGAGGAAGTTAAAAACAGTAGAAAGAAAGTTAATGCATTAAATCAAGGAAGAAGTTTAAAAATTTAATGTGAAAGGGGTTTAATTAGAAGCAGTTTAGTGCGAAAGCAGGTTTTATATGAAAGCAGCTTAATCGGGAAGAGTTTAATAAGAAGGGTATTTTAAAAAGAGAAAAGTTGGATGTTAATTGATTTGAGAAAATAAAATATGGAACAAAGTAAAGAATTGTTCGCATAGAAAGGTTTTATATATGCGTAACAGTTGAATGCGAATAAATATGATTTAAATTAAGGATTGCGTGCAAATAAAGAAGTATTCAGTGAACGTGGACTGTTTTCTGGTCTAAATTCGTTGCTGAACGCCTATAAATAAGACCCTAAACGTAGGCTTTTATTCATCTAAAAAAAATGGTGGCAATGGCGGAGCTCTGCTACAACGTAAATTGAATAGCCTATTCTTCTCCAAATCGAATTCAGCAAAGATTAAACATATTCAATGTTTGCTACAACAACAAATCCAACGTGTTCTTCGCAGTAATTTGGATCCATTTCCTTAGATCCACTCATTGTGAGTTCATGTTATTTTTAGATCTAAATATTTAATTAGAAATTATATAAAATTGGATATTGGATCTATGCCTAAAAAAGTTCTATTATGACATAATTATCAGATTTGCCATTATAAGTTCATACTGCCACCGTGTTAAATTTGTCATAATATATCTATTTAGCTTTATGCCTATTTCTGTCTGTTTATTATTGATTCGCTGTTATGCCTATTTTTGATTCTCTTCTCTCCCTCTTTTCCCTTTTTATTTTTATATAGCCAGGCTACGTACCTTCGAGCCTCGGCCTAACGCTGAAATATGCGAACGCACAAAATTGGGAATTGTTGGGCATAAATTAGAACATGTGTAGATATTGGTTTGGGGCATAAATTGGAACATATGTAGATATGAGATTGGGCATAAATTGGAACATGTGTAAATATTGGTATGGGGCGTAAATTGGAACATATGTAAATATGAGATTGGGCATAAATTGGAACATGTGTAAATATTGGTTTGGGGCATAAATTGGAATACATGTAAATATGAAATTGGGCATAAATTGGAACATGTGAAAATATAGGTTTTGGGAATAAATTGGAACATATGTAAATATGAAATTGGGCATAAATTGGAACATGTGTAAATATTGATTTGGGGCATAAACTGGAACATATGTGAATATGAATTTTAGGCATACATTGGAAAAATATGTGAATATGAATTTGGGTATAACTTGTATTGAAATACGTGAATAGGGACTTGGGGTATAAATTGGAAAACATGTGGATTTGGGTTTGGGCATAATATACATATATATATGCCTTGATTTATGACATGGGAAAAATAGCATATGGTGTATAATTAAAAGATGAATTGAAAAGGGCCATAAAAATCTATAATTTGAATAATGAATTGGGCATTGTTGACGTCAAAAGTTGGTCACTAATTACGATCAACCCCCAATCGTGTGAAGAGCACACAAATACTGATTATAAAATGCAGAAAAAGTAAAGAAAACGGGGGAAATGTATAGACTTTTTATAGTGGTTCGTCAAAGACTGTGCCTACGTCCACTTTATATATTATTTTTGCTTTGGATTACAACTACAATGCTTTTTTTGTTTGAAGAAAAGAAAGAAGATGGCTATTTTTCTCTTCCAGAAAAGGTCTCTCTGAAAGGAAGTGGAGGTCCCTTTCCTCTTTACGCTTTGAGGTATTTATAGGTGAAGATGGCGACTTGGGCTATTGTGACGTGGCCCAGCCTTTCTAGGAAGGCTTGGACGCATGGAATCCATTCCTTGGATAAAATAATGGCTGGAAGACTGACTCCACTATTCATATATAGTATCCTCGGAAGTTACGGCTTACGTGGCATCCATGGTGAGGTGTATCAAAAGTAGAGCTCTGTCCGGATCTGGTTGACCGCCTTTTCTTCCTTGAAAGTCGTGCTAAGTATTTGAATAGCTCAGCTGAATATTTCCAGGTAGATCCGAAATATTCGGTCGGTATGCCCTATATGAGAGCGGTTCTCTTGGTCAACTAGGAGAGCGAGTCTTCCGGAGCGAGTTATTGACTTGTTTGAGAAGTGGCTTGGCCCAATATGTGATTACTTCGGACTGATCTTCTGCTGGGCTTCCTAGAGTGCGATCTGTCTAATCTGGCTGGTTGCGCGTTTGGGCTTTGATCTGACCCGTTGCGGCTTTTGCCAAAAAGAGGGCTAACACTTTGTCCCTCAAAATGCATCTACTTCGACAGAGGAAGGTGTGTTCTGAAATATGAATCGAATCACAATCGCTCGAGCAGCTATGGTCGCGTTGAACCATATTAAGGCCATAGAACCGACGACTCCATGTTGTATTAAGGCCAGAAAATCGACGACTGAACTGGGTCGTATTAAGGCCGGAAAACCGACAACTATCGGTAACCGTATTAAGGCCGAGATGATCTCCGTCTTTATGGGAGTTAGTTGCTGCAAAGACAAAAATAAACCGTTCTCGGCTTGGAGAAGGCTAATGATTCGAGCATTTTATTTCACTTGGCTTTGAGGGGTGGCGAGTATTAACCATACTCGGCTTAGAGAGGGCGAGCATTATCCACACTCGGCTTAGTGGCGAGTATTAACCATACTCGGCTTAGGGCAAGTGTTTTTCATGCTCGACTCATGTTAGGTTAATATATCCCGTGAGCAGTAGACGCTCGTGTTACAGATAAAAGGCTAAGCATGATCCATACTCGGTTTAGGATTTTTTCCGTACTCAGCTGGTGGAGTAGGTTTTTTGAAATAGTGGTGGGCTTTCGCATGGACCACATTAAAGGGGACGAGCATCATCCATGCTCGGCTTAGAGTTTCCAAACATGATCCATGTTTGCAAAAGAAAATTCATAGCAGCTAAAGATTTATTACGAAGAAAAGAAATTCTAAGAGGACAATGGTTGATTCCAAAGCTTTGCTAGGAGCTAAATCCTAACCCCATACATGTGTACATTAAGGTGTCTTTTTTTATTGAAAGAAATACATCAGGAAAAAAATCTAATGACGCGAGTGCTAGTCTCAGGGTCCTTTCCGTTTCTAGGAGCTCGTGGATCGACCTGAAGAGCATGAGCAGAAGATCGCGACGGCAAGGCCGGGGCATGATTCTTGACATATTCGGGAAGCTCCCATCACCTGACTCGATCCTCGATGAGATTGCGCAGATGTCGGCATTCATCGGTTCTATGTCCATCGGCCTTATGGAATACGCAATGTTTGCTGGTATCGAGTTCCATCTGGGTTGGTTCTCGTCGAGGTGGTCTCGGAGTAGGAAGGGACCCTCGTATGTCAAGGTAGATATCGAGCAGATAAGAATTGAGTTCGGTGTACTGGTCGTACTTACTTCGATTCAAGGTTGCACGTGATGCTTGCTCTTTTCCGGGGCCTTTCCTCTTCTATTATTTTGGCTGTTGCTGTTGGATGGACCTTGTTGCTTGGCGGCTATGACCTCTAGGCTCTCCATCTCAATGCTGGCATCTTCTTGTAGGAGGAACCGCTCGGCCTCGGAATAGAAATCACCTATATCCTTGGGGGGATCTCTGGTCAAAGAGATCGAGAATTCTGACCGGTTCTGAACTCCTGCAATGGCGGCCATAAGTACCATCAATGGCTCGGGCTAATCGACTCATGCTACTGCCGCGTTGAACCTTTCGAGGAAGGATCTGAGCATTTCTCCTGATCGCTTCTTGATGGTGGATAAGAACATAACACTCTTTGGTCGGGAGATATGTATCCTGAATTGCTCGATGAAGCGGGTGACTAGCGTGTTTCAGTTGCCGATTGACTCCGTTATTAGCTGTCGAAACCACATTCTGGCTACGTCTGTGAGAAAGAACGGGAAGCACTTAGCCATGATGTTGGTCGATGCGCCAAGTACTTCCGTATGTCGGATGTATCGCATGAGGTGGATGGTTGGTTCAGTGCGACCACTGTATGGTTCGATATTTGGGAACTTGAAGTCCGGAGGGTTTCGGGAGTTTCTGATTTCCCTGGTAAAGGGGCTGCGATTAACATTGTTTATGTCTTGCTGCAAGGAAGTGCCCTGAGTGAAACGTCGGATGGTGCTTGCACGCTGGCTTCCGTCTGCGAGGAGTCGTTTTCATGAATTTAGCTCAGCATTCGGAAGAGCTTCAGTGCGAGGATCTGGAAAAAGCATGCTCGGAAGTGCGGCCATTGGCTGGGCCCGTCCTCTGAGAGTTGAGCGAAGGTGTGAGGGAAGGTGAGCCCCAGTAGGTGGTTCTGGGAAGAATGGCCCTCTTGAACCTGATGAGTATTGGGTCCAGCCGTACCCATGACAGAGGGTCTAGGCTGATCCGGCACAGCATGTGATGTTTGGAGCTCGGGGGTGCCCCGGTAGGAGCGAGGTTAGGAGTGTCTATGTTAGTGTTTTCTTCTGCCATAGTGAGGACCGGTATGGTAGGGTGTTCTCCCTGGTTCGAAGGGAAGGCTGCACCAGCTCTTCATTGAAGGGGAAGAGTGGTTAGATCGATCTATGGTAAGATTCCGGACTGTGATGGGAATGGCATTGATTCTGATGGGCCCAGTGATCACTCAACTGGTTCGAGAGGTCGAGCTGTTTCCAAGAGCAGAGGCAAAGTGGCCAGACGACCTAGATCTTGATCGCCGGCCTCCTGCAAATCTGCAGCTACGGCCACGTTGGTCGCTGGAAGCGATACTCCTGGCTGTAATTGATTGGTTGGTGGGACCAAACCAGGATTAAATAAAGGTGTAGCCTGATCCGTGGCCTGATTCTGTGCAGACCGAAGATCAGTTGTTGCCCCAGTCCCGACCGGTGGAGTAATTGTGTTGAAGCGTTCAATCCTGTCTCCAGTCGACCGATAAGGTGATCCATCAACTGCTGCTGTCGTTCGAGAAGTTTACCCTAAGATGTCATATGGTCTCTGAACACGACCATGATTTTATCCATGTCATCCCGGGTAGGAAATCGAGACATATCTTCATGAGAGGAAGCCTCGTGGCTTGCTTATGTAGCATTAGTAACGGCTGCGTTGGTGTTCGCGGGACGAGAGGATGTTGGATCTTTCTTTTGCTTGATCCAGCGACCGCAAGTGTTGAATCTAATGTGTGAGGTCTAAACGTACAAATCCAAGACATGCTCAGACACGAGGTTAAGCCCAATTTGTGGAATAAGTCTGCCCAGACCTGCCTGGTATATCCAGCATCCACAAATGGCAGGCTCAATGTGGGAGGTCTAGCATATTGTAACTATAAATGAAAATATGATAATAAATCTTGAATATTTAACCTGGTTGAATCCATAGGGATTGTATGAATATAAACTAAAGTTAGGGTTAAGTAAAATTGGTTGAATAGTTGGTGGGTTAAGTAAATTTGAGAGGGCGGGTAATATTTACATATAGGCCCATAAACTTAACCCGATAAGGTTATGTAATTAAAGACACCTAGTGGTATACATAACCGGTAGAAATAATAAAGTTATTTAATTAAAGACACCTTTTATGGTAAGCATAACTTGTATAAATGATAGAATTTAGATATGCATAATAACCTGCTAAGTAGAACATGTTATGGTAACCAAACAGGAATATAAAGAGATTGTGGATCACAGACCTTGGACCACAATCTAAAGAATAACATGTTGTGGGCTTATTAATAAATTTAAATGGGTTAAGTTATATAACTGAAATTATTAAGCAAGAGGAACATGGTAACTTGATTAAGAATTCAATATGAATGGGAAATGGAAACTTGATGAGGTAAGGCAAGCGCGTAAAAGAATGATTAGACATAGGGTCTAACAACATATTAAAGTGAGGCGCTTGGACCAGTCCGCATGTTTGAGGGTGCATAACCCAAAGGGGTAGATCATCATGGTGTTATAAGGCACGAGGGGGAGCACACATTCATCTGATTGTTTTGACAGATCCAAAGGACTGGAAGGGGAAGCTTGCAGCTTTCTGAGGTATGTAAGGTGCTCCTAGTAGTCCATTGTGTGGTGGCAGATGTTTTAGGCGGTGCACGCAGAAGTTGGGTCTGCGTGCAACTACTAGGTGGGTGGGCATTGACTGCAGATGTAGCTATGCAATCAGAATGCTGTGACGCGGTGACACCAAGGTGATTTGGCGGTTGCCTCAATGTGGAGGCGAAGGGTTGCAACCAACAAGGACAGTAGATCGTCGGATACCCGTCATCGGCAGCCAGTGGGATGCGGAAAGACTAGAGCTAAAACCAATAGACCATTCACCCTTCATTATCGGGGTACGGTGGTTGAGGGAAGACACCAAATGGATGTTTAGATTGCTTTCTTTAGGGGCAGTCGTTTAGCTCTTGTAGTCTTTACTAGTTGAGGGAGGGGCCGGGGTGGGGCCATAGCCACAGTGAAAACAAACCTTAGGAATATCCACTACAAGAAAAATACCTTATTATAGCGTTTAAAAAACGCTATAAAAGGATACGATGGCGTTTTTATAAACGCTGTATATCAGCATGTTGTAATATGTCAAGGGTCTATAATTGCAAATTAGTAATCGCTATAAAAAACATGCTATAAATGATGTTACTCATAGCGTTTCAGAATTGCTATTAAATGGACTGTTCATAACATACAAATTCCTATCTATAGCATTTGTTGCTTGCTATTTATAGCAACTATAAACGTTGTAGATAAACATTGCATGATTATTATAGCAAATATAGACGCTGTAGAAATATCATAACTTGATTATTATAGCAACCATAAACGCTATAGAAACACCATAGAAAATTTAATTTAGTATTTTATAGCATTATTTACTTGCCATTAAAGTTGTTTAATCATTATGGAATATTTTTATTGCATTAACGTAGTGCTATAGTATGTATAGCCATTATTAAAGTATTTCATGCACAATATTAAGCATGTAAATATATATAATCAAAAGTATGTCATACAAAGTTCGAAGCATATAAATATTTATAATCAAAAGTATGTCATACAAAGTTCGAAGCATAAAAACATTTATGATAAAAAATAACAGTTCTTACAATCATTGCTAACCAAAACAATACATACTAAAAAGAACAATCCATATAACCATAGCTAATCAAAACGATACATAGTAAAAGTAAAGATGTATGAACATCAATGCAAAATACATTTGAAGGAGAATGAGTGCAACAACATATTTTTTTCGTGCCTTACACCATAGCGTAACACCTAGAGCATCAAACGACGCCTATCAAAAAAAAACATCTGTTTATTAGTCATAAAATGTAAACCTAAACTATCATGAATAGCAAAAAACATGTCTATTGGTCATAAAATGTAAACATAAAGTATCATTAACTGCAAAATAGGGAGGAAAGTAAATGCGACAAACAAAGACAATACTCAAAAGTGAACTAATATATGTATGTTGTAGAAGCAATTTGATATTTTATTAGATGTGCTTACATAAATGGGTTTTCAGCATACATAAGATGTATATGTCTGTCTGGGGCGTGAATTACCCAAGGAAAAACTAAATTTTAGCATACATAAACTTAGTTCAATTATATAAACTAATTAAATATACTTAGTTAACTTTATAAAATTTAGTTAACATACGGAAACAATATCAATAACATACGGAATTTCTTGAAATGAACGTATATTTTGTTTTAAATACTTTATTTAACAATTACATGTCTATTGTTAATATGTTATAAGCTTATTAATTTTTATAAAACTTAACTAAATTTTATAAACTTATATAATTTAAGAAAATAGTTGTTTATTTAAGCATTTGAAAACTTAATTAACTTAGTTACTTTATTATTATTATAAATTTAGTTAAATTTATGAACTCAGTTAATTTTTATTAAACTTAGTTAACTTGGTTAATTTTTATAAAAAATTAAATAAATTTGATTAAACTTACTCAATATTTATAACAATTTATCAAAGATTTCAAAATAGAGAACAATATACTATTCATATTATATTTTTAGTTAAATATTTATAACATTAGTTTATAATTTTATTATTATTATTAATATTGTTATATTATATTATTATATCATTTATATTATAATATTATTACATATTTACTTTTGTATACTTTTAGTAAATTTTGTAAATCTCGATTAAATTTGTAAAATATTTCTAAATTAAGTTTATAAATTTATTATTATTATTATTATTATATTACTATAATTTCTACTACATTATATTATTATTTATTAATTTTAATATACCTTTAGTTAAATTTTATAAAACTCTTTTACCTTAGTAAAATTTTATATATGTTTAGTTAAATTTCACAAACTCACTTAACTTAGTTAAATATTTATAAAATTAGTTTATAAATTTATTATTGCTATATTACTATTGTTGTAATATTACTATTAATATATTATTATTATTTACTAATTTTTATATACCTTTAGTTAAAGTATATAAAGCTCAATTAATTTAATTAAATATTTATATAATTAGTTTATAAATTTATTATTATTATTATATTACAATCATTATTTTATTATTTTTATATATCTTTAGGTAAATTTTATAGAACTCAATTAACTTAGTTAAATATTCATAAGATTAGTTTATAAAATTATTATTATTGTATTATAATATCATACTATTAGTTAGATATTTATAAGATTAGTTTGTAAATTTATTATTATTATTAGATTAGATTAGATCAAACAGCTGTATATATAATATAGATGAATTAGCATGGTTATTTTTTAGGTAAAATAGATAACCAAATAAAAGATCGGTAAATAAATAAAACTTGTAAAATAAAATATATATTTCATTCAGCATTATTGAGAGCTGCTAGTGCTTAAATGCCTTATTGCTTAAGTGACTTAAAGTTCATAATGCAATAGGTAAAACATACCAAATAACTTTGTTAGAATCTCCTCCATCCCTTACAATCCCCTACATCACCTTCAATCATCTACAAATACACACTAACTCAACTTGCCTAAGCATTGCCTTCACCCAGTTACATAATGCAAACATCATCCATCTTCCAAATTCTCCCTACCATACTGCACCTGAAATCACCAGGAAACAGCAACCAGCAACACCATTCACTCCACCTGATCATAGATCATAGATAATAGAGGAACCTAAGACAGAGTTTACCTCAGTTGTTGCTGACAAGCACTAGCCCCTCTTGGATAGATTCCTTGGAGTGTAATAGTTGCAAGAATGTTTTGTCTTTTAAAAATAAAAATAACAACAAAAACAATAAAGCTAAACTGGCCAAAATATTTTAACAACTTACTTACGGAACTGGCCTTCAAATATCATGATCAATTGCACTTCCTGTTATAGGAAGTACATGCGGCACTGGTTGTAAGGGTAGTGTCAAGTAGCACCTCAATATATATGGAAAAGCCGAATTTAAAGCCTACATAAAGTAAAGCATGATTTGATAATTGAAATATATGATATCAGAGAGACAAATCGAAAAACTATATCAGTTTAAAAGGGTCTCTACCATTTATAAAGTCCTAGTCCAACAACAAGCCAATCAAATGTCCTTGCATGTTCATTCTAGGTTCCTCCGTTTCACTAGTCATCCCAAAGAGTTATCATCAGAAAGAAGCATATCAGGAATTCCATTTTTAGGCACGTTCATTTCTCGACAATAGGTAATGAGTTTGCTGAAGATAAACAACCTCTGTATAGATTGATGAAGCAAGATATGTGTGTTCTATCAAACAATAAAAGCTCTGATGCATTAACTTCTCGTGTTATTGAGTTGGTTAAGAATTTTGATAAAATGGATGCAAGCAAGGTTACTGCAACTACAGATTCTCAAAAGATTTAAGCTTGGGTAGTTTGGACAAACTATAGTTTGTGATGGCCTCTGAGCAAGAGTTTTCCATTGAAATTCCTAATGACAAGGCTGACAAAACTAACTTCTTGTGCCAAAGTCGTCCAATATATGAAAGCTGCTGCTACTACGCAAAATTTCTAGCACTTTTCATTCAATACCTGGTTCGGTTAACTTGGTCGATTCATGAAAGAAAAAGAAATACAGGTACTGGCTTTACAAAATATATTTCTTTAGGCTTCGCATGGAATGCATGAATTTATCATTTAAATTTTTTTAATTTTCCTCAACATATTTTGTCTTTCTCAAGCAAGGAGCGTTGTTGCAAGCTTTTGTTTAATTAACAATGGTGCTTAATTTATGCTATAAGTGGTCTATAAAAAAAAAAAAAAAAAAGAACAAAGAAACAAGCCAATCAAACCATTCATGCCCAGGAACAACATTGTGTTGCATTTATTCATCTATGGCTTTTATTTATCTATGCCCAGGAACATGACATTTTAAATGTCTATAATGCAAACAATTTCTAACGGTTAAGTTAGGAGACTAAAATAAATAGAATGGCAAACAGAATTACTAGAAATGCTATCATCATCGATTGCCCTTTTAAGCTTTCCTTCTTCATGACCATGGCCACTTTTTTGGAATAAAATCCAAATGATTTGAGGTGGATTCCATGTCCATGCTCAGTTCATCTAAAAGCTTTTCCTGTCCAACAAGCTCTTCATGTATTGTCAGGCCGACACCTCCAATTCTTTGAATAATTGCACTGAGCTCATCTTACTCATCTCGTTGCCTTATCAGAAGCATCTGCTTATCCAATTCTGAAGAGATAAAATCATCAATGTCCTGTGCTTGGATATGTTAGAAGAGCATAAACAAACATATAATATTACCTCACCTCTTATCATATATGGTCTGAAACAAAGCTAGCATCTATATTCCTCCAACAGAGCCTGCTAAATATGTATTAATGTTGAGATGCAAATAAAAAATAAAACAAATAGGTTGGACTTAGGCTCGTATATCATTACTCTCATAATGGCATACTATCAAATACACCTTAATGTTATGTGCAATGAAGTGTAAGTAAGCAAAGGCAAGTATATTAAGGAATACATTCTTTTTTGTACAAGTACAAAGATATTTAGATTGCCGCCAACATCGTTTATTTCCACATTTACGTAGTTCCACTATAAAAATTATATCTTGAATTCATACATGGTGTTTCAAATTATCACAATTCTATATTTGAACCACAAAGTCAGGGTGAATTCAAAATATCATCTTTAAAATGTCAGTATGTAAATTTGAAAGTAGACAGCCAAAAATCATCATAAAATCTACTGTAACTCTACATACCATTGTAAAAATATCATTTCTTGACTGGACTAAGAGAATAAACACTCATAAGTGGGAAAGGGTGATGGAGACCAAGCACAATTGCTAGAAGCCTGCAAATTGGTTAGAGGTTTAAAAAAAAAGACAGCCAAAAAGTAAAGGTAAATTTGATACAAAACCAACACAAAAAGATTTAGACAAACACTTGTAAACCTTCGTAACACGAACAGATTTAGAAGAATGCTTGGGTAGTTAAATAAAATGGGATCAAGTCCTCCTCTGAGTCTGTAAGAATCAAAACCGCAATTAATGGATCATGTTGAGCATCGAACAAAATAAATCAAAAGTTTGAGGATGGGGTTTGTTAGCAATCTGATTAGCAAAATTTTCTATTTGAACATGATTGCTGCTGTTCCACTTCCATGGCACTCATTTGTGTACTCTAACCAATGAAATCTACCAGACAGCAGTTCAAAATTCAGCAGCCAACAAAAAATTTCCTTGTAGATTATTGAGACTGATTTCATAAAGATTTAAGGTATAAGTAGATCAGAATAGATTTAGGGATCTCAATCTTTAAAAAGTGACATTGAAATGTTAAATAGACTGAAGTTGGTTTGATACGACAAGGCTACAAAAAAAGCCCCTGCCGCTGCAACAGTGATGAAACTGATGAAGAGCGATCAAAGATGCAGTGCACTTTCTAATTCTAACCTCAGATGATGTCAACATATTACTCGTTGTTCTAGTCTAGATTGCAGCGCACTTTCTAATTCTATTCTTATGAAGAACACAACAAAGATGCCAAGAAAACGAAACAATAGTGTCACATCTAAATAAAATTTGAAACTTGAATATCATTTTAAAGAATAATGGCATAATGAGGTGCTTGTGACCTACTAATTTCTGGCAACTAGCATACTTCCTTGCTTATGAAGAAAATCCAAGACCAACGATCTTATATTTAATAAGAAACCAATATGGAATGTTTCTCGGTAGCATTTCTTACAATTTAAGCAAAACAGTGAAGCACCCGGACATCTCCATTCTCCCATCCACCATGAGAAATACTCAGCCCAGGCATTGAAGAATAAAGAACTAACCAGTCCCTGAGAAATAAACAAACTTAACGATGGGGTGGAATATGAGATGAAACTAAGCTAGTTAAAATGTAAATATCATTTAGACACAAGTGTTGTGTCAACTGTATTAATATTGATATAAACCAAAGCTGTACTACAAACCAAGTAGGAACGTTGTGGACAAAAGTGGTGTAAACTGATGTAGTTGCACTGATCGGCTTGATCCGAGCTGTTAACACAATGTAAACATATATGCTTACACATATACTAGCTGAATGTTTGTATATATATACAGTACCGACAAATATATCATTGAGTAATGCATAAGGTCACCAAGTATGAGCTGTTATATCACTACATCGTTGTATCGCTTAATATATACACAGCAGGATGTAAATGGATTACAGAATGCCTTTCCATAAAACTTCAATACAAATACACATCAATCCATCATCCCAAAAATATATAATTGACACATACTGAAATGAAGCAAAACTTTAAAATTAATCCACTTAAAGAATGTAAAGTTTCACAAATAGTCGTAAATTTCTTTATCTATAAACCATGTCAATATATAGCAGCGTGATAAATTTTTGGATTTATAAGCCTACCAATGAATTCGTCATCTTTATTTTTACAACATTGTATAATGAGATACTTATTGACTTCATATTTTTATGGAAGTAATAAACAGCAACGATACGCTCCTATTCGATTGATTAAACATTATGTTGAATTGCAAGGAAGAAATTAATGAATCAGCCAAGTACGATACTTCTGAAAAAATTAGGTACCTGTACCAACATTGATCTCTACTCTTTGGCCATTTAATAGGTGGTTTGCAAGCAGGTGGAGGAGGTGCTAAACATTTCCTCCTATCAAATAGTTGTGGGAAATGCCTATCCATAAAACTCAGTCTGCAGTTTCCATATCTTCTCCATTTCAATGAAATATTTATGTATTATGCTTAGAAGAGTGTAGTTTCTTAAAGGAGCAAGATTATTTATGATGAGATTTTAATATCCAACGCCTAAACAGAATAAAACAATATAACTGTGTTATTGACAAGATGACATAAGGATAAACTGATCTAATATTTCTATAAAATTTGTTAATTATTTAAGGAGAAAAAATGCATAGCAATACAATGAAATAATTCCCCTAGCACTAAGACATGTGAGACATACGACTAGCATTTAGCGAACATCTCTTGAACGCAACTGAAGCACATTCAGTAATTGAATGTGCAGTAACTTTAGGCAGTTGGAACAAAACCGAACAAACGAAATAATCTATAACATTTTTTAAGAATATAATATGAGATTTAACATAGTATTCTTTAGATCATATGATGTACATACATATACTAAACAATGGATATCTAATATATATTCAATATTTATTTTACTGATTTATATCTTTGAAAATTCGGTATCAAACATATTATTTTGGGCCTTCTAAATAGTGGAGAAAAAAAAGATTATTATCAGTAGAAGATTTTTCATGACTGAAGAGCTGTTTCGCTTGGTTAACCTAAACTTCAACACATTGTATGATATAATATACAAAAAAGAGCAGCAAAATACTGTGGTTCTTATTATTAAAAAAGGGTCAAATATAATAAACTAATTCACATTACAACCTTTAGGTCTGTGCATGGTGTATAATCTTGATAGTCAATGCCACACTCAGGAAAATTTTGAGAACTTATCTGAAGTGTTGATTCTGTAGATTCTTTTTTGGTATAGTTAACAGATCTAGCATCTGGATTAACTTTTGTAAAGACCATATCAGAGCAATGAATTCTTCAAAGATAAATGAAATCACACACGGTATTGGAAAAATAAATGGAAACCCTATATTTTTTCTTAGGGTAAGGCCCCGGTTTGTCTTCCTTGCCCTTCATCTTATCAGTTCACTATGGTGCCCTGAGAAAGAAAAAAAAATGTTCAGGTAACATGATAGCACTTGTACATACGTGAATCACGAAACTGAGGTTCATGAGATCAAATGAACTCTGAAAACAAAACTACTAAAATAGCTCCTACTAAAATAACTTGAAGTTCAACCACCACAACACAGAGTAAGTAACATGGACGAGAAAGCCCTAAACCTAACTGGAATTATATGTGCAACACCATTGACAGTAACAAAAGTAGAATACTTAATGATGTGGAATCCTAAGGTTTGGGGTATCAATATTTTAGCTTATGAGTTTCAGTTTATCTCATGTTGCTTACAAATTAAATGTTAGTGGTTTGAAACTGAATTTTACAGCTATCTCCATTTTTACGCACACCAACAAGCAGAACTGGCCTATGGGATCATTTGCAGTTCCCATGTAATAACTCAATTATCTCTTGGTTAGTTGCTATTGATTTAAACTATGTTATCTAAAACACCGATAAGATGAGGCTTAAAAACTCAAATAAAAATGTCGCTTTTCGCTATAATAATAACGAATGTGGAGTTAATCGGTACAACAATGTTATTAACAGCGCCCGGAACATTTCAACCATTAGTGACCCACTTTTCAAATGGCTTTATAAACTAAAAAAAAGGATGTCAAGAAAAACGGAATAAAGGAAATACCAATATTCATGACATGGCAGAATAGATTAGAGCCAAAAACAGTGTTCTGTATTTTCAGCTTTTAGCAGATCCTTGCAACAAGGAGTTAATTCAGCATTACAAAGATGGTTTATTTGAACTGGAGCGATTAGCGCACACCCAAGCTATAGAGAATATGCTTATATCTGCATTTTTGGACCATCGTCATTATATTTTCAACAACTTAAAACATTCGTTTTGACTTCCTGCATGATCTTCTACACGAAATTGAGTTATCCTTGACCCAATTATGTATCAATTATATATGTCTGAGAAATATTGTCAATTTATGCTTAAATACTCATATATATTAATCATATACATTTGGAATCTTTTTGTGATTTTTTTTTGAAAATCATTATATCTTTGAACTCAAATCTATGCAATTGAGACTATATATACAAAATTATATAAATATACTTGAAACTAGGCACCCTCATATTTCCAAAAGTCTGGTGCACATGACAGCAATAAGTTTTGAAATCTCCGTGCTTGAAACTATATGCATACCCTGACATTATAACATATTTATTTATATTTGCAGGTCATATACGAGAGTTGATATACTCAAGAATCAAGCATGTGAAACCTCTCATTGAAAACACATATGCACTGAAATCTGTTACCCTCTGCGGAAAACATTTCTAAAATTATATGAAGGCTTGCACTCTAAACTGCTATATTGAGTTTGTCCATGACTCATACATGAGAACTATATACGTGATTAAAGTTTTATGTACTCATTCATATATCATATATTTTATATAATTCAAAGGATCATGCATATAACTTAAAATCAAAAATATTAAAACAGATCTGAGTGTATCTAGAAAATTTCAATATGTCCCACCCATTGTAACATCCAAAATTTCATTCTTTTGAGGAAAAATATGTGTTACCTTCAAACTTTTTAGAACATAGAATTCGAAATTCTTTTGAAATGGGGCTTGACAATTTAAAACTGATATAGGATAATAATTTTATATTGGATCATCAAAGCAAAATTTGAGCATAAGTTGACATATAATTATTGATTAAATTCACTGTGCACAAATTTCATCAATTTTATATTAATTTTAGAAAGTACCAGCTCCTATTTTCATCCTACCATAAAATAACAAACACAATTAGCTTATGAATCATGTTACTGTAATTTTGACAAAATTCAACTCATAATCCTAAACCATATTTGTGCACTCTAAACTTCAGCAGTTCTTCTCGATACTGTGCTGATGTAAAAGTTCTGTTGCTGGTTTATATCCATAGAACAACCTAATAACTTCATAATTCTATTGTTGTATAAAAATGTTCCAGGTTACTAGACGCGCACACTAACAATGGCACAAGACATAAAGAAAATTCACAAGGATTCATATGCTATGTAAAACACACATTTGCCAACACTATTTTCCCATTTTTCAGTTCAGAAATAGTTACCGTGGCATAAAGCTTTATCCAATGCCTTAAGTGCATTATCGTACGATACAAAACCCATACAGTAAAGGCTTATTACATAACCAAAATTTTGGCACCAATAAGATGCACACGTGCAAAAATAAATACAGTTTATAATACCTACCTTAAGCAGGGTGAGAGCACATATTTATGTATAAACCATACCAATATATAACAATGCCATAAATTTATGGTTTCGTAAGTCCTTTTACAAAGGAACTCTAAAATAAACTGAAAATCATATAATTACCTCATGATATATACAATCCATTTAGAAGCTTGTTTGCAGTCTTCGTCAGTTCACAATCCATTGAGATATCTGGTGGAACAAAAAAACAAAAAAAGAATGATCGAATTCATCTCAGATTATATATAAAATCACAAAATAGCAAGGTGCATGAAATAAAACATGAATGCTTAATTATTCTGTGACACATAGCTGCGGGACCTAATTATACCTTCAAAATGGCAAAGAAATCTATAAAGAGGGGTACATCTGCTAAAGACAATAATCATTTCTATTGTGCTATTGACAATTAAAATAGGTAACCTGGCACCTCAATATCACTGACTTGTTTGGGACACTTTGGTAATATAAGATATAATATCCCGATCCATATATTCTTCTTAGAATAAGAATTTTTTTACCGTTCGTTGTTCTTTTCTCTAGCAAAGTAATTACTCTTACAAAAGAATCAATCAATGAGTGATGCTCAGATAATGTTCTTAGTACGTTATAAACTGCGACACAAGATATAAACAAACGAACTGAAGCCAACCAACTGAAGTGAACAAGAACAACCTAAAATCGATTTTGCAGTTTTAATGATCGCTCAATGATTTCAAGAAGAAGAAGAAAATCGAGCTTGTTGTTATACCTAGAATCGAGTTCAACATCCCTTGAAACAATCGCTCTCCACCATCGTCTTCGAGATCGAGGAAGGTACGTTGACAATCGCACATGAGCCTCTGCGAACCAGGGATTGAATTTCGACATGAGGGAATGGCTATTGAAGAGAGTCGGTGAGTGCAGAGGTGATTTGGGGGGAATGAATTGGCGAGCGGAGAATGAAATGAGAAGGAAATTTTAGCGGCACAGAAATATTGGAGGGAAGCGTGAAATCTTGTCCGCCAAATTTTTAGGTCATTGTTTACTATTGCGTTCCCCTAAGCTCTATTTTACCACTTAGAGCTATATTTTATTTCTAAATATTGATTAGTATATTTAACAATAGCAAGTTAAAATTTCGTGCAATCCTTGCTGCTATTAATAGAACATTTTCTTGTAGTGATCTGTAGAGGCTCTTAAAGACGGGCCTGTACAAGTATGGAAAAGCTCCCTACCGAGTTCCGTGTTTCTTGTATCGCCCTGCCATAGAACTCGGTGCACATTAGAGAACATGCGACTGAGGCATCGAGCTATAGTTACAGTACATACGTGGGATAGTCTAGATACATGCATGACTGCTCTGGGTGATGTATCGTAGACTTGAGGGCATTACTCCGGAATTAAATCTGATTCAAACGACGGTGGCAGTTCGTACTCTTACGTAGCATAGTTATAACATGTGGAACGTAACATTGTTATATAGAGATCCATACGTCACTCCGGCTTAGGATGAGGGACTGCGTACTTTCCTGTAGTATTACGAGGGAGACTGTGCGACTGGGGTACCATGGGGTGTACCTCAATATTAAGGGGTAGCTACATATATGCCATATTATGTTAATCCATAGGGAAGTAAATGGGTATCATGTGTAAGCGTTGAGTGTAGTTAACCCAAGTAACCTAACAATCAAGAAAATGTAATGGAATGGTATTTGTAGGGATCATTCTGTTCCTGATATACTAGTATTGGTGCGGTGCAGAGAAACATATTTAAGAAGCGCAATATATTCTATTCAAACTTATCTTGATCAGTTCACACTTGTCCTTGTTGTTGTTATCTTGTTCTTCCAGTTTTTATATACCTGCCATGTTACTTTTATTTATTTATTTATACTTAAAAGTAACTGGACTCACAAGACTTTATGTCTGACCCTTTTTGTTTCCTCTTCACTCTCTTCCGTTTCCCCCCAGGTTGTCAGGGTGGGAATTCTTAGAGTTGATATGGATTCTTTCAGCTTAGCTTGGATTTTGGATATTGATGTACCGCTTTGACTTCTTGTCAACTCTCTTATGGCTTCGCATGGGAAATATGGTTTTATGCTTTTGTACTCTGATATTTTTGGCAAGACAGATTATTAAGGTAATTGGTTACTTCAAACTTATTATGTAAACTCAGTATTTGGAACCATGAAGTTTTGATTTAAATAAAGTTTTTAATTCCGCTGCTATTTTACATGTCTGTCTTGTGATATTATGTTCTTATTTACCTATAACGCTTCACGAAACTTAATGCATTCTATATAGAGTGACATTAACGGACGTGGGGTGCCACAACTAAATTCTAAAAAAGCTTAAAAGAACTTAAAAAGATATAACATAAAATCTTTTTATAAAATTTCACATTCAATTGTCTTTTCATTTACTCTCTGTTACTGATATTATGTTTGCACTTTTCTTTTCTCAAGAAATATAATGATTGTTGACTGATTATATGTAACGAGCTATTGAAATTATATGTTGATTTATATCTTTTGAATGTTGTAATTAGCTATTGAAATTATATGTATATTTATAGGTTCGTTATGTAATTTTTTTGAAATTATATGTTGATTTATGAATAGTTTTGTTAAATTTTACAAAAATGATAAAATATTTTATTTTTTGAATGTTGTAATTAGCTATTGCCTAGTTGCTTCTATCTATTGAATGATACTTACAGACTTTAATGAATAAATTTGATGGTACCTAAAACTTGCGCATTAATCTCGGTTCTTAAGCCAGCCACGAAAAACAAACGTGTAAGGTATCATTTTAATGGACAAAAATAAGATGCGTTCTTGTTTTTTGAATAGTAAAAACCAATGATTTTACAATAGAAAACTGTATACAATAGAAACAATGTATATTAAGTTGGACAACTTACCAGTGGAGAAACATGAAGGATATACAATAGATGTAATTAGCTATTGCCTATTTCCTAAAAACAATTATTTATTTTTAGTTGTTATTTGGTATGCACTGTCATCAGCTTTGTGAAAAACATAAATGCATGTATCTTTTTTCATTATGCTATATAGTATTTGCTTTTTGTTTTGATTTTGTTGGTGTGTGTGGATAGTTGCCAGATTTTGTTCCTAAATGCTCATTGTTCCATCAGCTTGCAAATTGAAATAAGATTAATGAGGAGAAACTAGGTAATTACAATAAGGAAAACCTAGGCGATTGCTATAAGAAAAACTAGGCTATTATTGTAAGAGAAACTAGGTGATTGTCGTAAGGCAAGACTAAATGATTGTTTGGAAACTGCATGAAAAAGTATGTAATTATTGTAAGGAGAAATCGTTTATTTCGCAAAGGTGAAAGCATGGTTCTGGAATCTGCATGACAATACTTGATCGGGGATATATAATGACGAAAACATTTTGTAATACTTTTAAAAGTTGCATTATTTTTCTTTATTTGCATATAATCTCAAGCAGTAGCCACATATCTTTTTCATGATGCACACAAGATTTAATATTTTGCATTATTTTTCCAAAGTTTGAATTCCGAAAAAGATATATAGTTATATCTTTTTCTGAAAAGTTGGTAAAATGCATCTGTCACGTAGTATTTTATGTAATTAGTTGCTAATTAAGATTAGATATTGCAAAACATTTTTATAAACGCATTTATTTGTTTACATATTTAATTGCAGGTGTGATTCGTCTGTAATGGTTGTGTTATTTGTTTAAATGATTGTTAATAGAGCAGTAGTTGCAGATTTGGAGATTGGAATGTAGCAGTTTAGGGTAAGATGTATGCTTCTTGTGCTTCATTCTATTCTCAGTATTATCAGTTGTGCACTGAATACCTTTATTACTTAGGTGAGGAGTTTCTTCTATAATTCAAAGAAGGATTAGCCAATATTGGTAACTCCGATGAAATGGCTGATATTGTACGGTTGGATTTCAGCAACCAGTGGTTCACTTTAATGCATTTTAGTAGTCCATTTATCATTAGGAATATTTAAGAACTGGCAGACCATGTAAGTATTTGATCATTTGATGTTTAAATTTTCACTTTAATGCATTTTATACATGCATGTAGAGTAGCATGTTCATGAACTGGATTTTCTTATGTTAATCAGCTAAATCAAGAATATATATGTCTGAAACATACTTTCATCGCAGTTTGTACGGGTTTCTAGGAAAGCATATTGTAACTTGCCTTTTGGTGTGGCAAATGGAAAGCAAATGGTAATTTCAATAGCTGATGATATTCTCTAGTGTTGGGCTTGTGTTTAGAACATTGCTAGAACTATATTGTTTGATGTGAAGACTGGAAGTAACCTTATGGTGTGGCCGGTAGTGGAGCTGGAAGTAATTAGAACTTCAGGCAAAGATTTAATGGAGTTGCACTAGAACCAAGCCATCTTGATGTCGGCGGCGTTTTTATTTTATATAAAAAGATAAAAGAACTTATCTTTTATACAAAATAACACTAGAAGTTGTCATAACAAGTTACATCTTTTGACTATAAGTGTAGACTCATACTAAGCTGTATATATTGACACTTTTATAGTGTATTTTGCTGCAGTTCCAGTATTATGTATATGGGTTGATTCAAGTCCCATGATATATTTGAGACAACCCGAAATCCCTTTCAAACGGAAACAAGGGTCATCTTTGGAATATAACACAGAAATATATAATAGCAGAACAGAATTAAATAAATACACCAGATAATGAACAATAGAATATACTGGATAAAAGTAATCATCAGAGTTACACAGTATACAGGATCTTACTTAGTACAAGTACAGTTCAGCTATACATAAATGTCTACAGCGGAAATAAACAAAATATGTACAATAGGAGCTGAACAGCATAAAATGAAATAAATGATAGAAACCATCTTCAGCTCCGGCTATCCAGAAAGAAAACCAGCTAAACCTGAATACAAGGCTGCCCGTATGGAAAAAGGGGCACCCGAGTTTGAGAGTGAAACAAACTACGAGTCAGTCATGGGACTGGTATGAGAAATCCACTCAACACATATATAATTAGCTAATCACAGGACCACGCCACTTTCGTGGAACGGGTTTACTCCATTGGATTGCCAGTGCTTTAAAACAAATCTTTCTTTTGAACATCGCTATGTTTTTTTATAAAAATGAAGCCATTATAAGACTCGGTTCCCATCACACAATGCAACGCAAACCGGAGGATAGAGTTTTACCTTATAATGGCCAAAATATGCTTGATACGAATAAAATGAAGGCATTTGATATTATTACTAGTGTTTATATGTTTTGAAAACAATTTCAAATCATAACTATCAATCATAGACGACATGAGCGTCCCATGCCACTATGTCGCCAAAAGATAGTCCTTACCGAATTCGAGACGCTCTAGCCCGTGTCCCAGGCAAGTACTCAGTCAAGCCTTTGGATTGTAACACCCCACTCCCGCTATAGTCACTCACTAAGGGAATGCCATAGCATCGGTGGAGTATTTTAGTGAATATAGAACAGAAAAATTACAACAAGACAGATATAAATAGCACTTGAAATTTTAAAACATCATCTCATAACAGCGGAAGTAAAACATGTCTGGTTACATCATAAAACCACAATAAAAGTTAGGTACAATATCCATCAAAATAAAGAAGTACATAATCCCACTCTCATACAATAGCCAAAACAAAAGAAAAGATAACTAGATAACTGGATAACTGGAGCTTTACATCTATCCAAGCTCCTAAAGACTGGAACAGCAATCCGATCAAGCTCCACTACTGCTAGGATCCACCGTAGGACCTGAGGGTTGGAAAAAAAGATAAAAACAACGGGGTCAGACATAAGTCTGAGCGAGTCCTATAACTTTAACAATACAATCGTTAAAGTAAACAGAGAAGACATAAACTGATATACGGTAACTAATGGGGACTAATGGCTGCATTAAGCAGTCAACTAAACTAAGATAAAAGATAAAGACGCATCTACCCTTCCTAAGGTAAATTACTAAACTGCACCACACCAGTCGTTCCTAACTTAAAGGTTGATCCTACCCATGGACTTATAAAATTAACTTAATAGTACTTGCGTACCCCTAGGTGACCAAGTAGACGCCACTGGGCCCTACAATCCACTAGGTGTACACATTACTCCCCATTCGATCGGCTCCCTAACGTAGATACCCGTGCTGGCCCCACCATGGGGTGTACCATTCCCCAACGTGGCAACCCGATATAATTAACGGTGCACGGCTTATATCTACACGATGCAACAACGGCTTATCTATCAGCCCGGGCCCACTCACGCATATGAAGCCCGTTGGACTTGCGTTGCCACCGCTAACCCGTTTGCCTCTTACACTCAAGCCCAGTATGCGTGTCCCGTCCTCGACATGGGTCGAGCCCACAAAGATACGTATGGGTTACTGGTTGAAATGGGCCTCCCACAAGCTACCCACCTAAGCTTGTCCCTTTTTCTAGTGTTTCCCACTTAACCCTTTAATCATGTTTAATTACATGTTTCCATTTTGGTTAAGTATTCTAATCGTATTTTCTATTGCCACCCAAGGCAACCACTAGATTTCTTCATGCCACCCAAGCACCCACTTAACCCCTCATGTCCCTCTACATGCTAATGTGGTTAAGTGTTTCTTAATTAATTAATTAAGATCGTAACCTTTGTAAAGACCTCTCACATTAGACTGTCTTTTATGACCACTGGTTAAGCCGGTTGGGTCCGGGCAGCCTTATGTCATAACCGAGTCTAACCTCGTGTCTTTTCATTAATCACGTATTTAGTTTGTGCCTAAGACCTCTCACATTGGGCTAACATTTGTAGCAACTGGTTAAGCCGGTTGGGTCCGGGCAGTTTTACGCTACAACTGAGTCCAACCTCATGTCTTAGTCAATTAATTACAACTAATTAATCACCCTCATAATTTTATATTAATTATCCCTAATTAATCAAGTCTTTCTTAACATGGGTAGACCTAACTCAATAGGTAAATTCCCATGGGGTAGACCTAACTCAATAGGTAAATTCCCAACACATAGTATGGGTACACCTAACTAAATAGGCAAATTCCCATACTATGTTCATTTATTTTATGTTATGCATAATTATATTAATTTCATACAATCTTATTAACTTATGCATTTAATTACCCCATCGTTCCCATGTAATTTCGTTCTCATGATATAACACATATAAAAGGTGTCAACTTGCATATGAATGAACATGTCTCAAAGGTGTCATCTTGCATATTAACAAACACATAACTTGCATATGAACTTGCATAACATGTCACATAACTTGCACATAATATGTCACATAACTTACATATTCACTTGCATAACATACTTGCATATTAACTCATAGACTTGCATAATGTGTCATCATGAACTTGCATATTAACAAACATGTAACTTGCATATTAACAAACATGTAACTTGCATATTAACATACATGTAACTTGCATATTAACAAACATGTAACTTGCATATTTACATACATGTAACTTGCATATTAACAAACATGTAACTTGCATATTAACAAACATGTAACTTGCATATTAACAAACATGTAACTTGCATATTTACATACATGTAACTTGCATATTAACAAACATGTAACTTGCATATTTACATACATGTAACTTGCATATTAACAAACATGTAACTTGCATATTTAGCATCATGCAAACATGACATACATCATATTAAACTTGCATAAACTTGCATACTCAACATGCATAAACGTACATACTCAACATGCATAAACATAAGATTAATGCTAACATCATATCATATGATTCAAGACTCATTAATCCACATACAAAACCATAAATCCCATCACATCTCATCTACTTAGTTTAACAAAAGATCATCAAAGTGATAGAAACTCACCACTAGCAATTTTGCACTCCAAATGAAGAAGATTAGATGCTTAGAAGGGATTAGAGGTTGATTAGAGAGTGATTAGCTTGCAACCCTCTTCATAAATTAGTGGAGGCCATGAGAGCTAGCATTTTGCCATAGTTTAGTTGTATGATAGATTAATGATGATTTAGGGCTAGTTTAGGGTCTTATTTATAGGATTAGGTGAGTGTTTTAGGCCCTTAGATTAACCCTAGAATAGATTAGGACCCTTAGATTTCGGAACCCTCTAGAACATGGCCCTAGACTCAGCCAAGACCAGACCTGGTGCACCCAGATCCACAGAGCCGACACCCTGTGTCGACACCCCTGTCGACAGGGCTGTCGACACCCCTGTCGACACCCCTGTCGACATGCCTGTCGACACGGGGCTAGGCGGGAATTTTTCCCCCCTTTCCTCTTTTGGCTCCAAACTTGTTTTAGAGCTGAATTTTAAATTTAAATTTTCTAAAAACTTCTTTGGGCCATAACCGGGCCATACGGACTCCGATTCTTGAAAACTCGGACTCTATTTCGCGTATTTTTCCGAGACGAACGCAATGACGCAGCCCGTTTCCCCTGGTTCTCACATTTGAGATTAATTATACTTTAATTTCTAACCATTAGTATTAATTGAAATTCGGGGTGTTACATTCTCCCCTACTTAAAGGATTTCGTCCTCGAAATCTCTAAGTTAAGAAGAACGTATCCTACCAACCAAACAACCATCTACTAAACCATCAACCACTAGCAACTACTATCCTTAGAAACTTCTAATGATGTATGAACATATGCAGAAAGTGTGTGTATATGTCCGTATACTAATGCAAAATCAGGCGGTCTACTGATTCAGTCGACCTCCTTAATGCAAACCATGATAGTGCCATGCGTCCAATATGTATGCGAAACCCTATTGACACATACAAATTTCTACATGCGTGCACAACCATACACAAAAATGCATCATCCATATGATAACACAACCATGATACATCCACCAATCTAACTACCACATCCATTTATGCAATATGCAACATGAAGTGTCTGAGCCGATCTAGTGCCTAATGTGTGTGTATATGCATTCACAAGCAACCACTAGCAACCAATTGCATCCACATGCATCCATCAATCATAACATGTTTCAAACACATGTTTCAACCATAGGCTTACCCTATCTAAAGGTCAAACAGTACTAACGAGAGGACATACCAAAGATAAGATAAGTACTAGGCAAGCGATAAAGGAGAAGTTAAAAGACATACTCTCAAAAAGAAATGGATACAAAGAACGCATCTTCGCTTCCGTCTCCCAAGTAGCATTGCTTTCGTCATCTCCCCATTGCACTTTCACTAGCTGAACTTCTCTGTTCCTCAACTTCCTAGTCTCTGACCCAAGGATGCGAGTAGGAGCTCGTCGAATCGTCGCATCACGCTCTACCTCTACATCTCTAAGCAAGCTCGGCTCTACCACCTCCGCTGTCTCATGTAAGCACTTCCTCAGATGTGATACATGGAATACATCATGAACACCACTAAGTCTGTCGGGCAACTCCACCCTATATGCCATTCGTCCAATCTTTTCCTTAATAGGAAATGGTCCAACAAACCTCGGTGCTAACTTCCCAACGGACCCAAAGCGAACAACATTTCTCAATGGGGATACTTTGACAAAAACCATGTCCCCAACCTCAAACTCAATATCCGTCCTTCTCCGATCCGCATAAGATTTCTGTCTATCTTGCGCTGCCTTCATCCTTCTACGAATCAAATCAATCTTCTCTGAAGTCTCCCTAACCATATCTGGCCCAAGCAAGATCTTATCCGTAGATTCCCACCAACATGTAGGAGATCGACAAGGCCTTCCATAAAGAGCTTCGAAAGGAGCCATACCAATACTGGACTGAAAGCTGTTATTGTATGCGAACTCCACCAAAGGAAGATGTTCTTCCCATGTACCTCCAAAATCCAAGATACAAAGCCTCAAGAGATCTTCTAAGATACGGTTCACCCTCTCGGTCTGACCGTTCGTCTGAGGATGATATGCGGTGCTCAAACACAACTGAGTCCCTACCGCCTCTTGCAAACTTCTCCAAAACTCACTAGTGAAGATAGGATCTCGATCACTCACAATGCTGGATGGTACGCCATGCAATCTAACAATCTCTCTAACATAGACTGAAGCAAGCCATGGAGCGGTCCTCTTACTCTTTACGGGTATAAAATGGGCACTCTTGGTCAGTCTGTCTACAACAACCCAAATTCCCGTATTGCCCTTTCTCGATCTCGGTAACCCATCGATGAAATCCATCGAGACACTATCCCACTTCCATTGCGGAACTTCCAATGGGCGTAGCAACCCACCGGGTTTCCTTTGCTCCGCTTTAACTTGTTGGCACACTAAGCATCTAGCCACATACTCGGCCACATCTTTCTTCATACCGGCCCAGAAGAAAACTCTCTTCATGTCTTGGTACATTTTGTCTCCACCGGGATGAATAGTCATCCTTGAACGATGTGCATCATCCAAAATAGCCTTCTTCAAACCTTCATCTTGCGGTACACAAAGTCTACCGTCTCTATGCAACCATCCCCTATCATCTATGGTATATCTACCCAAATGGCTGGACGACTCCCCCCTTATCAGCTTCTCTACCAACTCAACCAACTGTGGGTCGCCTCGCTGAGCCTCGCCAATCCGTCCCAAGAGAGTAGGTCTAACCTCCAAGGATGCCAACAAACCAGGTACAAAATCAACAGAAGGTCTGAAGTCAAACAAAGAAAGAAACTCCAAGCTTCGTCGTTCCACGAACAATAGACTCAAAGATAGCCTTTTTCTACTCAAGGCGTCTGCCACCACGTTACCCTTGCCAGGAGTATACGCTATCTCGAAATCATAGGATGCTAAGAACTCCATCCACCTTTGCTGTCTTAAGTTTAAATCCTTCTGAGAGAATAAGTACTTCAATGATTTATGGTCAGTGAACAACTCGAATCTCTCACCAAGAAGATAATGGCGCCAAGACTTAAGTGCGAAAACAATCGCGGCCAACTCTAGATCATGGGTAGGGTAATTCTTCTCATGCACTCTCAATTGCCTCCCTCCATAGGCTATTACCCTTCCCTCCTGCATCAAGACTGCGCCTAATCCCGTCCCACAAGCATCGGTATAGACAACAAACGGCTTACTCCCATCTGGAAGCACTAAAACTGGGGCGGTGGTCAAAGCTCTCTTTAATCGTCGGAAAGCATCATCACAATCTACGTCCCATGAGAAAACCAGATTCTTCTTCGTCAAGCGAGTTAATGGGGCTGATATCTTTGCGAAGTCTTTGATGAACTTCCTATAATATCCTGCCAACCCCAAGAAACTTCTTACCTCGGTAGCATTTCTAGGAACTTTCCAATCCTGGATAGATACTATCTTTGCGGGATCCACAGCTATCCCTTCCTTAGAGACCACATGCCCTAAGAATCGCACTTCTCTTCTCCAAAAATGACATTTAGAGAATTTAGCTTTAAGACTATGCGCTCGAAGAGTCTCCAACACTTCTCTGAGATGTAAGGCATGCTCTTCTTCATTCTTGGAAAAGACCAAGATGTCATCCACAAAGACCACTACAAACTTATTCAGATACTTTCTGAACACTCTACTCATTAGATCAACAAAGTATGCAGGGGCGTTTGTCAACCCAAATGGCATCACAAGCCACTCATAAAAACCATCCGGAGTCCGGAAAGCGGTCTTCTCTATACTGTCTTCCGCCACTCTCAACTGATGAAACCCTGTAGCCAAGTCCATCCGCGAAAACACTGAGGCGCCAACCAACTGATCAAAGAGATCATCTATCCTTGGTAATGGGTGTCTATTCTTCTTTGTGAGCTTATTAAGTTCTCTATAATCCACACAAAGTCTGAGGGATCCATCCGCCTTCGTGGCAAACACTACTGGAGCTCCCCACTCCGATATACTTCGCCTTATGAACCCCTTCTCAAGCAATTCCCCTACTTGCTTATGAAGTTCTCTTCTCTCACGAGGAGCCATGTGGCGCACTGGCAAAGACACTGGTTTGGCATTATCCACCAAATAAATTCGGAAATCTATCTCCCGCTTCGGAGGCAAATCCTTCACTTCTTCAAACACATCCGGATATTCCCGGACTACTCTGACAGAACGCAAACTCTCGACCGAAGCATCGAGTGATTCAAGATAACTTAGCATAACAGATTCCATGGGATTACAAGAGATCTCGAGAGTATTACCCAAGCGGGTCATAAGCCTGACAACTCTCCTTTCACAATCGAGAACGGCACCATTACTGGATAACCAGTCCATGCCCAAAATCAACCCATAGCCCGTGAAGCCCAATACAAAAGCGTCACATCTAAACTCAACGCTAAGTATAGAAATCTTCAAACCCAAACATATCATAGACAGATATATAGAGCCCCCAATTGGGTTTGAAACAACCAAGGGATCATCAACTAGACTGGTGTCTAAGTGCAGTGACTCAACTAACGATGATGAGATAAAAGAATGCGATGCGCCAGAGTCAAACAAAGTACGAACTGGATGATCAAACAGAAAAACCAGACTTTCAACGGAAATAGTTCTACCTCTTTGCTGAATCGGTGGAACTGAGAGAGCCTGAACTTGCCCCCCTGACTGAGGTGGTGCTATAAGAGCTTGCACCTGACCTCCTGAGGTAGACCCTGTCCTCTGTCCCTTCTTTGGGCAATCCTTCACAAGATGTCCTGCCTCACCACAATGAAAGCAACCGGTCTTCTTCTTTTTGCGACAATCCTTGCTGAGGTGGCCTGGGGTCCCACAATTGAAGCACTTCTTCTTCTTCTTCTTGTCACCATTACCTTTTCCACCCTTGCCTTGTTGTTGTTGTTGCGGTTTCTTCTGATCCCCCTTCTTCTCTGGTGCCTTAGAATTCTTATCATCCTCATGCATAAGTGCCATATAGACAAGCTTCTCAAAGGTGGCCCCCATAGGAATGTGAGTCATAGCTATTCCTTGCAATGGTTCGTTCAAGCCTCTAACGAACCTCAAAGCCTTCTTCTCCGGTGTATTCACCAACTCTATGCCAAACCTTGCTAATTGATTGAATTTGTTGACATATTCTTTCACCGTGAGATTCCCTTGCTTCAAATTCAAGAACTTCTCCATAAACAGATTCTCTTCCGCCCTTGAGAGAAACTTAGCCCCAAACCTTTGCTTGAAATCTGCCCAAGAGTCAACAGGGCGTTCTCCATTAGTGACCTCCCACCAGAATGAGGCTTCTCCCTTCATTAACCAAGCCGCCAACTTGACTTTCTTTCCCTCTTCCACTTCAAAGATATCTAGCAACTCTTCCACTTCCTTAAGCCAATCTCTAGCCTCTACGAAAGTCTCTGAACCTAGAAAAGGTTTTCCTCCTATAGCCTTGAACTCCTTGCAAACCTTAGCAAAATTATCCACTCTAGGCTGAGGAGGAGGAGCGGTTGTCTCTGGTGTAGTAGCATTGGCTGGACCCGCAGCCGCGGCCCTAGCCTCTTGTAACCTCCTATACCATAGTGGTATAACTAAACCCTCCGGGATGTTAAGATCTTCAGCCATGCTGAAACGAAAGAGGAAAGATTCAAAAAGGAGATTCCGAAAGGTAAAGATATGGCTATTGGGGATTATGCTTTTCTTTTTTTTCAAAAACTTTTCTCTCAAAAGACATGTTTTTGAAAATACTTTTTTTTTTCAAAAATATTCTTAGAAAATAGTTTTTCTAAAAATTTTATCTGTTCCGGTAACCTTAAGCTCTGATACCACGTGTAACACCCCACTCCCGCTATAGTCACTCACTAAGGGAATGCCATAGCATCGGTGGAGTATTTTAGTGAATATAGAACAGAAAAATTACAACAAGACAGATATAAATAGCACTTGAAATTTTAAAACATAATCTCATAACAGCGGAAGTAAAACATGTCTGGTTACATCATAAAACCACAATAAAAGTCAGGTACAATATCCATCAAAATAAAGAAGTACATAATCCCACTCTCATACAATAGCCAAAACAAAAGAAAAGATAACTAGATAACTGGATAACTGGAGCTTTACATCTATCCAAGCTCCTAAAGACTGGAACAGCAATCCGATCAAGCTCCACTACTGCTAGGATCCACCGTAGGACCTGAGGGTTGGAAAAAAAGATAAAAACAACGGGGTCAGACATAAGTCTGAGCGAGTCCTATAACTTTAACAATACAATCGTTAAAGTAAACAGAGAAGACATAAACTGATATACGGTAACTAATGGGGACTAATGGCTGCATTAAGCAGTCAACTAAACTAAGATAAAAGATAAAGACGCATCTACCCTTCCTAAGGTAAATTACTAAACTGCACCACACCAGTCGTTCCTAACTTAAAGGTTGATCCTACCCATAGACTTATAAAATTAACTTAATAGTACTTGCGTACCCCTAGGTGACCAAGTAGACGCCACTGGGCCCTACAATCCACTAGGTGTACACATTACTCCCCATTCGATCGGCTCCCTAACGTAGATACCCGTGCTGGCCCCACCATGGGGTGTACCATTCCCCAACGTGGCAACCCGATATAATTAACGGTGCACGGCTTATATCTACACGATGCAACAACGGCTTATCTACCAGCCCGGGCCCACTCACGCATATGAAGCCCGTTGGACTTGCGTTGCCACCGCTAACCCGTTTGCCTCTTACAGTCAAGCCCAGTATGCGTGTCCCGTCCTCGACATGGGTCGAGCCCACAAAGATACGTATGGGTTACTGGTTGAAATGGGCCTCCCACAAGCTACCCACCTAAGCTTGTCCCTTTTTCTAGTGTTTCCCACTTAACCCTTTAATCATGTTTAATTACATGTTTCCATTTTGGTTAAGTATTCTAATCGTATTTTCTATTGCCACCCAAGGCAACCACTAGATTTCTTCATGCCACCCAAGCACCCACTTAACCCCTCATGTCCCTCTACATGCTAATGTGGTTAAGTGTTTCTTAATTAATTAATTAAGATCGTAACCTTTGTAAAGACCTCTCACATTAGACTGTCTTTTATGACCGCTGGTTAAGCCGGTTGGGTCCGGGCAGCCTTATGTCATAACCGAGTCTAACCTCGTGTCTTTACATTAATCACGTATTTAGTTTGTGCCTAAGACCTCTCACATTGGGCTAACATTTGTAGCAACTGGTTAAGCCGGTTGGGTCCGGGCAGTTTTACGCTACAACTGAGTCCAACCTCGTGTCTTAGTCAATTAATTACAACTAATTAATCACCCTCATAATTTTATATTAATTATCCCTAATTAATCAAGTCTTTCTTAACATGGGTAGACCTAACTCAATAGGTAAATTCCCATGGGGTAGACCTAACTCAATAGGTAAATTCCCAACACATAGTATGGGTACACCTAACTAAATAGGCAAATTCCCATACTATGTTCATTTATTTTATGTTATGCATAATTATATTAATTTCATACAATCTTATTAACTTATGCATTTAATTACCCCATCGTTCCCACGTAATTTCGTTCTCATGATATAACACATATAAAAGGTGTCGACTTGCATATGAATGAACATGTCTCAAAGGTGTCATCTTGCATATTAACAAACACATAACTTGCATATGAACTTGCATAACATGTCACATAACTTGCACATAATATGTCACATAACTTACATATTCACTTGCATAACATACTTGCATATTAACTCATAGACTTGCATAATGTGTCATCATGAACTTGCATATTAACAAACATGTAACTTGCATATTAACAAACATGTAACTTGCATATTAACATACATGTAACTTGCATATTAACAAACATGTAACTTGCATATTTACATACATGTAACTTGCATATTAACAAACATGTAACTTGCATATTAACAAACATGTAACTTGCATATTAACAAACATGTAACTTGCATATTTACATACATGTAACTTGCATATTAACAAACATGTAACTTGCATATTTACATACATGTAACTTGCATATTAACAAACATGTAACTTGCATATTTAGCATCATGCAAACATGACATACATCATATTAAACTTGCATAAACTTGCATACTCAACATGCATAAACGTACATACTCAACATGCATAAACATAAGATTAATGCTAACATCATATCATATGATTCAAGACTCATTAATCCACATACAAAACCATAAATCCCATCACATCTCATCTACTTAGTTTAACAAAAGATCATCAAAGTGATAGAAACTCACAACTAGCAATTTTGCACTCCAAATGAAGAAGATTAGATGCTTAGAAGGGATTAGAGGTTGATTAGAGAGTGATTAGCTTGCAACCCTCTTCATAAATTAGTGGAGGCCATGAGAGCTAGAATTTTGCCATAGTTTAGTTGTATGATAGATTAATGATGATTTAGGGCTAGTTTAGGGTCTTATTTATAGGATTAGGTGAGTGTTTTAGGCCCTTAGATTAACCCTAGATTAAATTAGGACCCTTAGATTTCGGAACCCTCTAGAACATGGCCCTAGACTCAGCCAAGACCAGACCTGGTGCACCCAGATCCACAGAGCCGACACCCTGTGTCGACACCCCTGTCGACAGGGCTGTCGACACCCCTGTCGACACCCCTGTCGACATGCCTGTCGACTCGACACCCCTGTCGACACCCCTGTCGACACCCCTGTCGACATGCCTGTCGACACGGGGCTAGGCGGGAATTTTTCCCCCCCTTTCCTCTTTTGGCTCCAAACTTGTTTTAGAGCTGAATTTTAAATTTAAATTTTCTAAAAACTTCTTTGGGCCATAACCGGGCCATACGGACTCCGATTCTTGAAAACTCGGACTCTATTTCGCGTATTTTTCCGAGACGAACGCAATGACGCAGCCCGTTTCCCCTGATTCTCACATTTGAGATTAATTATACTTTAATTTCTAACCATTAGTATTAATTGAAATTCGGGGTGTTACATGGATCGTCAGGGCCGGTCCACCGATGTGGATTAAAATTCCTGAACACTGCGTTTCCCCGCCCTTTGGGGCATCAACGAGCCAACGAATGACTCCATCGGACCCGGATCGTCTGATCAAACCGAGGCGCCTCGCAACAGCAACAACCACGTAGGTGAAAAGTATATAAATGTCAGGGCTGGTAGGTCACTGAAACCACCCTAGCTAGTAAGAAACGCAGGCCCTCCCTGATGTCCTCTCCCGTTTTAGGTTCATACCGGGGTGTGAGGCTCGCGAATTCACGTTATACACAAAGCTACGCCACACAGGCGGTGCTTTGATTATCACCACAAGCTTTGCTTTTCAACAGAAGCCCTGATCATTGCATCTTAGTATGCCACACAGGCAATTCATGCCATGCGACTGATGTCCATCGATATACAACCTCTGAGCTCGTACGTCTCAGAGAAGGGCGTTAAGCAAAAGAATAAATTCTCCGCCGCCAAACAGATGTATATTTAACAGAAATCAATCAACACAGAATAAACTCCAATGTCAGACACACAGTCCATTTACAAGTCCGTTCTGGGTCTGAACGAAACCGGAGGCACTAAATACCTCGCAAACCCTTCGATCACCACGTACGTCTGGACGATCACCACTCATTATCCATATTTCGGGATGCCTCCCAATCAGGACCTCGGTTACCATCCAAACGAGGTGAAGATCTCCGGTCTTCGACCATCGTCTTCATCTTCAACTTTCAATCGTCAGTCAATTATTCGAAAGGAGAATTAACTCGGCCTTTTCAAATAATTCACGAATATTTAGAATTTCAAATCAATTTATTTCAATGGTTAAATTATTCGACAACACCAATATTGTTCTTTAATGTAATTTTCACACCAAACACATTCAACCATCAAATACAACATAAATCGAGCAAATTCAGTTTATTTCCACTCCATATTGTTTATGGTACTTTATAATGATTTATCGCTATTTTTATTTATTTTAAAATAGCCCATTTATTCAAAACGACGCTTCGGGCCATAACGCGGCCGTGGCGCTGTTTTTCTTCAGATTTGATTTACACTTATCTGAAATTCTAACCGTTGGATCTTCACAAAATTTACAACATTAGAAAGGTCTTTTCAAAACGAATCCAATGGTTCCAATTTCGGGAAAATCCGACGGTCGGATCTCCCGGTACAATCGTTTGAAGTTTCGATTTCAAAATACGAACTGCAGCGTCGTTATTCGATTAAATATAATTATATTTATATATATAAATAAATATAATCGTTTCTGGCGCTGTTTTTCTTCAGATTTGAATTAAACATTCCAGACAATCCAACCGTTGGATTTCTACAAAGTTGGTGTCGTTGGGAAGATATTTCCAAGGCGAACCCGACGGTTGAGGTTTCGAGAAAATCCAATGGTCGGATTTCCCGTACTAGTTGTTTGAAAACACGGTTTCAAAACACGAACTGCACGGCCACGTTTCGTTTTAATTTTATTAATATTTATATATTTATATAAATATAGTTCGTTCAATGATTTCAATATCGTTTTCACTTCAAATATTTCACTAATGCCTTAAAATTTTGGAAAATTTCGCCATAACCTCCCCTGCACCGGGAGCATCGGGAAATTGCAAATAGCTTTCCCGGTCCTTCTAATCTCAAAAAGAAAAAGCCAAGCGGCTAGCCAACAGGCTCATAAAATCATCACCCAAACAAAACAGTAAATGTGTACCTATTTGTCGGGCACAAAATTTTATTCCTCTTCTCTAGCCCCTTTGTTATAACCTGTTCAATGAATATACATGTACATATATATACAGTTCTTATCATTTATCATTTTCTATTCAACTTCATATTTGATTTCTATTTGGTTTAAAAACACCATTCATTCTAATGTTACATAAATAGGTGTAAATCATTTCATTAGCCAATTAATGAATATTTCAACTCATATATGTTTATTTTGAACAAGTGGCTATTTTTTACACTTCACATTTCAACGATTTATGCATACAATAAAAATGTGATTTTTATTGTAAAACAATTCATTTCAAAACACTATTTTTCTATATAGTTCATATAGGTGACAAAAATAGGATTTTATATATATATAGATAAAAGGTACTTTTTATTATCAAACAATTTATTTCAAAATATGAATACCATTCAACACATGAATTTCTAATCAACGAATGAATATCAATTCAACACATGAATGTTTTCTATAGTTTCTATATATAGATAAAAATGTGATTTTTATTATCAAACAATTTATTTCAAAATATGAATACCATTCAACACATGAATTTCTAATCAACGAATGAATATCAATTCAACACATGAATGTTTTCTATAGTTTCTATATATAGATAAAAATGTGATTTTTATTATCAAACAATTTATTTCAAAATATGAATACCATTCAACACATGAATTTCTAATCTACGAATGAATATCAATTCAACACATGAATGTTTTCTATAGTTTCTATATATAGATAAAAATGTGATTTTTATTATCAAACAATTTATTTCAAAATATGAATACCATTCAACACATGAATTTCTAATCAACGAATGAATATCAATTCAACACATGAAGGTTTTCTATTCAATGAATAAATATAGTTTAAGCATATGAAAATAATTCAAACACACGAATATTATTCAAAATTTCGGCAGCATAACGACAGGGTAGTTAAAACCGGGACCGTCCCTAGTACGGCTCCTCGCTCTACCTTAAAACCTCGCGGTTTTTGACAATGGGGATCTTTGCATCTAGTTCGCACGCAGGCGGCATGTATATATTTATTTCATTTCCACAAAACTAATCCTATGTGGTTTCAACCAAATATTTCTCAACCACAAACGGGTATTTTTCAACCAATATCAATCACAAACAATCCCAAACAATCATTCGCTATCAATCAATTTTCACAACAATTTCAATCAATAAATATCGTCCATGGTTTGTGGACGAGGGGGCGTAGATATATATATATATATATATATATATATATATATATATATATATATATTATATAGCAATTCACTTTTATTTCAACACATATATATATATATATATTAAAAGAAATTGAAGAGTGAGAAATTCTCACCAATAGCTATCCAATACTACGACTCCTCCTTAGAGAAATCTTCGCCTATTTCGCCTTCTTGTCGCTTTCGTTGCCCGTATTCTCTACATATGTAAAAATCGAATTTTTACTATGTTATTCAATATATAAAAATTGCATTTTGACTTCGCTATTCAATATATAAAGATCATATTTTAAAAATAAAGATTATATTTTTAATATTCCTATGATGTAAAAATTATATTTTTATTGCTTTAAAAATATAAGAATCATATCTTACTTCTTCTACTTAATAAAAATTCCGTCTTTTCTATTTTAAAAATATGATCTTTTCTATTCTAAAAAATCTGATCTTTTTCTTTTTAAAGTTCTAATCTTTTTCCTATTTAAAGTTTAAATCTTTTTCTTTTTCAAAATTAAATCATTTCAAAATCAGTTTTAAACTTTTCTAAAAATCAGAATTTAAACGCTTTTAAAAATCAGTTTTAAATGCTTTTAAAAATCAGTTTTTAAATCATTTTTAAAATCAGTTTTTAAATCATTTTTAAAATCAGTTTTTAAATCATTTTTAAAATCAGTTTTAACCCTTTTAAAATCAGTTTTTCAGAATTAAAAATAAATATAAAATAAAATAACTTACATTGATCTGCGAAGAAAAAAGGGGGGTCACGCGTCGGCGGCAGGAGGCGGAGCTGGCTTCGAGGGGCACGGCGGTCTTCGGTGGTGGCGTCGCGATGCTTCGGGGGGGGGGGGGGGTCGGATTGAAGGAGGAGGAGGGGGCGAGGACGTCGGGGAGCATCGAAGGTGGGGCGCGGTGGTCTTCTGGCGGTGGCGGCATCTCCTGGGTTGAGCGACGCGATTTAGATTTAGGGTTTTTTTTCTTTTTTTTTATTTCTGTTCGAAGTGAAGAGAGAGAAGAGGAAATGGTGGGGGTTTATATAAAATATATATATTTAATTATTTAATTTTTCAAAAAGTTGACTTTTACATACGACCTCTAAACGAGGCCCACCGCCTGTCGTCCATAGCGTTTTACCCCCATCCCGAACACAATGGGATATGTATCGTAAGCTGATTCGATCGTTTGAATCAGTTTCCGTTGAATTTAAAGTGTAATTCTTTATATATTCAATTTAAACGCACATTTCAATTTAGTGGGGCCACATACGAACTCGAAAAATTCCAGAAAAATATTTTCTAGCCTCGTATTGACGATACGGTCCTAACAAAACTAGTTTCATCGAATTCTGAGACCGTTTGAAAAATGGCCAATTTCCAGTCGATTAAAATCAACTGAAACCGGTCAAATGCGTTTTCCTTTGCCACGCTCACATATTGATTCGAAAAATTATGAAATTTGAAACCTAGCAATAACTTGACAACACGGATCCAACAAAAGTGGTTTCGTCGAAATCCGAGGTCGTTTGCAAAATGTCCATTTTTAAGGGCCTGAATTCCATAGCGACTATTCAGAATTTTCAACTGGACATATCTTTTAATTCCCGCTATCAAATTTCGATTTGTCAGATTCGTTGGAAAGATATTATCAATTAGATTCAAATGTTTTTGGTTTCGCTAAAATTCGGATTGTTCTGCACCCGGTACAGTCCGGCAAAGTTTGAATTCAATTTTCGAAACTACAGCGCCATTTCAGGCCTTGTTTATAATTATAATTAATTATATTCATTTTCAATTGTCGATTCAAACTCAGTTTTCATCGCCATTACTTAAAATATTTATTTTAAATATTTAAAATCCATTATTTTAGCCAATTTAAAAAATTTTAATTGGTTCAGATTTTCTGGGTCGTTACAATCTCCCCCACTTAAAACTTTTCGTCCCCGAAAAGGAACAAAGTCGAAAGTGGTTTGATAAATCTACAATCATACAACACAACAACCAATCCAATTGTTTTTAACCTTCAAAAATATACTAATCAAATCCTATACCCTTTAAAATCATTCAGACTATATAATTAAAAGTGCACATCTATGAAAAGAAAATAACAATAGAGTAGAGAATTGAATGGTAGTGCAAAGTAGGTTAAATGTACCTTGCACCGGAGTCAATCAGAGATATCCACTCGGCATCTAGGATAAGCTTTCTGAATGCTCTCCTCAGTTTCCCAAGTACAATCTCGCGGATCTCCACTCCATTGCACTTTGACAAAGTGAACCTTCTTGTTTCTCAGCTCTTTGGTTTCTTTGTCGATGATCTTTAGCGGCTCTCGCCTCAAAGCTAATTCTGGAGTAATTTCAATGTCCTGTTGAGCTGCTTCTTCCACGATCAAGTCTGGATCATGAACGTGCTTTCGAAGTTGAGATATATGAAATACATCATGAACTCCAGGCAACCATTTAGGCAGTTTGACCCTGTAAGCGAGAGTTCCGATCCGTTCCAGAATAGGAAATGGACCAATGAATTTGGGCGCTAACTTTCCAGTTTTACCGAACCGGATAACTCCTCTCATCGGCGATACCTTCAAATACACGTAGTCGCCAACTTCAAAGGATATATCTCTTCTTCTTCTATTGGCATAGCTCTTTTGTCGGCTTTGAGCGGCGAGTAATCTCTTCTTAATAAAATCGACTTTGTCGGCAGCTTCTCGAATCATATCGGGACCTAACATAAGTCTATTTCCAGGCTCGACCCAACAAGCAGGAGATCGGCAAGGTCTACCATATAATGCTTCGAATGGCGACATTGTCAGACTCGCCTGGTAGCTGTTGTTATAAGAGAATTCAGCCAAATGCAGATGGTCTTCCCATGATCCACCGAAATCTAGAACACAAGCCCGCAATAGATCTTCTAAAATGCGATTCACCCTCTCAGTCTGACCGTCTGTCTAAGGATGATAAGAGGTGCTCAAGTTCAACTTCGTTCCCAGCTCGACTTGAAATGCTTCCCAGAATTTGCTAGTGAATATTGTATCTCTATCACTGACTATACTGAGCGGCACTCCATGTAGTCTAACTATTTCCCTGAAGTATATCTGTGCCAGACTCTGAGCAGTTCTGTTTGATCTGACAGGTATGAAATGGGCGGTCTTCGTGAAACGATCTACGATCACCCAAATACTGTCATTTCCTTTTCTGGTTCTGGGCAAACCATCAATGAAATCCATGGAGATATGTTCCCACTTCCAACCAGGAACTTCTAGCGGTTGTAATAATCCAGCCAATTTCTGTTGGTTGCTCTTGACTAGCTGGCAAGTAGGGCATCGACTAACATATATCGAGATGTCTCTTTTTAACGACTTCCACCAAAATGTGCGCTTGATATCGTTATACATTTTATTCACACCTGGATGGATACTGAGCTTAGATTTGTGGCATTCATCAAGCACATCTCTTCTGAGTTCAGGAATTTCTGGAACGCAAATTCGTCCTTCTAACCTCAGAATCCCTTTGCTGTCTAACTGGAAATCCGAAGCATTGCCTTCACGAATTCGCTGACTTATTCCTTTGATAAATTGGTCGTCTTCTTGGAGAGCCGATATCTTATCAATCAACGAAGTCGCAATGATGAAACTGGCGATCATTTCATTCTTTCGGCTTAACGCATCGGCCACGACATTGGCTTTCCCTGGAGTATATATAATTTCAAAGTCATATGTTGCAAGAAACTCCAGCCAACGCTGCTACCTCAAATTCAAGTCCTTCTGAGTGAACAGATACTTTAACGACTAGTGATCTGTAAACAGTTCAAATCTCTCACCCAGAAGATAGTGTCTCCAGATTTTCAAAGCGAACACAATAGGCAATAACTCAAGATCATGAGTTACATAGTTCTTTTCATGTGGCTTCAGTTGACGGCTAGCATAAGCAATAACTTGGCCCCTTTGCATTAACACTGCGCCAAGGCCTTCTCTAGAAGCATCCGTCCAGACTTTTAGATCCTGGTTGCCATCGATGATGGTTAACACTGGAGCTGTCGTTAGTCTTAACTTTAGCTCTTCGAAAGCTTCCTCACTTTCTGGAGTCCATTTAAATTTAGAATGCTTCTTGGTAAGCTTCGTTAAGTGACCAGATATCTTCGAAAAGTTTTTAACGAACTTTCGGTAATAGCTAGCCAATCCGAGAAAACTGCGGACTTCAGTGGGAGTACTAGGCTGTTTCCAGTTCTGAATAGCTGTGATTTTTCTTGGATCCACAGCGATTCCTTCTTTAGATACAACGTGGCCTAGAAATTTTACTTCATCTTGCCAGAAGATACATTTGGAAAACTTTGCTTTCAATACATTCCGTCTCAGAATTTCTAGAACCTGTTCCAGATGCTTTTCATGTTCGGCCTTTGATTTAGAGAAGATTAGAATATCGTCAATGAAAACCAGAACAAATTTATTCAATACTCCCCTAAATACTCTGTTCATTAGATCGACGAAGTAAGCTGGAGCGTTACATAAGCCGAACAACATTACTAACCACTCGTAGAATAAGTCGGGGCCTCTGAACGCTGTCATTGGAACACACTCTTCGGCAATTCGAAGTTGATGGAAACCTGTAGCTAGGTCCATTCGTGAGAATACCTGTGCTCCATTTAATCGATCTAACAAATCATCAATCCGCGGCAATGGATACTTGTTCTTTATTGTCTGCTTGTTCAGATCACGATAATCCACGCATAGTCGTAGAGTACCGTCAGATTTTGGGACAAATACCACTGCTGCACCCCAATCTGAGAAACTAGGCCTGATCAGACGTTTCCATACCAGCTGTCGTGTTTGATTGTCCAATTCCTCCTTCTCTTTCAAGGACATTCTTCGAATAGCGTGAACTACCGGCCTTGCATTGGGAATTAAAGCAATTTTGAAATCTATTTCTCTCTGCGGAGGTAAGCGAACAACTTCTTCGAACACGTTCGCATAGTTCTTGACGACAGGAATGTCTTTAATGAGGTCAGGAATATTCTCCGTGACTTCAGGGACATTTTCTATTTGGGATGGAGAAACATTCAAAGCTGCCCAGAAGTCTTTTCTATTAGTATCCTGACCTTCACACGGTATGGTTATATAACTCCCCGATTTAATCTTAGCTCTAACAACCCTCTCGGCGCATCTAACCTCTGCTTCATATTTGGTTAACCAATCCAATCCCAAAATAAGATCGAATTCATCAAAGTTCATGATGACAGAGATAATAGGGAATTTATAGCAAGAAAAAGAGACGGGTACTGCACAAACCCAACTAAGATTGATGGAACCTCCCACTGGATTTCGGACCGTCATTGGCTCTTTGAGCTTCTTCAAATTCAAATCCAACTTCTTGACTGCACTCTTTGCAATAAAGCTTCGTGACGCGCCAGTATCAAACAGTACTTTAACTGGAATGTTCTTGACATTGAGCGTGCCTCCTAAAACATCAGCCCTTTCTTGACTAACTGAGGGCTCGGAAGTCGCTGCCAATTCATTTATATGCACTGTTTCAGATTTCTCTAAGAGTTGGCACTCCCTTGCAATATGACCTGCTTGGTGACACTTATGGCATTTCCTTTCCCCATGGGGGTTCTTTTGTTTCTTAGTGGCCTTAGATCCAGTCTAGATTCTTTTCTTTAAGGGCCCACAATTTATCGACAAATGTCCTTTCTTATTGCTGTTAGAGCAAATAGCAGTTGTTACTGGTTCTTTCCCAGATTCAGCCCTTTTTCTCTTGGCACTGGGCTTCTTACTGGCTTCAAGAATATCAGTTTCCGACTCTTCTTTGTCACTACAACAGACTTCTTCTTCGTCGCGCAACATTCCTTTCTTATGGAGATCTTCATACTGATAAGCCATGTATATCATTTCTGAAAAAGGAAGCTTCACATGCCCCAATACTTTATTCTGGTATTTCCTTTGAAGCCCATTGATAAATCTCAAATTCTTCCTCTTCAGATTTTGAATTAGATGAGGAGCAAAGTGAGAAAGTTCATTGAATTTCTTATGATATTCGGGAATGGTGATGTCTCCTTGTATCAGATAAGAAAATTCATTGCATAACCGCTCAGTTGCTTCGGGAGGAGTAAATCTTTCTAAGAAAATCACTTTGAATCTGTCCTAGGTGATATCACCTTCTGGATTATCCTTAATAACTGAATCCCACCAGAACAAAGCTTCTTCTTTGAGTACCCAGGAGGCCAGTAATCTTTTCTGGTCATCTCTATGCTTTAATGCTTCGAAGATTTTCTCAGCCGAACGAATCCAAGCTTGTGTTTTCATAATTGCTTCTTCACCCGTAAAGGGTTTTCCACCCAGATTTCTATACTTCATAAATAGAGCTTCTATATCCGGGTCAGTATTACTTCTTCTGTTTCTGGCACTTATTTTCTAGTTCTTCTGCAAATAGCAGATCAAGTGTCAGGTCAACAGGAAAGATATTTCAAAATATAGAGACAAATACTTGAATGTAAATGTGTCTATCCAGGTGTTATTTCATTCTGCTTTACTCATACTAGGATATTGCTGATCCTATCTGTATTGAGTTACCCGTCCTTGAACACTACCGGTTCTATTTCTGACGAGTTCGTTCAAATGTTATATTCCAGAACTAAGCTTAACCAAAGCTCTGATACCACGTTGAGACGACCCGAAATCCCGTTCAAACGGAAACAAGGGTTATCTTTGGAATATAACACAGAAACATATAATAGCAGAACAGAATTAAATAAATACACCAGATAATGAACAATAGAATATACAGGATAAAAGTAATCATCAGAGTTACACAGTATACAGGATCTTACTTAGTACAAGTACAGTTCAGCTATACATAAATGTCTACAGCGGAAATAAACAAAATATGTACAATAGGAGCTGAACAGCATAAAAAGAAATAAATGATAGAAACCATCTTCAGCTCCAGCTATCCAGAAAGAAAACTAGCTAAACCTGAATACAAGGCTGCCCGTGTGGAAAAAGGGGCACCCGAGTTTGAGAGTGAAACAAACTACGAGTCAGTCATGGGACTGGTATGAGAAATCCACTCAACACATATATAATTGGCTAATCACAGGACCATGCCACTTTCGTGGAACGGGTTTACTCCATTGGATTGCCAGTGCTTTAAAACAAATCTTTCTTTTAAACATCGCTATGTTTTTTTATAAAAATGAAGCCATTATAAGACTCAGTTCCCATCACACAATGCAACGCAAACCGGAGGATAGAGTTTTACCTTATAATGGCCAAAATATGCTTGATACGAATAAAACGAAGGCATTTGATATTATTACTAGTGTTTATATGTTTTGAAAACAATTTCAAATCATAACTATCAATCATAGACGACATGAGCGTCCCATGCCACTATGTCGCCAAATATATATATACAATTGAAACCGCACGATCACGTATTTGGAAATTGGATTTCCGTCATGAACCAAGGCAAAAGATAGTCCTTACCGAATTCGAGACGCTCTAGCCCGTGTCCCAGGCAAGTACTCAGTCAAGCCTTTGGATCATCAGGGCCGGTCCACCGATGTGGATTAAAATTCCTGAACACTGCGTTTCCCCGCCCTTTGGGGCGTCAACGAGCCAACGAATGACTCCATTGGACCCGGATCGTCCGATCAAACCGAGGCGCCTCGCAACAGCAACAACCACATAGGTGAAAAGTATATAAATGTCAGGGCTGGTAGGTCACTGACACCACCCTAGCTAGAAAGAAACGCAGGCCCTCCCTGATGTCCTCTCCCGTTTTAGGTTCATACCGGGGTGTGAGGCTCGCGAATTCATGTTATACACGAAGCTACGCCACACAGGCGGTGCTTTGATCATCACCACAAGACTTTGCTTTTCAACAGAAGCCCTGATCACTGCATCTTAGTATGCCACACAGGCAATTCATGCCATGCGACTGATGTCCATCGATATACAACCTCTGAGCTCGTACGTATCAGAGAAGGGCGTTAAGCAAAAGAATAAATTCTCCGCCGCCAAACAGATGTATATTTAACAGAAATTAATCAACACAGAATAAACTCCAATGTCAGACACACAGTCCATTTACAAGTCCGTTCTGGGTCTGAACGAAACCGGAGGCACTAAATACCTCGCAAACCCTTCGATCACCGTGTACGTCTGGACGATCACCACTCATTATCCATATTTCGGGATGCCTCCCAATCAGGACCTCGGTTACCATCCAAACGAGGTGAAGATCTCCGGTCTTCGACCATCGTCTTCATCTTCGACTTTCAATCGTCGGTCATTTATTCAAAATGAGAATTAACTCGGCCTTTTCAAATAATTCACGAATATTTAGAATTTCAAATCAATTTATTTCAATGGTTAAATTATTCGACAACACCAATATTGTTCTTTAATGTAATTTTCACACCAAACACATTCAACCATCAAATACAACATAAATCGAGCAAATTCAGTTTATTTCCACTCCATATTGTTTATGGTACTTTATAATGATTTATCGCTATTTTTATTTATTTTAAAATAGCCCATTTATTCAAAACGACGCTTCGGGCCATAACGCGGCCGTGGCGCTGTTTTTCTTCAGATTTGATTTACACTTATCTGAAATTCTAACCGTTGGATCTTCACAAAATTTACATCATTAGAAAGGTCTTTTCAAAACGAATCCAACGGTTCCAATTTTGGGAAAATCCGACGGTCGGATCTCCCGATACAATCGTTTGAAGTTTCGATTTCAAAATACGAACTGCAGCGTCGTTATTCGATTAAATATAATTATATTTATATATATAAATAAATATAATCGTTTCTGGCGCTGTTTTTCTTCAAATTTGAATTAAACATTCCAGACAATCCAACCGTTGGATTTCTACAAAGTTGGTGTCGTTGGGAAGATATTTCCAAGGCGAACCCGACGGTTGAGGTTTCGGGAAAATCCAATGGTCGGATTTCCCGTACTAGTTGTTTGAAAACACGGTTTCAAAACACGAACTGCACGGCCATGTTTCGTTTTAATTTTATTTATATTTATATATTTATATAAATATAGTTCGTTCAATGATTTCAATATCGTTTTCACTTCAAATATTTCACTAACGCCTTAAAATTTTGGAAAATTTCGCCATAACCTCCCCTGCACCGGGAGCATCGGGAAATTGCAAATAGCTTTCCCGGTCCTTCTAATCTCAAAAAGAAAAAGAAAAAGCCAAGCGGCTAGCCAACAGGCTCATAAAATCATCACCCAAACAAAACAGTAAATGTGTACCTATTTGTCGGGAACAAAATTTTATTCCTCTTCTCTAGCCCCTTTGTTATAACCTGTTCAATGAATATGCATGTACATATATATACAGTTCTTATCATTTATCATTTTCTATTCAACTTCATATTTGATTTCTATTTGGTTTAAAAACACCATTCATTCTAATGTTACATAAATAGGTGTAAATCATTTCATTAGCTAATTAATGAATATTTCAACTCACATATGTTTATTTTGAACAAGTGGCTATTTTTAACACTTCACATTTCAACGATTTATGCATACAATAAAAATGTGATTTTTATTGTAAAACAATTCATTTCAAAACACTATTTTTCTATATAGTTCATATAGGTGACAAAAATAGGATTTTATATATATAGATAAAAGGTACTTTTTATTATCAAACAATTTATTTCAAAATATGAATACCATTCAACACATGAATTTCTAATCAACGAATGAATATCAATTCAACACATGAATGTTTTCTATAGTTTCTATATATAGATAAAAATGTGATTTTTATTATCAAACAATTTATTTCAAAATATGAATACCATTCAACCCATGAATTTCTAATCAACGAATGAATATCAATTCAACACATGAATGTTTTCTATAGTTTCTATATATAGATAAAAATGTGATTTTTATTATCAAACAATTTATTTCAAAATATGAATACCATTCAACACATGAATTTCTAATCAACGAATGAATATCAATTCAACACATGAATGTTTTCTATAGTTTCTATATATAGATAAAAATGTGATTTTTATTATCAAACAATTTATTTCAAAATATGAATACCATTCAACACATGAATTTCTAATCAACGAATGAATATCAATTGAACACATGAAGGTTTTCTATTCAATGAATAAATATAGTTTAAGCATATGAAAATAATTCAAACACACGAATATTATTCAAAATTTCGGCAGCATAACGGCAGGGTAGTTAAAACCGGGACCGTCCCTAGTACGACTCCTCGCTCTACCTTAAAACCTCGCGGTTTTTGACAATGGGGATCATGCATCTAGTTCGCACGCAGGCGGCATGTATATATTTATTTCATTTCCACAAAACTAATCCTATGTGGTTTCAACCAAATATTTCTCAACCACAAACGGGTATTTTTCAACCAATATCAATCACAAACAATCCCAAACAATCATTCGCTATCAATCAATTTTCACAACAATTTCAATCAATAAATATCGTCCATGGTTTGTGGACGAGGGGGCGTAGATATATATATATATATATATATATGTATATATATTATATAGCAATTCACTTTTATTTCAACACATATATATATATATATATTAAAAGAAATTGAAGAGTGAGAAATTCTCACCAATAGCTATCCAATACTACGACTCCTCCTTAGAGAAATCTTCGCCTATTTCGCCTTCTTGTCGCTTTCGTTGCCCGCATTCTCTACATATGTAAAAATCGAATTTTTACTATGTTATTCAATATATAAAAATTGCATTTTGACTTCGCTATTCAATATATAAAGATCATATTTTAAAAATAAAGATTATATTTTTAATATTCCTATGATGTAAAAATTATATTTTTATTGCTTTAAAAATATAAGAATCATATCTTACTTCTTCTACTTAATAAAAATTCCGTCTTTTCTATTTTAAAAATATGATCTTTTCTATTCTAAAAAATATGATCTTTTTCTTTTTAACGTTCTAATCTTTTTCCTATTTAAAGTTTAAATCTTTTTCTTTTTCAAAATTAAATCATTTCAAAATCAGTTTTAAACTTTTCTAAAAATCAGAATTTAAAAGCTTTTAAAAATCAGTTTTAAATGCTTTTAAAAATCAGTTTTTAAATCATTTTTAAAATCAGTTTTTAAATCATTTTTAAAATCAGTTTTAACCCTTTTTAAAATCAGTTTTTCAGAATTAAAAATAAATATAAAATAAAATAACTTACATTGATCTGCGAAGAAAAAAGGGGGGTCACGCGTCGGCGGCAGGAGGCGGAACTGGCTTCGAGGGGCACGGCGGTCTTCGGTGGTGGCGTCGCGATGCTTCAGGGGGGGGGGGGGTCAGATTGAAGGAGGAGGAGGGAGCGAGGACGTCGTGGAGCATCGAAGGTGGGGCGCGGTGGTCTTCTGGCGGCGGCGGCGTCTCCTGGGTTGAGCGACGCGATTTAGATTTAGGGTTTTTTATTTCTTTTTTTTTTATTTCTGTTCGAAGTGAAGAGAGAGAAGAGGGAATGGGGGGGGGGGTTTATATAAAATATATATATTTAATTATTTAATTTTTCAAAAAGTTGACTTTTACATACGACCTCTAAACGAGGCCCACCGCCTGTCATCCATAGCGTTTTACCCCCATCCCGAACACAATGGGATATGTATCGTAAGCTGATTCGATCGTTTGAATCAGTTTCCTTTGAATTTAAAGTGTAATTCTTTATATATTCAATTTAAACGCACATTTCAATTTAGTGGGGCCACATACGAACTCGAAAAATTCCAGAAAAATATTTTCTAGCCTCGTATTGACGATACGGTCCTAACAAAACTAGTTTCGTCGAATTCTGAGACCGTTTGAAAAATGGCCAATTTCCAGTCGATTAAAATCAACTGAAACCGGTCAAACACGTTTTCCTTTGCCACGCTCACATATTGATTCGAAAAATTATGAAATTTGAAACCTAGCAATAACTTGACAACACGGATCCAACAAAAGTGGTTTCGTCGAAATCCGAGGTCGTTTGCAAAATGTCCATTTTTAAGGGCCTGAATTCCATAACGACTATTCAGAATTTTCAACTGGACATATCTTTTAATTCCCGCTATCAAATTTCGATTTGTCAGATTCGTTGGAAAGATATTATCAATTAGATTCAAATGTTTTTGGTTTCGCTAAAATCCGGATTGTTCTGCACCCGGTACAGTCCGACAAAGTTTGAATTCAATTTTCGAAACTACAGCGCCATTTCAGGCCTTGTTTATAATTATAATTAATTATATTCGTTTTCAATTGTCGATTCAAACTCAGTTTTCATCGCCATTATTTAAAATATTTATTTTAAATATTTAAAATCCATTATTTTAGCCAATTTAAAATTTTTAAATTGGTTCAGATTTTCTGGGTCGTTACAATATTATGTGACTGATTACTTTTTAACGCAATGTTTAAACAGATAAAAGCATTTATCTTTTATTAAAATGATTTGCTATGTGCTCAGATTACAGGTTCATTTATTTGTCATTTAGTGTTTATAATATGAATACAATGTCATCTTCATTTACATTTGTTGTTTAATGGATTTTAGCTTAAGCTCATCTTATTTATGTTATTTAAACTTCTGAATATGATTTTATTTTCAATGTCCATTTCAACTGCAAGTTAATGCCTTTAGAGCACAAGTAGCCACAAAAATATTTTCCACTGAAACATATTGTTCGACACTTAATTTTTTATATAACTGAGCTTCAGCTCCATGATATTCATGAGAAAAAAAGTGGTATATTAATGAAAAGATAAATGTATTTATCTTTTTGTAAAAGGATCAACATATTTTATGCAAATTGCATAAAGATCGTATATTAGCATCAACTTAAATAACAAAGATAAATTTAAATACATAAATAAGAAAGAAACATTTTGATTCTTTAAGCAACAAATAAAAGCAATTAACTTTTCAAACAAAAGATAAAAGCATTTAGCTTTTTATTTATGAGATAATAGACATATTTCTTTAATATGAATTGGAAAATAAATTAATAACTCCTATGCTAAATGTACATCAAAATAAGTTCCTAAATTTAACCATAAAAACCAACAACTAGTTGTAAGATACATTATACAGTCTAGAGTTAACTAATGTTTAACAATATTTTCTTTGATGTGTTTTATCTTTTTATTCAAGTTGCGGTACACTCTTGTTTATGTTAAGAAACCAATACCATTTTGTTATTCAGATTACATGTACACAATGTTTTGAAGTTGTCAGACTATTGCTGTTCTTAATCTCTGTTATAACCAGCAGTTGCAAAATCAAACTATATTATACACAAAAAAGGCAGAATCATAACACAATATCAACTTATCAGATGCAACCCTGTGTTTGTACTCAGGAAAAAAATAAAAATCCGTATGTTTATTTGTTGATATTGTATTGACTGGTTCAATAGTATATTTGCATACAAGCTAACAAGAAATGTGATTTCGATCAAACAATATCCCTATAAAAGATAAACATATTTATCTTTTTTATTCAAAGACATTATTCAAAGACATAAACATATTTTCAATCTAAAATTAAAACATTTAACAAAATCAGTCTAACATAAAGATTAAAAAGTTATTCATTATTACAATTATTTTGACATAAAGATAAATACAAATAACGTCTAATAAATGATAGTGGCGAAATGATTAATACAACCATTTTGACATAAAGATGAATCGAAATAATATGTACTAAATGATAAATAGTTTTATCACTTTATGATTTATAAATAGTATTATCATTTAATAGTAGATGAAAATGTCTAGCTTAATTTATTAAACCATACATATATAAAAGATAAACATATTTATCTTTTTTTATTCAAAGACATGAAAGGATCCGAAAACAAATTCCTTGGAAACCAAACTCAACCGCAATACATGCATCAATACTTGTGGAATACCTGAACACTGGGATTCTGCCTTTCTATCATCAGGATATATAATCCATTACTATGTGAGCTGTTGATGTATTTTAAAAATGAATGAACTCAGTGAATGTTATGCTTCGTATATACTATAGAGTAATCAAATGTATTCCAACAGCTTGAGTAGGAAAACTGCTGATTAACCATTTTCTTATTGAAATTGTTGATGAGCACATTGAAAATTAGGTGCATGTTACAAGATTTTTACCTGATTTCTTGTATGATATGTCATAACCTAATAGTTAGCATAGTTGGTTAAATTTGCAGTTTGTCTTGTCTTTTACTATTATTATCATCATCATCATCTTCTTCCAGTCCTTCGTGTAAAGCAATGTTCCAATATGAAAATAAAACAACTATTTACATTACCAATTCAAAGTGACTATAAATAAACTTCAAACCACTTCTCCTTCTTGTATCACTAAATCAAGAGGTTCGCACTTGATGAAGACTCAACCATTCCAAAAGAACCAAAGAACTTGGAGTTTGCATTTACTTTTTTACATTGAAAAAAAAAAATAAAGTCAATGGTCAAATTACTCATTTTATCATTTTATAAACGATATATAATTTTATCATTTAGTGATAAATGATAAACAATTTTATCATTTTAAAATGTTAAATAGTTTTATCAATCATGATTCAATGATAAATCATAAATACTTATAGTATTTATAAATACTAAATTGTTTTATCATTTAACAAATGTTAAACATGTTATTATTTATTAAAAAGATAAATATAATTTACTTTCTAAATTAAATAGAAGATTAGCATATTTATATTTATATAAAAGATAAACATATTTATTTTCCAAATTTTAGCCGCAATGACTTCAAGAGTGACATATAGGCCACCTTTCTTTCTTTTTTCTTTAAAAAGGATAAAAGAATCTATCGTCTAAAAATAAAAATAAAAATCATTTAATTTTTAATTCAAATAATCTTAATAAAAAATCATTTTTCTAAGAAGATAAAAGACTTTAATCTTCTCCATAAACTGATAAAAGCATTAGTTTACATATAAAAAAACTGCATTCTTCTCTTATTCTAAAATTTGTTTCAGCTTTTAAACATAATTCGACTTGTTGACATGCACATTTAATTTTATGAACATATTTTATCAAACATTAACTATAATAATTCATAATGTTAAAAGATATATGCTTTTATATTTTCTAATTGGATTTTAAATCAGTTGTAAATCTTACATAATAAATTTGATCATTTGAAAAACAAGAAAGATTTTTAACATTTACCATAAACTTTTTAATATAAATAGGACTTAAATTGTGATTTGATAATTTAAAATAAAATATAAACATCTTTATCTTTTATACATATTGAATATAGTAACATTAAAAGAAAAATGTGGCTAGAAAATACCTATTTATGTTAATTAAAAAATTCAAAGAACAACAAAGATTAATTACAAAAACTATCAAAGAAAAAATATATAATGAACAACTAATTATTGTTTATCATCTTGCAAAAACTTTTACAACAAAAATGATAGAAAACTTACATCTTAAGTGATTCATGAGTACAAATTGCAGCATTCCTAAAACATATATCTTTTAACCGCATTTGGCAACTGGAATACTATAACAACCCAGATTTTTAGAACCAATTTAAATTTTTTATTTAACGATTTTAATGGATTTTAAATATTTAAAATGGTTTATTTTAAATAATAACGATATAAAATATATTTTAATCGAAGTTAGAACATCTAAATTTACATTAATTATAAAACGAGCCTGAAATGGCGCGGCAGTTCGAAAATTTCTAATTTCAAATGAACATACAGAATTCAATATAAGTCAGGATTGGACGAAACAAGAAATATTTGAATCTGTTTAACTATATCTTTCTAACGAAGTTAAGAAACTAAGATTTCACTTTATAAATTGAAAGTTATGTCCAGATTAAAATTTGAAATAGTCGTTATGGAATTTATATATTTTAATATAATATATAGCCCTTAAAAATAGCCATTTTGCAAACGACCTCCGTTTTCGATGAAAACAGTTTTGTTGGATCCGGATTGTCAACTTATTACTAGATTCCAATTTTCATAATTTTTGGAATTAATATATGAGCGTGGTGAATTTAAACGTGTTTGGTAATTTCAGTTTGAATTTAATCGACTGGAAATTGGCCATTTCTCAAACAGTCTCCAAATTCGACGAAATTAGTTTTGTTAGGACCGTATTGTCAAAACATAGCTAGCTTTATTTTTCTAGGAATTTTGGAGTTAGTATGTGGCCCTGGTAAATTAAAATGTACGTTGAAATCAATTTTGAATGTTATATTAATTTATATTTTAATTTTGATGAAAACTCAGCGAAAAGGTCGAATTGGCTTACGAGACATATCCCATTGTGTCCGAAATAGGGGTGTTTGGATGGGGGCGACATTCGTTGCGTTTAATTTGGAGTTAAGACGAGCAAATTTCATATTTAAGAAATAAAAGGATTAAAAAAATATTAAAATATTTTTATAAAAGCCCATCTCCTTGGAACCCTAACCCTCATCGCAACAACTGCCATAGTCTTCTTTTAACGGCTGAAAAGCTCAAAATTATGAGGTGATTTTTCTTTAAATCCACAAATCAATTCGATCCAATTCCAAAGCGAAAAACAAAGAGAAGATTGAGATCGTTAAATCATGAGTGGTTTGGCGAAGTATGGTGACATGTGCAGTTCGATTTATGGCCAGCAAGCGGCGGACTTCGGGGCAGATTTTCTGGCACTGGAGGGGTTCGAGTTCGTCAAGACGGGGCGGAGCATGTGCGCACGTGGCGGCACGTCAAGTGGTGCCATCAGATCGAGCTCCAGCGGTCTGGCTTAGCGACAGCGGCGTCATTTCCAGTTGGAGCAGAGGTCGACATCGGGTTCTGATGGGAACGACGAGATTAAGGGAAAAGAGGGGTAATTTAATTAATTAATTAATTAATATCATATTAAACTATCCAATGTAAATAATACTATAACTTACTCATACGAGGTCCAAATCGCGCGAAACTGGATCCGTTGCGATCGTGGAGCCGAGAGCTACGCAACAAAACTGACTGGGTCCAATTTGGAGCAAGTCAGAATTTCAGGCAATTCCAAACCGTCCAGAAATAAAGAATGGAGGAGTGGAAACTCAAAGTGAGAATTTCTCACTATAATATTTTTGTATAGTTATTTAATTTATTTTATAATTGCATATATGAACTGCTCCCTGTTGTCCACAGACCATGGACGATTTATTTGATTGTATTGTAATTGTAATGTGAGATGTTGTATAATAAATATATATATACGATGTGTAAATTATATATAAACGATGTGTAAATTATATATAAATGATGTGTAAATTATATATATACGATGTGTAAATTATATATATACGATGTGTAAGTTATATATATACGATGTGTAAATTATGTATATAGAATGTGAATAATACATATATAAAGAATGTGAATAATATATATATATATATATACATATATATGAAATGTGAATAAACATATATATGTGATAGTGATATATAAAATGGTTATGTGATGGAATAATTATTTGTTCGTTAAAAATACAATTTTTAATGTATATGTGGAATATATGAAATGGTCATGTAATGGAATAATTAGTTGTTCGTTAAAAATATATTTTTTAACATATATAGACATTGTATAAAATTGTCATGTATATGGAATATTCAATTTTGATTTAAAATTGAAATGGAAGTTGAAATCATTTTAAAATGAATTTATAAACGATTTATAAAATACGTTTTATATGGAAATATACGAAATATATATAATATATGTATTATATTGCCTGAATAGAACGTTGGGCGCAGCGACCGTTCACGAATTTCGACCATTGACTTCGAATTGACGTTACGGGAGGTACGACCGTCGGATTCTCGTAAAACCGGAACTGTTGGGTTCATATCGAAAAGAGCTTTCCAAAGAGTATAAGAGATTTGAAATCTAATGGTTGGATTTGTAATTATTTCCAAATCTAATTTGGAAAAGGTCGCTGTAAGTGCAGTTCGGTGGCCATTATTGGAAACCGACTGTAGGGGACTTAATAAAGTTATTATAAAAAAATTTTTGTGTAAAATCATCATAAATGATTTGGATAGATTTTGGATGAAAAATTCCAAGTTTGAAAAGATAAAAATATATTTTTATCTAAATGAACTAGTTATTAACTAGAATAATAATCCAATATATTTATATAAATAAATTAGATTGAAATGGTTTTAAAATAACCAGAATTTTGCAATGTATGAATTGGAATGGATTTGAATGGAAATAATATTTGGAATATTTGGATATTGGATTCCGTGATTATACGGATATTGTGGAGGGATTTGGAAGATATATATATATATATCGGGATTCCAATACGATTATATATCGGGATTCCAATACGATATTTGTTGGTTTTAGAATTTGATGTTGAATATAAGACGATACTATTTTTATTCAGAGCCTTATATTTAATATCAAATTGGATTTTGGGTTTGTCGTGAACTGTGTTTAAAAGACATTTGTTCTTTAACCCAAGTAAAAGCAGGATTAATTTTCCTAAAAGTTGAAATAATCATTAAGTAATCGTTTTAGAGATTAAAATGAAGAAGAGTTTTAATAAATCTTTAATTAGATTTGAATAAATAAATGGTGATTAAATTTACCGAAGTATAAGAAGTGATATAAACCAAATATATTTGGTTGTTGATATGGATTGTGATTGATTGATTGTTTGGATTTTGCTTGACTAGTTTATGAGCAAAATATGCTTTTACATTTAGCATTTGGTTGGGTAAAAATATCTGTGTGCTATAACCTTGTGAAACACTTCACAATTTTACAATAAGGTGTTTAGCGATGTTTTGTTCATTTCAAATTTAATGAATGGTTTTGAAATGATATTTTCCTCAAATGGAAAGAAATGTATTCCCGATTTTGGACAGGGAATGTTTTATAATTTTTTTTATATAAAACAGAAAGAATTCTGAGGGCTGTACCCAACGATTTTGAAATGATTTGGAAGTGTATTATAGTTTTACATTGTTGTTCATTGCGTATCCAATTAGTTTCTATTGATAACGTATCTGTTTTGTGGAGGAGAATTTATTTTCTTGCTTAACACCCTTCTTTGAGATGTACGAGCTCAAAGGTTATGCGATTAATGGTGACTGATCATATGTGTGAATTGCTGATGTGAAGTACTATAGTTTGAAAGAACTTGTGATTATTACGTTGTGAAATGATTTTCCCCACTTCGGGATATAAAATGATTTAGCAAGTAGGTGGCTAAATATTCGGGTAACCCGAGAGCGACTAAAAGTATGGGCTTGATCCAGGACATTAGTGGTTGATTGGTCAGCGTGTAGCCTACTCCATAGTGGGAGGTGCGCGCGCACACACACACACACACACACACACACATATATATATATATATCGGTTCGGTTAGGCACGTACAGCCTTGTATGAGGGTCGTGCTCGGTATTTTGTTTGCATACTTGTTTGTATGCATGTTATGTTTTGGAATTCATATTTCCAAATATTTTGGTTTGAGATCCCGAAGTTAAATTTACTTTGATATAAAAGCTAGATATGTATTTCAAAATGATTTGAAATAAGTAATCAGGAATAAAGTCCAAAGGAATAATTTCTGTAAATTGAATTGGATTTGTAAGATCTTAATTTGGGATTAAGCCTAAATCGGTAGATTGGGATATTGCATGTTGATTGATGCATAGTAGATCCATATCTCTATTACTTATTGTTGTTTATACACTAGCATTCATGGGGGTAAACCTGTTCCGCATTAGCGGCGTGGTCCTATGATTTTCCTTATCATTTATATAAGTTAATTTTAAATGTAGAGTTTCTCACACCAGTCCCATGACTGACCTGTAGTTTGTTTTTCCCTTACAAACTTGGGTGCCCCTATTTTCCACATGGGCAGTCGAGTAGTTTATTTTGCAGATATATATTGAGCAGGATTCTGGATTGAAGCTTAAAGCTATGTCCAGAGCATTGATAGTCTTCCGCTGTGTTAGTTTATTTGTTTCCGCTGTGCACTGTATTACATTTATTGTAAATAAATCTTCCGCTGTATTATTATTTTTTGATATACTATGATATTCTGTACTCTAATATCACATTATTACGATGTTTATAAAAGTCTTCGGTTATTTGATGTGACGGCCCACCCCGCACCAGCCAACGTTTCCCTCGAAATGCGCCGTGCAGATGTCCAACCAGCACGGGACGATCGTCAAAGAAAGGAAAAGAAGGAATTTGAACTAACAAAGAACCTATAGAATGTCTCACAGCACTTGGAATAAAATATAGTAATAACATTCTTGACATAAAACAGGCGAGACAGTGCATAAGATGAAAACTAAAACATAATCATCATAGCAGCGGAAATTCAAAATACAGCTTACTATAACTTCAACATACTGTCTCTAAAGCAAAGAAAAAGGTGCAGTACTAATGCCCAAAGTGGTGACCAGCAACAACACAGGGAGAATACCTATCTATATCATACATGGAAGCCTCCTGCTCGTCTCTGGTACAACTACCCGTGCATATCATCTAACTTGTCTCTAGTCTGCCATTTTAAGAGCACCCAGAGTAATAAGAAGAGACATAAAACTCTAGGTAAGACAAAAGTATGGTATGACCGATAAGCAGCTAAACAGAACAATAACAAGTATACTAAACCATACCTGAACCTGGACCTGCAACCAAAGGGTTAGCACTACATATCGTACAATACTCTAAGGTGCCACTAACATACGGTGAAAAGAATACGGGGTTTGGGGTGTGCATGTCATAGTGATGTCAAACAATCAAGCACAGCAACCATCCTCACAACTCTCACTCAGTGCGTAAAGCATACGATATCCACCACTTTGACCACCCTACGATCACTCTGCCCATGGAATCGTAATGACACCACTGCACTGATCCATAGCCACTGATCCTTAGCTATGTCCACTCTGCCCCATGGAGTCATGATGGATCCACTGCACTGGCTCATAGCCTTTCTACGATCACTCTGCCCCATAGAGTAATGACTACCCCACTGCACTGATCTGCAGCCAATATCCATCTTTCCGTGGTGAGTCAAAGCAATATACGTCGATAACCCCTTTGCATACGTCCCGCAGCAAAGTCCAATCATGAAGTTAACTCGTTAGTTCCCAACTAGATCCTGAGTGCAAACTTCCCTTTTTGGAATACATTTGCATCTCGGGTTTAAGTCTTCTCCGGATCAGTCTTCATCTAATTCGTAACCCATGCCTCGCATCCAAGCTCCTTGGTTCGGTTTACAGTTTCCCCTTCGGGCTCGGATCGGTTCTCTACTCTATTTCCAGTCCGTGGTCATTAGCCCCATTCGGGTCGGTTCGTGCTCCCTCCATCGGATCGGGTCGTGGTTCCCCAGCTGGATCGGGTCGGGTGCATCCACCCAGGCCTTTGCTTCGTGATGAGCATCCAAATCGGAGCTTCTGGTTCGTGGTTGGCACTTCGGTATGGGTCATGGCATGTAGGCCACGAGTGGGTCAGGTCAGAGATCTTCCGATGCGAGCAGTTCAGATCGTGTGGCTCTCTAGGTGAGCGGGTCGGTTCAGGGTTCGGGGGGGGGGGGGGGGGGGGAGGGGGGGGGGAGGGGAGGGGATCCGATCCGGTCCTCTTGCATATTTCCTGCACTTTGTCTAGTGACCTGTTTGCGCCATTTGATGACGTTTTCGACCAATCTAACACTTCTAGACAATCACAAGCATACCATACAGTCATAGTAACATATAGAATTGACCACAAACACCAAAACAACAATATGATATGTTAAAATAGATCAAACATACCCAAAACCCATATTTTCCCTTAATCAAGCTTAACCATAACTAATGATATGATTAGCAAAACTTATCCAAACCAACCCAAACCCCTAATAGAGGTCTAAATCAACATTTAAGAATTTCTAAACATTTTTCCAGAATTTAATCTTGCATAATTTCATTAATTAACACTAATAACTCTAATTAACTGTAATTAGTGTAAAAACAAAGCTAATCACTCACCTTTGCCACAAATAAAACTTTCAAAACTGAAACTTCAATGATTTGGGCGAATACTAATGTCTAACAGCAGCTCCAACCTTGCTTTGGTGTTATTCCTACTTAATTTGGTGTAGGTTAGGCTAATCCTTGATTAAACGGTGATTAGTGATGATTCTAGATGTTGGAGGCCATTGTTAGGGTTTCTTTTATGTAAGTGGCGGCTGCAAAGTGACTAAAAACCGAAATCCCTATCCCCAACAGCCCTTAAATACCCCAAATCCTGAAATACTCTACTGGGCCTAGCTGTTAATTACCCAATTAAGCCCGGTTAAGCCGTTTTTCACCTTCTGACCCTTAATTCAGCTATATCTCCCAAACGGTAAGTCCGTTTGGCTAATGTGACCACTCTACGGAAAGTAAACCATCATTTGAATCTAATGGAAGTGGTTTCAAGTCAAAACTCCTTACCAATTAAAAGTTATGGCCGAAACAAGATCAGCTAGGGGAAAAATAGTCATTTAAAAATTGGCAAAAATCGTAAACATAGGAAATGACCCCAATAGTCCTTCCCCAAAAGTACACCACCATACGACTTTACATGAAAAAGAAATAAATACTCTACGATCCTTCGATGCGTAGAGTGCGGGTCGTTACATTTGTTCTCATGTGTTGTATGCCCAGAGTTAGCGTATCTAACGATTTCCGACTTTCGAATAGGGCCTTGCAGACAATTCGGAGGATGATGATTTCCGGGTCACTACATATGGTATCAGAGCTTTGGTTAACTCAAATCTATGGGGTGCACCTCATTAGAATAGGATAAAAGACTCATCAGAGGTAGGATTAGTAATATCCTATAAAAGAAAATTCATTAGAGATAGAATTAGTTGTAATCTACAATGAGAAACTCATTAGAGATGGAGTTAGTAATGCCCCAGAATGAGTTGGGAGTTATATCTTTATAAATTATGTATATGTGATTATATATATAATCTGATTTTAGAAAATATGATTTTTATGAATATATAAAAATTATGAATTTGAAAACTAATCCGCTAATTGATTGATGGTTGTGATGTTTGATTATTAATTTAACTAGTTAAAATATTGATGTGATAATTAATAAAACCAATATAATAATGTAAAGGCAAAATATAGCCAAATCGAATCAAATACTTAACTGTATTGAAAATTGTTTGGTATTGCATGCATATACATGTATATACATTGAACAGGTCATACCAAAGAAGCTAAGCAGAGGAATAAAATTGTATGCCCGACAAACAGGTACATGTTTACTAATTTATTGGGTTTGGAAGATTTTATGAGCTGATGGGCTAGCCGCTTGGCTTTTTCGTTTTCTTTTGGATTGATGAGGGCCCTGTGAGGCTAGTTGCGGTTTTAAATATCAACGCGTACAAAGGAGGTAATGGTGAAAATTTTCGAAAATTTAGGGTGTTAGCTAATTTTTTTGAAAAATTTGAAAATTCTTAGAAACTGAAAAGTTGAAGAATAAAAGCCATAATGAAAGCTGAGTTGGTTAATTAAAAAACTTTTAGCTCCCTTCCTTTTCGAGGACGAAAAGATTTTAAGTGGGGGAGATTGTAACAACCCGGATTTTCAGAACCAGTTAAAATTTTTTATTTTAACGATTTTAATGGATTATGAATATTTAAAATGGTTTATTTTAAATAATAACGATTTAAAATTTATTTTAATCGAAGTTAGAATGTCTAAATTTATTTTAATTATAAAATGAGACTAAAATGGCGTGGTAGTTCGAAAATTCGATTTCTAATTTCAAATGAACATACAGAATTCAATATAAGTCAGGATTGGACGAAACAAGAAATATTTGAATCTGTTTAACTATATCTTTCTAACGAAGTTAAGAAGCTGAGATTTCACTTTATAAATTGAAAGTTATGTCCAGATTAAAATTTGAAATAGTCGCTATGGAATTTATATACATTTTAAATTAATATATATAACTCTTAAAAATAGCCATTTTGCAAATGACATCCGTTTTCGACGAAAACACTTTTGTTGGATCCGGAATGTCAAATTATTGCTAGATTCCAATTTTCATAATTTTTGGAATTAATATGTGAGCGTAGTGAATTTAAACATGTTTGGTAATTTCAATTTGAATTTAATCGACTGGAAATTGGCCATTTTTTAAACGGTCTCCAAATTCAACGAAATTAGTTTTGTTAGAACCGTATCGTAAAAACATAGCTAGATTTATTTTTATGGAATTTTTAGAGTCAGTATGTGGCCCTGTAAATTAAAATGTATGTTGAAATCAATTTTGAACGTTATATTAATTTATATTTTAATTTTGCTGAAAACTGAGCGAAAATGTCTAATTGGCTTACGGGACATATCCCATTGTGTACGGAATGGGGGTATTTGGCTTGGGGCGACATTCGTTGCGTTTAATTTGGAGTTAAGATGAGCAAATTTAATATTTAAGAAATGAAAGGATTAAAAAATTATTAAAATACTTTTGTAAAAGCCCATCTCCTTGGAACCCTAACCCTCATCGCAACTGCCGCCGCAGTCCTCTTTTAACAGCTGAAAAGCTCAAAATTTTTAGGTAATTTTTCTTTAAATCCACAAATCAATTTGATCCAATTCCAAAGCGAAAAACAAAGAGAAGATTGAGATCTTTAAATCAAGAGTGGTTTGGCGAAGTATGGTGAAGTGTGCAGTTCGATTTATGGCCAGGAAGTGGCGGACTTTGGGGTGGATTTTCTGGTACTGGCGGGGTTCGAGTTCTTCAAGACAGGGCAGAGCATGTATGGGATGCGGCAGCGCGTCAAGTGGCGTCATCAGATCGAGCTCCGGCGGTCTGGCTTAGCGGTGGCGGCGTCATATCCGGTTGGAGCACAGGTAGACATCAGTTTCTGATAGGAACGGCGAGATTCAGGGAAAAGAGGGGTAGTTTAATTAATTAATTAATGTCGTATTAAATTATCCAATGTAAATAATACCGTAACTTATTCATACGAATTCCAAATCGAGCAAAAATGGATCCGTTGCGATCGTGGAGCCGAGAGCTTCGCAACAAAACTGACCAGGTCCAATTTGGAGCACGTCAGAATTTCGGGCAATTCCAAACTGTTCAGAAATAAAGAATGGAGGAGCGGAAACCCAAGGTGAGACTTTCTCACTATAATTTTTTTGTACAGTTAATTTAATTTATTTTATAACTGCATATATGAATTGCTCCATGTCGTCCACAGACCATGGACGATTTATTTGATTGTATTGTGATTGTGATGTGAAATGTTGTATAATAAATTATATATATACAATGTGTAAATTATATATATATGATGTGTAAATTATATATATACGATGTGTAAATTATATATCTACGATGTGTAAGTTATATATATACGATGTGTAAAATATATATATATGATGTGTAATATATATATATATATATATACGATGTGTAAATTATATATATGTGATATGTAAATTATATATATATATATACGATGTGTAAATTATATGTATAAAATATGAATAATATATATATGAAATGTGAATAATATATATATGAAGAATGTGAATAATATATATGAAATGTGAATAATATATATATATATATATATATATATATATGAAATGTGAATAAACCATATATATGCGATATATAAAATGGTTATGCGATGGAATAATTATTTGTTCGTTAAAAATATAATTTTTAACGTATATATGGAATATATGAAATGGTAATGTAATGGAATAATTATTTGTTCTTTAAAAATATAATTTTTAACATATATAGACATTGTATAAAATTGTCATGTATATGGAATATTCAATTTTGATTTAAAATTGAAATGGAAGTTGAAATCGTTTAAAAATGAATTTATAAACGATTTATAAAATACGTTTTATATGGAAATAGACGAAATATGTATAATATATATTATATATATTATATGGCCTGAATAGAACGCGCGGCGCAACGACCGTTCGTGAATTTCGAACATTGACTTCGAATTGACGTTACGGGAGATCTGACCGTCGGATTCTCCTAAAACAGGAACCATTGGGTTCGTATCGGAAAGAGATTTCTAATAATAAAAGGTATTTGAAATTTAACGGTTGGATTTGGAATTATGTCCAAATCAAATTTGGAAAAGGTCGCTGTAAGTGCAGTTAGGTGGCCGTTATTGGAAACCGACTGTGCGGGCCTTAATAAAATTATTAAAAATATTAATAATGTGTAAAAGCATAATAAATGATTTGGAAATATTTTGGATAAAAAATTCCAAGTTTTAAAAGATAAAAATATATTTTTATCTAAATGAACAAGTTATTAACTAGAATAATAATCCAATATTTTGATATAAATAAATTGGATTGAAATGGTTTTAAAATAACCAGAATTTTCCAATGTATGAATTGGGATGGATTTGAATGGAAATAATCTTCAGAATATTTCAATATTGGATTCCGTGATTGTTCGGATATTGTGGAGGGATTTGGAAGATATATATATCGTTATTCCAATACGATATTTGTTGGTTTCAGAATTTGATGTTGAATATAAGCCCATACTATTTTTATTTAGAGCCTTGTATTTAATATCAAATTGGATTTTGGGTTTGTCATGAACAATATTTAAATGGCATTTGTTCTTTAAACCAAGTAAAAGCATTATTAATTTTCCTAAAAGTTGAAACAATCATTAAGTAATGATTTTAGAGATTAGAACGAAGAAGAGTTTTAATAAATCTTTAATTAGATTTGAATGAATGAATGGTGATTAAATTTACCAAAGCACAAGAAGTGATATAAACCAAATATATTTGGTTGTTGATACGGATTGTGATTGATTGATTGTTTGGATTGTGCTCGACCAGTTTATGAGCAAAATATGCTTTTACATTTAGCATTGGGTTAGGTAAAAATATCTGTGTGCTAACACGTTGTGAAACACTTCACGATTTGAAGATAAGGTGTTTTGCGATGTTGTTTTCATTTCAAATTCAATGAATGGTTTTGAAATGATATTTTCCTTAAATGGAAAGAAATGTATTCCCAATTTTGGACAGGGAATGTTTTATAAAATAGAAAGAATTTCGAGGGCTGAACCTGATGATTTCGAAATGATTTGGAAGTGTATTATAGTTTTACATTGTGGTTCATCGCATTTACGATTAGTTGCTATTGATAACGTATCTGTTTGGTGGCGGAGAATTCATTCTCTTGCTTAACACTCTTCTTTGAGACGTACGAGCTCAAATGTTATGTGATTAATGGTGACTGATCATATGTGTGAATTGCTGATGTGAAGTACTATAGTTTGAAAGTACTTGTGATTATTATGTTGTGAAATAATTTTCCCCACTTCAGGACATAAAATGATTTAGCAAGTAGGTAGCTAAATATTCGGGTAACCCGAGAGCGACTAAAAGTACGGGCTGGATCCAGGACCTTAGTGGTTGAGTGGTCAGCATGTAGCCTGCTCCATAGTCGGAAGTGCACCTATATATATATATATCGGTTCAGTTAGGCACGTACAACCTTGTTTGAGGGCTGTGCTCGGTATTTGGTTTGCATACTTGTTTGTATGCATTGTTATGTTTTGGAATTCATATTTCCAAAGATTTTGTTTGAGATCCTGAAATGAAATCTACTTTGATATAAAAGCTAGATATGTATTTCAAAATGATTTGAAATAAGAAATCGGGAATAATGTCCAAAGGAATAATTTTTGTAAATTGAACTGGATTTGGAAAATCTAAATTTGGGATTAAGCCTAAATGGGTAGATTGGGATATTGCATGTTGATTGATGCATAGTAGATCTATATCTCTATAACTGATTATTGTTTTTACACTAGCATCCATGGGGGTAAACCCGTTCCACATTTGCGGCGTGGTCCTATGATTTGCCTTATCATTTATATAAGTTAATTTTAAATGCAGAGTTTCTCACACCAGTCCCATGATTGACCTGTAGTTTGTTTTTCCTTTGCAAACTCGGGTGCCCCTATTTTCCGCATGGGCAGTCGAGTAGTTTATTTTGCAGATATATATTGAGCAGGAATCTGGATTGAAGCTTACAGCTGTGTCCAGAGCATTGATAGTTTTCCGCTATGTTAGTTTATTTGTTTCCGCTGTGCATTGTATTACATTTTTTGTAAATAAATCTTATGCTGTATTTTTTTTTGATATACTCTGATATTCTGTACTCTGATGTAACATTAGTATGATGTTTATAAAAGTCTTCTGTTATTTGTTCTCATGTGTTGTATGCCCAGAGTTTGCGTATCTGATGATTTCCGACTTTCGAATAAGGCCTTGCGGTCGATTCGAAGGACAGGGATTTTCGGGTCGCTACAAATACACGACACCTCTGCCTACTCTCACCACAATAACAACCCATATACAAAATTTCCACTCTTCATCAAACTACCCTGCAACTACTTGTCAACTTCATTTCTGCTACTAGAAAATATTCAAAAATTTCGACTAATTCCTTCATAAGCTTACTGACTATCTCCTTTTTACTCTTCAAGTTGCACCATCACAATAAAAAGTAAACCACCTGAATTAATTCTGACTTGCCTCGTCTTCAAATTAAAACGCACCAACAAAACCGCAGCCAAGCGATGAACCATCTCTCCCACGAATCTGAAAAGGAATTGGAACCATCCAAAGTCGTGAGTTCCCAAATCCCGAAGCTATTTCTAGATGCTGATTTGCTTCTTTCGAATAGATTTGATAGAGAATTTTGAAATGAGATTTGAGAATTAAAAATTTGGATTTAGAAATTCTGGCAGTTTAAGGGATACAAACATTTCTTGTTGTGTCACTTAGTAATTGTGGTAAAAGTGAACAATAGAGAGGGGAAGAATAAGTGGCCGAATATTTAATTATGATATATTGTCGTAAAAAATGATTATTTTAAACCTGTGTCCTATAAATTAATAGTTTGTTGTAAGTAGGCCCTTATGGTAAAATTCCTCTAAATTTTATTGAAAAATTAAGATATTTTACACCACCCAGAGCTTGGCTAGGAATCTCTCTGATTCCCACTGCAAAAGTATATAGTTTAGCCTTTTTATTAAAACTTAATTTCCAAGAGCGTACCTTGGGATTTCGCTGGATCTCATACATAGATAGGATACTTAGCCACCATCATTGTCTAATTCCCACTTGATAATTGATGATGAGGCCCCAACGTGAGCTAGGCTTGCTACATCCCTTGCAGTTGATGGTTATTCCTGTTGAGTTGTTGCAATTTGATTCTGGATGTATTGTTGTAGTTGTTTGTTCCTCACTTGCTCTTCAATTACGTATCACAAGTGTTTGCGTTCATGTATTTCACATCTAGCCATTTTGTGAAACAAATACAATTTCCCAAAAGCAATGTCTTTTGCAGTGGAGTCCCATCTTGTTTGCCTTCTTGTTGGAAGGCAGTCTTTTATGTCCGTAAAAATCTGTTCCTAACTCGCATTCAGTCATGTATATAAATCATACTTTAGCCCTTTTTCATTTGGTTTGCAAGGCCTTGATCGCTAATATCTTTCTATTTCCCTTTGTTGTTTCCATAGTTTGATGGTTCTCTTTCCCAGATATGATTGACTTGAAGGGATTCACGGTCCACTTTCGCATCTTCCTACCTTAGAAATCTGTAGGTTAAAGGAAAAATCTCCTAGATCTTGTGGGCGATCCCTTCCTAATGAAATCGTGAACTTAAAGTTGTCCGAGACACAAGATATTGTGGCCATCTAAACTACTAATGTAACAACCCGTAAATTTAGTCAAATTAAAATATGGATTTTAATTGATTTTAATGGATTATAATATTTGAAATGATTTATTTTGAGAATTAATGATTAGAATTAATTTTAAAACGAAGTTCGAACGTATAAGTTTATATTAATTATAAAACAAACTTGTAACATCGCGGTATTTTGGAAAATTTAGTTTTGAACTTTAATCAACTGTACATAAATCAAAATAAGTTGGATTTCAGTAAAACAAAAAAGTTAGGATCAATTTAATAATATCTTTCTTACGAATATGAAAATTTTGGATTTCATGTTATAAATTGTAAGTTATATCTAATTTAAAATTTCAAATAGTCGCTATGGAATTCGTTTATAAATTATAACGATTAAATAAAACGATTTTCACATAAATTGAATACCGTTTGATTAGAAAATTGTGATATCGAGCCTAAAACTCAAGCATGTTTATTTTACAACAGTATGATGTTTTATTGGGATATGTGCGATAATAAAAATTAGTTTAATATTAATTTTAATAATTTAGGAATTTAATAATATTATAATAAAATTACATAGGCCCTAAAAATAGCCATTTTGCAAACAACCTTCGTTTTCGATGAAACTAGTTTTACCAGATCCGGAACGTCAAATTATTGTTAGGATTAAAATTTCAAGTCAACTGGAATTCGTATGTAAGCATGGTAAATATAAACATGTGTTGAATTTCAGTTATAATTCAATAAGCTAGAAATAAGGCCATTTCTCAAATGGTCTCCAAATTCGGCCACACTAGTTCATTAGAACCGTATTTGTGAAACATAGAGAGATTTCAAAATTCATAATTTTTTACGCCAGTATGTGGTTGGGGCAAATTAAAGCGCACTTTGAAATTCAATATTTAACGTTATATTAATTTATATTTTAATTATGTGAGAAAAATGATTAAAAAAATTGAATTAGCTTATGAAACCTAGTCCATTGTGTCCGAAATAGGGGTATTGGGCTTGGGACGTCAGTCGTTGGGATTTGTTTGGAGTTCGAAGCGCTAAACTTCATAACGAAGTAATGCATGAATTAAATAATAATATAAAGTTTTATAAATACCTTAAAATGGGCAAACCCTAATTCCCAAACGTTTCAGTGATGCCATGTAACGACCCAGAAAATCTGAACCAATTTAAATTTTTTAAATTGGCTAAAATAATGGATTTTAAATATTTAAAATAAATATTTTAAATAATGTTGATGAAAACTGAGTTTGAATCGACATTTGAAAACGAATATAATTAATTATAATTATATATAGAATTGAAAATAGCGCGGTAGTTCGATAATTCGATTTCAAACTTCAATTGAATATACCGGGTGCAAAACAATCCGAATTTTAGTGAAACCAAAAATATTTAAATCTGTTAGTGAATATCTTTCTAACGAATCCGACCAATCGAAATTTGATAGCGGGAATCAAAAGATATGTCCAGTTGAAAATTCTGAATAGTCGCTATGGAATTCAGGCCCTTAAAAATGGACATTTTGCAAACGACCTCGGATTTCGATGAAACCACTTTTGTTAGATCCGCAGTGTCAAGTTATTGCTAGGTTTCAAATTTCATAATTTTTCGAATCAATATGTGAGCATGGCAAAGGAAAACGCGATTGACCAGTTTCAGTTGATTTTAATCGACTGGAAATTGGCCATTTTTCAAACGGTCTCAGAATTCGATGAAACTAGTTTTGTTAGGACCGTATCGTCAATACGAAGCTAGAAAATATTTTTCTGGAATTTTTCTAGTTAGTATGTGGCCCCGGTAATTTGAAATGTACGTTTAAAATTCAATATAGTGATTTAAATGTAAATTCAAAGGAAACTGATTGTAACAATCGAATCAGCTTGCGATACATATCCCATTGTGTTCGGAATGGGGGTAAAACGCTATGGACAGCAGGCGGTGGGCCTCGTTTCGAGGTCGTATGTAAAAGTCAACTTTTTGCAAAATTAAATAATTAAATAATATATATATATATATATATTTCCCTCCTTTATCTCCTTTCTGCCCCCCCCCCGATTCATTTAAACAGAAAAAAAAAGAAGAGAAAAACCCTAATCGATCGGCGACCGCCTCCACCAAACTCCGCCCCCTGACATCGCTCCGCTTCACTCTCCCTCCTCCGCTTCACTCTCCCTCCTCCTCCAATCCGACCCCCCAGAAGCCATCGCCTCCCTGTTCGAACCTTCCCATCGCGACACCCGATTAGCAGCTCCGCCCAGTTCGAGAAGCCCTCCGACGATCTGCGAAGACCCCCCCCTCTCTGTAAGTTTTATTTTATTTATTTATTTTATTTTAATTCTGATTTTTAAAAGCATTGGAAACTGAATTTTAAGTATGATTTAAAAAAAACTGAAAACTGATTTGAAAAAGATTAAAAAACTGTTTTTTTTTAAAAGATTATAAAACTGTTTTTTTTAAAGTATAAAACTGATTTGAAAAAGATTATAAAACTGTTTTTTTTAAAAGTATAAAACTGATTTGAAAAAGATTATAAAACTGTTTTTTTTTTTAAAGTATAAAACTGATTTTTTTAAAAGGGTTAAAACTGATTTCAAAAGAATTTAAAACTGATTTTTGAAAAAGATTATAAAACTGTTTTTTTTTAAAAGGTTAAAACTGATTTCAAAAGAATTTAAAAACTGATTTTCAAAAGAATTTCAAAAGGATTTTTTTAACTGATTTTAAAAAGATTTGAACTTTTAAAAGAAAAAGCTTTGAACTTTGAATAGAAAAAGATTTGAACTTGGAAAAAAATAAAGATCATATTTTTAAAATAGAAAAGACGGAATTTTTGTTAAGTAGAAGAAGTAAGATATGATTCTTATATTTTTAAAGCAATAAAAATATAATTTTTACATCATAGGAATATTAAAAATATAATCTTTATTTTTGAAAGGACGGAATTTATATTTTTTTGAAATTCGATTTTATATATTGAATAGCATAATAAAAATTTGATTTTTATATATTGAATAACATAGTAAAAATTCGATTTTTACATATGTAGAGAATACGGGCGAAAGCGACAGAAAGGCGAAGATTTCTCTAAGGAAGAGTCGTAGTTGGATAGCTATTGGTGAGATTTCTGATTTAAAAATATTATATATGTGTGAAATGAAAGTGAATAACTATATATATATATATATATATATATATATATATATATATACGCCCCTCGTCCACAAACCATGGACGATATTTATTGGTTGAAATTGTTGTGAAAACTGATTGATAGCGATTGATTGTTTGGGATTGTTTGTGATTGATATTAGATGATTGTGGTTGAAAAATACCCATTTGTGGTTGAGAAATATTTGGTTGAAACCACATAGGATTAGTTTGTGGAAATGAAATAAATATATACATGCCGCCTGCGTGCGAACTAGATGCATGATTCCCATTGTCAAAAACCGCGAGGTTTTAAGGTAGAGCGAGGAGCCGTACTAGGGACGATCCGGTTTAACTACCCTGCCGTTATGCTGCCAAAATTTTGAATAATATTCGTGTGTTTGAATTATTTTCATATGCTTAAACTATAATTATTCATTGAATAGAAAACATTCATGTGTTGAATTGATATTCATTCGTTGATTAGAAATTCAGGTGTTGAATGGTATTCATATTTTGAAATAAATTGTTTGATAATAAAAATCACATTTTTATCACCAACATGAACTATATAGAAAAATAGTGTTTTGAAATGAATTGTTTTTACAATAAAAATCACATTTTTATTGTATGCATAAATCGTTGAAGTGTGAAGTGTTAAAAATAGCCACTTGTTCAAAATAAACATATATGAGTTGAAATATTCATTAATTAGCTAATGAAATGATTTGCACCTGTTTATGTAACATTAGAATGAATGGTGTTTTTAAACCAAGTTGAAATCAAATATGAAGTCGAATAGAAAATGATAAATGATATGAACTGTGTATATGTGTACATACATATTCATTGAACAGGTTATAGCAAAGGGGCTAGAGAAGAGGAATAAAATTTTGTGCCCGACAAATAGGTACACATTTACTGCTTTGTTTGGGTGATGATTTTATGAGCATGTTGGCTAGCCGCTTGGCTTTTTCATTTTCTTTTTGAGATTAGAAGGACCGGGAACGCTATTTGCGATTTCCCGATGCTCCCGTTGCAGGGGAGGTTATGGCGAAATTTTCCAAAATTTTAAGGTGTTAGAAATTTTTTTGAAGTGAAAACGATATTGAAATCATTGAATGAACTATATTTATATAAATATATAAATATAAATAAAATTAAAACGAAACGAGGCCGTGCAGTTCGTATTTTGAAACCGTGATTTCAAACGACTAGTGCGGGAAATCCGACCATTGGATTTTCCCGAAACCTCAACCGTCGGGTTCGCCTTGGAAATATCTTCCCAACGGCACCAACCTTGTAAAAATCCAACGGTTGGATTGTCTGGAATGTTTAATTCAAATCTGAAGAAAAACAGCGCCAGAAGCGATTATATTTATATATATATAAATATAATTATATATTTAATCGAATAACGACGCTGCAGTTCGTAATTTGAAATCGAAAATTCAAACGATTGTACCGGGAGATCCGACCGTCTGATTTTCCCGAAACTGGAACCGTTGGATTCGTTTTGAAAAGACCTTTCTAATGATGTAAATTTTGTGAAGATCCAACGGTTAGATTTTCAGATATGTGTAAATCAAATCTGAAGAAAAACAGCGCCACGGCCGCCTTATGGCCCGAAGCGTCGTTTTGAATAAAATGGCTATTTTAAAATAAATAAAAATAGCGATAAATAGTTATAAAATATCATAAGCGATATGGAATGGAAATAAACCGATTTTTCTTGATTTATGTGGCTTTTGATGGTTGAATGTGTTTGGTGTGAAAAATACATTTAAGAACAATATTGGTGTTGTCGAATAATTTAACCATTGAAATAAATCGATTTGAAATTCTAAATATACGTGAATTATTTGAAAAGGCCGAGTTAATTCTCATTTCGAATAATCGACCGACGATTGAAATTCGAAGATGAAGACGGTGGTCGAAGACCGGAGATCTTCACCTCGTTTGGATGGTAACCGAGGTCCTGATTGGGAGGCATCCCGAAATATGGATAATGAGTGGTGATCGTCCAGACGTACGTGGTGATCGATGGGTTTGCGAGGTATTTAGTGCCTCCGGTTTCGTTCAGACCCAGAACGGACTTGTAGATGGACTGTGTGTCTGACATTGGAGTTTATTCTGTGTTGATTGATTTCTGTTAAATATACATCTGTTTGGCGGCGGAGAATTTATTCTTTTGCTTAACGCCCTTCTCTGAGACGCACAAGCTCAGAGGTTGTATATCGATGGACATCAGTCGCATGGCATGAATTGCCTGTGTGGCATGCTAAGATGCAGTGATCAGGGCTTCTGTTGAAAAGCAAAGTCTTGTGGTGATGACCAAAGCACCGCCTGTGTGGCGTAGCTTTGTGTATAACATGAATTCGCGAGCCTCACACCCCGGTATGAACCTAAAACGGGAGAAGGACCTCAGGGAGGGCATTCGTTTCTTTCTAGCTAGGGTGGTGTCAGTGACCTACCAGCCCTGACATTTATATACTTTTCACCTATGTGGTTGTTGCTGTTGCGAGGCGCCTCGGTTTGATCGGACGATCCGGGTCCGATGGAGTCATTCGTTGGCTCGTTTACGCCCCAAAGGGCGGGGAAACGTAGTGTTCAGGCATTTTAATCCACATCGGTGGACCAGCCCTGTCGCTCCGAAGGCTTGACTGAGTACTTGCCTGTGGCTCGGGCTAGAGAGTCACGAATTCGGTAAGGACTATCTTTTGCCTTGGTTCATGACGGAAATCCAATTTCCAAATACGACATCGTGCGGTTTTGATTGTATATATATATGGCGACATGATATATGGTACCCATGCCGTCTATGATTGATAGTTATGATTTGAAAGTGTTTTCAAAACATATAGACACTAGCAATAATATCAATTGCCTTTTTTTTATTCGTATCAATCATATTTTGGCCATTATAAGGTAAAACTCTATCCTCCGGTTTGCGTTGCATTGTGTGATGGGAACTGAGTCTTATAACGGCTTCATTTTTATAAAAATCATAGCGATGTTTAAAAGAAAGATTTGTTTTAGAGCACTGGCAATCCAATGGAGTAAACCCGTTCCACGAAAGTGGCGTGGTCCTGTGATTAGTCAAATTATATATGTGTTGAGTAGATTTCTCATACCAGTCCCATGACTGACTCGTAGTTTGTTTCACTTTCAAACTCGGGTGCCCCTTTTTCTACACGGGCAGCCTTGTATTCAGGTTTAGCTGGTTCTTTCTGGATAGCTGGAGCTGAAGATGGATTCTATCATTTATTTCTTTTTATGCTGTTCAGCTCCTATTGTACATATTTTGTTTATTTCCGCTGTAGACATTTATGTATAGCTGAACTGTATTTGTGCTAAGTAAGATCCTGTATACTGTGTAACTCTGATGATTACTTTTATCTAGTATATTTTGTTGTTCATATCTGGTGTATTTATTTAATTCTGTTCTGCTATTTTATGTTTCTGTGTTATATTCCAAAAGATAACCTTGTTTCCGTGAGAACGGGAAATCGGGTCGTCTCATCGTGGTATCAGAGCTTTGGTTAAGCTTAGTTCTGGAATATAACATTTGAACGAACTCGTCAGAAATAGAACCAGTAGTGTTCTAGGACGGGTAACTCTATACAGATAGGATCAGTAATATCCTAGTATGAGTAAAGCAGAATGAAATTACACCTTGATAGACACATTTACATTTGAAGTATGTGTTTCTATATTTTAAAATACCTTTTCTGTGACCTGACACTTGATCTGCCATTTGCAGAAGTACTAGAAAATGAGTGTCAGAAACAGAAGGAATGCAGAACCGGATATTGAGGCCCTATTAATCAAATATCGAAATATGGGTGGAATACCATTCTCTGGTGAAGAATCTATTATGAAGACGCAAGCTTGGATTCGTTCGGCTGAGAAAATCTTCGAAGCATTAAAGCTGAGGGATGACCAGAAAAGGTTACTGGCCTCCTGGGCACTTAAAGATGAAGCTTTGTTTTGGTGGGATTCAGTTATTGAAAATAATCCAGAAGGTGATATCACCTGGGGCAGATTCAAAGTGATTTTCTTAGAAAGATTTACTCCTCCCGAAGCAACTGAGCGATTATGCGATGAATTTTCTTATCTGATACAAGGAGACATGACAATTCCCGAATATCATAAGAAATTCAATGAACTTTCTCACTTTGCTCCTCATCTAATTCAAGACCCAAAGAGGAAAAATCTGAGATTTATTCACGGGCTTCAAAGGAAATACCGGAATAAAGTATTGGGGCATGTGAAGCTTCCTTTCTCAGAAATGATTTATATGGCTTATCAATACGAAGATCTAGACAAGAAAGGAATGTTGCGCGACGAAGAAGAAGTTTGTTGTAGTGACATAGCAGAGTCGGAAACTGATATTCCTGAGGCAAGTACAATGTCTGAGATCAGTAAGAAGGCCAGTGCCAAGAGAAAAAGGGCTAAGTCTGGGAAAGAACCAGTGACAACTACTATTTGCTCTAACTGCAATAAGCAAGGACATTTCTCGATAAGTTGCAGATCTCTAAGGAAGCAGATCGAGAGTGGGTATAAACGCGCTATGAAACAAAAGAACCCGCATGGGGAAAGGAGATGCCATAAGTGTCGTCAAGCAGGTCACATTGCACGGGAGTGTCAACTCTCAAAGAAATCCGAGGCAGTACACATAAACGAAATAGCAGAAACTTCTGAGCCCTCAGATAAGCAAGGGAGGTCTGATGTTTTAGAAGGCACGCTCAATGTCAAAAACATTCCAGTTAAAGTACTGTTTGACACAGGTGCATCACGGAGCTTTATTGCAAAGAGTGCAGTCAAGAAGTTGGATTTGAATTTGAAGAAGCTCAAAGAGCCAATGACTGTCCAAAATCCAGTTGGGGGTTCCATCAATCTCAGTTGGATCCGTGCAGTACCTGTCTCTTTTTCTTGCTATAAATTCCCTATAATCTCTATCGTCATGAATTTTAATGAATTCGATCTTATTCTGGGATTGGATTGGCTAACCAAATATGAAGCGGAAGTTAAATGCGCCGAGAGAGTTGTAAAGGCAAAAGCACAATTGGGAAATTATATAACCATACCATGTGAAGGCCCAACTTCAAATAGAAAAGATTTCTGGTCAGCTCTCGATGTTTCTCCAGCTCAAATAGAAAATATCCCTGAAATCACAGAGAACATTCCTGACCTCATCAAAGATATTCCTGTCGTCAAGAACTATGCGGATGTGTTCGAGGAAGTTGTTCGCTTACCTCCGCAAAGAGAAATAGATTTCAGAATTGCTTTGATTCCCAATGCAAGGCCGGTAGTTCACGCTATTCGAAGAATGTCCTTGAAAGAGAAGGAGGAATTAGACAATCAAACACGACAGCTAGTATGGAAAGGTTTGATCAGGCCTAGTTTCTCTGATTGGGGTGCAGCAGTGGTGTTTGTCCCAAAATCTGACGGTACTCTACGGCTATGTGTAGATTATCGTGATTTAAACAAGCAGACCATAAAGAACAAGTATCCATTGCCGCGGATTGATGATTTGTTGGATCGATTAAATGGAGCACAAGTATTCTCACGAATGGACCTAGCTACAGGCTTCCATCAACTTCGAATTGCCGAAGAATGTGTTCCAATGACAGCGTTCAGAGGTCCCGACCTATTCTACGAGTGGTTAGTAATGCCATTCGGCTTATGTAACGCTCCAGCTTACTTCGTCGATCTGATGAATAGAGTGTTCAGAGGAGTTTTGAATAAATTTGTTCTGGTTTTTATTGACGATATTCTAATCTTCTCTAAATCAAAGGCCGAACATGAAAAGCATCTGGAATAGGTTCTAGAAATTCTGAGAAGGAATGTATTAAAAGCCAAGTTTTCCAAATGTATATTCTGGCAAGATGAAGTGAAATTTCTGGGCCATGTCATATCGAAAGAAGGAATCGCTGTTGATCCAAGTAAAATCACGGCTATTCAGAATTGGAAACAGCCTAGTACCCCAACTAAGGTCCGCAGTTTTCTCGGATTGGCTAGCTATTACCGGAAGTTCGTTAAAAACTTTTCGAAGATATCTGGTCACTTAACGAAGCTTACCAAGAAGCACTCTAAATTCAAATGGACTCCAGAAAGTGAGGAGGCTTTCGAAGAGCTAAAGTTAAGACTAACAACAGCTCCAGTGTTAACCATCATCGATGGCAACCAAGATTTAAAAGTCTGGACTGATGCGTCTAGAGAAGGCCTCGGCGCAGTGTTAATGCAAAGAGGTCAAGTGATTGCTTATGCTAGCCGTCAACTGAAGCCGCACGAGAAAAACTATGTAACTCATGATCTTGAGTTATTGGCTATCATATTCTCTTTGAAAATCTGGAGACACTATCTTCTGGGCGAGAGATTTGAACTGTTTACAGATCACCAGTCGCTAAAATATCTGTTCACTCAGAAAGACTTGAATTTGAGGCAGCAGCGTTGGCTGGAGTTTCTTGCAGCATATGACTGTGAAATTATATATACTCCAGGGAAAGCCAATGTCGTGGCCGATGCGTTAAGCCGAAAGAATGAAATGATCGCCAGTTTTATTATCACGACTTCATTGCTAGATAAGATATCTGCTCTTCAAGAGGATGATCACTTCATTCAGAAGATCAGAGGGATAATTCAACAAGGCGAACCCTCGAGTTTTCAAGTTGATGATGATGGGATTTTAAGACTCAAAGGTCGAATCTGTGTCCCTAACATTCCTGAGCTTCGAAAAGAAGTTCTGGATGAGTGCCACAAGTCGAAACTCAGTATCCATCCGGGAGTAAGCAAAATGTATAATGACATTAAACGCACTTTCTGGTGGAAGTCGATGAAAAGGGACATTTCTTTATATGTCAGCCGATGCCCTACTTGCCAGCTAGTCAAGAGTGACCAACAGAAACTGGCTGGATTGTTACAACCGCTAGAAGTTCCTGGACGGAAGTGGGAACATATTTCTATGGATTTCATCGATGGTCTGCCCAGAACCAGAAAAGGAAATGACAGTATTTGGGTGATCGTAGATCGTTTCACGAAGACCGCCCATTTTATACCCGTCAGATCAAATAGAACTGCTCAGAGTCTGGCGCAGATTTACTTCAGGGAAATAGTTAGACTACATGGAGTGCCGCTCAGTATAGTCAGTGACAGAGATACAATATTCACTAATAAATTCTGGGAAGCATTTCAAGTCGAGCTGGGAACGAAGTTAAACATGAGCACCGCTTATCATCCTCAGACAGACGGTCAGACTGAGAGGGTGAATCGCATTTTAGAAGATCTATTGCGGGCTTGTATTCTAGATTTCGGTGGATCATGGGAAGACCATCTGCATTTGGCTGAATTCTCTTATAACAACAGCTACCAGGCGAGTCTGACAATGTCGCCATTCGAAGCATTATATGGTAGACCGTGTCGATCTCCTGCTTGTTGGGTCGAGCCTGGAAATAGACTTGTGTTGGGTCCCGATATGATTCGAGAAGCTTCCGACAAAGTCGATTTTATTAAGAAGTGATTACTCGCCGCTCAAAGCCGACAAAAGAGCTATGCCGATAGAAGAAGAAGAGATATATCCTTTGAAGTTGGCGACTATGTATATTTGAAAGTATCGCCGATGAGAGGAGTTATCCGGTTCGGTAAAACTGGAAAGTTAGCACCCAAATTCATTGGTCCGTTTCCTATTCTGGAACGGATTGGAACTCTCGCTTATAGGGTCAAACTGCCTGATTGGCTGCCTGGAGTTCATGATGTATTTCATATATCTCAACTTCGAAAGCACGTTCATGATCCAGACTTGATCGTGGAAGAAGCAGCTCAGCAGGATATTGAAATTACTCCAGAATTAGCTGTGAGGGGAGAGCCGCTAAAGATAATAGGCAAAGAAACCAAAGAGTTGAGGAACAAGAAGGTTCACTTAGTCAAAGTGCAATGGAGTGTAGATCCGCGAGATTGTACTTGGGAAACTGAGGAGAGCATTCAGAAAGCTTATCCTAGGTGCCGAGTAGATATCTCTGATTGACTCCGGTGCAAGGTACATTTAACATACATTGCATTACCATTCAATTCTCTACTCTAGTGATATTTTCTTTTCATAGATATACACTTTTAATTATATGGTCTGAATGATTTTTAAGGAGTATGAAAATAGATTAGTATATTTTTGAAAGGTTAAAAACAATTGGATTGGTTGTTGTGTGTGTGATTGTAGATTTATCAAACCACTTTCGACTTTATTCCTTTTCGGGGACGAAAAGTTTTAAGTGGGGGAGATTGTAACGACCCAGAAAATCTGAACCAATTTAAAAATTTTAAATTGGCTAAAATAATGGATTTTAAATATTTAAAATAAATATTTTAAATAATGGTGATGAAAACTGAGTTTGAATCGACATTTGAAAACGAATATAATTAATTATAATTATATATAGAATTGAAAATAGCGCGGTAGTTCGATAATTCGATTTCAAACTTCAATTGAATATACCGGGTGCAAAACAATCCGGATTTTAGTGAAACCAAAAATATTTAAATCTGTTAGTGAATATCTTTCTAACGAATCCGACCAATCGAAATTTGATAGCGGGAATCAAAAGATATGTCCAGTTGAAAATTCTGAATAGTCGCTATGGAATTCAGGCCCTTAAAAATGGACATTTTGCAAACGACCTCGGATTTCGATGAATCCACTTTTGTTAGATCCGCAGTGTCAAGTTATTGCTAGGTTTCAAATTTCATAATTTTTCGAATCAATATGTGAGCGTGGCAAAGGAAAACGCGATTGACCAGTTTCAGTTGATTTTAATCGACTGGAAATTGGCCATTTTTCAAACGGTCTCAGAATTCGACGAAACTAGTTTTGTTAGGACCGTATCGTCAATACGAAGCTAGAAAATATTTTTCTGGAATTTTTCTAGTTAGTATGTGGCCCCGGTAATTTGAAATGTACGTTTAAAATTCAATATAGTGATTTAAATGTAAATTCAAAGGAAACTGATTGTAACAATCGAATCAGCTTGCGATACATATCCCATTGTGTTCGGAATGGGGGTAAAACGCTATGGACGGCAGGCGGTGGGCCTCGTTTCGAGGTCGTATGTAAAAGTCAACTTTTTGCAAAATTAAATAATTAAATAAAATATATATATATATATATTTCCCTCCTTTATCTCCTTTCTGCCCCACCCCCCCCCCCCCCGATTCATTTAAACAGAAAAAAAAGAGAAGAGAAAAACCCTAATCGATCGGCGACCGCCTCCACCAAACTCCGCCCCCGACATCGCTCCGCTTCACTCTCCCTCCTCCGCTTCACTCTCCCTCCTCCTCCTTCAATCCGACCCCCCCCCAAAGCCATCGCCTCCCTGTTCGAACCTTCCCATCGCGACACCCGATTAGCAGCTCCGCCCAGTTCGAGAAGCCCTCCGACGATCTGCGAAGACCCCCCCTCCCTCTCTGTAAGTTTTATTTTATTTATTTATTTTATTTTAATTCTGATTTTTAAAAGCATTGAAAACTGAATTTTAAGTATGATTTAAAAAAAACTGAAAACTGATTTGAAAAAGATTATAAAACTGTTTTTTTTTAAAGATTATAAAACTGTTTTTTTTAAAAGTATAAAACTGATTTGAAAAAGATTATAAAACTGTTTTTTTTTAAAGTATAAAACTGATTTGAAAAAGATTATAAAACTGTTTTTTTTTAAAGTATAAAACTGATTTGAAAAAGATTATAAAACTGTTTTTTTTTAAAGTATAAAACTGATTTTTTTAAAAGGGTTAAAACTGATTTCAAAAGAATTTAAAACTGATTTTTGAAAAAGATTATAAAACTGTTTTTTTTTAAAAGGTTAAAACTGATTTCAAAAGAATTTAAAAACTGATTTTTAAAAGAATTTCAAAAGGATTTTTTTAACTGATTTTAAAAAGATTTGAACTTTTAAAAGAAAAAGCTTTGAACTTTGAATAGAAAAAGATTTGAACTTGGAAAAAAATAAAGATCAAATTTTTAAAATAGAAAAGACGGAATTTTTGTTAAGTAGAAGAAGTAAGATATGATTCTTATATTTTTAAAGCAATAAAAATATAATTTTTACATCATAGGAATATTAAAAATATAATCTTTATTTTTGAAAGGACGGAATTTATATTTTTTTGAAATTCGATTTTATATATTGAATAGCATAATAAAAATTCGTTTTTTATATATTGAATAACATAGTAAAAATTCGATTTTTACATATGTAGAGAATACGGGCGAAAGCGACAGAAAGGCGAAGATTTCTCTAAGGAAGAGTCGTAGTTGGATAGCTATTGGTGAGATTTCTGATCTAAAAATATTATATATGTGTGAAATGAAAGTGAATAGTTATATATATATATATATATATATATATATATATATATATATATATATATATACGCCCCTCGTCCACAAACCATGGACGATATTTATTGGTTGAAATTGTTGTGAAAACTGATTGATAGCGATTGATTGTTTGGGATTGTTTGTGATTGATATTAGTTGATTGTGGTTGAAAAATACCCATTTATGGTTGAGAAATATTTGGTTGAAACCACATAGGATTAGTTTGTGGAAATGAAATAGATATATACATGCCGCCTGCGTGCGAACTAGATGCATGATTCCCATTGTCAAAAACCGCGAGGTTTTAAGGTAGAGCGAGGAGCCGTACTAGGGACGGTCCCGGTTTAACTACCCTGCCGTTATGCTGCCGAAATTTTGAATAATATTCGTGTGTTTGAATTATTTTCATATGCTTAAACTATAATTATTCATTGAATAGAAAACATTCATGTGTTGAATTGATATTCATTCGTTGATTAGAAATTCAGGTGTTGAATGGTATTCATATTTTGAAATAAATTGTTTGATAATAAAAATCACATTTTTATCACCAACATGAACTATATAGAAAAATAGTGTTTTGAAATGAATTGTTTTTACAATAAAAATCACATTTTTATTGTATGCATAAATCGTTGAAGTGTGAAGTGTTAAAAATAGCCACTTGTTCAAAATAAACATATATGAGTTGAAATATTCATTAATTAGCTAATGAAATGATTTGCACCTGTTTATGTAACATTAGAATGAATGGTGTTTTTAAACCAAGTTGAAATCAAATATGAAGTCGAATAGAAAATGATAAATGATATGAACTGTGTATATGTGTACATACATATTCATTGAACAGGTTATAGCAAAGGGGCTAGAGAAGAGGAATAAAATTTTGTGCCCGACAAATAGGTACACATTTACTGCTTTGTTTGGGTGATGATTTTATGAGCCTGTTGGCTAGCCGCTTGGCTTTTTCTTTTTCTTTTTGAGATTAGAAGGACCGGGAACGCTATTTGCGATTTCCCGATGCTCCCGGTGCAGGGGAGGTTATGGCGAAATTTTCCAAAATTTTAAGGTGTTAGAAATTTTTTGAAGTGAAAACGATATTGAAATCATTGAATGAACTATATTTATATAAATATATAAATATAAATAAAATTAAAACGAAACGAGGCCGTGCAGTTCGTATTTTGAAACCGTGATTTCAAACGACTAGTGCGGGAAATCCGACCATTGGATTTTCCCGAAACCTCAACCGTCGGGTTCGCCTTGGAAATATCTTCCCAACGGCACCAACCTTGTAAAAATCCAACGGTTGGATTGTCTGGAATATTTAATTCAAATCTGAAGAAAAACAGCGCCAGAAGCGATTATATTTATATATATATAAATATAATTATATATTTAATCGAATAACGACGCTGCAGTTTGTAATTTGAAATCGAAAATTCAAACGATTGTACCGGGAGATCCGACCGTCGGATTTTCCCGAAATTGGAACCGTTGGATTCGTTTTGAAAAGACCTTTCTAATGATGTAAATTTTGTGAAGATCCAACGGTTAGATCTTCAGATATGTGTAAATCAAATCTGAAGAAAAACAGCGCCACGGCCGCCTTATGGCCCGAAGCGTCGTTTTGAATAAAATGGCTATTTTAAAATAAATAAAAATAGCGATAAATAGTTATAAAATATCATAAGCGATATGGAATGGAAATAAACCGAATTTGCTTGATTTATGTGGCTTTTGATGGTTGAATGTGTTTGGTGTGAAAATTACATTTAAGAACAATATTGGTGTTGTCGAATAATTTAACCATTGAAATAAATTGATTTGAAATTCTAAATATACGTGAATTATTTGAAAAGGCCGAGTTAATTCTCATTTCGAATAATCGACCGACGATTGAAATTCGAAGATGAAGACGGTGGTCGAAGACCGGAGATCTTCACCTCGTTTGGATGGTAACCGAGGTCCTGATTGGGAGGCATCCCGAAATATGGATAATGAGTGGTGATCGTCCAGACGTACGTGGTGATCGATGGATTTGCGAGGTATTTAGTGCCTCCGGTTTCGTTCAGACCCAGAACGGACTTGTAAATGGACTGTGTGTCTGACATTGGAGTTTATTCTGTGTTGATTGATTTCTGTTAAATATACATCTGTTTGGCGGCGGAGAATTTATTCTTTTGCTTAACGCCCTTCTCTAAGACGCACGAGCTCAGAGGTTGTATATCGATGGACATCAGTCGCATGGCATGAATTGCCTGTGTGGCATGCTAAGATGCAGTGATCAGGGCTTCTGTTGAAAAGCAAAGTCTTGTGGTGATGACCAAAGCACCGCCTGTGTGGCGTAGCTTTGTGTATAACGTGAATTCGCGAGCCTCACACCCCGGTATGAACCTAAAACGGGAGAAGGACCTCAGGGAGGGCATGCGTTTCTTTCTAGCTAGGGTGGTGTCAGTGACCTACCAGCCCTGACATTTATATACTTTTCACCTATGTGGTTGTTGCTGTTGCGAGGCGCCTCGGTTTGATCGGACGATCCGGGTCCGATGGAGTCATTCGTTGGCTCGTTTACGCCCCAAAGGGCGGGGAAACGTAGTATTCAGGCATTTTAATCCACATCGGTGGACCGGCCCTGTCGCTCCGAAGGCTTGACTGAGTACTTGCCTGTGGCTCGGGCTAGAGAGTCACGAATTCGGTAAGGACTATCTTTTGCCTTGGTTCATGACGGAAATCCAATTTCCAAATACGACATCGTGCGGTTTTGATTGTATATATATATGGCGACATGATATATGGTACCCATGCCGTCTATGATTGATAGTTATGATTTGAAAGTGTTTTCAAAACATATAGACACTAGCAATAATATCAATTGCCTTTGTTTTATTCGTATCAATCATATTTTGGCCATTATAAGGTAAAACTCTATCCTCCGGTTTGCGTTGCATTGTGTGATGGGAACTGAGTCTTATAACGGCTTCATTTTTATAAAAAGCATAGCGACGTTTAAAAGAAAGATTTGTTTTAGAGCACTGGCAATCCAATGGAGTAAACCCGTTCCACGAAAGTGGCGTGGTCCTGTGATTAGCCAAATTATATATGTGTTGAGTAGATTTCTCATACCAGTCCCATGACTGACTCGTAGTTTGTTTCACTTTCAAACTCGGGTGCCCCTTTTTCTACACGGGCAACCTTGTATTCAGGTTTAGCTGGTTCTTTCTGGATAGCTGGAGCTGAAGATGGATTCTATCATTTATTTCTTTTTATGCTGTTCAGCTCCTATTGTACATATTTTGTTTATTTCCGCTGTAGACATTTATGTATAGCTGAACTGTATTTGTGCTAAGTAAGATCCTGTATACTGTGTAACTCTGATGATTACTTTTATCCAGTATATTTTGTTGTTCATATCTGGTGTATTTATTTAATTCTGTTCTGCTATTTTATGTTTCTGTGTTATATTCCAAAAGATAACCTTGTTTCCGTGAGAACGGGAAATCGGGTCGTCTCATGCCACAAGAACATAAATGGCCGAAATTGTCTCCTTTTCTTCTCTTAATCTCTTCCAATCCAAGCCGAATCGTCTGAAACTTATAAAATGAAAATTCAAGAGCAAGGTGAGGGCTTTAATTTAGTACAGATGTGATAGATTTTCATGAAGTAAATTGGGAGAATTTCAATCTCAAACCCGCAGACTTTGCACACGTTTTCTGGTGCAAGGATGAACTTGAGCAAGATGTTGGAGAATGGAGTCTTGATGACAACAACCTTATTTCAATTATCATTATTAATTGATTATAAAATATATACTAACATCTCTATCTATAATTTATATATACAGGATTTGTATATAGGACTTTAATACTGAAGACTATACAGTTTTAGAGTTTCAAGAGATTCAGAATTCAGAAGAGATTCAAGACTCATGAGTAATCAAGTTATTAGAAGTTCAAGAGTTCATGACAAATTTAGTAATAGAGTCTAGTTTATTTGTAAGACTCTGAATAGCACTTCAGGTTCAAATTCTGATTTTCAAATTCAAATTCTGTTTTCAAATCATTTTCAAATTATTCTTTCTTACTTATGATTTTAAATAAAGATAAAGTTTTAATCTATATAAGTTTATAAGTTATATATTTATGTGTATATATATATATAGTTTTATAGTTTTAAACCTTTTAATTTTATAAATATGTTTATATATTATACATTTATGTTTTCATATGATTTTATACTTTAGAATACTCATCTATATCACTAAGTTTTAATTCAAGAATTTCCAGAATAATACATACAATTAAACACTTGAAAAATAGTTTTAAAAATATTTTGAACACGCATATGTTGACATACAAGGGTCATAAATTCAATTTTTTAATGAAGTGTCTTTTCATTATTTGTAACGTTCCAGAAGCGTTGCAACCTTTCAAATCTTATAAATAAGGGTTGATTTCGAATTTTTTGATTATTCTTCTTCTCTATCTTTACCCCTTTTCATCCCCACCATTAATATTTCATATTTATCGATTTCTACACTTTTACTTTACCGATTTCTACTCTAATTATGTAAAACTTCTTCTTTTCTCTCTCTACACTCATTACTCTCTGAATTTAAGTGCTATTGAAGAGTTGTAGGGATATTGTAATCATTTGGGAAGTGTTTGGGAAAAGATGTGTTCCTTATAGCCTTGAAATCAAGGAAAGGGAGCGGTGGTAATCTTATAGCTGTGAAATAAAGATCGGTTGGAGCGGTGGTAATCTTGTAGCCGTGAAACCAAGACTGGTTGGAGCGGTATTAACTTGTAGCCGTGAAATCTAGGGGATTGTACTTGGATAGTGATATTAATAAAACTCTACGCAATCTAGCATTGCATGGGACAGGACGTAGGAGTAATCCGTACCAGTAAAAATCCGGTGTGTTCTTTCCTTTTTCTGCATTTTATATTTATCTATTTCGGTGTTTGTGTTTGATTATGTGTCTGTGATTATCTCTGTTGTTTGTGTAACGTCCCAGAAATTTGCAATCTTTGGTCATCGACATAAAACCCACGTCGATTATCCAAACATCGAAAATACCGGTAGTTAATGAAAGAAGTTAGAGGGTGAGAATAGATAAGATAGAAACTTAGAATAGAAGAAGAAGAACATACAACATCAGAGTAACACGAATCTCATAGCGGAACGAACAAAATATAACATAACATTGAAATAAAAGATTGTACTTGAATATACATATCATTATCAAAGTACATCACTTATAACACAGCGGAAATAAACAATAGCTATATAAATGCTGTTGAAGCCTCCTGCTCCAGCTTTCCAAGTATATCTGTAAAATCCTGACTACTTGACTGCCCATAGAAAATTAGGCACCCAAGAGTTTAGGGAAAACAAAACAAAATAAACTCTGGGTCAGTCATGTGACTGGTGCGAGTAAACTCAAATCATTTGTTTAATTTTTAAAATCATTTCTAAATAAATGATAATCGTAAGACCCTTCCACACATAAACACGGATGGCATTTACCTTACGATAACCCAAAATATTTCTAAAACGATACTTGTTTGATATTATAATAATGTCTAGATCAAGTAAATAGAAATCTAGCAGAAATGCTTGCATCTAACGTTCTACATATATAATATACAATCAAAATCGCGGGCTCTTATTTAGGGAATGGATTCCAACTATGACAAGGTATGGATCCACCTTCCGCTCAGTGTACTCTAGAAGCGATACACTGGAGTTCAGCAAGAACATCTTGCAACTCAGCCACACATGATTGACCCCTCATTTCTCTTGAGAGCACCGAATATATTGCCACCCCTCGGTTAGTATTCCAACATAACCGTTCTCGGGAGATACAGAACTGAAAGAAATAACAAATATGAATATTCTCTAGATGGCAACAATATAACCTAATTGGTTGCGAACCACTTAGCCATGCTGCCTGCCCGATTTCTGTCATTTCCCAGTTGATGAGGCTCGAGGTCAAAACATATCTTTTAACATACCACTCCTCCATTTACTTCGAATGTCACATCGTCATACCCGTCAAATCACAAATTGATTTCCCCAAAAATACCATGTGTATAAGCTAAGAGAAACAAATTCCTCCGCCACCAACATAAATACGTTTGAAACGATCAACTTACGCGATCTACCAGATATACTCTGTCAAACATCCGTCCATTCAAGTTGTCCTGGGACTGGAAAAACCGAAGGTACTATTCTGTAAATCCATCTTAGGCAATTTCTACCTAGGATCGCAAAAATAACCCTTGTATAAACTTTGTCTTCAATTTGTCTTTGATCTATTTGATTTGAAACGCTAACGCCCATACGGAGTGGTTTCTTGGATAATAACCCAACTCGACTCTCTGTATTGATGACGGAAAAATGGTCAAAAACTTTGATAGTCTGTGATTTAACTATCAAAGGAAAACAGGTGTACAAACAACGATCTTATTTCCAACTGGAAATCTTATCGATCAATTCATCAATCCATATTTATCCCACTAAATTAATTTATCCACTTCCTTGTTTCTCGTTTTCACACATTCGTAAATCCTTATTTTCTAAATTTAGAAAATATACGTTATTGACTTTGGAAAACGTTTCCATATTTATTCCCATTCTTATTTTCTATTATTAGAAAACATTTCTGATTCTTATTTGGAAAACATTTCCAAAACTCCTTCGTTTGGATTTAAACAGATGTTTAAATAAAACATCGCTATGCCTACTCACCATTTCGCTTATTAACAAAATTCACTTAACCGTCCTATACTATCAAACTTTAACCATTCCTTAGTTAAGAATGAAGTCAATCAAGTTGGGGTATAATTACCTCTCAGACCTTAGCTGAACAACGTTTTAACTTCAAAACAGTCAAAGTTTATCTTTTAAATCTTTAACAAACTTCCTTACGTAACTCTCAGATTCTATTTACGAATCCTACTTCCTTATTGAAATATTTGATTATAACTATAGCGTTATAATCCCTACTTCTGAAATATCTAAATTCAAAATATAACTTTTATTCCTTAATTCAAATAATTAAACAAACACTAATTTATTAATATATAATCCTGATTTAAAAACAAGAAAGTAAATATTACTTTTCCGAGTTCGATATAATCGAATTTCAACGTATAAATTTCTATTCGAAAATTCTCTTTCGAATAACTATATTTGATAACTCTTCCTTTTGAATAAACTATATTCGATTATCTCTCTTCGAATAAATGATATTCGATTAACTATCTTTTCGAATAAAAAATATTCGATAACTCCTCTTCGATTGACTCTAGATCGCATCGATCACAATGGTTACGCCTGATTCCCTCAGGAAACATCCGACCGCCGTAGGCTATCTGCAGCCCTGCGAATTACACAAGCAGTCATGCTAAATGGCAACTCATCTTGAATAACTATGTCTGTTTTAACTCTATCTCGAATAACTATATTCGTTTTAACTTCATTTCGAATGACTATATTCGATTTGACTTATATTTGATTAACCCTAACTCCATTAACTCTAACTCGATTTACTTAACTCGATTAACTCAATCGTTATAACTCTTATTCGAATAACTTTATTCGATTAACTCCATTCGAATAATTATATTCGATAATATTCCTTTTGAATAACTATATTCGATTAACACTCTTCGAATAACTAATATTCGATTAAATTACTTCGAATAACTAATATTCGATTAACTTACCTCAGATAACTTATACTCGATTACTCCTTTCGAATAAACTATATTCGATTATCTTTAACTCCATTTAACTTTAACTCGATTAACTTTATTCGATTAACCCTAACTCGAATAACTTTAACTCTAATCAATTTACTCTAACTCTAATTGATTAACTAAAATTTCGATTAACTCCTCTAACTCATTATGATTAACACATTTTGATTAACACATTTTTTATTAACACTTACGTCCATATTCAGTTTCAAATATCGATGTTGAAATCGATTCTTACTTCTCTATATAAGTCCTGACTTATATATTCTATTTATACAATGATAAATATTTTACTTAATTTATAAATTATTCCTCTTAATTCATCTGTTAAAACATATTTTTATTTAATATCAAATTTAAATAGGTCGTCTCAAATTTTCTTTTATAATTTGAAATCTCCTTTTTAATAGTTCTATTCATTTTCCAAATATTTCTTTTATAAAATATTATTTATTTTATAAATAATTCTTCCTTTTTTATATTTCTATTTATTTAATAAATAAATATTTCTTCTATCTTTCTAGATACTTAACAAATAAACATTTCCTTTATCCTTCTATTTATTTAACAAATAAATATTTCCTTTATCCTTCTATTTATTTACCAAATAAATATTTCCTTTTTGATTCCATTTGTAAATGTTTTACAAATATTTCCCTTTTGATTTCATTTGTAAATGTTTTACAAATATCTCCTCTTTTTACTTTATCATATTTATGTACCAATAAATATTTCCGTTCACAATATCATATTTATTTTCTGAATAAATATTTCCTTTTCAAAACCCTTTTGATTTTATAACTATTTTCTTTTATAAAACCATTTTTCTTTTATATATAAAATCCATTGATTTTATATAAATAATTTATTTTCAAAATACACTTTAAAAATCCCCTTTTCTACATCCCAACATTTCTTACGGTATTTAAAATACCAAATAACAATGATCGATATCATTCAAACACACATAATCAACAACAGATTATATATCACATCATATATCACAATATATAAAACTAAACAGTATTTTATATATTGAGGAACCCAATTGGGTTCCTCCAACCTGTTTCCCTGCATCACAGATGTTAAACAATATAATTAACATCGATTTCATTTCAATATGAAATATTCTGCTAAACGGATCAATATTTGATTACGATTTATATATATATATATATCGTCATCTATATTTTCAACCAATACATAAGCAATTCAACCAAACAGTTAACACACAACAATCAACAGATAAATATCGGTTCTAAAAATATGTTATAAAAATACAAACTGTTCAGAGTTAGTGAGATTTACTCACTTTGGCAGTTCATCGCTTGTTTGTTTGATTTAAATCAAACAATTTATTTCGCCATAAATTCAAACGAGCTCTAATCCACTCCCAGTTAGTTCCATTGTGGAGATCTCGTCCATACGATCCTAACAGATCCAGTTCCATTGAATTTAGATAATATAAGAGGAAGTTATTGCATTTACAAGTTTTGACATGAATTAATTTTCTATATAATTAAAATTATTTTAAGTTGGGCTTAACCTTTCAAACAGGCCCACCCGCTACCCTTAAAGCCCAAGACCCCTCCCTACGCCTTCTTCCCCAATTCACAAATCACGCTTCCAGTAACTCAAGCTTTCCATTGCCGATCCTTTCTCCTAACCTCCCTCCTTCTCTACTACTTGTAAAATCAAAATAAAACCATCAAAATTCACCTCTCTCTTTCCTTTTTAACATCATACCACCATTCCAGAACTCGAGCGTACCAATGGATTTCCGTCCTCCGACCGAACAGCATGCCGCCACTAGTTTCATCGACAGCTTTCTTTTCGTAAAAATCCAGAAACAACACCAATCACTCTATTCGTTCTCCTGAGTTCGGATTCGAACTCGAAATTGTTAAAAACCCATTGTATCTCACCACAAAGTGAACCCTAGGTTGCCGCTGTTCATTTCGAGCACCAATGGAATTGCGTCGCACACCACAAAACGAGTATAGGATTGAAGAGAATCATATAAGGATTCCATATATGAAGTGTTTCCAATTTTAAGGAATTTATTCTGAATTCTTTTGATTTATCTTCGAACGAACTTTCACTTGAGGTAAAATGGTTACGACGGAAAACAATTTGACCGCAGAAATGAATTCTTTAAGGTTTTCAAAAGTTAGGGGTATTATATAGGTAAATAATAATATTTTTTTAATCGATTATTTAATTTTACTTTAAGCAATCTCTAATTGTATTCATCCTCCTAAATTCCTGTGATCACATACAATACCCAACAATCATGAAAATGGGCATATGACTAGAGTTCGACATTACAGACCCAACGAAACTGGTTTCGTCGAATTCCGACTTCGTTTGCTTACACATCGTATTTTTAACCGTCAAAATATCGACTGTTTTTCACTTTAAAATCGCCCATAGCCACATACTGACTTCAAAAATCACGAAAATTGAAATCTAACAATAATTTGACATTACAAATCCAAAAAAATTGGTTTCATCGAATTTGGAGGTCGTTTGTAAAACTGGATATTTTTAAAGCTCTAAATAACCCATTTAAATATATAAATATATTTAAAAATAATTAAATCAAATATTTAAAAATAAATATTATCGTGTATATATATATCCAAATAAAATATCATACGGCTCTGAAATAACATACTTGGATTTATATCTCCATATTTCAAATCCAGAGTTAAATCGATATTAAATTTATATTGAAAATCCATTTAAATATAAATAAATTATAAAGGAATTCCATAACGACTATTTTAAAATTTGATTTGGACATAACTAAAAATCTACACGACGAAATCTTGATTTTTCTCTTCCATCAGAAAAATATACTTCACCAGCTCCTAACGTTTCTTGTTTCATAGAAATTTGATTTAAAACGGACCCTATATATTTAGTTGAAGTTCAAATCGCCAAATAGCGAATTGTCACGCCATTTCGAGGTCGATTATAATTATAATATAATTATACGTTCAAACTGTCATTATTTAAATATATTTGTTATTCTAATTAAATTCTAAGCTGAATTAAATCTTAGAATTAATCCAATTCACAGAATATTGTGAAATTCTAAAGATTCTGGTTATTTCAGAATTAAATATATTATCCTATTATTTATATTAATTAAATATTCCATATAATTTAATTAAACACTATTTAATTCTCTATATCACGATTTAAATAAATAAATTAATTATTATACCGAAAAATACGGGACATTACATTCTTCCCCCTTAAAGTAATTTCATCCTCGAAATTGCCAAGGTAGAAAACAAACCCTATTAACTGGGTTAAACATTATCGTTTTATTTTTACTTCAGTTTCAACTGAACCACTTAATTCCAATTAAAATATTAATTCATTTCTATTAACAAAAATTTCCAAAAATCCTGAAAAATTTCTAACACCCGAAATTTTTGAAAATTTTGCCAGCACCTCCTTTGTACGGCTCAATCATTACAACTACAACTCGTCTCTCTAGGCCATCTCCAACCCAAAAAAATCAAACAGCCAAGCGGCTTGCCCAATGGGCTCATAAATCTCCAAACTCATATAAAAATAAACTTGTTCCTTTTTGTCGGGCATATCATTATATCCTTTACATCTGCTATCAATTCAGCATATACCAATGTTATCCCAGTCAAACTCCAATCACTTACCATTTCCTTATAACCAAGCCAAATTCCATTTTCAATCTCAAGTACCGTTCTTGATTTTCAAATTCTTAACTCACCAACTTACTTGATATCATTCTAATCCAATTCAGTTACCATTTAACTGGATTTATTTTAATCCCAATTTACTTTCACAAATTTCTATTTAAATTCGTTTTTATTTCAACTATCTATTCCTGGGAATTTTAAACAGCTTTGCTTTTCTAAAACCAAATATCCTTTTCTGGAATTTTCGAAACAACTTGCTTTTCTCAAACAATTCAAAAACAAAATCCTTGGTAGTAATTCGTCGCTTAGAAACTCGAAAACGAAGACCGAAGATGCTGCTCAGTCATCATCGGAATTATTTTCCAGCTATCAAAGTGAGTTCAATACTATATCACTTTCAAAACCATATCTAAACACTTCCATTTTGAAATCTATTTCAAAATACCATTCTCAATGTTGTAAAACAATTTAAAATCGCCCAGGATTTTAAAATTCTCATATATTCACTTCAAATCCATTTACCAACACCTTTCCTACTTTTAGGAATTTTTATTCAAATTATGGTTTTAATTTCAGATTCAATTCATTTCATAACACTTATACAAATTTTATTTGGTTATTTATATATATACCCATCTAAATTTTTATAATCTTACTCGATTATAGTAACAACCAATATACTTTAATATTTCCAATATATATACTTTATATCAAAATATAAATTTGGGTAAAATTATTTCGTTTACCCTCTTTAAAACGTACTATGTTGGTTTATCGTATTCAAGTGTTTAGTAACCCTTATCGATATAGTGGATCAAACTGATCGACCAGAATTCACAAGCTACTCAACTAATAAATCTCCACAATATAAAACCATTTTTATAAAGTCTACAAATACGTTCACTCGGATATATACACTCAACTCAATCTAGGGTCTTACTAACCCTATCTCTACTGAGTCACATCATAGAGCCAAGGTAATTCACTTAACCTTAAGCTCTGATACCAAATGTAACGTCCCAAAAATTTGCGATCTTTGGTCATCGACATAAAACTCACGTCGATTATCCAAACATCGAAAATACCTGTAGTTAATTAAAGAAGTTAGAGAGTGAGAATAAATAAGACAGAAACTCAGAATAGAAGAAGAAGAAGAAGAACATACAACTTCAGAGTAACACGAATCTCACAGTGGAATGAATAAAATATAACATAACTTTGAAATAAGAGATTGTAATTGAATATACATATCATTATCAAAGTACAGCACTTACAACACAGAGGAAATAAACAATAGCTATATGAACGCTGCTGAAGCCACCTGCTCTAGCTTTCCAAGTATATCTGTAAAATCCCGACTACTTGACTGCTCGTACAAAATTGGGCACCCAAGAGTTTAGGGAAAACAAAACAAAATAAACTCTAGGTCAGTCATGTGACTGGTGTGAGTAAACTCAAATCATTTATTTAACTTTTAAAATCCTTTCTAAAGATATGATAATCGTAAGACCCATCCACACATAAACTCGGATGGATTTTACCTTACGATAACCCAAAATATTTCTAAAACGATACTTGTCTGATATTATAATAATGTCTAGATCAAGTAAATAGAAATGTAGCAGAAACGCTTGCATCTAACGTTCTACATATATAATATACAATCAAAACCGCAGTCTCTTATTTGGGGAATGAATTCCAACTATGACAAGGTATGGATCCATCTTCCGCTCAGTGCACTCTAGAAGCGATACACTAGAGTTCAGCAAGAAGATCTTGCAACTCAGCCACACATTACCGGCCCCTTGTTTCGCTTGAGAGTACCGAATATATTGCCACCCCTCGGCTAGTATTCCAACATAACCGTTCCCGGGAGATATAGAATTGAAAGAAGTAACAAATATGAATACTCTCTAAATGGAGACAATATACCCTAATTGGTTGCGAACCACTTAGCCATGCTGCCTGCCCGATTTCTGTCATTTCCCAGTTGATGAGGCTCGAGGTCAAAACGTATCTTTTAACAGATCACTCTTCCATTTACTTCGAATGCCACATCATCATACCAATCAAATCACAAATTGATTTCCCCAAAAATACCACGGATATAAGTTAAAAGAAACGAATTCCTCCGCCACCAATGTAAATACTTTTGAAAGGATCAAATTACGTGATCTACTGGATATACTCTGTCAGACATCCGTCCATTCAAGTTGTCCTGGGACTGGACAAACTAAAGGTACTATTCTGTAAATCCATCTTAGGCAATTTTTACCTATGATCGCTAGATTAACCCTTGTATAAACTCCGTCTTCAATTTGTATTCGATCTATTTGATTCGAAATGCTAACGCCCATACGGAGTGGTTTCTTGGATAATAACCCAACTCGTCTCTCTGTATTGATGACGGAAAAATGGTCAAAAACTTTGATAGTCTGTGATTTAACTATCAAAGGAAAACAGGTGTACAAACAACGATCTTATTTCCAACTGGAAATCTTATCGATCAATTCATCAATCCATATTTATCCCATTAAATTAATTTATCATTAATTTATCCATTTCCTTATTTCTCGTTTTCACACATTCGTAAATCCTTATTTTCTAAATTTAGAAAATAAACGTTATTGACTTTGGAAAACGTTTCCATATTTATTCCCATTCTTATTTTCTATTATTAGAAAACATTTCTAGTTCTTATTTGGAAAACATTTCGAAAACTCCTTCATTTGGATTTAAACAGATGTTTAAATAAAACATCGCTATGCCAACTCACCATTTCACTTATTAACTAAATTCACTTAACCATCCTTTACTATCAAACTTTAACCATTCCTTAGTTAAGAAGTAAGTCAATCAAGTTGGGGTATAATTACCTCTCAGACCTTAACTGAACAACGTTTTAACTTCGAAATAGTCAAAGTTTATCTTTTAAATCTTTAACAAACTTCCTTACGTAACTCTCGGATTCTATTTACGAATCCTACTTCCTTATTGAAACATTTGATTATAACTATAACGTTATAACCCCTACTTCTGAAATATCTAAATTCAAAATATAACTTTTATTCCTTAATTCGAATAGTTAAACAAACACTAATTTATTAATATGTACTCTTGATTTAAAAACTGAAAATTAAATATTACTTTTCCGAATTCGATATAATGGAATTTCAACGTATAACTTTCTATTCAAAAATTCTCTTTCGAATAACTATATTTGATAACTCTTCCTTTCGAATATTATATTCGATTATCTCTCTTTGAATAAATGATATTCGATTAACTCTCTTTTCGAATAAACTATATTCGATAACTCCTCTTCGATTGACTCTAGATCGCAGCAATCACAATGGTTACGCCTGATTCCCTCAGGAAACATCCGACCGCCGTAGGCTATCTGCAGCCCTGCGAATTATGCTAGCAGTTATGCTAAATGGCAACTCATCCTGAACAATTATGTCTGTTTTAACTCTATCTCGAATAACTATATTCAATTTAACTTCATTTCGAATGACTATATTCGATTTGACTTATATTTGATTAACCCTAACTCCATTAACTCTAACTCGATTAACTCAATCGTTTTAACTCTTATTCGAATAACTCTATTCGATTAACTCCATTTGAATAACTATATTCGATAATCTTCCTTTTGAATAACTATATTCGATAAACAATCTTCGAATAACTAATATTCGATTAACTTAGTTCGAATAACTTATATTCGGTTACTCCTTTTGAATAAACTATATTCAGTTTTCTTTAACTCCATTTAACTTTAACTCCATTTAACTTTAACTCGATTAACTTTACTCGATAAACCCTAACTCGATTAACTTTAACTCTAATCAATTTACTCTAACTCTAAATGATTAACTAAAATTTCGATAAACTTCTCTAACTCATTTTGATTAACACATTTTGATTAACACATTTTGATTAACACATTTTTTATTAACACTTACGTCCATATTCAGTTTCAAATATCGATGTTGAAATCGATTCTTACTTCTCTATATAAGTCCTGACTTATATATTCTATTTATCCAATGATAAATATTTTACTTAATTTATAAAATATTATTTATAAATTATTCCTCTTAATTCATCTGTTAAAACACATTCTTATTTAATATCAAATTTAAATAAGTCATCTCAATTTTTCTTTTATATTTTGAAATCTCCTTTTTAATAGTTCTATTCATTTTCCAAATATTCCTTTTATAAAATCTTATTTATTTTATAAATAATTCTTCCTTTTTATCTTTCTACTTATTTAACAAATAAATATTTCCTTTATCCTTCTATTTATTTAACAAATAAATATTTTCTTTATCCTTATATTTATTTAACAAATAAATATTTCCTTTTTGATTCCATTTGTACATGTTTTACAAATATTTCCCTTTCGATTTCATTTGTAAATGTTTTACAAATATCTCCTCTTTTTACTTTATCATATATATTTACCAATAAATATTTCCTTTCATAATATCATATATAATTTCTGAATAAATATTTCCTTTTCAAAACCCTTTTGATTTTATAACTATTTTCTTTTATAAAACCCTTTTTCTTTTATATATAAAATCCATTGATTTTACATAAATAATTTATTTTCAAAATACATTTAGAAAATCCCCTTTTCTACTTCCTAGCATTTCTTACGATATTTAAAATACCAAATAACAATGATCGATATCATTCAAACACATATAATCAACAACAGATTATATATCACTTCATGTATCACAATATATGACACAAAAAGTATTTTATATATTGAGGAACCTAGTTGGGTCCCTCCAACCTGTTTCCCTGCAACATAGATGTTACACAATATAATTAGCATCGATTTCATTTCAATATGAAATATTCTGCTAAACAGAATCAATATTTGATTACGATTTATATATGTATATCGTTATCGATATTTTCAACCAATACATAAGAAATTCAACCAAAAAGTTAACACGCACCAATCAACAGATAATTATCAGTTATAAAAATATGTTATAAAAATATAACTGTTCAGAGTAAGTGAGATTTACTCACTTTGGCAGTTCATCGCTTAAGAACGATCAACTATTTGTTTGATTTGAATTAAACAATTTATTTCTCCATAAATTCAAATGAGCTCCAATCCACTCCCAGTCAGTTCCATTGTGGAGCTCTCGTTCATACAATCCTAACGGATCCCGTTTCGCTGAATTTCGATAATATACGAGGAAGTTATTACATTTACAAGTTATGACATGAAATAATTTTCTATATAATTCAAATTATTGTAAGTTGGGCTTAACCTTTCAAACAGGCCCACCCGCTACCCTTAAAGCCCAAGACCCCTCCCTATACCTTCTTCCCCAATTCACAAATCACGCTTCCAGTAACTCAAGCTTTCCATTGTCGATCCTTTCTCCTAACCTCCCTCCTTCTCTACTACTTGTAAAATCAAAATAAAACCATCAAAATTCACCTCTCTCTTTCCTCTTTAACATCATACCACCATTCCAGAACTCGAGCATACCAATGGATTTTCGTCCTTCGACCGAACAGCACGCCGCAACTAGTTTCATCGACAACTTTCTTTTCAAAAAAATCCAGAAACAACACCAATCACTCTATTCGATCTCCTGAGTTCGGATTCGAACTCGAAATGGTTAAAAACCCACTGTATCTCACCACAAAGTGAACCCAAGGTTGCCGCTGTTCATTCCGAGCACCAACAGAATTGCGTCACATACCACAAAATGAGTATAGGATTGAAGATAATCATATAAGGATTCCATATATGAAGTGTTTCCAATTTTAAGGAATTTATTTTGAATTCTTTTAATTTATCTTTGATCGAACTTTTACTGGGGGTAAAATGGTTACAGTGGAAAACAATTTGACCGCAGAAATGAATTGTTTAGGGTTTGCAAAATTTAAGGGTATTATATTGGTAAATAATAATATTTTTTAATTGGTTATTTAATTTTATTTTAAGCAATCGCTAATTTTATTCGTCCTCTGAAATTCCTGTGATCACACACGATACCCAAAAATCGTGAAAATGGGCATATGACTAGAGTTCGACATTACGGACCCAACGAAACTGGTTTCATCGAATTTCGACTTCGTTTGCTCATACAGCGTATTTTTAACCATCAAAATATCGGCTGTTTTTCACTTTAAAATCGCCCACGACCACATACTGACTTCAAAAATCACGGAAATTGAAACCTAACAATAATTTGACATAACAAGTCCAACAATATTGGTTTTGTCGAATTTGGAGGTCATTTGTAAAACTGGTTATTTTTAAAGCTCTAAATAACCCATTTACATATATAAATATATTTAAAAATAATTAAATCAAATATTTAAAAATAAATATTATCGTATATATATATATATCCAAATAAATTATCATACGGCTCTGAAATAACATACTTGGATTTATATCTCCATATTTCAAATCCAGAGTTAAATTGATATTAAATTTATATTGAAAATCCATTTAAATATAAATAAATTATAAAGGAATTCCATAGCGACTATTTTAAAATTTGATTTGGACATAACTAAAAATCTACACGACGAAATCCTGATTTTTCTCTTCGATCAGAAAAATATACTCCACCAGCTCCTAACGTTTCTTGTTTCACAGAAATCCAATTTAAAATGGACCCTTTATATTCAGTTGAAGTACAAATCATCAAATAGCGAACTGCCACGCCATTTCGAGCTCGATTATAATGATAATATAATTATACGTTAGAACTGTCGTTATTTAAGTATATTTGTTATTCTAATTAAATTCTAAGATGAATTAAATCTTAGAATTAATCCAGTTCACATAATATTGTGAAATTCTAAAAATTCTGATTATTACAGAATTAAATATATTATCCTATTATTTATATTAATTAAATAATCCATATAATTTAATTAAACACTATTTAATTCTCTATATCACTATTTAAATAATTAAATTAATTAATTATTATACCGAAAAATACGGGACATTGTGTGATTCATATAGTAAATCATTTAAGTTTAAGATTTCTGTAAATCCTTAGAAACATTACTCACCTCCTCTAGTGTTATTCTTGTCTTAAGATCCACATTTCGCGTTCCCTAACAATTGGTATCAGAGCATTGGTTTTCAAAATGCTCATAATTTGATTTTTGGAAATACTAAATGGCAAATTCTGAAGTAATTTATAACACAAGTTTAATTTGATTTCTAAAAGTTAAAAATTTTGAAATTAAAAATATTTGATATATGGATATGTTGCAAAACCATCATGATATTATTACTTAAAATTGTAGTTAGTTATTATGAATTTGATTATTTTAAAAGTTATTTGATTATTTGAATGGGTGCGTTTAGCATAAGTCCCTATTAAGTTTCAAAATTAGGCTCACATCCGGTCCTAAACTTATTATAAATTAGGTCCCTATTTTTCGAAAATTCATTAAAAAAATAAAAAATCACGTAAATTCATTATTAAATAAAACACGTACACGCCAAAAAATTCAGGTATTAAAACAATCAAATACCACATCAAAACCCAATATATCTCAGTGTTGCATCAAACTGCAGTATATATGCAAACACGTATGCAGTTAACCAATAATATATGCATCTTTTTATGCATATATTCAAATATGGCCTGTTATTTCAAGCATTCACAGTTTTCAGACATTGTTACATTCATTCATGCACTTATACATTATACATGCATACATTCATGCACATATTCAGAAGCCTTCCTCCCTTTTAAATATGTTGCATACATGTATGCATATATACAGAATAGTTGCATTCATATATGCAACTATTCGTAACACATGCATCTCAGTTCAACTTTATATGCATACATGTATGCAACTATTACAAATATACGCATACATGTATGCATATACTCGCTGGATGAATATATGCATATATGTATGCTACTATTGGTAATATTAGCACAGATGTATGCAACTTTTTTTACGAATTCTTTTGGGAATATTTCCGATTTTCTAAATATTTTTTTTAATATAGCACCGAACATTTTTTCCAGAAAACACATAACATCTGAAAATAGGGACCCACTTTATAAATGAAACATGAGAGGTATGCGGTTTACATTTCCAAACCTTTTAGGGACGTCACACTTATTTTCACTATTTGAAAAGTTGTTTTGTTTTACATGAGAAGAGTAATGACGGTTGGTTAAAAGTCATCATGAGGAAGAAATGGATATACATAATGAAAATCAACAAAGAAATGAGTACCGGATCAATTTACAACTTTGTATTTTCATTTACAACTTAACTTCATACTGTACTTCTTTTCATTTGCTTCGTAATGTCGTTGGTTTCATGTGAATCCGTCAAGAATTTACCAAGTATTGATCAAATGAAATTTTGGTGAATAAAGATAGAAGGAAACCAAAACTATCGATAATTATCTTTAAATTACATCCACAGGTTAGACTATTGTGTCCCAAATCCTTTTCTAGATTGTAGTTCTTGTTCTTGCGGTTGTTTTGATGGGTAGATCGTCGGATTTTGATCAAAATTAGTGTGATATGACTATTTGAAGTTGGCTATGCAAAACTGAAAATTGTGTATGGGATTTCTTTCATCTCTCCTACTATTTCGACTTGTTATACCCTAATATCATCCGAATTCATCCCCAAACTGTCCTCGTAACCCTTGCATTCCTTTTCAATTTTCCATTGGTTCCATTCAGTTCCGTTGAAAATTGAGGGAGATATGACTTTAGAAAGATTGATAGAAAAAGAAAAATGGGAAAAAGAGGAAGAAGTCATAGTTTATGAAAGGAAGTGGTTGTTGGGCCTATTTATAAAAGAATGAAGTATCTATTCATTCGAAATTCAAATTCAAACTCAAGGATTTTGCGCCAAGTTGGTTGAACTACTAAATTTTCAATATCTTCCTCATACGGTTTTCAAATTCAGCAAATGAATATACTATCATGGTTAGAAAAACGAGCCCATCGCAATAAAGCAGATTTCATAATCAAATTTTGGAAGATGTGAATGTGTGATTCATGATAATGGAAGAGAACAAAAAAAGGGATTGCAAAAATAGGTACGCTTTACAATTATTTCATAATTATCATTAAATTTAGGAATATACATCTATGTACATAGTTAGGTATAAAAAATTTATCTTTTTTAAAATTCTAGGTAATTTGGTTTATCTATCGATACACCATAATATGCTTATCAATGTACCAATCTTATTAAAATATTTTCTTATTCTAAATTCAAATTTCATTACCATTTGATTTGGATTTGAAAGAATTGAAAGGACATCTTTTCAATATGAAAATGTTTGTTCATAACTAATTATCAACTTTGTTTATCTTCTTATGTTTCGTACACTTTGTTTCAAAAATATTTTTTTGAAATTATAAAATTATATATAATACATAGATATATGCTTGAAATAATTTAATTTTTTTTCAAACATTGTACATTATTGTAAAATATAAATTTATATATCTTTATATGTAGTTTAAACATACATAGTTTAACTTATATTTTTCATATAATTTCATAATAATTTTGGGTTACATTATCATAGACATTATTTGTACCTAAATACTAATTTTGATTTATTGGTTTATTAAGATTTATAAAAATTGTATATTTAACTTAATATTTGGTATATATATATATATATAACTTTTATGCCTTAAATATGTAGTTTAAATATAAGAAGTTATAGTTTTACAATTATATTACCAAATTTCATCAAAAAAATTGTCATAACTATAGACTTCTTTTAAAGTTTTAACATATAAATGATTCTTTAGAAAATTAATATATTTTGATTTCTAAAGTATAAATTTAAAATAGATATGTATCAAAAGATAAATAATAAATTAAATTTTTATTCCTTTTAAAATCGGTTTTTATATCTAATAATGAATACATGTTTATAGTTTACTTCATATGATCAAATTATATATTCTCTTTAAGGATCTTCAATGTTTATTATAATATTTTTAAAGAAGCACCCTACCATAAAACTCCATATTTCCTACAAAATTATTCTGAATATTTTACTACTTATCATGAGTATATTTTTAATAATCATCTATACTAATCTTTCAATCTCTTTCATTAGTATCATTACCTAAGTTTAGAAAACTTGAAAATTCATGCTGCCACACCTCACTCCTCAAAAATGGCGACCATTAGTACCCCTTTGTTCACTCAAAAAACTTTCTTGAGACCACCAAAACCTTTCAAATTGACGGTTCTCTTTCCGTACCCTCCTATCAAATCATCCAGCACACTACTTCCACTTCTAGACCCTCCTCATCGCCTGAACCTGCCGGTGCCTGAACCACCGTCGTCAACTGGTGCTCCTGTCCCTGCTCCTCTTCCAACGACGACGTAGATGCGAAAATGGATGGATCTTTTTCCTATGAAACCATGGAATGCTAGAGTATTCGAAGCTCCTCCAATCATGCTACAATACAAAGGGAAAGCACTGCTGCCTTCCAATGATATTTACGAAGCTGGATAAGAAGTCTGGCAATACTATCTCGTTGGCTTCTTTCTGGATGCGCCACTTTCTTACACAGTTGCGCCGATTCACTTGCAGAATCTATGGAAGCCTTCGTGCAGGATTAAAATCAAATCAACTGGTAAAACTTTCCTTTTTTTGCTTTTAGATCCAGAAGATAGAAAAAGGATACTTTGTGCAGACCCTGTCTTCATTCGCAACAAGCTTCTTATTTTAAAACCCTGGGTTGCAATGTAGGATCCAATTCCATTAGAAACGTACCTATCTGGATTAAATTATCAAATTTACCTTTATATGCATACTCGAAACATGGGATAAGTTGGCTTGCAACTCATATTGGTAGGTTTGTTTTGTGGATGTGGTGACTGAATTCTCAGACCGATTGTCATTTGTGAAATGCTTGGTGGAAGTTACACTTGATAGCCTGCAACCACATGAATTTCCAGTAACGCTTCCAAATGATACCGAATAGTTAGTATATGTTGAATATACCTGGAGGCCAGATATTTGCGACGGCTGCAAAAGCTTTGGTCATAAATATGAGAACTGCTCTCCTTTAGGAAGTGGAAAATCTAATGTTAGCAGAGGAGAAACCATCATTGGCAGTGAAAAAAAAGGACAAAGGCGATCGGAATGCAAGCAACAATGGTGGAGGAATAAACAAACAACAAACAGGAAGGTCCAACAATCCAGCTAGCATTAAACAGATGTGATCTAAGGTAGTCGGTAGGACGAACAGTGTAGTTAGCAATACCAAAACTAGTATGCAAGTGAGTAACGATATTGGTAAAGCCAGTGGCAATAGCTTCAATGTGCTGTCTGACATCTTGGACACGATGGTTGGAACTCAGACAAATTTAGAAACTAAGGTCCAAAAATTGTCTACTGTAGTTGAAGATGGGTATTATGAAGCTAAGGAAAGTGACTGTGATGGATATCTAGACATTCCTTCACCAATTTTTAATGAAGCAACCGCAGGTCTTGTCTTCGTACAAACAAGTATAGCTTTGAAGAATGTCACTGCTGAAAAAGAATTGGGATGCCAAGCAAATGCTTCGAAAGTAGAAGAAGGAGTGGTAAGGCAGTTCGATGTGAATGTAGGTAATGAGGGTAGTTTAGCAAAGATGAATGAATTGGTTGATGAAGTGCTTAGTTTTGGCACAGAATTAAGTAATATAATGGGTCCGTTTGGCATAGGTCCCTATTAAGTTTTAAAATTAGGCTCACATCCTGTCATAAACTTATTGTAATTTTAGTCCCTATTTTTTGAAAATTCACTAAAAAAACATAAATTCATATTTAAATCAAACATGCACTTCGACAAAAAATTCAGATCAAAAAACCATCAAACAAGGCATCAAAAACGAAAAAACAGCAAAATAGCGAAGCTGTAGTTAAATGCATAATAGTATGCATATATTTGAATTTTCCTTCATACATCTGTGCAAGAATATCATTCATGCATTTGTGTTGATATTTGTGCATACATCTGTGCAATTATTGCATAATTCTTGCATAAAAGTGTGCAACAATCCGCAGACTAATTTTCACACAAGTTCTCTTCATGCAATACATGCATACATGTGTGCAAGTATTTCAAATAGTTGCACACATGTATGCAAGTTTCGGTCCAAATTTTCAAGCCAAAACAACTTATGCAATAGTGGCACACATGTATGCAACTATTGGCAATAGTTGCATACATGTATGCAACTTTTTTTGTTAAATTTCGTGAACTTCCGAGAATATTTCTAGAATTTTGAATTTATTTTTATATTGGCCAAAACATGTAAAACACGGAAGTTAAAAAATAGGGGGCAGGTTTACATTTAAAACATATGAGGGATGTAAGCCTAATTAAGTTTGAAAATAGGGATGTGTACCTAATATTCACTAATATAAATGACAGTGGAGAGAACAGTGAAGATGCTACTGTGACTTGCCAATATGGTGAGGTGAATTTAGTTGTTGATCTAACTGATGACAATACAAAGCAAGATGATCATGAGAAAAATGAATTGTCTGATTCACAAAATGCTATGCTCAAGCCATTGGATGCTTTTTTGCAGCAAAATTTCTATCTAAACGTATGGCAAGAGGCAAGCCCAACTAACAGTGAAGACATGATTGATCAAGAAGAATTGTTTCCTCTTATTGACTGACTAAAAGAATTGTTGAATAAGGATTTGGCTGAAGAAGGTAACAGTTCAAATAGGATTGCTTCATTACATCAGAAGCTCAGTTAATGCAATAATATCCTGCCAAAATTAAAATCTGGTGAGCTCAAAAAAAATGGACTAAAAGCATAATTGAGTTGTTCAAGAGGAACATCAGAGAGCATCAAATAAGACGAACAATCCCTTCGGATATCCCCAACGCTTGTGATAAATCCCCATACGAGAACATTGCTCCCCTACCGGGGCCCAAGCCAAGGCCCATTAATTTTCTGTATGATCAAGTTTCTACGAGTTCTACCGAGAAAGCACTACCGAAGACTCCCATCACTCGTAGAATGTAGAAAGAGATGAAGAAGAACGTAAATGAATTTGATTACAAGTCTTGCTTCTAACGCCAGGTACTTGTAATGTGTCTCCATTACAAGTCAATATGTATGCTATACCTTGTAAGGTTGGATGAATTTAGTTGATGTACGTTGTAAGAGTATTGGTGGACGGTCCACCTTAAAAACCACTAATTGATATGTGCATCACATATCACCTACACCTCATTGTACCTTTCGTTTTTTTATAAATAAAAAAGTGTTACAGAACACTATAAAAAACCGGTCGGCTCTGCCAAAAAAACATATGTCTAGAAATTAATATATATTACCTTTGTTTGATTGAATAAAAACTTCATTAAAATGAAGTTAGATAATACTTTAAATATATATAATAGTTAGATAGTACTTTAAATATATATAATAGATAGATAGTACTTTGAATATATTTTACCGAAATGGATATCATCACCAAATCATTCTTTATAACTTAAAATCATTCACATCATAAGTTGCATTTCATTTAATATATCATTTCATATTTCTTTGCATATGGCATACATTTCGTACGACATTATAACCAATACACTGCATACACTGCATTACATATTAACTTTTACCTCCACACATAACAAATATACTATATGGGAATTATTGTCTTAGAAATATGTAGGAATATTAAACACATAACCTATTTACTTTGAATTGTTTGGCTTGATTAATTTGTTTAACTTGTTTGGCTTGACTGATTGTTTGACTTGTTTGAGCTGGTTGGATTTGATATGTGTGTGTGTGTGTGTGTTAATAGGCTTAAAATATACTTATACATATGTGGATATTAAATAAGATAACTATCTTTTTCACAATTTATTACATATAGCTTTTCTAATATTAAATTAAGGGGGATATTTTTAGTATAGGACTAGTTAAAGTTTCAAGAAGTATTTTTGAATAGACATGTATTGTTGCTTTGGTTAGCTTAAATGAGTAGACTGATTATTTGAATTTCTTGTTTGTTTGGATTGATTTGCGTGTTTGAATTTTTTATAAGTATTGATAGTTTATTATCCTTCTATTTAGTTTATTAGACTAGCATAGTCATAATTTTAGGGGGAGTTATAATATTTTAGGTTTATAATCATAGATTTGGAGGGAAATATAAGGTTATTCAATTCAGGGAGTATTATGTAGTCATTTATAGCATAGATTTAGGGGGAGTATAACTTAGTTTAGTCTAGTATAGTCAGTTATAAGTATAATATAGTCTTGTATAGGGTACTTTTTGATAATGACAAAGGGGGAGAAATTATAAAATATGATATAGTTAAGATAGCCATAGTTTAAGGAAGAGTTAAGGAATTCATCGTGAAAGGGGAGTAATCAAGGAATCAGATTAACATGTATGGATATTTTATAAATCAAGGTTGTCACCATAAAAAAGGGGGAGATTGTTGAAGAATGGAGTTTTAATGACAACAAACTTATTTCAATTATCATTATTGATTGATTATAAAATATATACAAACATCTCTATCTAGAATATATGTACATATATATTCTATATGTATGCAGGACTTGTATATAGAACTTAAATAGTGAAGACTGCATAGTTTTAGAGTTTCAAGAGATTCAGAATTCAGAAGAGATTCAAGACTCATGAGTAATCAAGTTATCAAGAATTCAACACAAATTTAGTAATAAGCGTAGTTTATATGTAAGACTCTAAATAGCACTCCAGGTTTAAATTTAAATTCTGTTTTTCAAAATTCTAATTTTCAAATTTCTAATTCTGTTTTCAAATTATTCTATCTTACTTGTGATTTTTAGTAAAGATAAAGTTTTATATATATATATATAAGTTTATATAGTTATATAGTTTTATAGATTTGTAATTTTAAACCTTATAATTTTATAAATATGTTTATATATTATATATTTATGTTTTCATTTGATTTTATACTTTAGAATACTCATTTATATCACTAAGTTTTAATTCAAGAATTTTTAGAATAATATATACAATTAAACACTCGAAAAATAGTTTTAAAAATATTTTGAACACATATATGTCGACATACAAACATGTCTATGTCGACATACAACTGTCAGAAATTCAATTTTCAAAGGAAGTGTATTTTCACTACTTGTAACGTTCCAGAAGCGTTGCAACCTTTCAAATCTTTTAAATAAGGGTTGTTTTTGAATTTTTTTGATTATTATTCTTCTCCATCTTCTCGCCTCTTCATCCCACCATTAATATTTCATATTTTGTTGATTTCTACACTTCGACTTTGTCGATTTCTACTCTAATTATATAAAACTTCTTCTTTTCTCTCTCTACTCATTACTCTTTGGATTGAAGTGCTATTGAAGAGTTATAGGGATATTTTAATCATTTGGGAAGTGTTTGGGAACGGGTGTGTTCCTTGTAGCTCTGAAATTAAGGAATGGAAGCAGTGGTAATCTTGTAGCCGTGAAATCAAGAGTGGTTGGAGCGGTGGTAATCTTGTAGCCGTGAAATCAAGAGTGGTTGGAGCAGTGTTAACCTTGTAGCCATGAAATCAAGGGGATTGTACTTGGATAGTGATATTGATAAATCTTTGCGCAATCAAGTGTTGCGTGGGACTGGGCGTAGGATTAATCTGAACCAATATAAAATCCGGTGTGTTCTTTCCTTTTTCGGCATTTTATATGTATTTGTTTCTTTGTTTGTGTTCGATTTTGTGTCTTTGATCATCTTTGTTGTGTGTGATTCATATAGTAAATCATTTAAGTTTAAGATTTTTGTAAATTCCTTCAAAACACTATTCACCCCCCACTAGTGTTATTCTTGCCTTAAGATCTGCATTCTGTGTTCCCTAACACTCAATGCCATTTATGGTGGAGGGAGGTAGCGTGACGACGGTCATCGTGGGGGTGTTTGATGGTGGTCCGGTCATTTGTAGAGACGGCTGTTTCAAACCCAAACGCTGATAGGCTTCGGCAATAACCTAGAGACGATTACGAAAGGGGGAAGGATATGGCATTTAATTAGTTAATTAAGAATCTTAATTATCTTAAGTATGTTATTAATGTAATTAACATTTAAACGTCCATAACTTGTCCAAATTGAATCAGAATCGCGAGAAACAACTTTCATTGGAATCGTGAAGACGAGAGTTTCACAGTGAAGCTGACTAGAAAGAATTTGCAGCAAGTTACAGTTTTTGGTTAAATTAAATAGTTAGTTTAATTTAGTCAAAACAATCGTTTTATAACGATTTCGAACTGACCAACGTGAGAACTCTCTCACTCAACTGATTTTTACGGTAATCTATTCATAATTGAATATAAATTTTAATTGCCTGTGATTGCAATGTTTGTTTTATGATTGATGGATGTCTATAGTTTTAATGTTATTTTATTAAGGGTGCGTTTTTTACAAGTCCCTATTAAGTTCCAAAATTAGGCTCACATCCGGTCATAAACTTAATATAAATTAGGTCCCTAAATTTGAATTGCGCGTTAACAAATTCCAGTTTTGACCTTCTGACTCAACAAAACCCTAAAACCACGGACCGAAAGCTAATTTCTGGACTTCGAACTCGTTCTTTGTCATGGCGGCGGCAACTTCTTTCTGCAGTTCTGGACGTCGAACTTGTACGAGATGAAATTCAATTTCATAGCCGGTTTTTCCAAAGATTTATTTTGATCAAGCTTTTTTTAAAAAACGGATCTGTCTTCGTGAAGGTAATTTATACTGTATATTTTTTTTAAATTTCGAATACTGGTTTCACTTTTGTAATCGATTTTTGTTAATTCATTATTCTGCATTATTCTAATTTGTCTAGTTTTATTGATAGATTGTTTTAAATATTTTATAAAGTTTTACTGTTATTGTTGATTGAACAGCCGTATTGAAAAGTCGGGTGCGTACGCGACTTGTGCAGGATCTATAATATGGCTATACGGAATGTAATGAAAAGTCGGGTGTGTACGCGACTTGTGCAGGATCTATAATATGGCTATGCGGAATGTATGTGATAACTTAAGCTATTCAATAGTTTCACAGGTAAAAATCCACAAACAAGAAATATATCACTAATAGCTATAAATGCAGTAAAGTAAAGTAAAGTAGAGTAACGACACCAGGATTTTTATACTGGTTCGGACCTCCCGTCCTACGTCCAGTCCCGAAGCTCCTCTTCGGCTTTTCACTAAACAACACCCTCGCTTCACCCGGAGGAACAGGTTCACAACTACTTGATTTACGGGCTACAAGTTTACCCACTTGATTTCACGGGCCACAAGCTTACCCACTTGATTTCACGGGCTATAAGCTTACCCACAAGACGATTACAAGAATTTGACTTTTGATTGTGTTCTTCTTTCAACACTGATTTGTCAACGATTGAGTACACCCTTCCTATAATCTTATCCTCAAATATATATATATTGATGTTTGCGAAGATTTGGAAGTGGATTATCGAGTTGAATCACAAGTATGTTAAATATGCTTGGAGATTCAAACGATAATTGAATGCTTTTGAGTGCTTTTAGAATGCTAAGAATAATACAATATAGACAAGAGAATGGAGAGAAATTTCGGTTATTTGAATGAATGAAAATCGATGTATTTATAACAATCGAGGAGATGTAATTGTTGGTGAAAAGTTGCTCTTAAAAGAAGTGATTATTCTTGAGAAGAAATGGATGTAACTCTTCAAGAAAGGAGATGACTTTTCACAAAATTTCAAAAAGCTGTTGACCTATAAAAATTTATAGGTCGACATGTTTTTAGCCGTTGTAATTTAAAAATCTGTTGACCTATAAAAAATTATAGGTCGACCTCTTTTCGACCGTTATATTTTGAAAACCTGTTGACCTATAAAAAAAATGTAGGTCGACATGTTTTTGATGATATGCATAAAAAAGGTCTTATAAGTAATTTTTGAAAGCCAAAAAGAAGTATGATTATTTGAGGATAGATTTTAACATTTATGACTCTAAATAATCAACTTCTAACCTATGAAGGCATCTCGTCTTCTTTTTGTCGATGTAGAAGCTTCTTCTTGTCATAAATCAAAATAAGCATTGAAACCATTGACTCAACATTCTCCCCTTTTTGATTGATGACAATACAGCTTGATATTTTAATATTTATTGCTATCTCCCCCTGTATATAAGCTCTGTCTCCCTTTAAACATCTACATATCCATAATCTTAGCTCCATGTCATGATTTCCATTGATCTTTATTTTGTTGTTATCAATCGAAATTCTTGTGTCTCAACATTCTCCCCCTTTTTGATTGATGACAACACCTTGGATTTTCTCCCTTTGAATATAAAGCTCCCCCTGAATTTCTGCAACATTTGTTAGTAAATAATCTTACCTTTTGATTCCTGCATTAACAAATGTTAGCACACATATACTTTTACCATATTAAGCACATATATTTTAAATAGTATATGTAAAACATTTCTCCCCCTTTGTCATCGATTAAAAAGAATAAATATCATGATAACCTCAATAATCAAGATTAGTATAATTTAAAAAAAAAATTCAGAGAGGCCGGTCGACAGGATAAATTAGGGCGGTCGACAGCTTAAAGTTCTGGAAGAATATATGCCACCATTTGTATGTTGATCGGTCGACAGGGAGTATTTGGGACGGTCGACAGGTAAGAGTTCTGGAAGAAATTTGAATTAAATTTTTAGCCTAACCGGTCGACAGAGTTTTTTGGAGCGGTCGACAGGTTAATTCTCTGGTTGAAAATAAAAAAACCAAAAAAGACTAGACCGGTCGATAGCATAGAACTGGGCGGTCGACAGGTGCTGAATACTTTTGTTTTTCTGGTTTCTCTTTTAAATTTTCAAACTCCAACAACACTTATTATTATATATGCATATTTCTCCCTCTTTGTTATTGATTAAAAAGAATAAAAATCTTGATAGAACAGTAATCGAATATAAGACATAATTTAAAGTACCTTCGGGAGATCATGTGCAATTTGATAAACTGAATTGTGTTTTCAAATATATTTAGAGATACCGAATAGCCTTCTCTTTGTTGTGGTGTACCTGCAAAAATTATATGACATGTATACTTTTGGTACCCACTTACTTCATTAGGGTCCAGAGGTTAGATGAAAGGTAACCATACCCAAGAGGGTCTAATGGAACCTTTAAAAACATAATTTTCATTATTAACTACTGAATCAAAATAATCATCAATATATTTTTCTCTGTTTTTCCAATTTAGAGGAACCCAAATACTTAAGTAATTTCTATTGATATTCCTTTTCGTACTTCTAGATCTATTATACAGATCTTTAGTCATAGAAGTATTCGAATTTCTATAATAATTGGATCTAGGATGAGCATTAGTACTAGCAGTAATATTTTTATTGTACATGAAAGCATATCTAGTACTATTTCTAAGATTAGTTTTATTATATCCTAAACCCCTTTTGTCATGTAAAGGTCGAGATCTAGATAAAATCATATTTAAATCATTTTGACCTTTATTAAATTTTGCGAACTTATTTGCACTTTTATCAAATTTATTTCCAAAGCCGCTATTGACATTTTCAAAAGAAATTTTGTTATTCTTTAAATCATCAATTTCCTTATTTAATTCAGAATTTTTCCTTTTTAAAGTACCATTCTCAGTTTTGAGACCTAAAATTTGAGATTCTGAATTATCTAAAGAAGATTGTAACTTTTCAAAATTTTCTTTTGAGTCAGAAATTTCATTTTGCAAAATATTATTATTCACCTTTAAAAACTCACATTCTTTAGATAGTTCTAAATTCTTTTCAGTTAAAGCTCCATTCTCTTTTTCAATAGACGAAATTAAAGAACTAGAATTATTTAAAGAATCTTCTAATGATATATTTCTATTTTGCAAAAGATCGATTTCCTTTAAAAGAACATTGTTTTTATCTTCTAGTTGCTCATTTTCTTTTTGAAGGAAATCTTTTTGAGAAACAAGCTCTTCTAAGGTATCTTCAAAACATTTGGCTTGTTTTACCAAACGATTGTTTTCTTCTTTTAATTTGTAATTTTCTTCCTTGTACTTTTTTGACATAGCTAAAACGACTGTATGGAGTTTCAATAATTTTTCATGGTCTAACAAAAGATCTTTAAATAATGAATCTACACATACCGATTGTAATCTGACTTTAGCCATGAGACATTTGCTTCCTTGCTCTCTTGATTCGGCTTTGTTGCTCTTCCACTTTCTAATCCCTTGACTAGACTTCTTTATTGCCATTTGTTCTAAGATGTTGTTACGATCTCTAGAACGCCAGGCTCTGATACCAAATGAAAAGTCGGGTGTATACGCGACTTGTGCAGGATCTATAATATGGCTATGCGGAATGTAATGAAAAGTCGGGTGTGTACGCGACTTGTGCAGGATTTATAATATGGCTATGCGGAATGTATGTGATAACTTAAGCTATTCAATAGTTTCACAGGTAAAAATCCACAAACAAGAAATATATCACTAATAGCTATAAATGCAGTAAAGTAAAGTAAAGTAGAGTAACGACACCAGGATTTTTATACTGGTTCGGACCTCCCGTCCTACGTCCAGTCCCGAAGCTCCTCTTCGGCTTTTCACTAAACAACACCCTCGCTTCACTCGGAGGAACAGGTTCACAACTACTTGATTTACGGGCTACAAGTTTACCCACTTGATTTCACGGGCCACAAGCTTACCCACTTGATTTCACGGGCTACAAGCTTACCCACAAGACGATTACAAGAATTTGACTTTTGATTGTGTTCTTCTTTCAACACTGATTTGTCAACGATTGAGTACACCCTTCCTATAATCTTATCCTCAAATATATATATTGATGTTTGCAAAGATTTGGAAGTGGATTATCGAGTTGAATCACAAGTATGTTAAATATGCTTGGAGATTCAAACGATAATTGAATGCTTTTGAGTGCTTTTAGAATGCTAAGAATAATACAATATAGACAAGAGAATGGAGAGAAATTTCGGTTATTTGAATGAATGAAAATCGATGTATTTATAACAATCGAGGAGATGTAATTGTTGGTGAAAAGTTGCTCTTAAAAGAAGTGATTATTCTTGAGAAGAAATGGATGTAACTCTTCAAGAAAGGAGATGACTTTTCACAAAATTTCAAAAAGCTGTTGACCTATAAAAATTTATAGGTCGACATGTTTTTAGCCGTTGTAATTTAAAAACCTGTTGACCTATAAAAAATTATAGGTCGACCTCTTTTCGACCGTTATATTTTGAAAACCTGTTGACCTATAAAAAAAATGTAGGTCGACATGTTTTTGATGATATGCATAAAAAAGGTCTTATAAGTAATTTTTGAAAGCCAAAAAGAAGTATGATTATTTGAGGATAGATTTTAACATTTATGACTCTAAATAATCAACTTCTAACCTATGAAGGCATCTCGTCTTCTTTTTGTCGATGTAGAAGCTTCTTCTTGTCATAAATCAAAATAAGCATTGAAACCATTGGCTCAACACGTATAAATTAGTTTGTCATCATATTTCTTCATTTATTCTGTATAGATGTGTAAAAATATGCATATAATGTGAGTATGAGCATATAAAAATGCAACTATTGGTGTAATATGTGTGGTTGGATGTATGCAGAAATTTTTGCGTATATGTATGCATATTTTCTGTATACATGCATAAAAATATTCAGCTCATTTGAATTTCTGTTTGTTTGCGTCCCTGAAGATTAGCGACATATATGTATGAATATATTCTTAATATATGTATATTAGAGGTGTTTTGGATCTATTTTTAAGAAAAATATGTGCAAATATTTTGCTATTTTGCATATAAATATACAGATATTACTGTTATTTGTGTATAACTATGAAGTTAGTTATAATTATGTGAATATGTTTTTGTAATTTTATTTGATTACTGCAAATTGGGCTGATTTTTTCTTTTCTTTAAAACAGTGGTCGTGCAAAATATTGGTGTATTGGTGGATCGTCGTGAAGTTGTTTCTACTTGGAATAGCGTTTTATGCCCTGTTATTGAAACTCGGTTACGGAATCTACATTTAGAAGAATCTTCTTGGTGTGCTATAAATCAAGGGAATATAATATTGAAGTTGATTCTTGTTTATGGTTTATGTAATAGATTTTGTTCTTGTAACGTGTGGCAAATTATTCTATATAGTTGAATGGAAGTATGCAATTATTATGTATAATTGCAAAGATATATGCCATTGTATTGCATATCTATATGAAATTATACTGCATATCTTGTAACGTAAACTATTGTGAATTTTTTCATGCTGCTTTAAATTTAGTTCTATATTTTAATGATGATTCTGTGTTTTTAACAGTTATTTTTGTTCAGAATCTTTGTGTACGCAATTTTTCTATACAGTTGGATGGAAGTATGCAATTATTATGTATAGTTGCATAGATATATGCATTTATATTGCATATCTATATCAACTTTGCCAGTATTTTGCACAAATGAGTAAATGTTTGTATTTACTAGCTTACATGTTCACAGTTATATGTTTACAGTTTTTTTTTTGTTACATATTATGTAATACTTTTGCAGTTCTGTTCATACAGATAGTATTCTAAACATCAAAGACGGCATCAGCTAGTTGATAAATTTTGCAAATATTTGTTGTTATGTAAGTAATTATTTAGAAAAATTGCATAGGTGGATGCGAGTATTCAAAAAATTTCAAAGATCAAACATTTAGAGCATTTGCAAATATGTATGCAACTAATAATAATACTTTCATACTGGTAAGTTTAAAAAAAACATCATCGTCTTTTGGAGTAATCCTGCAAATATTTGCAGTTATGTAAGCAATTATATTGAAAAAAATGCATATAAGTATGCAAAATATTATGAATAACTGTACACAAAAACACAACATTTCATAATGACATGAGCAATTAGAACAACTTAATTTAATACATAAAATAGCAAATTAATTCATTTTAGACACCACATAATCATATTCGCCAGCTCGAAAACAAAATATCAATCAACATTGTGTTAAAAAAATATAAACATCACTTTTCCCCTGTTAATCACTGGGTTAGTTTTCATAATTACAGCTGTTTCGTGCTTACTAATACTCCCTCGTTTTCAACATATACCACAGGAACATCATCCAACATAGGTCTCTGTTATAAGAAGTAAAAAGTTATTAAATGTACAAAAGTTATAAATATGAGCGCACTAGTGTGCAATCATTCTAACTATATGCACAAAAAGTGTGCAAGCATTCTGCCTATACGAATAAAATTAAGCACAGTCACAGAAAAATTTCCAGAATAAATAGTCAAACACGCATACAAATAGACAGTCAAAAGATTTGCATATTTCAATGCATATATACAGAATATATGCACAATAACACACAATTTTCCTGATTAAATGCAAAACACCAGTAAGCACGTATTCTACCAAATATTTGCATAATGGTATGCTAAAATTCACAGTATTTGCATGCTTTTATACACGTATTCGTAATAGAAGAACAAATATATTGAAAAATTCACACATACGGCTGTATGATCAAAAAACAACTCTAATACCTTATACAATGACTAAATTATCCATTGAGGAAACTCGACATGAAATAGAACATAAGAATAATCAACCAATAAAAATCAAAACAAAAAATAATAAACGAATAAGATTTTTTTTATTAAAAAGTGGAAATTACCTTGCAGAAGTAAAATCCATGAGCCTAATCAAGCAACGATCTGTTTAAATCTCTGAAAAGTTCCCGAGTACATCGACTTCACCTGTACAGCCCCAAAACTGCACCCCACCGCGAAGTGATCACCGCCGCCGCCCCTGATTGGACTGCCTCCACATCAGGCGTCGTCTGCTACCTCTCCTCCACCACCCAGCACCGCCATTCCCCCCCCCCCTCTTACGATCTGTAAAAGCCGATAACAAAAAAGAAAAAAGTAAATAAGTAAACGAAAAATGAGAACGAAAGAATCCAAAGACAAAAAATGTATATGGAAGACGCCGCCGCCACCATGGATACGAAAATTATGTTCCTGGATAAAAATAAAACCCTAATACATAACCTATAAACGTTAATTACATTGTAAAATTTAAGAAGTGCATTTCCGTACAAATTAAAGCTGCGTTTTAAAAATAGGGATGAAATTTGTATGTTTCAAAAGGGGAGGATGTGAGCCTAATTAACTTTAGTTTTAAGGATGTGAGCCTAATTTTCACTTTTATTAAACTATGAGTAAGTGTTGTCGATTAAAATGATTACATTATAAATGTCGACTGAAAACCCCACACGGTTATTGGAATGACGGTTATCCCACACATCTCTCAAGTGTGTAGATAAGTTCACATGGATCGTGATGTAAACCCCGCATGGGTATTGGGGCGATAATCTCACATATTATCCAAGTGTGTAGATATTAATCACTAGTATTGGATGTGAATTGGATGTTTATTAACTGTTACAGCTATTTCCAAATACATATGGTGTATGAAATCCATATAAATGGAATTATATGGTACTTGGTTGAATTTCATTCCAATCTGAAATAAAAATGAACATTTTAATAATATAATATTTAGTGAAAATTCAAGTTTGATTTTGATGTCCGATTTTGGATGGACACGAAAATATTAAAATATTGATGAATATTCATAACCAAAACGAACTTATTTAATTTTATATAATTATGATTTGTTCAAGTTTATTTTGAAATGAATAGTAATTCAAAATATGAAGTCGAATTAAGTACGTAAACGGCTTGTTAAGTCAAACGGATTTTTCTATCGATCTTATTTATTTTTATAATGAATGTCGAGAAAAATTGGATTTCAAAATCTGATGCATTGAAAAATATTATTATTTTAATGTTATAATAATATGGAATATTGAATTTTGATTTAAAATTGAATTTGAGATTGAATCGATTTTTAAAACAAATTTATAAACATTTTATAAAACATGTTTACGACAAGGTTTATTTTAAATGGTTTGAATAGAACGTGTCGCACATCAACCGTTCGCGAATTTCAACAATTAACTTCAAATTGACGTACTAGATGATCCGACCATCATATTTTCCTGAAACGAAAAACGTTTAGTTTAGAATGAACAGAACTTTCCAACAAAAAGAAAATTTTGATAATACAATGGTTGGATTTTGAACTATATTCAAATCAAAGTTGAAAAAAATAGCACTAGTGCTGTAAATGACGTGACATTGGTTTTTAATCAATTTTGCTATTTTTTAAATTAATAAAATTTGGGAAAAACTATGACAAATCATAATAAATGATTAGAAAAGATTTTGGATGAAATATTCTAGTTTTTAAAAGATAAAAGATATTTTTATTTGAACGAGCTAGTTAACAACTAGAGTAAGGAACAAAAAAGGAATATGCGATGATTCATGAGAATACTGTCTAATATAACCTATGAGATCTAATTGGAAATAATTTCATTAGATGAGGGGTGGGAAGAACCGAAAGGGCATTGGATATTCGACTAAGATTAGACGATGTTTTTTGGAGTTAAGTAATCCAAGGATTTCAAATAACCTGTTGAGTTGTAATGGTTTTAATATAACCAAAGTTTTTTCTTTGGCAAAGCCGAATGGTTTTTAATGTGATCCGTAACACTCTCTTATTAAAATAAGCAAATTGTTTACAGGTGTTGTTAACGTGGAATTTTGGTGTCAACATCCGAGAGTTCCAAAATTTTGAAACTTTTTGTCCAAAGCGGAAAAGTATGGGAGATGCAGTAATAATACGCGAGAAAGTAAAGAACACAGTTATTTACAGTGGTTCGACCCATCTTGGCCTACATCCACTTTGAAGGCTTTGCTGATTTTATTTCACTATTGGGAAAGTACAATCGAATACATTATTACAAGGAGTTTCCGAGGTCCGGAGGAAGTTGAGAGTTGCCGTGGTCCAGAAGGAGTCAGGAGTTGCCGAGATCCGGAAGGATTCGGGAAGTGCCGAGGTCCGGAGGGAATCGGGAGTTGCCAAGGTTCGGAGGGAGTCGGGAGTTGCCGAGGTCTGGAGGGAATCGGTAATTGCCGAGGTCCGAAGGGAGTCGGGAGTTGCCAAGGTCCGAAGGGAGTCCGGAGGTGCCGAGGTCCGAGAGCTGTCGGGAGGTGCCGAGGTCCAGAGGGCGTCGGGGTGGAACCGAGGTCCGAAGGTCGCCGGGTGGTACCGAGGTCCGGAAGGCATCGGGAGGTGCCGAGGTGCGGAGGGAGTCGATAATTGCCGAGGTATGGAGGGGATCAGGAGTTGCCGAGGTCCGGGAGGTGTCGGGTGGCACTGAGGTTCGGAGGGCGTCGGGGTGGCACCGAGGTCCGGAGGTCGTCGAATGGTGCCGAGGTCCGGAGGGCATCGGGTGGCACTGAGGTCCAGAGGGCATCGGGTGGCGCCGAGGTCCGGAGGGCGTCAGGTGGTGCCGAGGTTCGGAGGGCATCGGGGGGTGCCGAGGTCAGGAGGGCGTCGGTTAGTGTCGTGGTCTCGAGGGGTATGAGAGGTTATTGGAGTCGGAAGGTCCGAAAGGTTGTTGGAGTCGGAAGGGTCCGAGAGGTTGTCGGAGTCTGAGGGGTCCTAGAATTTTTCAGGGAGAATCTATAGTCCGAGATGTACTTGGAAATCTGGAGTCTGAGGTGTACCGGGAAAGCTGGAGTCCGGTTATACTGGGAAAATCTAGATTTCAAGGTGTACGGGGAAAATTTGGAGTCCGGGGTGTATTGGGAAAATCTAGAGTCCGGGCTCATCTTTTGACCCAATGGTCTTGCTACCATTAATGATGCTTGGGGAGGTCCAAAAAGTCAAAAATACCAAGTGAGAACCAACCCCTTTATGTTGGAAGTGAGGGGGTATTTATAGTGGAAGGGTTAGGTGAGAGTAGGCCGGGGTAGGTGAGATATGAGAGATGGGGAAAAGGGTAAAAAGAAATGGGATTAGCATAAATCGAATTCTAACTGTAGGATGTGAAATTTCGCATCCTAGGTGTTACTACCAAAACAAACTCCAAAACAGGTAATCGGTGAAGGGGTAATAGATTGTCACAAGCATAGAAGAATGATTCGTAAGTAAAGATCAAGCACTTGGTAAAACCGAGAGCATAAGGGAACAACCCGAAAGCCAGGAAACCGACACGATCTTTAAAGAAAAGAACTCAAAACCTATACAAAGAAAGGATACCGACAGGGTAGCCAAGACAGAAGGGTAGATAACGGAGGGTCACCCAAAACCGGAAGCCAATGAATAGAAAGACTAGAAATCCTACAGACCGAGACCTAGAAGGACTTAAGGGCTATCAGTATTAAATTGCTTAATATCGATACACCGAGAGACGAGAGCATCAAAGGCACAAAGTTTGAAGCATAAGGGAATCATTCAGGAGCTAGCTACCGAGATCCCCATTAGATGATCACCGAGAGATCACTTTAGTAAGCAACCAATAAAACACCGGAAAGCACCCCATCGGAAAGTCGGGGGCATACTTCAAGGATCTACTGAAAGGAAAGCCGGAACCTCGAAGAGAGACAAGCTATCCACAATAATCTACTTAGTGTCAATACTGACAGGGGTGGCAAATCCGGTAACCATCCACTTGAATCGTGAAGGCAAGTTCCACGAATAATTAATAGCAAGACCGAAAGATCTATATTCGGAAGCCTATATCCGGAAGCCTAATGCCTTCCTAAAGTTGTCCACATCGATAGGCTTGGTATTGTTGTATATAACAGTGTTGTACACACAATTATATCATTTTTTGTTTGATGATAACAACCAAATATATATAATTATAAATGTGTTTGTTCTATACTGTTTCATATGTTTATCATGGACAGGAATATAATATTTATATTTAAATAAAATACGGCTGTACAGAAATTTAAATAATCACACAGTATTTTATTTGAAAAGAATATTTTATTTCAATATTGAACAGTACAGATTTACAACTCCATTATTTGAACACTTCACTGATACAATTCATATACGACTCATATATAGACACATTTGTTTTGACACTGTTACAGACACATTGACACACTGTTCTTCAGTCTTCTGTCTTCACAGCTTACAGTCTGTCCAGTCTTCATACCTGTCATACACATGAAACACACACACAGTACACTGCAATAGAATTCAAACTGAATACATGCGAATCTAAATTTTTTAATTTTAAAAAAAAAATTAATATTTATTTGCCTCAGTTTCTGGTGTGTTTCTCATCATTTTTCATGACTTGATCTGATAAATCTGTGTCTAGACAGAAAGTTTGTATATGTACAAGGACAGAATATTTTTTCTGAATGGCTGCATATACACACATGTATATATATACACGTGTGCACTTCCTCGCCAATTCAGTGTGCAACTGAGGAGTAGCCACGTGGACCATCTCGACTCAGTACAACAACAACAACATCAAATAGTCGAGACAACAAAAGTCATGTATACATATGATCACAAATTAGCATGCAAATAGTTCAAACAAGTCAATGCATCAATGAAGCAATGGGTCAACAGCAATATGTAACTCAAGTATAGCCAAAGTGTGGTCGAGCTCATATAAGATAATACAAATGCACACAACATAATGATGACAAGGCAGCACTCAAACCAGCAAATGATCAAATGATTTCAACATGGTCAAAGCTACAACATAGTACAAGTATGGAAGCTAAACATTGTGGTGTTGATTCATGTCAGACCAAGCCATGCAAGAATGCATAAGCAAATGGTCCGTGCAGATCAATTTTGAATCATGAAGCAGCATATTACAAGTGAAACTCAAAGCAAGCATGGCAGATCATTTCGCATTCAAGTGGTCGAGGCAATAGGTCAAGAAATAGTGCAGCATATAGATGGTGTATGACACAGCAAAAATAAAGCATACATGACTGAAACATGGTGCACAAAGGAATGGTGAATAAGCATAGTGATACATATACATGTTCAACACAGCATCAACATGATGGGTCATAAACAATGGTGAAGGTAAAACACAAATACAAACATGCAGGCACCAGGTGAGTGGAACAAGATTTGTTCACAAACAGGTCAAACATGAAAGTGCACAAGTTCAGAACTACATTGATCATAACAGCATGAAGGATTCAGCTACAACAAGGTGGCAACAGTAAACATGGTGTGCACAAGATCATGTCAGCATGGTGTACATGTAAACGAGGGAGCCATGTTTGAGCATATACAAGTGAATATCAAGAAAATCAGATTTCGCAAAACTGTTTTTGGCAAGATATCATATTTGTAGAACAATAGGCAAAAGTTCATAAGCACTCAATCAAGCAATACAAGAAAAACAACATGCAAGATCTCTTTCCAGAAATGTAGTTGCATACTTGATAACTGTTTTTAATCAAGAAAATACAGTGATCCATTTTTTGGACAAGAAATCAGTGAACAACTTTTATGTTTTCAAATGAGGAAACCAAACAAAATCTCGACAAGTCATTCAATTCAGAAATCACAGTGTTTGGCAACATTTTTCCTTCAAAGCCGTATCAAGCAAAAGAGGAAAGAAACTGTCTGGAAATATACTGGCAAAAATTCAATCAAGAAATCATGTTTGGCAAGTTTTAATGTGACCACAATGTTTTTGACAAGTATATATCAATAAACTTTCTTTTAGGAAATCTGCATGACAGCGATTTATCAATCTCACAAGAAGTTTCCTGAAATGACAAACTAGTTCGAATTGTTTCTTGTTTTCTGCAAGTTCTTTATCAATAAATTCAGAAATTCATGCCGTGCAAATAAGGGCCAGGAAATTATTTTCCAGAAAATTGCTTCATTCCATTCAATGTCGAATTAATCAAATCAGGCAACAAATGATTTCACAAAATCAATTTTGATCGAGAATTGCAAAAGGGGAAACCGCAAAATCAGTCAAGATATTTATGGTGAAATCAGAGTTTTAGAGTTTCGATTCTACCCTATATTTATTCACACTATTTTTCATCATAGGCCGTATTCGAATTACCACTCAACAATTAAAAGAGAAATCAAAAACTACAATCAACTCGAGAGCAAAAATTTCAAATCAGAGAAAACTTACAATTTTCCAATCGTTTTCGACCGAACAAATTCCAAATCGAAGTAGCAGAAAGCAACAGAGAAGTCGAGCATCAGAGAACTTCATTTCATCAAGAGATCGATTTGATTTAGGGATTTATTGGAGAAACCCTAGCCAAATTTCCAGCCGCCATTATTTTTTCCAGAGCAAAAAGAAAAGAGATCGGGCTAATTGAATTATAATTGGGCCGGCCAAGTGAACTCAACTAAAAAAGGGGATGACCCCTTATTTTTAACTCCTTTATTTACTAGGGTTTGAAGTTTTTGTGTTTAATTTGTTTTGTATTTGTTTGTTTGTTAAACAATTCTGAACAGTTTCTAGTGTCGGTAAAATACTAGGAGATTCAGTAAGGGTGGTGACTGACAGTCCACTAGAGTCTGTAAATCTAGGATTTTCTGATTACGGGGTTGTAAACAGGGAAATCTGATCGAGTGGATATCGATCAGTCTACGGTTTTGAGCGTAGGGTTAGAATAGGAGCAGGCTTTGCAAGTGTACATGTCTTGTATGCGGGATCTGTTCTATCACCTAGTAGAAACCTTAGAAATGCAGCGGTAGGCAGGTTTTTGCCGAAGCTGGGTATATCTGTGTGTGATTTATTTTCTGCATTTCTGTTTCTACTATATTATGTGATTTGTTTATTATTTTAATATCTTGTTTGATTTTAAATTCAGTTAAAAACTGTGATAAACCCTATTCACCCCCCTCTAGGGTTAATCTAGATCCAACAAGTGGTATCGGAGTAGGTATTTTCTTTAACTCTAGAGTCATGGGTAATCCTAGTTGTCAACCGATAAAGTGTCAGTCCAGTTCATCTCCAACTATTTTCGATGGAACAGATTTTTTAAACTGGAAATCCAAAATGGAATTTTATTTAAAATCTGTTAATATTAAATGTTGGGATGTTGTTATCAATGGGTTTGATAGTGAAGATATTACTTTCAATGCTCGTGCTATGAAAATTATATTTGATTATCTTAGCACTGAACAGTTTAATCTTATCTGTCATTATCTAACTGCGCAGGAAATCTGGAGAACTCTTAATACAAAGTATGGACCAATTGACAACATCTGTTCAAAACCCCAGAATGTCAACTCAGATTCAGAATTTTGTTTAACAGGATTTACAAATGAAAATTCAGAAGGATCAGATGATGGAGAATCAACAGATGCTGAAGTTGAAAATTTCTCATACGAAGATTTGGTTTATATGTGTGTTGATTTAACTAAAACTGTTGATAAACTCAAATCTAAAAACAAATCTATGAAATCTAGGAATTCTGAGTTGACCAGCAAAACTGATGATTTGGAATCACAACTTGAATATTTTAAAAATTCTTCAAATTCAGATTGCAAAAATTGTTTAAAATTGAAAACCAATCTTGTTCATCTCAATAAAAATATTCAAAAGTTTGAAAAGGAAATTCTGATCTTAAAAGAAAACAAGATTGAGTTATCAAGTTTGAATAAATTTTTACAAAAGGAATTTGAAATTTTTAACATTGATATATATTCCAAATTTGAAATTGCTGAAAATGAAAATTTAGTGAAAAGTGGTTTGATTTTGAAAGAACTTGAAAATGAGATTGAAAAATACAAGATTTTTTAGTCTGAAAAACAAAAACGATTTGAACTTGAAATTTCTGAATCCCAAGTCAAAATTAAATTGCTTGAAAATGAGAATTTGGTTTTGAAACAGTCCAATGCTGAACAGAAATCGCTATAAATAATTACTCAAATTTACTAAAAGAAAATAGCGATCTTAAATCCAAAATTCAACGATTAGAATCAACTTTGGATAAATTTTCTAATGGGGAAAAATCGTTGAATATGTTGTTACAAAACCAAGTTTCTGTTGGAAATAAATCTGGTCTTGGTTTTGGGAAAAATGATGTTTTTGGAAAACAAAATTCAAATGATTTGAAAAATCCCTCAAACAGCTTTCGAAAGAACTGCTTAGAAAATTTGAACACTGAGAATTTCAAAGGTTTGTTGAGTCAAAATTTTGATGAGATATCGTTTTATAATAAACCATTTAAACATTCTTGGATCCTAGAAAATAAAACGGCCTTCGTCAAGTTCAAACAGATTTGGGTTCCTAAAGGAACAAAAGTTAATTCGAATGGTTTGTTATATAAACAAGTCTAGGTACCAAAACATTTGAATACAACTGTGAGTGGTTTTACTAATCTTGTTAGACCACTTGATTCTATGAACTGTTAGGTACCAAAGGAGGCTGAGGAACTGCTGTACAAAAAGAAATTTGAAATCAAGCTGGCTTATACTTCTGTATCGTTCACAGTTCCTCCAACCAAGATTGATGAGTTAGAGATTCTGATTTACATTGGATTCTGGTATGATCTCTAAACTCACCTCTATAAATATTTTCTATTTTGATTTTTTTTCTTTTGTTTATTTCTTCTTCTTCTCCCTTCTATCTCTTTCTTCTGTCTATTCTAATTTGATTTATTACTTCCATATTTTCTTTGTGCTTCTTGAATTGCAGTATTCATGATATTCTGGAAATTTGTTTTTGCGTGTATAGAGCTCTAATACTTTTAATCATTTCCAGATACTGATTTTTTTTTCTGCAATTGTTTTGAAATTCATTTTCTGTTTTCTGAATTCCTAACAGTGTTGATGTATTCTTGTTATATCTTGAACACTGTTAATCTGAATTCTAAATTGTTTTTGAAGATCTGAAAATTTATGGAATTCCACACACCTATGCTGTTTGAGTTTCTTCTAATTCATTTTGGAAAGGCTTGAAAATTTATACTCATTACAGGACTCTACTATTCATCAGCTGTGATAATTTCATTATTTTTCAGATTGGCTTGGATATATTGTTTTATCTTGAATCAGTGACACATCTTGAAATTCACTGTTATTCATGATCATCTGGTTTGTTTTTTTGTTTTGTTTAAGATCATTTGAAATTTCTGATATTTTGAATCTCACACACCTCTCAGATCTAAAATTTTAATTCTGTGTGATTTATTCATTGTATCTCAAGATTTACATTTGTTCAAGTGATTTTGAATAAACCACTATTTTTTGGATCATGAATCATAACTCAAACTTGATGTAAATATTCTGAAAAATTCTTTGTGCTTGTCAGAAATTCTTGTGAAAAAATCCTTTGAAAATTCGGTCTTGAAATTTACCCTTATTTCATGATTATTTGACTTAAATATTTGTTTTTTAAAATCATTTGAAATTATTGATTTACTGAATCTCACACATATCTCGAATCGAAAAAAAAATTATAATCTGGTGTGATTGATTCATTAAATTCTGATATTTTCATATTCCTCAAATGATTTCAAGTAAACAGTATTTTAATCATTAGATCATGAATCATCATATGTGGCCGTCATCTTGACAAATAGTATTTTCATTAAACTGTTTCTGTTATGCTGCTCTGATACTTCTTTTCAAAGAACTGCCTGTTTTAACTTGTCCGTTGCTTGGCTAATTTGTTATACTGTCTGCTTGGTCTTTAAATTTCTCCTGACTGTGATATCTTGGTTTGTCCCCGGTATCTTCGTGATTAAAATTTATTAATAGAGACACCAAGTGGTATCAGAAGTGCCTTATATTTGTTTCACCCATCTGATATTGTTTTTGAAAATATTCTGTAATTGCTTGTTTATGATCTGTTTGCTGCTCTGATACTGTTCTTCAAATAATTGCTTGTTCTTGTCTGCAGCTCTGATAAATGTGCCAAATTTGTTAGTTTTATCTACTTGGGCTTTGTGTTTGAAATTTCTTTAATCTGAGATATCTAGGGTGTGAATAAATTCCTCGATAAGGGAGACTACAATTGGTATCAGCTTTTTCATCCATTTGTCTTGAATTTTCACTTTGTATAGACACCATACACATTTTTTCCCTTGTATAAATCTGTATAAAATCCTCTTGTAATTGAGTTTCAATTTTAAAATTATTTATTGATTATTCTTTCAGAAATTGAAATCAATATCCAAATTGAACTATATTTATAATTCATCAAAATTATTATCAGATTTTGAAATTGTGATGAATTGTGATTGCAGTATATTCCACAACAGGAGGAGATTTTATTTGGATTTTCATGATGGTTGAATATTTATTATAATATCTTTGGACTGGAAATTATTTCACGATCATCTTCTTTTTCTATCACCCGTCTACCATCCATCATGTTTTTATATTAATGTGGAGAGTTTATTTTTTAAAATCATCTTGTTTTAAAACAATGAAAATTATTTGTGATAGAAATGGGACTATATTATTATTCAGAATTAGTGATAATTGAAAATTTTCAATAACCCGGTACAGTCGAGCTTATTTCATAATATAATTAATTTAGAAATTTGTTTCACAGTCCATTTCTGTACCTACCACATTTCTATCATCCATTTTGGTTTCATATACCGAGGAGTTTTTTTTTCTTTTAAAGCTGAAATGGTAAATATATATAATAAATATATAAGTGTGTCTCTAACCTCATTTAAAAATCCAAGCTCTGGTTATGCATGGCTATGAGACAACTTATAATTTAAGCTGCGACTGACCTCATTTAAAAATCCAAGCTCTGGTTATGCGTGGTCAGTGTGCTCTTAAATAAAATAAAAAGAAAAAGGACATGTTGTGCTATAAATTGAAATTATTCTTAAATTCTCCTCGGTGTATAAGAATCAGCCTATCAATCCATCTTCTAATCTGTGAAATGTGTTGAAATATTATGACGTATTATGATTTGTTGATTGATAGATATTGGGATTTGAGATTATTCGATTTTGTCACTTAAATTTAATTTATAATTATAGTCCGAATCTATCACTGTTTTTGTGCCTTATTTTGATAAAAATCCTTTGAAAATAATTGAAAATGGATTGTTTTTTAAAACTCTCTCCATTTTATATAAATTTAATCGTAAATCCATCATTCTATGCAATGTGAAATATGCCACTAGTTCTCAGTTTATTATGATTTTTGTTTGACTGATTGAGATTTATGATGCCATTCTTCCTCTTAAGCTGAAATGATATTTTTAGTCGTTTTTCATCTGTATTTTAAACTCTGTATCCTTTTAATGATAACAAAAAGGGGAGAATGGATTAGATGTTGATTTATGAGTGAATATTTTATAAATACTTTTAATTTTGAAAATTCATTATTATTCATTTCATTTCACTCATGCACAGTTATAAGGGGGGTTTTCAAATAGGGGGAGTTCAGTGCTTCACTGTCAAACACATTTAGTGTATTCAAAATCTTTTATTTGTTTGTTATCATCAAAAGGGGGAGATTGTTGTATATAACAGTGTTGTTTACACAATTATATGATTTTTTGTTTGATGATAACAACCAAATATATATAATTATAAATGTGTTTGTTCTATACTGTTTCATGTATTTATCACAAACAGGAATATAATATTTATATTTAAATAAAATACGTCTGTACAGAAATTTAAATAATCACACAGTATTTTATTTGAAAAGAATATTTTATTTCAATATTGAACAGTACATATTTACAACTCTATTATTTGAACACTTCACTGATACAATTCATATACAGACTCATATTCACACTCATATATAGACACATTTGTTTTGACACTGTTACAGACACATTGACACACTGTTCTTCAGTCTTCTGTCTTCACAGCTCACAGTCTGTCCAGTCTTCATACCTGTCATACACATGAAACACACACACAGTACACTGCAATAGAATTCAAACTGAATACATGCGAATATATATTTTTTAATTTAAAAAAAATTAATATTTATTTGCCTCAGTTTTCTGGTGTGTTTCTCACCATTTTTCATGACTTGATCTGATAAATCTGTGTCTAGACAGACAGTTTGTGTATGTACAGGGACAGAATATTTTTTTCTGAATGGCTGCATATACACACGTGTATATATATACATGTGTGCACTTCCTCGCCAATTCAGTGTGCAACTGAGGAGTAGCCACGTGGACCATCTCGACTCAGTGCAACAACAACAACATCAAATAGTCGAGACAACAAAAGTCATGTATACATATGATCACAAATTAGCATGCAAATAGTTCAAACAAGTCAACGCATCAATGAAGCAATGGGTCAACAACAATATGTAACTCAAGTATAGCCAAAGTGTAGTCGAGCTCATATAAGATAATACAAATGCACACAACATAATGATGACAAGGCAGCACTCAAACCAGCAAATGATCAAATGATTTCAACATGGTCAAAGCTACAACATAGTACAAGTATGGAAGCTAAACATTGTGGTGTTGATTCATGTCAGACCAAGCCATGCAAGAATGCACAAGCAAATGGTCCATGCAGATCAATTTTGAATCATGAAGCAGCATATTACAAGTGAAACTCAAAGCAAGCATGGCAGATCATTTCGCATTCAAGTGGTCGAGGCAACAGGTCAAGAAATAGTGCGTCATATAGATGGTGTATGACACAGCAAAAATAAAGCATACATGACTGAAACATGATGCACAAAGGAATGGTGAATAAGCATGGTGATACATATACATGTTCAACACAACATCAACATGATGGGTCATAAACAATGGTGATGGTCAAACACAAATACAAACATGCAGGCACCAGGTGAGTGGAGCAAGATTTGTTCACAAACAGGTCAAACATGAAAGTGCACAAGTTTAGAACTACATTAATCATAACAGCATGAAGGATTCAGCTACAACAAGGTAGCAACAGCAAACATGGTGTGCACAAGATCATGTTAGCATGGTGTACATGTAAACGAGGTAGCCATGTTTGAGCATAGACAAGTGAATATCAAGAAAATCAGATTTCACAAAACTGTTTTTGGAAAGATATCATATTTGTAGAACAACAGGCAAAAGTTCATAAGCACTCAATCAAGCAATACAAGAAAAACAACATGCAAGATCTCTTTCCTGAAATGTAGTTGCATACTTGATAACTGTTTTTAAACAAGCAAATACAGTGATCCATTTTTTGGACAAGAAATCAGTGAACAACTTTTATGTTTTCAAATGAGGAAACCACAACAAAATCTAGATAAGTCATTCAATTCAGAAATCACAGTGTTTGGCAACATTTTTCCTTCAAAGCCGTATCAAGCAAAAGAGGAAAGAAACTGTCAGGAAATACACTGGCAAAAATTCAATCAAGAAATCATGTTTGGCAAGTTTTAATGTGACCACAATGTTTTTGACAAGTATATATCAATAAACTTTCTTTCAGGAAAATCTGCATGACAGCGATTTATCAATCTCACAAGAAGTTTCCTGAAATGACAAACTAGTTCGAATTGTTTCTTGTTTTCTGCAAGTTCTTTATCAATAAATTCAGAAATTCATGCCGAGCAAATAAGGGCCAGGAAATTATTTTCCAGAAAATTGCTTCATTCCATTCAATGTCGAATTAATCAAATCAGGCAACAAATGATTTCAGAAAATCAATTTTGATCGAGAATTGCAAAAGGGGAAACCGCAAAATCAGTCAAGATATTTATGGTGAAATCAGAGTTTTAGAGTTTCGATTCTACCCTATATTTATTCACACCATTTTTCATCATAGGCCGCATCGAATTACCACTCAAAAATTAAAAGAGAAATCAAAAACTACAATCAACTCGAGAGCAAAAATTTCAAATCAGAGAAAACTTACAATTTTCCAATCGTTTTCGACCGAACAAATTCCAAATCAAAGCAGCAGAATGCAACAGAGAAGTTGAGCATCAGAGAACTTCATTTCATCAAGAGATCGATTCGATTTGGGGATTTATTGGAGAAACCCTAGCCAAATTTCCAGCCGCCATTATTTTTCCCAGAGCAAAAATAAAAGAGATCGGGCTAATTGAATTATAATTGGGCCGGCCAAGTGAACTCAACTAAAAAAGGGGATGACCCCTTATTTTTAACTCCTATATTTACTAGGGTTTGAAGTTTTTGTGTTTAATTTGTTTTGTATTTGTTTGTTTGTTAAACAATTCTGAACAGTTTCTAGTGTCTGTAAAATACTAGGGGATTCAGTAAGGGTGGTGACTGACAGTCCACTAGAGTCTGTAAATCTAGGATTTTCTGATTACGGGGTTGTAAACAGGGAAATCTGATCGAGTGGATATCGATCAGTCTACGGTTTTGAGCGTAGGTTTAGAATAGGAGCAGGGTTTGCAAGTGTTTATGGTCTTGTATGCGGGATCTGTTCTATAACCTAGTAGAAACCTTAGAAATGCAGCAGTAGGCAGGGTTTTGTCGAAGCTGGGTATATCTGTGTGTGATTTGTTTTTTGCATTTCTGTTTCTGCTATATTCTGTGATCTGTTTATTATTTTAATATCTTGTTTTATTTTTAATTCAGTTAAAAACCGTGATAAACCCTATTCACCCCCCCCTTTAGGGTTAATGTAGATCCAACAGGTATCAGTACAAAGAAGATAGACATGACATCAAAAGGAAGTTCCAAAGACCGGGACCATCCTTCCAAGAGCCAGAACCGGCACCCTAAAAAGCCATAAGCAAAGCCAAAAGAGCGGCCGAGAGCCAAAGCAACTGGGAACAAAGGGAAAAGCGGCCGACATGGGCATCTGCTAGCCCAATAGCAAAAGGGCCCCCGATTTGTCTATAAATAAGACCCTAGGGGTCTCATTTTGGGGACCGGTTCTTCATTTCTCATCCTTGTAATCTTTTTCTCTAGAGTAAACCCTAATTTATTAATCAATTTGGGGATCTCCATTGTAATCACTTATGTAATTCAAAACAAAGATCTGTAAATAACAGATCGACAAGTAGCATATTTCTTATGAGCTTATTACAAGTTTTCTTAGTTATCGCCTACATAATATACCATATGCTTTCTACGTAGTCACGAGTTCATACTCAAGTCTAGACCCTTCTGCAAGGTTATTACGGAACCCCTTCCTACAAGCCATTTAGCCTTCTATTCAGGGTTGTTCTTAGGGAACCTTTGTCCCAGGATAACTGTTGGTTCTTGAGTCGCTTAAGCGTGATGCTCACCCCCATCGAAGGAAGAGTAACTAATCTTTTGGGATCTAAACCTTGATATCTAGGAAACGGTGAACTAACTAAGACTCTTGAAAGCTAAATAACCCTATTTTCCCCTTAGGTCCACTTCCATAGACCTACCTCCGGTGTTGACGAAAAATATTGTTAACATTTTGGCGCTAGAAGGAGGGCTTGAACCTCCGACCTTGTGGTTAACAACCACATATCGAACCGTGTTGTTCCGTCTCGGGTTGGACTAAGTTTTGAAGAAGTAGAAATCATGAATAGAAGGTCTCTACGAGTAATTAATTAGTTTCCCATGGTTACATCAAGTATTAATGAGCCATGAACGGTCAAGAAGGTTAAGTTAGAAACCTTACATATTCAAGATAAGGAAAGAGATGTAGAGCCTTATGATCCTGATCATTGGAGCATTAACCCTTTCCATTTGGGACCAACACCGACCTTTTCCCTAAGCAATTCTGCAATAGAGGAATGTAATCCCTTTCTTCATATCAAAGAAGCCATCCAAACATAGGCTAGGGGAACAATATTTAGGTAGAAAATTGAGAAGGGTTCCGCTTATCTTACTACGAAAAAACCTAAAAGGCAGGTGCCCCTATACCAAAACATAGCTAAAAGAAAGTTTGAGGACGAAAAGGAGACAATAGGATCAAGTGGTAAAAAGGCTAAATTCCAATGTCGAAAGAAGGCCTTCGAATCAAGACTACCAAAAGGTTGTGAGCTTACTACATCAATTGAGGGTATCTACTTCGTGACTGAACATGAGTTAAACTTTTGGCCTTCATTAAAGAAGAAACCCAAGAACGAAGCTATGTTGGGAGGGCCTTATTGCTACTACTATATGATGAATGGACATGAAACCAATCATTGCAGAGTCTTAAAGGGGATGATTATCAACTTCTTAAGCCAAGGAATACTACACAGATATATAAAGAAAAATAGTCGGCTACAACGATACATTCTTTGAGAAAAGGATTGACAATATAATTATGGAAACGAAAACCCTCTCAAAACTCGAAATGACCAATGATGGGTCAAAGCACAAATGGATAAAAACCCTTGTCACCGCCGAGTTAGCCAGGGAAAGGCACCCCCGGGAAGGGGGTGATGTTTAAGCCTTTCTCCATGCCCAAATCAGAAAGGGCCAGGTTAAAGCATCAAAAGCGTAAGCCTCCGACACACACCGGAAATGATCGTAATGGAGCATCTAATTAGCACGCCCTGCCATTGCTCGTAGAAGAGTTCGCCCTGCCTCTACTATGAAAAAAGCACGTCCTACCTCTGCTCATAGAAGAGCACGTCCTACCTCTACTTATGTTCCATGTTACCCGTAGAAGGGAACACAAACCCTTATCATCGCCTACAATGGCCGGAATAAGGCACCCCTTAGAGGGGGATGGAGTGTAAGCCTCTATCACCGCTTATGATGGCCAAGGTAGAGCATAGAAAGAGTAAGCCTTAAGTCTGCGTCTATGATGGCCTGGTTTAAGCATCTAAGACCTTATCATCGCCTACAATGGTCAGGATAAGGCGCCTCTTGGAGGGAGATCGGGTAAGTCCTTAGGCCCTGCTTGTGGATAAGCTAGCCAAGCGCACCGGATGCACAGGCCTAAAGAGTGGCCAACAAACACGTACATCCTCTTCTTTGATAGCCCAAAGAGTGGCTCAGGAAGCACGTACCTCCTCTTCTTCTTAAATCGAACTTGGAGGGGGAGACAAAACTAATTACCAAAAATGGGTTTCTGGTTTCCATTAAATGCCTGAATTTGGGTTAGTTCGGTACTTCTATTAAATACCTGAATCTGGGTTAGTTCGGGATTTCTATTAAACACCAGTAGTGAGTTCCTAGTTCTCTATTAAGCAACCTGAATCTAGGTTGGATCTAATTTTCTATTATTATTGGAGGAGAATTCTCGGATGTCATCCTAAAATTCAAATTTAGAATATGGACCAAAGCTTCCAGTCATTACCAAAAAAGGCGCTCTGGCCATCTTTTGTTAGCACTCTCATTTGGATTACGAAGACATAAAATTTCACTCCCGAGGATGGATCAGCAAAACAAAACTTAGAGGAAAATTCGGAGTCTATTATTAAAAGGCTTTCAAACAAAGATAGTAGTCTTCCATCTTACTTAGGGAAATTTCATAAACCTCTTATGTACAAATCATTATTATTTCTAGTCAATACAAGCAATAAGTTACATGACAAATGATGCATACGATTTACAAGTTTATTTACAAGAACCGCATCACTGACAATCCGAATATGGATATGTATATATTACAATAACAAACACAATTAAATGTCCTGCCTCCCTTCATCCTCGGGTTAAGGGGGATTAATGGCGTGACGAATTGCGATTCTCAAGAGCTCGTTAAGTTTATGCACCTTTCTGCTAACTTCACAAAGGTTGTTAGAGGGTTTGACCGGAAGTTTCAAAGCCCTATCATAAGCTTTGCACATAGCCCTAAGAGACTTATTGTCATTCTCTAACTCAAAAGCCTTTATACGTACATCATGTTTTTCCCTTGTAAATGCCTGATTTGATCAGTGTACCAGTTAACATGGGTGAATGTATCCTCAATCAATTTGGTGTCGTAGATGCTCTTCATGTCAGCCATCACTCTCTTTCACCATTCAGAAATGACTGATTCTTCTAACCCTCGAGGGGGGTTCTTCAAATAAAAATACGTTTGAGAGACTGAGGCCCTAGGCACAGTCGCGGCACTTGAAGGTTGAGACACCGTTATGATAGGGATGTTTTTGAAGAAGCATTCCCATGTCTTACATTTTGAATTAACATTGTCTAACTCAATTTCCAAGTTAGTGACGCGCTGACGTAAACCTCTTAACTCATCCCCAAAATCGATAGAGGGTTTGGTATTTATATACGTCTTCAATCCAAAAATAATTCTGTCTTTTCCTTCTAATTGGCCTTTCAGGGCGTCTATTCTCTCATTCAAATTCTTGATAGATAAATCTCTAAGCAAGATCGTTCTCTCTCAAGATACAGAGAGTCCCTCACTTGACCCACCCCTTTTCTCAACAGCTAATGACAGTTCATCTTGAGGTGGAAAAATCTCATGTTGGTCCGCCTGCTCACAAAAATAAAAAGTGGTTATATATAAGTCTTTTATACTCAGAAGGAAGATATTGTTCATCTAGATAAAAGTTTTCGCATGAATTTTATTTAAAACCAACTTTTAATCACTTCGAATCATATGTAAGCCAAACAGAGTTACAAGGGTTCAAATTCACGTATCGATACACTCATTGTCTACGTATCGATTTGGCATGTTTAATCCTAAGTATTTTTAAGGTCACCTCACGGTCTTCGCCCAAGAATTTAAAAGTGAGTAGAGGGAATTTCGTGTAAGCACTCTTAAGCTCTCTTAGAAAACGTTTTCTTCCAAAAACATGAGATGTTGTTGTTGAAAATTCATCTCTCAGCTTACAGGTCAAACGTAACACGCATCTTCATCGTAAATGAAGTTATGTCATAATGTGAATAAAGGAATCAGTAACCATAAATAACAAGCGGAATTACAAATTTATTTTACACATTCACAACATCGAATTTTCAAATACACCTCATGCTCATACAAAATAAATCTCTTAAACATTTCAGTAATAAACCTATCATTGCTATACTTAAGCTTTTTTTGGGGGAAATCCCTAGAAATTGAGAAAACTCTTTCGAGGTTCCAACAAGTCCCGGGATGCGGGTACTCTCTAAACTCATCTTGATAAAGCATGTGAGGGCGACGTATTAAACCTCCACTATGCTCCCCTATAAAGGAAAAGTCCATCATTGTGTATCGTTTATAAAATTCATACAAGAAGTTAACTAAGATATCTCTATCCTCAATCAACATCCAAAATAAGGTTATTAACTCCTTCTTTTCCTCCCAAGGGGCTTCCCAATGCTTGCAGGCTTTCCTTAGTCTGGGTGCAGCCTTATGTTCTTTGTAATACATAAGCTTAGATGCGCTCTTCTCTAGATCATGATATTTGATATGCACGTAAATGTGCATATTTTCTCCGCTTATTTATCTTGTTTTCTCAGATTATTGACGATGAATGGATATATGCACTAATTGTTCAAAAGATTGAAGAATTGATGCAAGAAGAGTGTTGAGTTTTAGAGCTGGATTAAAGCTTGAAGACCTAAAGAAATGTTGTTGTTCAACCACCTTCTGTTCCATATTTTAAAGTCAAGATTCAATGCTTTTCATATTGATCACTTGTCTCGGATGTTATGGAGTTCTTATTCATCCCCAAAACAATTGAAGTTGATGCCCACAAGCTGTGACATTTGCATGTCCATTCACACGCGTTCACATTTAGCAATTTGATTTATTTGTTATTTGGGAAAAGGGTTTTTGTCCTACATTGTGTAACTGGCCACTTATTCTTGGCTATAGCAACTATAAATACGTTGTATCTCTTTCATTTAGAATTACATTGGGTTTTATTCTATAACTCTTCTCTGGAATAAAACTATTCTTCTCCTTCTCTTCTTAGTTTTTATTTTATTTTATTTAAGTTTATGTTGTTTATTCTTTTTTCCTATTTCTTATTTAGCTATGTCTAGCTAATCCCCTTTAATTAGGGAGTGATTAGAGCTTAGACTAGATTCAATATGAATCACATAAGCAAAAATATTAGGACTTTATTTATATAGTTCTAACCAAGGGTTAGATTTAAACCTTCATAATATGTGTCGTTTAAGAGCTATGCTCCTTCATAGGGTAAATTTGAGTTTGATCTAACGCTTATCAGATTTAGATCTAATTTTTAGGGTTTTAGAAATAAAATAGTGAATCTGTCCTGATAGCCTATGGTTGTTTAAGAGTTTAGCTCCTGCATAGGCTATACTTGTCGTTATTCACAAATTTGTTTCTAGAAACCTAATTATCGTTGATTCATGTTTGTGACAAAAACATGAATTATATCTATATTAATCGTTTTGGTATAATTCAGATTAATCTAGTTTATGTCATCATTCCCTAATTGTTTTCATTTATCATAAAAAACTATCTTTTTTATTTTGATTTTCTGTTATTTTCGAACAATCAAACCTTTGGAATAACTTGATTGGATTTATTAATTTAAATAATTTTGATCCTAGAGTTCGACACCCTTTACAAAAACCCTTGTTGTTTAGGAAAGCCGAACTAATTTAACAGTTGTTTACAATTGTTCCATTTATTCGCAAACAAATTTTGGCGCCGTTGCCGGGGATCAAAATAATTTTTATTAGTAAATCCTACGGGTTATATTTTTTTATTTTATTCCTTTTGTTTTCTTTAATATATATAAGTAAATTCTTATTTGGTAATTTGGTATTAGTTATTGATACTACAATCTCAAAACAAGAGGAAAAAACATTCAACTTTTATTTCGATTTCTTTCCACTTTCAACCCCTTTCCGAGTTTCTTTCTGCTAATCCTTTCCTGTTTTCAATTTATTTAAAAAATATATAATTAATAAAAAAAAATCATCATATAAAATTGATTTTGCACCTACATTTGTTGGATTTTCTGAGTTCGTTTTCATGCATAATATTTTTTTTCACTCAAAAATTAAAACTTGTAAGCTCTAAATTCCACTTGGCCCACTTAAGGAGAAATGACTTATTGTAGCGTTCTTCTTCGATACCCCACATTATTCAAACCCAAGTTTTAGTCGATTTACTTCCATGTTTCGACAATTTTTCTTATATTAGTATACTCAAGAACAATTTTTATTGTTATAGGTTAGAAAACGTCATGTTTACACCAATATTACACTACCCACTCCGTACTTGTTTTAAGGTAGGATAACCATATACCACATCTTATTTAATATGGGTTATCTATCTTATGATACTTTGCTTATATTTCCTTTCAGCTTTTTATATAACATTAATCTAGACTTTTGTGTTGAGTTAGGGTTATAGAAGTAGAGTAACTAGGGCACAAAACTTTCCTTTCATGAAGTATTGGTTTTGATTCTCTTAGTAGAGGAGGAATCAAATGAAGTAATTTATGGTATTAATCCATTCTATCTCCTCTCATCATTCATCATGCAAAATGAAAAGAAAAATGAAAAAAGAAGAAAAAACAGAAAAAAATGCAATAAAGAGAAAATCTCTGAGAATAAAATAGTCATTCTTGACTATAAACATTCATTTCTGTTCCATCCACATCCATCATACCGTACTTAGAAGCGAGGATTGTATTAGAGGAGATGAAAGGAAACAAAACGTCTATATGTGCCTTAGTATTACTTTATCATTTGTAGCTTGAAGTTCATCTAATACACTTGCCCTCATATCTATAAAAAAAAATCGAACTTACAAAATTCTCCTTCATCTATGCATAACTCACATCCAGTATATTATAGTTGCACTGGTGCATAATTATTCTTCTCAATATATATATATACATATATATATATATATATATATATATATATATAACTGATTGGGTGCACATTATCGATGTGTAGAACTTTGGTTTACACCACACTCTTAACCTTCAAGGCAATTACAGTGTTATCAAGGAATTAAAATTCAGCTCGAATTTTTTTTATTCATTTTTGCACCAATAATGGGATGGACAATTTTGGACTAAACCGTTGTTATTGAAGTTAGGTAAAATCCTTGGAATGTAAAATACTTTAAATATATTATTTGATTAATCCGTGTACATAAGACGCTTTGGATTTTGTGGGTAGTATCCGCTGAAAACCCTCACGCGACAACACTCGTCCTACTAGGGACACCTAGGGATTTAACGGCTTATTGCATAAGCTAAATGCAATTGTGTTTCCTACAAAAGTGTGAAATATCATAGTTTAGTTTATTCGAGGACGAATAAAAAGATAAGTATGGGGGTATTTGATATACACGTAAATGTGTATATTTTATCCGCTTATATATCTTGTTTTCTCTTTAAAATAATTGATACTATGTATTTATAGTTGTGTTTCATATTATTGACGATGAATGGATAGATGCACTTAATTGTTGAAAAGCTTGAAGAATTGATGCAAGAAGATTGTTGAGTTTTAGAGATGGATTAAAGCTTGAAGACCCAAAGAAATGTTGTTCTTCAACCACCTTCTATTGCATATTTTAAACTCAAGATTCAATGCTTTTCATAATGATCGCTTGTCTCGGATGTTATGGAGTTCTTATTCGTCCTCAAAACAATTGAAGTTGATACCATTTGATGCTCGCAAGCTATGACATTTGCATGTCCATTCACACGCTTTCACATTTAGCTATTTGGTTTATTTGTTATTTGGGAAAAGGATTTTTGTCCCACGTTGTGTAACTGGCCACTTAGTCTTGGCTATAGCAACTATAAATACATTGTATCTCTTTCATTTATAATTACATTGGGTTTTTTTCTATAGCCCATCTCTGGAATAAAACTATTCTTCTCCTTCTCTTATTAGTTGTTATTTTATTTTATTTATGTTTATGTTGTTTATTTTCTTCTTTCCTATTTCTTATTTAGCTATGTCTAGCTAATCCCCTTTAATTAGGGGGTGATGGCGCTTGGACTAGATTCAATATGAACCACATAGCCAAAAAGATTAGGACTTTATTTATATAGTTCTGGATCTGAATCAAGGGTTAGATCTGAACCTTCATACTCTGTGTCGTTTAAGAGCTATGCTCCTTCAAAGGGTATATTCGAGTTCGATCTAATGCTTATCATATTTAGATCTTATTTTTAGGGTTTTAGAAATAAAACAATGAATCTGTCCTGATAGCCTATGATTGTCTAAGAGCTTAGCTCCTGCATGGGCTATACTTGTCACTATTCACATATTTGTTTCTAGAAAACTAATTATCGTTGATTCATGTTTGTGACAGAAATATGAATCAGATCTTTATTAATCTGTTTGGTTATTAATTCATATTAATCTCGTTTATGTCATTGTTCCCTAATTGTTTTCATTTATTATTAAAATACTCTCTTTTTCATTATTATTTTCTATTATTTTCAAACTATCAAACCTGTGGAATAACTTGATTGGATTTATTCATTTAAATAATTTTGATCCTAGAGTTCGACACCCTTTACAACAACCCTTGTTGTTTAGGAAAGCCGAATGAATTTAGCAGTTGTTTTGAGATTGTAGTATCAATAAATAATACCAAATCACCAAACAAGAATTTTCTCTTATGTATTAAAGAAAACAAAAGGAATAAAATAAAAAAATGAAAATATAATCCGAAAGATTTACTAATAAAAATTATTTTGATCCCCGGTAATGGCGCTAAAATTTGTTTGTAAACAAATTGAACAATTGTAATCAACTGTTAAATTCGTTCGGCTTTCCTAAACAATAATATTTCCGAGATAAAGCATTATAAATTTTTTAACAAACTTCCTTGCTCTATACAGGATCGATTTATTTCCCTCTATTTTTTATCTAACTCTACTCTAAGGCGGGAAATAATATTTCTTTTGGTCTATTCAATATAATGATAGGAAACTAGTTACCACCATATACTTGAGAAAGGAAAGAGCATTGCGAAAACAATAGCTATACCTGGGAAAGAGAAACCTCAGGTTCACTAATGTTTTTTCTTCCTAAGAGATTAGAAGTACCACCTTCCTTGGCTGGAGGAGCTTCGAAGTCTCGAATAACTTGAGAGCCTACAACGCCAGGACTATTTTTTGCAAAATCATGCGAGACCTCAGGAGCTGCAGAAGGATCACCCCCGTCCTTCTCATGATCCTATTAACGGTCATTACCATTAGGATCATCACTATCATCGCCTCCATCATTACCAACCAAAGCCGAATGTTCTTCTTTATCGCTAGAGTAATCAGAAAGATCCTTAATGTATAAGAGATATTCAGCTTTGTGTCTGTCCCTCTTTAGAATCTCGACCCTTTTCTTGGCCATATTGATCCTTTCCATGACTCTATCCCTAATCAAAATGGGGGCGGTGGTAAATTGCATCTCAGGAAGAATTCGAAGGTTATCAAAAAGAACATGAAATAAGGCATCCTCATTATATTTAGTCTTAATCTGCGGAAGATGAACTTGCAAATAGTCAGAAATTCTGATCTTGGCCTCGTAAATTATCCGCACCACGTGAGAAAGCTTATAATCTTTCCCCTTGAGTCCATCAACATGACTAACCACATTTTCTGCTATTTGGTGCTCGAAGTTTAAAACTTAGTAAAAAAACAAGACTATTTTCCTGCCTTTCTTTTTCAAGAGCTGCTTCGGCATGTTCAAGAGAAGATTTCAACCTCTCGCATTCATCACTTAAAGTTTCATTCGCTTCCCGGAGTCGGTAACCTCTGAAGAAGATAAAGAAGGCGTTGCTTTAGATAAGAGCCATCTTTTAGTAATATAAGAAAGAAAAGAAACCCAATTCTCCATCATGACGAATTAAAGAAAAGAAAAAGGTTAGGAAAGAGAAATAATCTATACCAAGAGCTATCATTCGACTAAATGCTGATAAAAATCCTCCGCATCTGAAGAAGTGGAAGGTAACAAAATATTCATAATTTCAAGGGAATAAATTGTGAGTTTCACAAGATCGTCAAAACTCATGGTTGGCATGGGAGACTATGGGGTGCTGACATGTTGAGAAGCATACGTTTGAATCGTGGCAAGTTTGTCCATTTCTAAAGAACCCGGAAGGGTTGGCAGTAAAACGCGACCTCCTCGCCCAAGATCGAAGGTACCTTCGGGAGAAGCGGTAATAGTGGCACCAGTAGAATCGACGGCAGAGGCTATGGAAACATAAACTTCCCGATCAGCAATACCGGCAGCAGCATACTATGAGAGAAAAACAGAAGCGTCACGTTTCAATCTTTTAGCTGGTAATACAACGGTCGATTCGGCCAGCCTCTTGATAGCGACGACAATGGATTGATCTAGAGAATCAGTGGGAGTTACAACTTCAGAAGCCAAGGCCCCTGGTCAAATGTAAATACAAAAGTAAACTCACGAGTGAATACCTTACAAAATCAAAGTCGCTCCGAAAAGAAAGTAGCAATCCCAAAAAGGATACCTGGAAACAAAGGAGACGAAATAGTAAATGCGTTCGAACCCAAAGTCAAATGTTTGGACCCTAAGAAATGAATGGGTGGACGCCCCAAGATCATTTGCCCATCAGGGAGAAGGTTATATTGACACAATTTGTCCAAGGTCAATAAAACTAATCGACTCAGTAGCTATTCAAATGCTATGGAAATACTTTCAGGAAACACCCCACCTCCGTTAAGGTCACTCACAAAGGGAATGCATTAACTTTTGTGAAGCATTTTTAGGTAAAAGGCACAAATAATTTACAAGATAGACATATAAATAGCGGAAAACTGAAATCGTTTCATAAATAGCGTGGTTTGGTCAAAACATTACAAGCATTGTCCCACAACCCAACTTCTAAATTATCACAATAAAACATCTGTCTTGATTTAAAACTCCAAGTACATAAAGAAGCATAAACCAGTAGTAAAGCAAAATAAATCCCCAACAAAAATGTAACCACAGCCATAGCTCAAGAAAAGAGAATCCAAGCAATACATCTACTCTCTTCAAGCTGGAAACGGTCTGTACTAAGCTGAAGTATTCCCTCCCTGCGGACATGGGGGGGGGGGGAACAGAAGAAAAGACGGCGAAAGAAAACGGGTCAGACATAAGCCTAGTAAGTCCAGTGATTATTCAGCATGTAAACAGGTAAAAGGATCATGACATGAATAAACTGAACAAAGGACAATACCCTAGCAATAAGATAACATAAGACAAGATAATGTAAGATAAAATGAATATGCAATCGCACTCATTTCCATTTCTCTGCACCTACTAACAAATGTTTGAGCTACCATTATGTGTTCATAACAAAGTGATCCCTTTTCTCGATCGGCTGCTACTCGCATGAATCTATTTCTTGTGTCATTCGGCCCCGCTTGTTTGCAGATACCTGTGCTGGTCCCACCATGGGGTGTATCAATTCCTATGGTGGCAACCCGACACAAATTCAAGATGCACAGTATATACTACTGATGCCCAGTGCCTGATTTTTCCATGTCGGAGTACGTGCACGCCAGTACTCCGTCGGAACCTACACTGCTGCTCCACCCGCCGTTATTTTGACTGCTTATAATCGGCCCAGTAATCGTGCCCCACCCTTCCTAGTTCAGGGTACCGTGATACATCTATGTGGGTTACTGCTGAAATGGGTCCCCGTTACTAGGGTTTCCTAATCAACATATTATAACGGTTAAGTGTTCTCAAATTAACCTAACCCCACCCATCAGTTTAATTAACATGTTTTATTGGTTAAGTGTTGCCTTAGTTAACTTAAATCTGCTATTCTTAGCATGTCTAGTTTATTAGCATTAATTGATTTATTAATGCACCAACCTCTCACATTAGAACTGTTGTTTTCGGTTGCTGGATGTGCCGGGCGGTTCCGGGCAGACTTCTACCGCAAACTCATTCTAAACTCGGGTTTTTCTTGGGCATGATGCACTAACCTCTCACATTAGATCTGTTGTTGCGGTTGCTGGATGTGTCGGGCAGTTACGGGCAGTCTTACACCGCAACTCAATCTAACCTCGGGTTAGGCATATTCATTTTTTAATTAATTTACATATTTACCATTCATGTTTATATGAAAATTATCCACAAGTGTTGTCAATTCAAGTCATGTCCCATTTACCCTCAAAATTATGTCCATAATTCTAGGTATACAAATTATACCATTTCATGCTACTAATCATTTACATGATTATGAGCCAATCTATGCTAATAACATGTAATTTAATATTTTTCCCAATGTCTCCCCCGTTATTCATTCGCATAATTCACAAAGAACGTTAGGCTCGCAAATTAGCCTAACTCGTATACAAAAGGGAAAAGAAAGGGACATGCAACATTCCAACAGGCATAAAACAATATAGATCAACATGTGTAATATAAATTTGGCATAGAACGACATAAACTTAATTAAGCATATAAACGTGATCTTGCACTAACATGCGAACTAGCATAGATCTAATTGTATAAACATGAACTTATATAGATCTTGAATATAACTTAGCATGTAACTTGCATACATAAAAGAACCACAAATTTAATACAACATGATAGGTTCAATTGTATCAATCCCAATAGTCTCATAGGCATAGGGTGTATAACATGATAGGTTTCATCATATAAATCACAACAATCTCATAGGCATGATAGGTTCCATCAACAGTCTCATAGGCATGATAGGTTTCATTACATCAGTCACAATAGTCTCATAGGCATAGGCAATTCGGTCTTGACAAATGGATAAGCATGAATCAGAATTAGGCATAGTTCTAGATCTGATTATTATAGTCATGATTCCTATTAGGTGTTTAAATCGGAACAATAACTGAACTTACAGAAAAAGAATAGATCTTGTATTCTGGGATTTGATTTCTGAATTTGAAAATCTTATCGTTTGATGTAGACGTTTGATTCTCTAGTTAAGATTTGGTTTATAGCTTTCTAACTTGCTTTCTAGTTTGGAGAAGATGGAGGCTATGCTAGTTAGGAGATGGACGGCATGACGGCTTCTTAGAATGAAATTACGAGGTCTAGGGTTGAGGTTTGGGGTGATTATATAGAAGTTTAGATTAATATGAGCCATTAGATCAACCTAGGAGTAATCAGGGCCCTTCAGATCAAAGAGTGTCAACCAGAAATCACCACATATGCCCTAATGACTCAGAAATCGTCACTGGAATCCGGATCAAAAAGGGGTCAACTCCCTACAGGGGGTCGACACTTATGTCGACTCCCCTTAGGGGGGTCGACACCCTGAGCGGGAAATTTCCTTCTTAGCCTTTTCTGTCTGAATTTTGAAATTTGAACTGGTTTTTGATTTTAATTATTATTTAAATTTAATTTCTGAAATCTTCTGAACTCCATAACTTCTTCATACGGAGTCCGATTCACACAAACTCGGACTTTATCTCAAGCAGAATTCTGAGATGAACGCAATGGCGTAACCCGATTTACATAATTCCCACTTTTAAAATTAAGTATTCTTTAATTCGTTACTTTATTGTTCGCAGAAAATACGGGGTGTTACATTCTCCCCTCCTTAAAGGATTTCGTCCCCGAAATCTCTAAGTTAGGAAGAATGGATCCTAACGTCCAATATCCATCTACTCAACCATCAATCACAGGCATCCATTATCCTTAAAAAGATTTATAATGCTTTTATGATCATATGCATAGTGTGTGTATATGTCCTTATCTAATGCAAAAATCAGGCGGTCTACTAATTCAGTTGACCTCCTTGATGTGAATCATGTCGGTGCTATGAGTCCATTATACATGCAATTATTCCTAATTGTATTTTGTAACTTCTACATGAGTGCACAATCATTCATACAAATGCAACGTCCACATAATAACACATCAAGTTTCAATCCATATATAAATACATATATGCATATGCAATATGAAAGTGACTGAGCCGATCTAGTACCCAGTGTGTGTGTATATGCATCCACGAGCAACCACTAGCAACCACTTGCAACCATCAATCATAACATGTTTCAAATACATGTTTACATTCATTGGTTTCTACTTAAGGATCAAGAATAGGACCGAGGAGATATACTTAAAAGATAGATACAAGCATGCATAAACTTATGGAAAAAGAGATCAAGGATGTACCCTCAAAAAGAAAAGCGTAGGATGCGCATATCTTGCCCTCAGTCTCCCAAGTCGCGTCTTCTTTAGCGTCACTCCATTGTACTTTAACTAGTTTGACCTCACGATTGCGTAGCTTTTTGACTTCTGATCCCAAGATATGAGTTGGAACTCTTCTCACAGTCGCTTCTCGTTCCACTTCTACTTCCTCTAGTATGCTTAGCTCCACAACTTCCGCAGACTCATGTAAGCACTTTCGTAGATGGCAAACATGAAAAAAAACTATGAACTCCAGCCAATCTTTCGGGTAGCTCTACTTTATAATCCATCTTCCCAATCCTCTCAATAATAGGAAGTGGCCCTACAAAACTTGGTGCCAATTTTCCTGCAGACCCAAAGCGGACATTCCTTAAAGGAGATACTTTAAGGAAAACCCTGTCTCCAACCTCAAACTCAAGGTCCGTCCTTTTATCCGCGTAGGACTTCTGTCTATCATGTGCAGTCTTCAATCGTCTTCGTATCAAGTCCACCTTCTCTAAAGTTTCTCTAATCATGTCGGACCCAAGTATGAGCTTGTCTGTAGACTCCCACCAACAAGTTGGTGATCAGCATAGTCCTCCATATAAAGCCTCGAAAGGTGCCATGCCTATGGTGGCTTGGTAGCTATTGTTGTAGGCGAACTCTACCAAAGGAAGATGATCCTCCCATGTTCCTTCAAAATCAAGAATGCACAATCTCAAAAGATCTTCTAATACTTTGTTCACGCTTTCCGTCTGACCATCGGTTTGAGGGTGATAGGCAGTGCTTAAGCATAGCTGTGTGCCTACAGCTTCTTGTAAACTCTTCCAAAACTCGCTCGTAAAGATAGGATCTCGATCACTTACTATGCTAGAGGGTATTCCATGCAGTCGAACCACCTCTTTAAGATAAATGGTTGCTAATGATGAGGCAGTCCTCCAACTCCTAACAGGTATAAAGTGAGCACTTTTAGTGAGCCTGTCCACTATTACCCAAATACTGGTATTGCCCCTTCTTGAACTAGGTAAGCCATCAATAAATCCATCGAAATGCTATCCCATTTCCATAGTGGGACCTCTAGAGGATGAAGCTGACCACCAGGTTTCTTCTTCTTTGCCTTAATTTGCTGGCATATCAAGCACTTAGAGACGAATTCAGCTGTATCCTTCTTTATGCCATTCCAAAAGAAAACACTTTTTATGTCTTTATACATCTTGTCCCCACCTGGGTGTATGGTCAACTTAGAATGGTGTGCTTCTTCGAGAACGGTTTTCACCAAATCCCTTGCTTGTGGGATGCAGAGTCTTCCATCCTGTCTCAACCAACCCTTGTCATCGATGGAGTATCTATTGAGGTGACTAGAAGTCTCACCTCTAATTAGCTTATCCATCACACCAACTAGCTGAGGGTCTTCAAGTTGCGCGGTCCCTATTGAGTCCAAAAGAATAGGCCGCACTTCTAGCGATGCTAACAAACCTAGTACAAATTCAAAGGAGGGTCTAAAGTCAAAGTTTGCTATGTACTCCAAGCTTTGGTTTTCTACAGAGAGAGGACATATGGTCAGCTTTTTCCTACTCAAGACGTCTGCTACCACATTGCCCTTACTAGGAGTATAAACAATCTCAAAATCATATGAGGCAAGAAATTCCATCCACCTTTGTTGTCTTAAGTTAACATCTTTCTGTGAGAAAAGGTACTTTAACGATTTATGGTCAGTAAACAATTCAAACCTTTCTCCTAGGAGGTAATGACGCTATGACTTAAGAGCGAAAACAATGGCAGCTAGTTCTAAATCATGAGTTGGGTAATTCTTCTCATGTACCTCCAACTGCCTTCCCCCATAACAAACTACCTTGCCTTCTTGCATCAAGACAGCGCCTAGTCCAGTACCGCATGCGTCTATGTATACCGTAAACATCTTACTCCCATCAGGCAATGTCAGAACTGGGGCTGTTGTCAGAGCCCTTTTCAGTCGTTGGAAAGCAACATCGCAATCCAAATCCTAGGCAAAAGTTAGGTTCTTCTTTGTCAACCTAGTAAGTGGGGCTAAGATCCTCGCAAAGTCCTTAATGAACTTTCTGTAATAGCCCGCTAGCCCGAGAAAACTTCGTACTTCGGTTGCATTTCGAGGAACTTTCCAATCTTGCACCGCAACTACTTTTGCGGGATCCACAGTTATCCCTGCTTTGGACACCACATGCCCAGAAAACCTTACTTCTTCCCTCTAAAAATGGCATTTGGAGAATTTTGCTTTCAGCTAATATGCACGAAGGGTATCCATAACTTCCCTTAAATGCAAAGCATGCTCTTCCTCACTTTTTGAGAAAATCAAAATGTCGTCCATGAAGACCACTATAAATTTATTAAGGACCTCCCTGAACACCTGACTCATCAAGTCTACGAAATAGGAAGGTGCGTTTGTCAAGCCGAAAGGCATGACAAGCCATTCAAAGAAACCATCCGGGGTCCTGAAGCAGTCTTATTAATGCTGTCTTCAGCCACTCTTAGCTGATGAAATCCGGTGGCCAGATCTAGTTGGGAGAAAACCGAGGCACCTACAAGTTGGTCGAACAAGTTGTCTATTCTTGGAAGTGGGTGCCTATTCTTCTTGGTCAGCTTGTTTAGCTCCCTATAATCAACGCATAGGCAAGGTGAACCATCCGCTTTGGTTGCGAACACTACTGGAGCACCCCACTCAGAAATACTCCGCCTTATGAACCCCTTTTCAAGCAACTCCTTAACTTGCTTTCTGAGCTCTTTCCTTTCCCTTGGAGCCATGTGTCTAACGGGTAAAGCAACAGCTTTTGAATTATCAACAAGGTATATTCGAAACTCTATCTATCGCTTTGGAGGTAAACCCTTCACCTCTTCAAAGACATCCGAGTATTCACGGACTACTGTTCGACGACGAATATTCAATGAATTAGAAAATCGTCGCGAATATTTAAATAAACCGCAAGCGCACGGCGTACAATTGTTAGTACGTGGCGAATACGGGTCGATCCACAAGGAAAGAATTATTTTAAATTCTATTCAATCAAATTAAACCAAACTGTGAATTGAATTAACTAAAATCTAACAACATTAATGACTAAGTTGAGAATGAAACTATTGGTTAAGAGCAACTTAGAGGTGTTTTCACTCTCTAAATCACACAAATCAACATCATGAAATTATGTTCTCTATTTGTTTGGTCATTAGTGAGATTAGATTTTGTGTTTATTATAAGTATGACATATTTATGCTATTAATTAGCATAATATAAGTCATCAAACTATAACATAAATCTAATTCACTATTCAGTTCTCACAAAAAAGAAAACAAGTTGAAAGCAACATCAATTTTAAGAATACTCTATTTACTAATAGTTAGTAATATAGAATATCAAATGTAGATTAACACTTCCTCTTGTTGCCAAAATAATATATAGATGAAAAGGTAAATTATTTGTGTCATTTGATCAAGCATGATCTATCCTCTATTAATTAGAGGCATAAATCATCAAAACCAAATATGATTAACAAAATACGCTAAACATCCATTCTTTAATAAATACAAATAGAGACCATGAAGAATAAACTATGTTGAATCTATGTGATTAGAGAGCTTCATCACCCCAAAATTGTAGGGGTTTAGCTCCTCATTTGTGTTATTATTTCAACACAAATATGTTTCAACATTGAAGAAAAACTAGTAAGGACTTAAGGAAAGATATTAACTAAATAGCTACACTGATTGCAGAAAAGAAAATACATGTAAATAAAACTAAACAGAAAAGAGAAAGAAGAGTTTTATTCCAAGAAGAGAATTACATAATAAAACTAAGTGTGTTTTTCAAAGAATGAGATACAAGGTATTTATAGCTGATATGACAAAGACTAACTAGCTAATTACACAATGTGGGACTAAAGAATTAGCCCAAATAACACATAAGCTAGTGTGAACGCAGCTGTAGAGTGAGAGGCCTTGCAAATGAGCTAATGTGAATGCAACATGAGTGAGATGGCCTGCAAATGAGCCAATGTGAACACAATATGAGTCTTTAGTGAGCCAAATCTACCCAACTAAACTCTATTTGCAACCGTTCTTCAAGCTTTAAACTCTTCAAGCTTTAGTAATTTCAACTTCGCTCTTTTTAAGCAAATTCTTCATGCTTTATCCATCAAATGCTTTAAACCAAGCTTTTTATCCACAAACTGAAAACACAGCTATAAATACACAGTATCAATTATTTTAAATATAAAATAAGATAAATAAGCAGATAAAATATACACATTTACGTGTATATCAAATACCCCCACACTTATCTTTTTATTCGTCCTTGAATAAACTAAACTAAGATATGTCACACTTTCGTAGGAAACACGATTGCATTTAGCGTATGCAACAAGCCGTTAAACCCCTAGGTGCCCCTAGTAGGACGAGTGTTGTCTCGTGAAGGTTTTCAGCGGATACTACCCACAAAATCCAAAAGTTAAATGCAAAATATATTTACAAAATGCAAGATTAGAAAATATTTACAAGATGAATGCAAGCTTTTAAAGGAATATTTACAAATGGATAATTTACTTTTAAATATTACACGAATGAATTAACACAAATGTGGGTCGTCACTATGAAATTTGAGTCCGTTACTAATCAAAACTTCAAACAAAAATCATGTTATCGTTACAAACTCCTCCATCTTGGCCAGTTGTTTTGGTTGAAATATAGTGCAAATATGAAATGAGTTCTATAATCGATGTTAACAATCGCAAAACGGCGTCTCAACTTCCTTTTTGTTAACAAGTTAGGTCGAATAAGTGAAGAGTGTGCTTGGATTTCAAGTGCTTACTCTCTCTTTATTACAAAATATTTACATTATTACTACTTACAAACACCTAACCGAAAAGACCAAGGTATACCACCCGTGCACTGCCTCGCGGACTAACGTGAGAGTTTGGGACAGAGCTTGGCGGATTGTGCAGACCAACGCTGACTTTGTCAACAAGATGTTGGTAATCCTTAGGTGTCCAACTCATAAAATGAGACCAAGATTTACCGACGCTGACTTTGTCAACAAGGTGTCGGAAAGAGCTTGGCGGGTTTGCACACCAACGCCAGTTGTACCAGCAATGTTGGATACCCTTGGATAATTATATATATATATATATATACTTTTTTTTTTACATAAGACAGAGAGTTAAGCGAGAATATCTTAGCACAACTTCACTTAAACAATCTAAAATATTATCGCAAGTAGTCTAAATCAACCATTTATTTAATCGGATTACAATTCAGAAAACATCTCATACTCATCGCCTACGAATTTCCCAATATACTAGTTACACCAAATTTGCTCATAATTCAAACTTTCCTTTCGTTATCCGCTAAGAGAAGTAAATTTACAAACATTTAAATCTAACGACCAAAATTATATGCTAATAACTCCATCATGTCTTATTTAAAAGTAAATAGAAATGCGATTTTTTTTTGACAAATGAAAAGAAAATTCTATGCAAAACCAAAATAAATTTGAAACTCCTCCCACACTTGATTCCGACTGTGTCCCCACAGTCAATGCATGACACAATGAGTTGAATGGAAGAGAAATATTTACATAATTACAAAGAAGGGTTAAACTTAACTTTCTTACTTCTCGTAGCATGGCTCATGAAGAATCATGAGCTCCTCCTCTTGATCAGTGGGCAATTCCAAGAACGGTTTTAGACGTTGACCATTGACTTTGAATATGGATCCATCCCTCGGGTTTTCTATTTCAATAGCACCATGAGGAAAAACAGTCTGAACAACATATTGTCCGTCCATCTCGATTTTAATTTCCCAGGGAATAAATGAAGTCGTGAGTCATACAGTAAAACTTTTTGGTCTGGTGAAAACGTTTTTCTTAGGATTGACTTATCATGAAAAACTTTGGTTTTTTCCTTGTAAATTTTTGCGTTTTCATATGCATCATTCCTAATTTCTTCCAATTCGTTGAGTTGCAAATTTCGGTTTTCGCCAGCTTGTTCAAGATCAAAGTTTAAGTTCTTTATTGCCCAGAGCGCTTTATGTTCAAGTTCAACGGGTAAATGACAGGCTTTACCGAAAACCAATCGGAAAGGGGACATTCCAATATTAGTTTTAAAAGCAGTACGGTAAGCCCAAAGCGCATCAGTCAACTTTTGTGACCAATCTTTTCGATTTTTATTAACAGTTTTTTCCAAAATTTGTTTGATTTGACGATTCGACACTTCGACTTGGCCACAAGTTTGTGGATGATAAGGAGTGGATAACTTGTGGGTTATTGAGTATTTCTTCATTAAGGATTCAAAAGATCGATTACAGAAATGTGTTCCATTGTCGCTTATTATTGTGCGAGGTATACCGAACCTCGAAAAGATGTTCTTTTTTAGAAATTTCACAACAATTTTATGATCATTTGTTTTACATGGAACGGCTTCTACCCATTTCGAAACGTAATCGACAGCGAGAAGAATATACAAGTTTCCAAAGGAGTTTGGGAAAGGTCCCATAAAGTCAATACCCCATACATCAAAGAGCTCGATCGTAAGGATGGGGTTCAAAGGCATCATATTTCGTCGAGAAATCTTTCCTAGAATTTGGCAACGATTGCAAGCTTTACAGAATTCGAACGAGTCTTTAAAGAGAGTGGGCCAATAAAAACCACACTGAAGCACCTTTTCAGCGATTTTCCTAGGACAAAATTGTCCACCGCACGCATGATCATGGCAAAATGAGAGAACACTCCTGATTTCGCTATCAGGAACGCATCGACAAATGATTTGGTCCGAACAATACTTAAACAAGTATGGGTCATCCCAATAGAAGTATTTCACTTGGGAAAGGAATTTGTATTTATCTTGTTTGGACCAAAAAGAGGGTGTTTCCTTAGTGACTAGATAGTTCACTATGTCGGCGAACCAAGGGTCGAGTGAAACAGAAAGGAGTTGTTCGTCGGGAAAATTTTCATTGATTGGCAAATAAGTTGGTGTGTTCGGAAGACGAGATAAGTGATCGGCTATGACATTATCGGATCCTTTTTTTTCTTTGATTGTAAGATCAAATTCTTGAAGTAAAAGGATCCACCGAATTAAGCGTGACTTAGCATCCTTTTTAGCAAAAAGGCGTCGAAGAGAAGAATGGTCAGTGTAGACCGTGACATGGGAACAAATCAAGTAAGGTCGAAACTTCTCAAGCGCAAAAACAACAGCTAAAAGTTCTTTTTCGGTGGTCGTATAATTCAGTTGAGCGTCATTTAAGGTCATACTAGCGTAGTAAACGACATGAAGGATTTTGTTGATGCGCTGTCCTAAGACAGCACCAACAGCGAAGTTAGAAGCGTCACACATGATTTCAAAAGGAAGGTCCCAGTTGGGTGAACAGATTATCGGAGCTGAAATGAGTTCTTTTTTAAGATGTTCAAAAGAAGCGACACATTCAGAGTTAAATTCGAATGGGATGTCCTTTCCTAGAAGAGTAGTCAAAGGACGAGCAATTTTGCTAAAATCTTTCACAAAGCGTCGGTAAAAACCAACATGCCCAAGAAATGAACGAATGTCCTTAACGCATTTTGGAATGGGTAGTTTTGAAATAACGTCAACTTTCGCTTTATCCACCTCAATGCCATTATTTGAAATTACATGTCCAAGGACAATGCCTTGTTTGACCATAAAGTGGCATTTTTCCCAATTCAACGTTAAGTGTTTTTCTTTACATCGATTTAAAACAAGTTCAAGATGATGTAAGCAAGATGAAAAAGAATCTCCAAAAATCGAAAAATCATCCATAAAGACTTCAAGAAAGCGTTCGATCATATCAGAAAAATTCCAACCATACATCGTTGGAAAGCTGCAGGAGCATTGCAAAGACCGAAAGGCATACGTCGGTAAGAAAATGTACCGAATGGACATGTGAAAGTCGTTTTCTCTTGATCTTCGGGAGCGATTGGAATTTGGTTATAACCGGAATAACCATCAAGAAAGCAGTAAAATTCATGATTGGCTAAACGTTCGAGCATTTGATCGATGAAGGGAAGAGGAAAGTGGTCTTTACGTGTTGCAGCATTCAATTTGCGATAATTGATGCAAACACGCCAACCTGTTTGAGTACGAGTTGGGAGAAGTTCGTTTTGGTCATTTGCGACAACAGTGAGTCCGGATTTTTTAGGAACAACGTGAATGGGACTAACCCATAGGCTATCAGAAATGGGGTAAATGATACCGTTATCAAGAAGTTTAAGAATTTCTTCGCGAACTACCTCTTTCATCTTAGGGTTAAGCCTACGCTGCGCTTCACGAGTGGGTTTGGCTTCATCGGTTAAGTGAATACGATGTTGAACTATTGCAGGGCTGATTCCCTTGATGTCAGAAATGGACCAACCGATTGCATCTTTGTTTTTAGAAAGAGTTGAGAGAAGAGAAGTTTCCTGATCACGAGTTAAATTTGAAGAAATTATGACAGGACAAGTTTCGTCATCACCTAGGTATGCATACTTAAGGTGATCGGGAAGAGGTTTAAGATCCAACTTTGGCGGTTTCTTGATCAAAGAGCTTGGTTGAGATTTGGACTCAACTGAAAGCGATTCAAATGGAAGTGTGTATTCGACTTCGTTAGGAGTGTCTTGGAACATTTTTTTGTACTCGGCCTCACGCTCATCATTAAGGTCAATGGATTCGTTTTCAGAGTTTTCGTGGATGGCATTAACTTCCAAGGTTCGGTTACATGATTCATTCGAATTACTTTCAAGATTGAAAATGTTAAGAAATAGAGTCATGTTTCCAAAAGAGATTTTCATTGAACCATTATGACAATTTATAAAAGCATTTGAAGTAGCCAAAAAGGGTCGACCTAAAATCAATGGAATTTGACTCATTGGATTATTGATAGGCTGAGTCTCCAAAACAATGAAATCGACAGGGTAAATGAATTGACCAACTTTGATGAGTACATCCTCGATTTCTCCAACGGGTTTCTTAATTGAACGATCAGCAAATTGAAGAGTTATTTTCGTTGGTTTAAGTTCACCCAAACCAAGTTGTTGGTAAACAGAATATGGAATCAAATTGACACTTGCACCCAAATCAACTAGACATTTATTAATTGTTTTATCTCCGATCGTGCATGAGATCGTAGGGCATCCAGGATCTTTGTATTTGATCGGGATTGATTGAGTCAAGACTTCGCTAAGTTCAGCAGTTAAGAAGACTTTCTTGGGTACATGAGTGTGTCGTTTTTGGGTACACAAGTCTTTGAGAAATTTGGCGTAAGTTGGGACTTGTTGAATGATGTCAAGAAGAGGGATGTTAACTTTCACTTGTTTAAAAATTTCCAACATCTTTTCCATTTGGTCGGAATGTTTCTTTGGTCGAAGACGATGAGGAAATGGAACATGAAACTCAATAGGTTGGTCTACCTGAGTTGGAGCAGAACTGGACTCAGAATTTGGATCGAGATCGTTCGTGGTTTTAGAAGAGTCGAGAGGGACACCCGGTAAGTTATTTGGATTTTCAACTTGATGATCGATTTTCTTACTGGGTCGTAAAGTTATGATAGCATTCAGCTGAGTTTGATTGCTATCCTAAATGACATGAGCTTGGTTTGGATTAGAATTTTGACTCCTAGGATTTGGAATGGGTTGACTTGGGAAAGTGCCTCTTCCCCGTTCACTTACAGAAGCAGCCAACTGACTCATTTGCATTTTAAGTTTAGCAATAGATTGACTCGTGTTTTGCATGTGTGAAGTCAATAAATTTTGAAGATTGGTATTTGATTGGAGATTTTGAGTCGTTGCTTTACTCAATTCTTCGAGTGTTTCTTCAAGTGATGTCAATCGGTTATTGTCTTGAGGAACAGAAGATGGTTGCGCATGATTTTGAGAAGGTGGTGCAAGATTATGGAATTGATTTTGTTGAAAGGGAGGATTCGAAGGATTATTTGAAGATGATTGAAAAGAAGGTCGAACTGAATTCGAATTTCCATTGTTTTGGGACCAAGAGAAGTTAGGATGATTTCTCCAACCTGGATTGTACGTTGGGGAGAATGGGTCATTCCTAGCTTTATTAAATGCGTTGAGTTGTTGTAACGAATGTGGGCATTGATCGGCGATGTGGTTAGGATCGTTACATTTGTAACATGAGGGCTGAGACGCTTGAGCTTGATTTATTTGAGTTGATGAAAGGACATTATCGAATTTGGTTATCATTGCGTCTATTTTTGCTTCTAAGGCTACTGATGATCCTACTGAATGAGCGTTAGATCGGGAATAAATCGATTTCTCGTTAGATCTTTCCCATTGAGCTGATTTTTCGGCCAAATTTTCGAGAAATTGCCAAGCGACATTGTGATCTTGGGCTAGAAAATTTCATTGGCACATCGATTCAAGCATGGTTCGAGAACTATTTTCAAGTCCATCGTATAAAATTTGACAAAGAGTCCATTTTTCGAAATTGTGATGTGGACATTTGACTAGAAGCTCTTTAAATCTTTCAAAATATTTTGCAAAGGATTCACCTCCAAATTGATGAAAATTGACGATTTCGTTTCGAATTTTGGATGTTTTTTCCAGAGGGTAAAATTTCTTTAGAAAATGTTCACAAATTCACTCCAAGTTCCAATCGTATTTGAAGGCAGGCTATACAACCATTTCTCAGCATAATCGGTAAGTGCAAATGGAATTAACCTAAATTTGATTCCATCATCACTTAATTGTTGAAATTTCATGGTTGCACAAACTTGTTCAAATTTGGTTAAAAAAATATAAGGATCATCACGTTCAAGATTGCCGAATTTTGGAAGAGTATTTATGTGGTTCGAATGAATTTCAAAGTGGTTACCCGTTGGAACGGGCAATATGATGCAAGATGGAATAGACACCCGCTCGGGGAAGTATCTATCCATAAGAGTTTGAGGGGGTTTTCTCCGGCCATGGTTAAAGGAATGTTTGTTCGGACTAAACGATTAGTAGAAGGGTCACGGATCCAACTACGCATGCACTAGCGCAAGGAAGATGAGAAAAGGAAAAAGAACAGATTTGAGAAGAGGATCGAAGCGATTTTTTTTTTTAAGAGAGAAAAGTTAAATTTATACAAAAAGGAATATACTAGTTGCCTTTTTTTAAAGATGGATGAACCTAATGCAATTTACAAATTTTCTAGAATTATATAATGACGGTTAGATTTATTTCAACAAAAGGTTTCTCAGCCAGTTAACGGGCAGGGGTTATTGGTGCACCAGGAATCACCCTAGCAATGCAACCGAAGGTTTAAGTACCTTCAGAGGAACAACTGATATAATATTTACGAATCACCGTAATATTTATAAATGGTTATTACTCTGCCGTAGTCTAGACACCGAGAAAAAATCCGTTTGAAATAAACCAATTTGTCAAAATATAATGAAGTCCTTAGAAATAAAAAACTAAGATGAATGCAATTTTTTTTTAATATTTTAATTAGTCACAGAATGAATAGTCTCAGAACAGTCACAGCACAAGAAATTGTAGAAAAAAAAAAAAAAAAAATTTACAAGCAAGCCGATGCCCTACAGAAGATTTTTACAAACAATGTCTATATTTTTTTTATTTGCAGCAGCAGTCCCTGTAGAGTTCAGAAAATTTCTCACCTAGATCGACAGTCCATCCAGTGCAGTTGAGTCGCGCTAGCGCGTTCACACCCCACTTGGTGTGCAACCGCTCCAACAATTCAAATTCTTCTACTTGCAAATTACTTGACCTTTGAATCCTTGTTTGCTTTGCTTGAATTCTTTCTTGATCTTTTGACTTAATTTTTCCCCCTTTTTTATTTGAGCAACCTGAGACAAGTAGACAAAGAAAAGACAAGTTTATACAAAAGTAATTTAAAAGAAAACAGACCAATGAGAACCAAAAGTTAAACCAATTTTTTTTTTTTTAACAAAGACTATAAGCTATGAACAAAATTGAAAAGAAACAAGTAAAAAACAAAAAGGAAGAAAAACAAAATCAAAACAAACTACAAGCAACCCAGCTAACAAAAGGCCTAGGGATTGTTTTTTTTTTTTGAAATAAACAACAAATACAAACTAACTTAACAAAAAAAAACTCAAACTCGGAAGACACAACTCAATCAGGCGGGCGCACCAATGTTTAGCACTAAAGACCCACGCACCCTTCTCTCACTTTAAACAAATACACCTCACCTTATATACCAGGAAAGGAAACAAATATACCCTTGAAATAAACTTCACCCTCAATAAAAGGGAATAGCTAGTCCCCCAAATTTCTTACCCAAAATAAAAACTCACGCGTTCCCTTTCTTGTCTCAGGAACTAAAACGACTCCTTTTATTTAGATTCGAAATTGAACAAGAAGTATTGATCTGCTGAAGGGGGGTAAGGTGTTCGGATCTTCAAAAATGGAGCGGTGCGATCTGGTTTTTCTGATTTGCGGTGTGAAGACGGTTTGGTGAGCTCGACAGGTTTTCGTGGTTTTGGATTACGGATGAGGGTATGGAGATGCAGGGATTTGCTTTGGTGGAGTGCCTTTGTGTTTGGTTTTGGTACGTGGAACTCGTAGCAGGGAAAGTGATTTGTGGGTGGTTGGTAGAAGATGAAGGGGATGTAGAGATGATAGTGGTGAATGGTGGAAGGAGGTTTTGCAATGGAAAGAGAGGATTGATTTATAGAGGGTTGTGAAGAGAAGTAAATATAAGGCAGACAACGGAAAGCAATTAATTGGTTTATTTATTTATTTATTTATTATTTGTAAAGAAAGGAAAGAGCTGTGGAGAAAAGTTGGAAAGAAATAAAAGAGAAAAAAGAAAAGAATACTTTTTATTTATTTATTTTTGAAAAGAATAGAAAATTAGATGAAGGCGGAAGGAAATTAATGAGATGAAGGTGGAAGGAAATTAATGAAATGAAACAGGAAAGAATTCGAAAACACAAGGCAAGTGCAATAAATTTTTTTTAACAAGAAATAAACACGATAAAAACAACCACAAACACAAATACACACAAAATCAAAAACGAACAAAATGAACAAAGCAAACACACATTTTTTTTCTCAAGTAGAACACAAATGAGAGAAGATGTAGAGAAGAGAAGGATGGTAGGAGGCAGATTAAATTTGGATTAGAATTAAGACAGAGAAGTTATGGGTGAAGAAAACAAGAGTGGAAAAATATGAACAAAAAGGAAAGCAATAATGTGTTTTTTTTTTGTAAGAATTGTAGATAGGAAAAAAAATGAAAGAAAGGAAAGAAGTAATGAAAGAAGGAGAAGAAAAGAAATAAATGAGAGAAAGATAAAGGGAAAGAAATAAAGGAGGGAGTAAAAGGAAAGCAATAAAAAAATTATTATTATTATTATTTAAAAAAAATCACAAATGGAAACACCAAAAACAAATGATGCACAAAACACACACAAAAGCTATTTTTTTTAATAATAATAAAAAAAACTATGAGAACAAAGAACACAAACAACAAACACACAAATGCAAGTGAACAAAAAGAAGCTAACAAACAACAAAATGAAATAACAATTTTTTTTTTTTTAAGAAATAGGAACAACAAACAAGAAAATTAATTCGAAGAATAAAATCAAAATTAACTTCAGTTCCCCGGCAACAATGCCAAAAACTTGTTCGACGACGAATATTCTATGAATTAGAAAATCGTCGTGAATATTTAAATAAACCGCAAGCGCACGGCATACAATTGTTAGTACGTGGCGAATACGGGTCGATCCACAGGGAAAGAATTATTTTAAATTCTATTCAATCAAATTAAACCAAACTGTGAATTGAATTAACTAAAATTTAACAAAATTAATGACTAAGTTGAGAATGAAACTATTGGTTAAGAGCAACTTAGAGGTGTTTTCACTCTCTAAATCACACAAATCAACATCATGAAATTATGTTCTCTATTTGTTTGGTCATTAGTGAGATTAGATTTTGTGTTTATTATAAGTATGACATATTTATGCTATTAATTAGCATAATATAAGTCATCAAACTATAACATAAATCTAATTCACTATTCAGTTCTCACGAAAAAGAAAACAAGTTGAAAGCAACATCAATTTTAAGAATACTCCATTTACTAATAGTTAGTAATATAGAATATCAAATGTAGATTAACACTTCCTCTTGTTGCCAAAATAATATATAGATGAAAAGGTAAATTATTTGTGTCATTTGATCAAGCATGATCTATCCTCTATTAATTAGAGGCATAAATCATCAAAACCAAATATGATTAACAAAATACGCTAAACATCCATTCTTTAATAAATACAAATAGAGACCATGAAGAATAAACTATGTTGAATCTATGTGATTAGAGAGCTTCATCACCCCTAAATTGTAGGGGTTCAGCTCCTCATTTGTGTTATTATTTCAACACAAATATATTTCAACATTGAAGAAAAACTAGTAAGGACTTAAGGAAAGATATTAACTAAATAGCTACACTAATTGCAGAAAAGAAAATACATGTAAATAAAACTAAATAGAAAAGAGAAAGAAGAGTTTTATTCCAAGAAGAGAATTACAGAATAAAACTAAGTGTGTTTTTCAAAGAATGAGATACAAGGTATTTATAGCTGATATGACAAAGACTAACTAGCTAATTACACAATGTGGGACTAAAGAATTAGCCCAAATAACACATAAGCTAGTGTGAACGCAGCTGTAGAGTGAGAGGCCTTGCAAATGAGCTAACGTAAATGCAACATGAGTGAGATGGCCTACAAATGAGCCAATGTGAACACAATATGAGTCTTTAGTGAGCCAAATCTACCCAACTAAACTCTATTTGCAACCGTTCTTCAAGCTTTAAACTCTTCAAGCTTTAGTAATTTCAACTTCACTCTTTTTAAGCAAATTCTTCACGCTTTATCCATCAAATGCTCTAAACCAAGATTTTTATCAACAATCTGAAAACACAGCTATAAATACACAGTATCAATTATTTTAAATATAAAATAAGATAAATAAGCGGATAAAATATACACATTTACGTGTATATCAACTACTCTAACAGATTGCAAGTTTTCAAAAGACGTATCAAGAGATTCTAGATAGCTAAGCATAACAGAATTCATGGGATTACAAGAGATTTCGAGAGTGTTAACAAGGCGAGTCATAAGTCTAACCACTCTCCTTTCACAATCAAGGATAGCACCATTACTGGATAACCAATCCATGCCTAGAATAAATCCATAGCCCATGAAACCCAAAACATATGCGTTACATGTAAACCCAACACTTAGTATAGAAATTTCCAAATCCAAACAAATCATCGATAAATAAGCCGATCCCCCCAATTGGATTTGAAACAACCATGGGATTCTCTACTATACAGGTATCTAGGTGCAGAGATTCAATAAAAGCAGTAGATATAAAAGAGTGCGATGCATCAGAATCAAAAAGAGTACGAAATGGATGATTAGAAAGATAAACTAAACTCTCAACAGAAATATTTCTACCTCTTTCTTGTGGAGGTGCAATGAGAGTGTGAATCTGCCCTCCAGAAGTAGATCCAGTCCTCTGCCCTTGCCCTTGCCTTTTTGGGCAGTCCATAGCCATATGTCATGTCTCGCCGCATTGAAAAGAACTACCCATCTTCCTCTTCTTCTTTCTACAGTCCTTAATCAGATGTCTAGGTATGCCAAAAAATTTACACTTCCTCTTGTCACTGGGTTTGTTATTCTTCCCGCCTTTCTTGGAATCCGTCTTCTTATTCCGCGATCCCTCCCCTTTCTTGTCTAGAGGTTCGTCCACCTTTGCCTCTTTCTTACCACCCTTGTCTTCCTCCTGTAATAGTGCCATGTCCACCAGTCTCTCATAAGTCGCACCCATAGGTATATGGGACATAGCTAGGCTGTGCACTGGCTCATTCAACCCATTAATGAAACGAAGAGCCTTCTTGTGTGGAGTGTTTACTAACTCCAGTCCAAATCTAGCCAACTGGTTAAATTGGTTGACGTATTCTTTGGCTGATAGGCTTTCATGTTTGAGTGCTAAGAACTTCTCCATCTGTAGGCTTCGTTCAGCTTGCGAGAGGAACTTCATTTCAAATCTCATTCTGAAATCCTCCCAAGTTTCAACTGGTCTCTCAGCATTAGTAACTTCCCACATGTAAGAGGCTTCGTCCTTAAATAACCATACAACCAATTGTATCTTATGCCTATCATCCACTTCGAAGATAACAAGCAAATCTTCGGTTTCCTTGAGCCAGTTTCTTGCTTCCATAGATGACTCACTCCCATTAAAGTTCTTTCCACCCATAGCTCGAAAGTCTCTACATATCTTCGAGAAAGCATTCACACGCAGAGGAGGAGGAGGAGGAGGAACGGCTACAGCTGGGGAAGGAGGAATGTCTGTTGGGCCTGCATCATTAGTCATATCCTCTAGATACCTTCTGAACCAGCCAGGTACCGGTACGCCCTCGGGAAGATTAAGATCCCCAGACATGCTGAAACGGATATAAAAGGCTTAAAATAAAGGATAGAAAGATAGTGCATATGGCTTTGGGGATTATGCCTTTAAAATATAATAATATTTTTCTTGAAAATGCTTCTTTAAACTTCTTTTTGAAAAAGAGTTTTCAAAAACTTTTATCTGATCTGGTAAACCATTGCTCTAATACCAAGTGAAACACCCCACCTCCGCTAAGTCACTCACAAAGGGAATGCATTAACTTTGGTGAAGCATTTTTAGGTAAAAGGCACAAATAATTTACAAGACAGACATATAAATAGCGAAAAACTGAAATCATTTCATAAATAGCGTGGTTTGGTCAAAACATTACAAGCATTGTCTCACAACCCAACTTCTAAATTATTACAATAAAACATCTATCTTGATTTAAAACTCCAAATACATAAAGAAGCATAAAACAGTAGTAAAGCAGCATAAATCCCCAACAAAAATGTAACCATAGCCATAGCTCAAGAAAAGAGAATCCAAGCAGTACATCTACTCTCTTCAAGCTGGAAAAGGTCTGCCCTAAGTTGATGTATTCCCTCCCTACGGACCGGGGGGACGGAAGAAAACGGGTCAGACATAAGCCTGGTAAGTCCAGTGATTATTCAGCATATGAACAGGTAAAAGGATCATGACATGAATAAACTGAACATAGGACAATACCCTAGCAATAAGATAACATAAGATAAGGTAAGGTAAGACAAACTGAATATGCTATCGCACTCATTTCCATTTCTCTTCACCTACTAATGAATGTTTCAACTACCATCATGTGTTCATAATAAAGTGATCCCTTTTCTCGATTGGCTCCTACTCGTATGAGTCTATTTCTTGTGTCATTCGACCCCGCTTGTTTGTCGATACCTGTACTGGTCCCACATAGGGTGTATCAATTCCTATGGTGGCAACCCGACACAAAATCAAGATGCACAGTGCATACTACTGATGCCCAGTGCCTGATTTTTCCATGCCGGAGTACGTGCACGCCCGTACTCCGTCGGAACCTACACTGCTGCACCTCCCGCCATTATTTTGACCACTTATAATCAGCTCAGTAATCGTGCCCCACCCTGCCTAGTTCAGGGTACCGTGATACATCTATGTGGGTTACTACTGAAATGGGTCTCCATTACTAGGGTTTCCTAATCAACATGTTATAACAGTTAAGTGTTCTCAAATTAACCTAACCCCACCCATCAGTTTTATTAACATGTTGTATTGGTTAAGTGTTGCCTTAGTTAACTTAACCCTGCCATTCTTAGCATGTTTAGTATATTAGCATTAATTGATTTATTAATGCACCAACCTCTCACATTAGAACTGTTGCTTGCGGTTGCTGGATGTGCCGGGCGGTTCTGGGTAGACTTCTACCGCAAACTCATTCTAAACTTGGGTTTTTCTTGGGCATGATGCGCTAACATCTCACATTAGATCTGTTGTTGCGGTTGCTGGATGTGTCGGGCGGTTCCGGGCAGTCTTACACCGCAACTCAATCTAACATCGGGTTAGGCATATTCATTTTTTAATTAATTTACATATTTACCATTCAGGTTTATATGTAAATTATCCACAAGTGTTGTCAATTCAAGTCATGTCCCATTTACCCTCTAAATTATGTCCATAATTCTAGGTATACAAATTATACCATTTCGTGCTGCTAATCATTTACATGATTATGAGCCAATCTATGCCAATAACTTGTAACTTAATATTTTCCCCAATGTCTCTCCCGTTATTCGTTCGCATAATTCACAAAGAACGTTAGGCTCGCAAATTGGCCTAGCTCATAATCAATAGGGAAAAGAAAGGGACATGCAACATTTCAACAGGCATAAAACAATATAGATCAACATATGTAATATAAATGTGGCATGGAATGACATAAATTTAATCAAGAAAATAAACGTGATCTTGCACTAACATGCGTACTAGCATAGATCTAATTGTATAAACATGAACTTATATAGATCTTGAACATAACTTAGCATGTAACTTGCATACATAAAAGAACCACAAATTTAATATAGCATGATTGGTTCAATTGTATCAGTCCCAATAGTCTCATAGGCATAGGGTGTATAACAAGATAGGTTCCATCATATAAATCACTACTATCTCATAGGCATGATAGATTCCATCAACAGTCTCATAGGCATGATAGGTTTCATTACATTAGTCACAATAGTCACATAGGCATAGGCAATTCAGTCTTGACAAAAGGATAAGCATGAATCAGAATTAGTCATAGCTCTAGATCTGATTATTATAGTCATGATTCCTATTAGGTATTTAAATCGGAACAATAACTAAACTTATAGAAGAAGAACAGATCTTGTATTCTAGGATCTGATTTCTGAATTTGAAAAGCTTAACCTTTGATCTAAACGTTTGATTCTCTAGTTGAGATTTGGTTTGTAGCTTTCTAACTTGCTTTCTAGTTTGGAGAAGATGGAGGCTATGCTAGTTAGGAGATGGACGGCATGACGGCTTCATAGAATGAAATTTTGAGGTCTAGGGTTGTGATTATGTAGAAGTTTAGATTAATATGAGCCATTAGATCAACCTAGGAGTAATCAAGGCCATTTAGATCAAAGAGAGCCAACCAGAAATTGCCACGTATGCCCTAATGACTCATAAATCATCACTGGAATCCAGATCAAAAAGGGGTCGACTCCCTACGGGGGGGGTCGACACTTATGTCGACTCCCCATGGGGAGGTCGACACCCTAAGCGGGAAATTTCCCGCTCAGCGTTTTCTGTCTGAATTTTGAAATTTGAACTGGATTCTGATTTTAATTATTATTTATATTTAATTTCTGAAATCTTCTGAAATCCATAGCTTCTTCATATGGAGTCCGATTCACGCAAACTCAGACTCTATCTCAAGAAGAATTCCAAGAAGATGCAATGGTGTAACCTGTTTTACTTAATTCCCATTTAAAATAAAGTATTCTTTAATTCGTTACTTTAATGTTCATAGAAAATAGGGGGTGTTACATTTCAAGTGCGCGAGACTCACTCTCCGTTAAAGCAACTCTCTTGGAAGCAAGACATTGGAAGAAAGTAAGGTCAAACAAAGCCTAGGAAGAATATGGTTACTCATAAGTAAGTAGAGCGATTCACCAAAATCTGCAAAATTACCCGAAATACCGACAAGAGATTTAATAAAAAATAAATAATCTTCCTAGGGCCTAGTCTAGCAAATATTATCGCTAATAATTTTCATTGAAGGATTAGCACGCAAAATAGGTGAATCAGTTCATTTCGAAAACCGTACTAAATACTGAATACGATTGGAAGTAAGGGAAGCCTGACCCGATTCGAGTGCCAAAACTTCGAGATATGAAAGTAAAGTATAGGTATTCTGAAAAAGTTGGATAGGTGCAATTCCTAGGTCCCATAAGAGTCGAGATATAAAAGTCGGAAAGGGAAAGAAGCATCCATGCCAAATGTGGATGACAAAATATGCAAAGTAACCTTTTGGAGGATTTCTGATATTATCCCGGTTAGTGGCAGGAACAACGTCCACTTTAGACATTCCAAAGCTATTGTGAATGGAGTTTACTTCATCTTGAGAAGTAATGAGAGATTTCTTCAAGGCGAATGGTTTCTTGTTCCGAAAGGTGCTAGGAACGCCAGACTTTGGTTGACTAGAGCTCTTTTTGTTGGACATAGTGCTGCCAGGTGATATAATTTCATAACACATGCATTAGTACCACATCCCTTTATACAAAATGGGTAGACAACATGTAAACCTATCAATGCTAGAAATTCAAACAATTTCATATCAAGATAGTGCTTAATATTAATCTCGATAGAATTCATGCAAGGTTTGCGTTCACTTAGAAATAGTCATGCCCTTAATGATGACAAAGTTAGTCATCCAGCACCAAAGGAAAAAAGAAGTGAAAGAATGGTGCTGGGATGACTAAAAGGAACTGGTAATGGTTAAACCGAGACCAAATGATCTTGAGTCATCACCAAAATCCTGATTGGCCTTCGGGTCTGGCACAAGTGGAGTCAAAGTCGAAAGGTTATGGCAATAAAGCTCTTAAACTTTACCTACACCGAAACTGAAAAAGGAACCATCTCTTCGACATCCCTTTCTGATGATTCACCATTTTCGGACTAATTCGACACTTACATACTAAACAAATATAGGGATTGATGTTGGTAAAGTCGAAACAAACGAGTCGATAACATTGACAGTGAGTTAATCGGCACCGAAGGCATGAATTTCACTTTATAACAGTAAATAACCTTTCTTATGAAAATTGTGCATCTCGAACCTGCAAGAAATTACATTGGGGGGAAGAGCATTCATGTAGCTCACCATGAATTGTAATTTAAACTGCCTATGATTAAATAACTTGTATTTGACACGCAAAATCCTAACTGATTTAAGTGTTAAGCTTAAATTTATGCTTATAATTGAAGTAAAAATACTTATAGAGAGTTGAATCTAAAATTTCCAAAAAGCTTTAGTAATTCTCAATGAACAGTAATCTGGTTTGAGTAATTCATATTGCTGGTAAAAGAGTGAATAAAAAGAGTTAATAATTATGCCAAATTACTTTTAATCCAAGCCGTACAGGCAAGAACTAATCAATGGGTCCGATCGAGGAAGATCAACAGACAGAGAATCAAAACACTGAAGGGGCATTGAATTTTGGCTTAGAAAGTCAAAATTATCCCTTCAGAAGGGGGCAAATGTTATTACCAAAATTAACTCCAAAACAGGCTATTGGCGAAGGGGCAATGGACCGTCACAAGCACAGAAGAATGATCCGTAATTAATTACCAAGCACAAGGTAAAACCGAGAGCAAAAGGGAACAACCTGAAAGCCAGGAAACCAACACCCTCATTCAAGAAAAGAACTCAAAAGCTATAGTTTCTACATGAAGGGTAGATAACATGGGGTCACCCAAAACCGGAAGCCAATGAAGAGAAAGAACAGGAATCCTACAGACTGAGACCTAGAAGGACGAAAGGGCATCGGTATTAACTTGCTTAATATCGACACATCGAGAGACGAGAGCATGAAAGGCACCAAGTTTGAAGCATAAAGGAATCATCTGAGAACCAGTTACCGAGACCGCCATTAGATGATCACTGAGAGGTCACTTTAGTAAACAACCAATAAAACACCAGAAAGCACCCCACCGGAAAGCCAAAGGCGTAATTCAGGGATTTACCTAAAGGCAAGCCAAAACCTAGAAGAGAGACAAGTTATCCACACTAATCTACTTAGTGTCGATACCGACAGGAGTGGCGGATCCGGTAACCATCCACTTGAATCATGAAAAAAAGTTCCATGAAGAATTAATAGCAAAACCGAAAGACTTATATTTGAAAGCCTATAAACGGAGGCCTATATCCGGAAGCCTAATGCCTTCCTAAAGCTGTCTACACCGACCGGCTTGGTATCTGTACAACGAAGATAAACATGGCATCAAAAATAAGTTCCAAAGATCGAGACCATCCTTCCGAGAGGCGACACCCTAAAAAGCCATAAGCAAAGCCAAAACAGTGGCCGAGAGCCAAAGCAACCAGGACAGAAGGGCAAAGCGGCCAACATGGGCATCTGCTGGCCTAATAGCAAAAGGGGCCCCGATTTGTCTATAAATAAGAATCCAGGAGTCTCATTTTGGGGACCGATTATTCATTTCTCATCCTTGTACTATTTTTCTCTAGAGTAAAACCTAATTTCTAAATCAATTTGGGGAACTCTATTGTAATCACTTATGTAATCCAAATCAAAGATCAATAGAGAACAGATCAACCCTTAACATATTTCTTATGAGTTTCTTACAAGTTTTCTTAGTTATTGCCTACATGATATACCATATGTTTTCTACATAGTCACGGGTTCTTACTCAAGTCTAGAACCTTCCGCAATGTTATTGCGGAACCCCTTCCTACAAGCTGTTTAGCCTTTTACTGAGGGTTGTACTTATGGAAACCTTGTCCCAGGATAACCGTTGGTTCTTGAGTCTCTTAAGCATGATGCTCACCGCATCGAGGGAAGAGTAGCTAATATTTTGGGCTCTGAACCTTGATATCTAGGAAACGGTGAACTAACTTAGACTCATGAAAGCTAAATAACCCCATTTTCCACTTAGGTCCACTTCCTTAGACCTACCTCCGATGTGGACGATATATATCATTAACACCAGGGGGATGCGAATTTTGCATCCCACGAAGGATGGTGAATGCACCGCATCCCGGGGCGCGATGCCATCGCATCGGGTGGATGCAATGCCATCGCATATGGCGGATGCGATGCCATCACATTGGATGGAAGCGATGGGATCGCATCCCTTGGGATGCGCTGCCATCGCATCCGAGGGATGCGTTCAGATCGCACCGCATTGGATGCGATGAGATCGCACCCCATGGGATGCGATGGGATCGTATCCTGATGCGACATATATGGGAGTGGTGCAAGGCAAGGCTTATGTGATGCTAGGTGAGGTGATGTGAGGCATGGTGGTGCGAGGCACAGGATGCAAGGCACGATGGTGTGAGGCACAGGATGCAGGGCATGGCATGCGACGTATGGTGATGTGAGGCAAGGTGATGCGAGGTGAGATGGTGTGATGCACAGGATGCGAATGATTCATGATGCGATGGAGCCGTGATGCAATGAAGCCATTATGCTAGCTTGGTATAGAGTAATATGGTATGTTCATTCTAAGAAGTTGCTAGGGAAAGGAACTAAAGAGGACCGCATCAGGGCTATGCGATATTTTGATATGCGGATACTGGAGGGGGTGCAAGATCCTAGATGTTGCCATGGTAAGATTCTGAAGGTAATCTGCATGTGGTGATCCATGCTTTTGAGATGATCGGACTGCGTTGCTCAGCTACTGGAGGTGATCGATGCGTGCCTGGCGAGCGTTATCCGATGTTGGCGAATGTCATATCCGAGGAATACGAAATTCGGCTGGCGATCCAACTCGAGTCCTTATGTGCCGGAACCATGATTTGCTTGACCCTTCCAAATAGTTCTGAGTGTGTACATTTGACACGAGACTTGTACTATTCGAGAGTGGCATAACGAGCTGTGATGGCCATTCTTACGCGACCCCAACTTGGATTGATTCTTAAGGATATTGGCAACACTTCTAGGCCGTTGAACAACGTGATGAGCCCAGTCGCGTGGGCCTAGACTACTTCTGGTAACCGGACCAAAAGGTCGGTTAACATTTTCCACCCAACGTATGTCTTGTGTTAATGGGACATGCTTTGAAGTGAGACAAGTGTGGCGTTGACCGGAAAGATCTCCATGTTGTGCTTAACGATTAGTCATGACCTTTCCGTCGAGTCGCATACAAGGATGTGTTGTAATGACCCGGATTCTTGGGTTAATTTTGAATATTTAATATTTAATTTAAATATTGATTTGATAATATAGGTAAATTTTTATATTACATTATTAATTTAATAATCAATTTCGATTTGATATTGAATATATTAAACCATCGTAATACGAAAAATAATTCAGTTCGAGATTTACAACTGAATTAAATACAGTTCAGACTTCTGATTGAATTTGAATAATAATATTAATTTATTTTCGTAGAATAAATTGTGTTGAATTTAATTTATATCAATTTAAATAAATATCTATTCCAGATGATCGAACTGGACTTTGATACTTATCCCAGTGGGTTCAGAGTAGTGGTTTTACCCTAGAATTGAGAGTTGTTGGGTTCAGAAAGGAGTTCAGAATCAAGGGGAATTTTAATTTAAAGGATACCGGTCCAATACAAATTAAAATTTAAAATAAAATTAAAGGTAAAATAAATGGCCACACTCCATTAATTATCCTCCACTATCGTTCTTCTATAAAATGAACGCTCCTCCTTTCATTCGAGAGGGTACAAAATGGCCACGCACCCCTTCTTCATATTTTTGCAAAAACAAATGAACACCAAAAGAGCACGTATTCTCCTTCAAATCAACACATTCTGTATATAAATGCATTTCCATCCTTCTTTTCTTTACTCACTTTGCTCCTCAAAATCAAATGGAAGCAATCGTTCCTAAATACCAAATGCTATCCCTCAAAATCAATTCAAAAATACCAAATCAAAGGCTGCCTCTTTGAATCTACTTGTTAAATTGAATTCATAGTTTGAAATCCGAAGTCCATAGGAGACTCGATGCTCATGAACTATGAGGAAATGGAAATCGCGCGTTCTGTTGTATCTCGACATCACTGGAGACTCGCGAGTTGGGTACGGCGATGGGGTTTAGAAACTTCAATGGAATCAACGCTGGTGGGGGGTACATCGTTCGAATTCATGGCGATGTGTTTCAATTCAAGGATGGTATTGGTTTTGGGAAGAACGGTTTCGACAGTGGGATTTCAAAGAAATTCATCCTCACTGTACCAAGCGGTTATGGTCGCGATTCCTGGTAATGGTATTGTGGATGCGACAGCGGGAGGTCGACTGGAAAAGTGGTGGTTCTAGTGTCTTTGGGGTTGGTGCATGAGGTACTGTAGGGTTTTGAGGTTGCAATTTTATTTATGAGGCTAGAATTTGTTGGACTAGAAGTCGTGCGCAATTGGGAGCATGGATTTAAGGCAGCCATGTCGCGACTGCAACTAGGGGTTCGAGTTCGGCTAAATGGTGGCAGGAAGGTGAAGGCCGAGGTAAAGATCGCAATGGTGTTTGTGGAATGGAGATGAAATTCTTGTGGTCTTGTGATGGGTTCAGATAGTTGGGAGTTGAGCTCTAAGTTGTTGAGTTAGTTAGGAGGGAGGAGGTCACGAAGCTGAGTCTTTTGGCAGTGATCTCAACCTTGATTAGTGGCTACAGTGGTGGAAGGATTATAAGTGTGATTAAGGTATATTTTTATGTCTTTAAATTTAAAATATATCGAAAAATGATTCATACAATCGGTAATTTACTAAAGAAATTGGTATAACTATATATAGTTAACCAGTATTGGAATTAAATTGTAAACTAGAAATTTGAGTAGGAAATTAAGGAAAGTATAGTTTTTTGTTTTGTTTTTATCATTAAATTAATTAACAAAAGGAAAATATATCGTTGATTTAAACAATGTGTATTTAATCTTTTCAAGGATTAAAAAGCTTGAAAATAAGACGGGTTGGTCTATGGCAATGAGTTACTCGAGCTAGAGGTGGTTCGATTTAATTTAAAACTGGAATGGGTCGCAAAAAAATCACGGTGAGTAAATCTCACTCACCTTTTATTGTAATTATTTTTATGTTGTTAAAAATATTTGTTGTTGCTTGTTTGAATGGTTTCTGGTTGATTTAAATATATTAGTTATTTAGGGTTGACTATTATATATATATATATATATATATATATATATATATATATATATATATATATGTTGGGTTGATGATTGGATTGTTCCCACAGTCTCATTTGCGGATGCCCGCAGTTTCATAGCGGATGATTTCCCTATGCGCCCCACAAATATATACTACTGGATGACCTTCATACCGCGATGTCCTGCCTCGAAGCAGGATGGGTATTATTTATGTTGACTAATATATTTGGATGCAGGAAAACTGGTTGGAGGAATCCAATTGGATCCCTCAAAAATATGTTATATGTTTGTTTATTTGTTTGCATGTATACTGTCATACATGATGTGTTAGGAAAATAAATAACTGATTGTTTGGTGTTTAAAATAGCACTGGGCCTAAATGTTGTTATTTAAAAATATCATGGAAAAGGATATTTGAGATTTAAAAGGAAATTCTATTTTTTTCTATACTAGAATTTGAAATTTCGAATAGAATAGAAATATTAACTTGTTTTTAAATAATAAAAACAAGTAGTTCATTTACAAACGAAGTTTATAAAGGAAGAGAAATGAATTATCATTTGGATAATTCTGTAAATATAAACATAGGTGTGAATTTAGAAAAGGGAATTTTATTTTTCCAAAGTAGAAATTTTATTTCAAAAAGAATTTGAAATCGAGACTTGTCTAAATATATATACGAGTAAAATAAAAGGTGTTTATAAATAAAATGGAAAAACTATCATTTGAATATTTAAATTCAAATGTGAATTTAAAAATAGAAATGGGGAAACCGGTTTAAAGAAATAAACGATGGAATTTCTTCTGATGTTCAGAGTATAAATTGAACGAAAATAAATCGATAAGGACTTATGATTTGAATTCAATTTATTTGAATTTATTTAAATAGAAGTTAAATTGAATATGAAAAAAAATTGGGTGTTATAAGTTATTATAAATAGAAATTTCCAAAATAAGATTTTGGTTTTAAATAGATTTCAAAATAGACTTGTTTATATAAAATAAGAAAATTCAAAGAGAGTTGAAATGGAATTTGAATAAAGAAAATTCAAATATAGAATTTGAATATAGAAATTCAAATAGAGTTTGAATACAGAAAATTCAAATAGAATTGAAAAGAGATAGTTGAAATCATTTCGAAATGGGAACGATGAAATATATTTCAGAATGCAGATTTTTAAACAGAATAGGAAAAAATCCAAAGGATTTATAATGTGTAAAAGGAATTGAAATTAAATATAGAAGATCGAAGTGTAAATAAATTAATTCTGAGTTAGGGAAAATCGACGATTTTAGAAAATCTGAAATATTATGTTGAATTGAAAAAATGGATTTGATATATATTAAAAATATATCAGAATGGAGTTATATATATATAATTAAAACGAACTCGCCGCAGCGCGGCGGTTCGTAAATTGGCGATTGAACTTCAATTGAGTATATAGAACTCAATTTAAGTCGGAATTCTTTGAAACAAGAAACGTCACGACCAGTTGAATAATAGTTTTCTAATGAAAGAGAAAAATCTGGATTTCGTCGTATTTTGAGTTATGTCAAAATCAATTTTTCAGAAAAACAACGCCATAATCGTTTTAAAAACTATAACAGTTTATTTAAAATAAATAAAAGGATTTTAAGGAAATAAAATCCGAATTGGCATTAGAAAAATCCAGACTAGAGATACAAAATAAATATGAACTCCAATGAAGTAGGTGAAATGATTTTGGAGACAAAAATCATATTTCGATTATCAAAAAGAATTAACTAAATTGGAGAATAATTAGTTAAAAGAAATTTGAATCGAAATTGGGTTTTTGGATAAGTGAAAGGGATTGAAAATTTATATTCGAAATCGAATATATAATTCGAGTTGAAAATAGAATTAGATTGGGTTCATGAGTAGATTAAAATATATTTTAATGTGATATGTTCAAATAAGAAATGAAATAGGCAAAGTAGCTAATTAGAAAATAAGTTAGCGAATTGGGTTAAGACGAATGGATTGAGTTGAAACCAAATAGGAATATTTGGATATGTGTTAAGAAGGTTTGATATGAAGTATATGAAGAGTTATAATTTAAGTGCACAATAAAAAGGTACACGTTTAAATTGAATATGAGGTTTTATGCGCCGTATCGGCAAGCCGCTTGGCTTTTCTTTTTCTTTTTGGATTGGAGAGGGCCTGTGTGGCGGTTTGGGGATTTTCCCGTTACTCTCGGTACAAAGGAGGTTATGGCGATTTTTTCCGGAAATTTAAGGAGTTAGAATATGTAACACCCCGGATTTTTCCGTTAACAGTAAATTAACAAATTAAAGTATAATTAAATTGTAACAGAAAAATTAAGGGAAACGGACATCACCATTGCGTTCGTCTCGGAATTCTGCTTGAGATAGAGTCCGAGTTTGCGCAAAACGGATAACGTATGAAGAAGATATCTTTAATTTAAATATTACAGCAAAACATGAAAAAAGAGAAGTAAGGAGAGGACAATAATTATTATTATTCTAAGACTTATTAACAAAAGCCTCTGTAGTTTAGTTGGTTAAGGCATTGGATTTGTAGCATGGAGGTCGGGGGTTCGAACCCCGGCGGCGACATAATTTTTATCTCTGTTTTAGAGAGGGCCAACTGAGCATGCAAATACATGTACGTATACAAATTCAAATTTTGAAAGGATAAGAACGTACATATAAGGAAATAAAGAAAATATATGTATATATATGAGAATATATATATATATGCAAAAATATATGTATACAATAGATAAAATTCAAATAGACTAAAACAGCTCAATTTAAAGTTTAATTTTTGAAAATCGAACCCAGTCCCTCCTGGCTGGCCTGGTCGGTGTGTGGTCGAATTTCTGTGGTCTGCTTTGTCATTAGGGCTAGGTGGCGGGTTTTTATTGGTCTCTCTTCCTAATGAATGGCTACGATCTAACCTAGCAACATCAAGGGTCCTAATCAATTCCTAACCTCTATATAAACAACCCTAGACTAAACCGTAATCTATTCATTCAAATTAAGAACATAGCCGCCATGTTGCTGAGGAACGACAAAGAGTAGCCGCCAACTAGAGAGAGAATTAGGAAGAAAGTTCTAAAACCTAAAGCTAATCAATTCAACAAAGGAATCATATCTATTAATTAGAGAATTTGCCGCAACCATTGTAAGTAGAGTATTACTTTGGTATGAACAAATGATTGTGTAGATATGTATGCTTGAATTGTGGCAATGAAATTCGTATTTGTGCGATTTATATACTTTTGGATATTCTGAATTATGTCATTCAATTATAAAGAACTACATGCGGTAGTTCTATGCAAATATACGTTTGGAATATTGCGCAAATTATGTAGTCTATGTTGAAGCTACATGTATGTAGTTGATTGAAATTCATGCAAGTTTGGGGCTTTGTTATTATGCCATCATGATGTCTATTTTGTGCATAAATCATTTTGCAAGTAATTGAGACAAGTTTGGTTGTTATAGTTCATATGAAACTATGTTGGAATTTTGACACCATAATCCATGTATTAAGTCATGCTTTTGCAAAACTTATGAATATGGCTAGGCTATGAATGATATTGGGCATAATTGAAATTCATGATTAAGTCTATCTTGTTTAAAAGAATTATATGATGACATATGTGAGACATGGCTAAGTTAGACACAAAAATCCCTTTTTTTGCAAGTTAAAAGCAAACACCATGATTAGGAATATTTATGCATAAGTATACCATCGTTATGTGATTAAATTTAATTAAGTTGAACTATACTTTTGTGTTAGTAACAAAGTATCCTCTTTGTAAACATGTAGAAACCTTATGAACATGACTTGTTTATATTTATGCCATGAACAAATTTAACTATACCTATGCCATGTTTATGCTAGAAGTATTTATGCCATGCTTATGTTTGACATTATGCCATGTTTATGCTAGAAGTATTTATGCCATGCTTACGTTTGACATTATGCCATGTTTATGCTAGAAGTATTTATGCCATGTTTGACATTATGCCATGTTTATGCTAAAAGTATTTATGCCATGCTTATGTTTGACATTATGCCTAAGTAAAAATATAGGTTCATGGGTCAATAATGATATCTCAATTACAAGTTCACATGCTTTGATTCATGTCACCTATGTTACCACTATGCAAGTACACCAGTTTCTATTATGTATTTCCAACGTCATATGCAAGTTCATGCGCTCACCTTCCCCTCTTTGTGTATGTAATCACGCTTTAAGCCTCCCCTTTTCGCATGGCTAAATTGGGCTTTAAAAGGCTAAGCCCAATATATATAAACGGACGTGTAAAACGGGGGAAAATAATGTTGGGTTAAAATTACTAATGAATGAAAACTAAAGTAGAAGGGCCCAAATTCAAGTATGGGTTGGGCCCATGATTGGTGTAACCTTTACACCATTAACTTAATAATGGGCCGCAAATATTTACATATAAGAAATAAAGAAGAATGACAAGATATATAAATGTAGAAAATACGATATGTTTAACCCGAGGTTGGATTGAGTTGTGATGTAAACCTGCCCGGAACCGCCCGGCTGTCCAGTAGTCACAACAATACCTATCCAATGTGGGAGGTTAAACATGGAGCCCAATAAGGACCCGAGGTTAGACTGAGTTGTCGCGTAAGACTGCCCGGAACCAACCGGCAACAGGCAGCCACAGCAATACCTGTCTAATGTGAGAGGTTAGGGCCTTAATAAGACAATTAAGGCTGAATCAGGATTGTTAGGATTACGTGGACTAAGACTTAATCAAAATGGAACATGCTAAACTAAAAGGACTGGTGGGGTTAGGTTAGGAAACACTTAACCAACTTAGCATGTTGGCTAGAGATAGAAAACCTAGTAACGGGGGACCCTTTTCAGCAGTAACCCTAGAAGGTGTATCAGGATACCCTGAAACTAGGCAGGGTGGGGCACGATTACTGGGCTGATTGTAAGAGGTCAAAGCGACGGCGGTGGTGTAGCAGTGTAGGTTCTAACGGAGTGCGGGCGTGCACACACTCCGGCGCAGAAAAATAAGGCACTGGACACCAGTAGCATACCTGTGCACTCTAAGGTTGTGTCGGGTTGCCACTATGGGACTTGATACACCCCATGGTGGGACCAGCATAGGTAACTACAGACATCGGGAGCCGTAAGACACATGTAACTATGCGAGTAGGAGCCGATCATCATAGAATGGATCACATCACCCTGATTATGTGTGCCAGTTGGAAACTAGTTTATATGGGTTCAGAGATTAACATGGGGTACGATAGTATATTCGACCCTAGACAACTTAACCAAGTTATAGTGTTTGCCCACTTCTTGTTATTACTTATCATACCCAGTTCTTTATTCATAGACAAAGTAGTACTAGACTTACTCAGGCTTTATGTCTGACTCTATTTTTATTTCGTCTTCTTTCTTCCGTTCCCCCCCCCCCCCTAGGTCCTCAGGGAGGGAACACAGCAGCTTGATCAGCCTCAACATCCAGCTTGAAGAAGAGAAATGTATTGCTTGGACTTTCCTGTTTTGAACTATGGCTTTGGACAATCCACTATGGGGACCTTTGGAAGTTTATCTATGTTTTATTTATGCTTCTTTAAATCATGTACTCAAGACAGATTATGAAAATGTTATGCTATGTTTTTGGAAAGGATGTTGTTGTAACACGTATTTGACTTTATGAAATAAAAGTTTGTTGTTCTTCCGCTGCTTTACAAATATGTGTTCTTATATCTGTCTTGTATATCTGTGACTTGTACTTATAAACCTCCACCAAAATTAGGGCATTCCCTTTGAGAGTGACCCTAACGGAGGTGGGGTGTTTCACTTGGTATCAGAGCATAGGTTTACCAGATAAGATAAAAAGTTTTGGAAATTTATTTTCAAAAAGGAAATTTAAAGAAGCATTTTTAAAAGATAAAAATATTATTTTATTTTAAAAAAGGCAAAGTCCACTCCCCAAAGCCATAGGTACTATCTCTTATCCTTCGTTTTGAATCTATCCCTTTTGTTTCAGCATGTCCGAAGATCTTAACTTGCCGGAAGGAGTACCAATACCTGGTTGGTTTAGACGATTCTTAGAAGCTAGGGCCACTCAACCAGGTCCTACCGTTCCTCCTCCCCCAGCTGCAGGGAATCATCCAGCTGCAGCAGCACCTCTTCCTCCACCTCCTCCATGAGGAAACGCGTTTGCTAAGATATGTAAGGATTTTAAAGCTATGGGAGGAAGGGATTTCCATGGAACTGAGTCCTTCGTAGCAGCTAGAAATTGGCTGAAGGAAACTGAGGATCTATTCATCATCTTTGAGGTAGAGGATAGACAAAAAGTACAATTGGCGGTGTGGCTATTGAAGGGCGAGGCTTCCTACTGGTGGGAAGTCACTAATGCTAAAAGACCAGTAGAAACATGGGAGGACTTTAGGGCAAGGTTTGAGACCAAATTTCTCTCAGATGCGGAAAGAAGTTTGCAGTTGGAGAAATTCTTATTTCTTAAGCAAGGAGACAAGACTGTCAGAGAGTATGTGAATCAGTTCGATGAGCTGGCTAGGTTTGGGCTTGACCTAGTCAACACCCCGCATAAGAAGGCTCTCCGTTTCGTCAAGGGGTTAAATGAGCCATTACATAGTTTGGCCATGACCCATATACCCATGGGGGCCACGTATGAAAGATTGGTGCAAATGGCATTGCTGAATGAGGAGGATAAGGGCAAGAAGGAGGCAAAGGCAGAAAGCTCTCAAGGGAAGAAAGAGGGTTTGCAGCCTAAGAAGACAGACTTTAAGAAAGGCGGGGAAGGCAACAAAGAGAAGAGGACGTGTAATTTCTGTGGCAAAGTGGGGCACTTAGTAAAGGACTGCCGGAAAAAGAAGGCCAAGGAGAATGGTGGGTGCTTTTCTTGCGGTCAGACAGGCCACAGAGCTAAGGACTGCCCAAAGAAACGAGGGCAGGGGCAGGGGTCTGGATCCACTCCAGGGGCACAGGTTCATGTGCTGGAAGCGCCACCTTTGCAACAGCGAGGTACAAACACTTCTGTAGAAAGTGTAGTTTATCTTTATGATCACCCCGTTCGCACTTTATTTGATTCTGGCGCATCACACTCCTTTATCTCGTCTGCTTTAGTAGAATCTCTGCACCTAAAAACTAGTATGGTAGAGGACCCCTTAATTGTTTCAAACCCAATTGGGGGCCCAGCTCATTTGTCTATGATCTGTTTGGATTTGAAAATTTCTATTCTAAGTGTAGAATTTGAATGTAGTGCCTTTGTTTTGGGCTTTGCGGGGTATGGTCTGATTTTGGGTATGGATTGGCTATCCAGTAATGGGGCCATCCTTGATTGTGAGAAAAGGGTTGTTAGGCTCCTAACCCAGCTCAGTAATACTTTGGAAATTTCTTGTAATCCCTCATATGCGGTTATGCTTAGTTATCTTGAGTCGCTAGATGCCTCTGTTGAAAATTTGCAATCAGTTAGAGTGGTCCGGGAATATCCGGATGTCTTCGAAGTGGGATAGCATCTCAATGGACTTCATCGATGGGCTGCCTAGGTCTAGGAGAGGCAACACTAGTATTTGGGTAATAGTGGATAGGCTTACTAAAAGCGCCCACTTTTTACCTGTCAAAAGTAAAAGAACTGCCTCATCCCTAGCATCACTTTACCTTAAGGAAATCGTGCGACTCCATGGAATACCATCTAGCATCGTTAGTGACCGAGACCCCATCTTCACCAGCGAGTTTTGGCGGAGTCTGCAAGAAGCAGTAGGAACGCAGTTATGCTTGAGCACAGCCTATCATCCCCAAACTGACGGCCAAACAGAGAGAGTGAACAGAGTTTTGGAAGACCTTTTAAGGCTATGCGTCCTTGACTTCGGAGGGACATGGGAAGACCACCTTCCTTTGGTGGAATTTGCCTACAACAACAGCTATCAAGCAACCATCGGAATGGCGCCCTTCGAAGCTTTATATGGAAGGCCGTGCCGATCGCCCACTTGTTGGTGGGAGTCCACGGATAAGCTTATACTTGGACCAGACATGATCCGAGAGACCTCAGAGAAAGTAGACTTAATACGAAGGAGGATGAAGACGGCCCAAGACAGACAAAAGTCCTATGCCGACAAGAGGAGGACCGACCTTGAATTCGAGGTTGGAGACAGAGTTTTTCTCAAGGTATCACCACTGAGAAACGTTGTACGTTTTGGAACCACAGGAAAGCTAGCGCCAAGATTCGTCGGGCCATTCCCTATCATCGAGAAGATTGGGAAAATGGCCTATAGATTAGAGCTACCCGAGAAGTTGGCTGGAGTCCACAACGTTTTTCACGTTTCACATCTCCGAAAATGTCTGCATGAGTCTGCTGAAGTGGTAGAGCCAAATATCCTCGAAGAGGCCGAAGTGGAACGCGAAGCAACCATAAGAAAAGTTCCAACCCGCATACTAGGAACGGAAGTGAAGAAGCTACGCAACCGCGAAGTCAAACTCGTCAAAGTTCAGTGGAGCGACGCCGAGGGAGACGCGACTTGGGAAACTGAAGCTAGAATACGCACTGCTTACCCTTTTCTTTTCGAGGGTACGTCCTTGATCTTTCTTTTTCCTTAAGTTGCGCTTTTATCTATCTTTTTAGGAATATCTCCTCGACCTTATCTTTTAGGTAGAAACCTTTTGGATGAAAACATGTAATTGAAACATGTTATGTATGATGGTTGCAAGTGGTTGCAAGTGATTGCTAGTAGTTGCTCGTGGCTGCATATACACACACAATCTAGGTTTTAGATCGGCTCAGTCACTTCATATTGCATATGCATATATGTTTGCACTCGTATATGGTTGAATTGTAATGTGTTGTCATATGGATGTTGCATTTGTATGAAAGATTGTGCACCCATGTAGAATCATGAATAGGAAAAATCTGCATACATAATGGATACATGGCACTTACATGATTCGCATTAAGAAGGTCAACTGAATCAGTAGACCGCCTGATTTTGCATTAGATAAGTTCATGAACACACACACTTCGCATATGATCATGAAGCATTAGAAGTCTTTTAAGGACAATGGATGCTCGTGTTTGATGGATGAGTAGATGGATGATTGAATGTTAGGATTTACATTCTTCCTAAACTTGAAGATTTCGGGGACGAAATCCTTTTAAGTGGGGGAGAATGTAACACCCCGGATTTTTCAGTTAACAGTAAATTAACAAATTAAAGTATAATTAAATTGTAACAGAAAAATTAAGGGAAACGGACATCACCATTGCGTTCGTCTCGGAATTCTGCTTAAGATAGAGTCAATTATAAAGAACTACATGCGGTAGTTCTATGCAAATATACGTTTGGAATATTGCGCAAATTATGTAGTCTATGTTGAAGCTACATGTATGTAGTTGATTGAAATTCATGCAAGTTTGGGGCTTTGTTATTATGCCATCATGATGTCTATTTTGTGCATAAATCATTTTGCAAGTAATTGAGACAAGTTTGGTTGTTATAGTTCATATGAAACTATGTTGGAATTTTGACACCATAATCCATGTATTAAGTCATGCTTTTGCAAAACTTATGAATATGGCTAGGCTATGAATGATATTGGGCATAATTGAAATTCATGATTAAGTCTATCTTGTTTAAAAGAATTATATGATGACATATGTGAGACATGGCTAAGTTAGACACAAAAATCCCTTTTTTTGCAAGTTAAAAGCAAACACCATGATTAGGAATATTTATGCATAAGTATACCATCGTTATGTGATTAAATTTAATTAAGTTGAACTATGCTTTTGTGTTAGTAACAAAGTATCCTCTTTGTAAACATGTAGAAACCTTATGAACATGACTTGTTTATATTTATGCCATGAACAAATTTAACTATACCTATGCCATGTTTATGCTAGAAGTATTTATGCCATGCTTATGTTTGACATTATGCCATGTTTATGCTAGAAGTATTTATGCCATGCTTACGTTTGACATTATGCCATGTTTATGCTAGAAGTATTTATGCCATGTTTGACATTATGCCATGTTTATGCTAAAAGTATTTATGCCATGCTTATGTTTGACATTATGCCTAAGTAAAAATATAGGTTCATGGGTCAATAATGATATCTCAATTACAAGTTCACATGCTTTGATTCATGTCACCTATGTTACCACTATGCAAGTACACCAGTTTCTATTATGTATTTCCAACGTCATATGCAAGTTCATGCGCTCACCTTCCCCTCTTTGTGTATGTAATCACGCTTTAAGCCTCCCCTTTTCGCATGGCTAAATTGGGCTTTAAAAGGCTAAGCCCAATATATATAAACGGACGTGTAAAACGGGGGAAAATAATGTTGGGTTAAAATTACTAATGAATGAAAACTAAAGTAGAAGGGCCCAAATTCAAGTATGGGTTGGGCCCATGATTGGTGTAACCTTTACACCATTAACTTAATAATGGGCCGCAAATATTTACATATAAGAAATAAAGAAGAATGACAAGATATATAAATGTAGAAAATACGATATGTTTAACCCGAGGTTGGATTGAGTTGTGATGTAAACCTGCCCGGAACCGCCCGGCTGTCCAGTAGTCACAACAATACCTATCCAATGTGGGAGGTTAAACATGGAGCCCAATAAGGACCCGAGGTTAGACTGAGTTGTGGCGTAAGACTGCCCGGAACCAACCGGCAACAGGCAGCCACAGCAATACCTGTCTAATGTGAGAGGTTAGGGCCTTAATAAGACAATTAAGGCTGAATCAGGATTGTTAGGATTAAGTGGACTAAGACTTAATCAAAATGGAACATGCTAAACTAAACGGACTGGTGGGGTTAGGTTAGGAAACACTTAACCAACTTAGCATGTTGGCTAGAGATAGAAAACCTAGTAACGGGGGACCCTTTTCAGCAGTAACCCTAGAAGGTGTATCAGGATACCCTGAAACTAGGCAGGGTGGGGCACGATTACTGGGCTGATTGTAAGAGGTCAAAGCGACGGCGGTGGTGTAGCAGTGTAGGTTCTAACGGAGTGCGGGCGTGCACACACTCCGGCGCAGAAAAATAAGGCACTGGACACCAGTAGCATACCTGTGCACTCTAAGGTTGTGTCGGGTTGCCACTATGGGACTTGATACACCCCATGGTGGGACCAGCATAGGTAACTACAGACATCGGGAGCCGTAAGACACATGTAACTATGCGAGTAGGAGCCGATCATCATAGAATGGATCACATCACCCTGATTATGGGTGCCAGTTGGAAACTAGTTTATATGGGTTCAGAGATTAACATGGGGTACGATAGTATATTCGACCCTAGACAACTTAACCAAGTTATAGTGTTTGCCCACTTCTTGTTATTACTTATCATACCCAGTTCTTTATTCATAGACAAAGTAGTACTAGACTTACTCAGGCTTTATGTCTGACTCTATTTTTCTTTCGTCTTCTTTCTTCCGTTTCCCCCCCCCCCCCAGGTCCTCAGGGAGGGAACACAGCAGCTTGATCAGCCTCAACATCCAGCTTGAAGAAGAGAAATGTATTGCTTGGACTTTCCTGTTTTGAACTATGGCTTTGGACAATCCACTATGGGGACCTTTGGAAGTTTATCTATGTTTTATTTATGCTTCTTTAAATCATGTACTCAAGACAGATTATGAAAATGTTATGCTATGTTTTTGGAAAGGATGTTGTTGTAACACGTATTTGACTTTATGAAATAAAAGTTTGTTGTTCTTCCGCTGTTTTACAAATATGTGTTCTTATATCTGTCTTGTATATCTGTGACTTGTACTTATAAACCTCCACCAAAATTAGGGCATTCCCTTTGAGAGTGACCCTAACGGAGGTGGGGTGTTTCAGAATATTTTTAAGAAAATTCGATAGTTAGAAATCAGTGTATCGATATATATAGAATTCGATAAGGAAATGAACTTAAAAATAGAAGATTATAAACAAAAAGGAAATCTATAAATTAGATTTGTTAAAAACAGAAAGAGAAGTGTATACGTGTTTTAGAAATGGGAATTTGGTTTAATATGATGTTGATTATTTGAGTGAGAAGTCTTGTCTGTTTTGAAGTTAATAATATTTTCAGTCAAGGTCTGAGAGGTAATTATACCCAACTCGATTGATTTCATTTTTAGCTGATAAATAGCAAGATTCAGTCTCGAAGAGAAATGTTGAATAAGATTTAGTTAAATACAATATATGGGTTGTCGTAACGATGTTTTACACAACATTCGTTTTAACCCAAATAAGTGGAAAGTTAGAAATATAATAATAAATATGTCCTAAGTATAGGAATGAATGGTCGTGAAAGAGATAAGTAATTGGAATATTTTCCAATTAAAAATAGAAGATAATTTCTAAGTACAGAAAATAAAAGAATGCGATATATGGAAATGTTTTCCAGTGTTAATAACATATATTTTCTAAACATAGAAAATAAGGAAATATGAATATACATATATATATGGTTGATTATTTGATCGATAATTCCATTTGGAAATAAGATCGTTGTGTGTACACGGACATTTTTCATTTGATAGTTAAATCACCGACTATCAAAGTTTTGACCATTTTAACGTTGTTAACATGGAGAGACCGGTTGGATTATTATCTAAAGAACCACTCCGTATTGGCATAAACATTGCAAACCAAGTATGCTGAATATATTAAAGATGGAGTAAAGTGCAAGGGTTGTTGTATAAGTACTAGGTAGAGATTACCTAGGATGGATATACCGAATAGTGCCTTCGGTTTCGTTCAGTCCCAGAACGAACGTATATGGACGAATGTCTGACAGAATATTTCCAATGATCGCATATGTTGGACTGTACAATTATATATAATGGCAACGGATTTATTCCCTTAGCATAATATCTAGAATATTTGCGCAAATTAATTAATGATTAACGGATTTGATAATGTGGCATTCAAAGTGATCGTGTTATCAATGAACGGAAAGCAAATCGTAGCCTCTAGCCTTAACAACCGGGAAATGACAAAAATCGGGCAGGTAGCATGCCTATGTGGTTAGCTCCCATTAGGGTGTATCATCACCTATCTAGAGATTCATTTAAATCCTTATTCTATTCGATGCTGTCCCATTCAGGAAACAGTTGTTGATCCCAACCTTTGGTGATATACATTCGATACACTCAAGCGAAATGAGTGGTCGGTCAAGTGTGGCTGAGTTGCAAGATGTTCTTGTTGAACTCAGTGTATTCTCCTCTAGAGATACACTAGCGGCAGGTGGTTCCAGACCTTGTGATAGTTGGAAATCCATTACCTAATAAGTGCTTGCGGTTTGATTGTATATTATATATGTGGAACGTGAGATGCAAACGTTCCACTAGATTCTATTTATTTGATTTAGACACTATTATAATATCAAAAGAGTCTTGATAAAAAGATTATCGTTTTTTTCAAAAGGATTTTGAAAGTTGAATCAAGTGTTTTGGATACTCAATAGGGAAAAACCCGTTCCGTGTTATACGGCGTGGTCTTTTGAGATATCGTTTGGTTCTCAAAAACTGTTTTAAACTATTTACTCATACCAGTCCCATGACTGACCCCGAGATTATTATTTTTTTGCTTTACCTAAACTCTTGGGTGCCCAAATTTGTATGGGTAGTCAAGTAGTTCAGGATTTTACAGATTTAACCAAAGGAGCTTGGAGCAGGAGACTTCAGCGTTATCTAGTTATTGTTATGTCCGCTGTGTTGTAAGTTGTACTGTGATAGTGATACTCTGATAAGTGTATGTTATACAGTTGAAATTTTGTATTTCAAAAGTTATGATATTATATTTTGTTCTGCTGCGATGTTAGATTCTGTGTTGTAATTTCTGTTCTTCTTCTACCTTTTTCTTCTAAAAAAATGATTCGTATTTTCGTGATATTTAGGTTGGATGTATGATGTATGTAGTCAACTCTGATATTACGGATTTGCGGGCCATTACATGTGTGCTGCTTCGGTGGGGTTGAGACGCATTGTTGAAACCTATTGGTATGAGTATGGGACTCCGGCATTGTTGAAAGCTTTGACTCGTTTGAATCTTACCGCTTGGTTTGGAACCTGTCTAAGGCGTCTAATTTCTATACATAAAAGAGATTAAACGTTAGTCGCTGACTCCTGATTGCACCAAAGTGCAAACGATTCGTTGTTGGGTAAGAATCACGTATGCACTCACACACTTGCACGTGGTTTTGCGCGATGCGATCTAAGTTGAAATAAGTAACACGAAATGAAATTGTATGTCGTGGGCTTGTGATCGCACAAGTTAGCTTTCAAAAAGTTTACGGATCGGGAATTGATCGCTTGGTGTGCGCACATGAACCATTTAAGCGCGTGAACACTCATTTCGTTAATGAATCAAGTCGGTCTGATCGGTGGAGATTTTGAAAGCGTGTATGTACGGTCATTACCATGGCTTGGGCGCGTGATCGCGAAAGGTAGTTATCGAAACGTCGTTGTATTGGAGCTTGATCATTTGGCGTTTTCTGCTGAATCGCTTGGATTCATAAGTACGAAATCATTCAACGATCCAAGCTAGTTCTGATAGTCGAAATTTCGAGAACCAGCATGTGCGAACGTCGCCATAAGGACGATGTTTCGGCTTATGCCGTGGTATGTGATCACATAGATTTGCCTTCATAGCGAAGTTGAACCCAAACACCAAGTGTGTGTACTCGGATGGTTGGACATTTAGTGAGTACACAAGTGGTCGTTGAGTCAAGATTAATTTGGTAGTGGGGCCTCGAAGGCAAGTGAATGTGACCATAGCTCGGTGAACGATCCTGAAATTTTCATTTGGAGCATGTCGATCCCAGAGTTGTACTTGCTTCCCTTCTTCTCTTCTCAGGACGACAAATCATCTTAAGGCATGGAGGATACAAAATGCTGCTCTTGTACTTTGGATGTCTGAGTTGTTTTTGGGTTTCCAGGAGGAGGGAAGAGAGAAATGGAAATTGAGAGGGTTTCTGGGATTGTCACTCAAGAACGTGGAGTGGTGGATTTTGGGAAACGAAAGTAGGAGTTCGGAGAAAAGTCGCCAAGTATGTGTTGATACGGGACTGGTGGGTCATGGCCTTGTGGCGTGACACTCGAGGAATGGACTTGTTGAACTGGTGACTTGGATTTGAATGTAGGATATGGACATATAGTTGAGTTGTTAGTAGTTGAGGCTAAAGGTTGTCATCGCGGTTTGAAGCATTTTCTTTGTGGAGCCTCGGCACTAACGGAATGTTGGGAACTTCCAAGTGCCTTGACCTCGGTTCTAGATCGCCATCTCCGAGGTGAACGGGTTTTCAAAATAGTATCTCCAAGGGCTGGGTGAAGATGATGCCAGTGTGCAAACTGAAGGGGGTCCGCCTCGGGTCCTACGGTGGCCAAGCCGGTGTAAGAGTCGGTAGAGGACCGCCCCCACACCCTCGTAACAAAAGAGGATGAGAGCACTAAATCCTCAAAAACTGAATAGTTGCATTTTTGTTGTGCAGCCCCTATTGGAGCAGAAGTTACACCACGCTTTTCCCCCATGCTTCCTCAAACATCTGAGTCTGGAATGGGGTTACGGGGAATACGATTTGGAGAAAGAAGTGGTCATGTGGACACGTTCTCGGAGGTTGAGTTAGGGTCCAACCCTTATAAGGACCTTCTAGGGTAAGATGAGGTTATGGATGGCCAAAGTTATCAGGTGACAGGTACAGCTGATGCGAGTGTGTACACAATGAACGTTATGGTGGAAGCCCAGAAAGCCTAGATGGTGGCAAAGTCTTAGGAGCGGAGGAGAAGGGGAAACAAAATGAGGCTGCCCTATAGGAGGCACAGGCAAAGGTTAGGCAGGATGTTGAGGAGAAGGTCGCCGCTGTGGTGGCGAAGGAGAAGGCCGATGCCGAGAAGGAAAGGGCCGATGAGGAGGCTGGAAAGAAGAAAGTCGCTGACGAAGCTAACAAAAGGGGCAAGGATGCCTTTAAGAAACTTCAGACTGATGCGAACTGGTGTCTCACGAGTCCGTCACTACTGCGACGAGCGTAGGAGGAAAAGGCGGAAGCGGCTCTGGAAGGAAGAGATCCATAACTGGCGGTGACCCACCTAGAGTTGAATCTGTTCAGAAAAAGAAAAGATAAAAGAAGAAGGATGAGTAACATCAGTGGTATTAACAAATACAATAGGTATTTTTATGTTAAGTGTTCGATTGTTCGTCTTATGCTTTCCAACGTCCTGTACTTGTACAAGCGTACTTGTTGTTACACTTAAACAAACGTGATTGGAGACTCCGTCCTGTGGGTGCCCCCAGTCGAGCGGAGGTCGTTTGCTGGTTCCGCTCTCGGGTCTTCCTTAGGTCAGGGCTCCCGATCCGCGAGTGGTTTTCTTTATACTCGGTCTCGTCGTTGATTCAAGACTCGAGTGGTAGTATCGGCTTCCGTGCTCGGAGTGACGATCCGTTGTTTGTGTGTTGATCCTTAGCGTCGGGTGGTGCTGCAAACATCTCCTTTTAACTAGTGAAGACGGTAGTGCGGTGGCGGGCTCGCTTCCTAAAAGGTTGTTCCGCGGTGGCGGGGAAGACGGTAGTGCCGAGGATGTAGGAACTGGTGAAGGGCTAATACCACCGGGCCTGACCTCGAGTGGACCCCCGATAGTGCTTCCAATCATTCCCCTGGTTTAACTGGAGGATTGCTAGATCTTAGAAGGAGGAAGATGGTTACGGCGCGACAAAGAATATGTATCTTTCAAGGGAGAGGGTTCGCTTTCCATTCCCGCTTTGCCTCCGATAAAAGAGACAATGGTGGGAATGAGCCACGCACTACTACAAAAGTGGGCATATTCGACACTAATTTGTGTGCGTTGCATGAAAGTGTGGCGAAAGCTATGCTTTCTTTGATCTTCTACAATAATATTCATATATTATTGCATTATACGTGAATGCACTGTTGCGGTGGGAATTCTAGTGTTTTGACATGCAACACCAGTTAAAAGCGTAGCATTACGTATATATAATCCAGCTCAGCGATTCGCGTTATCAATATATTAAAACCCCAACCGTAGATGCAAGATTAATCCAATGGTTCAAACCATCTGTTGGTCTGATGATCTTAACGTTAGCCATCATCCAATCATTGATAGCCACGTCATTGCATTCTTTTGATGAAATTTTGGCATGATTTTCTCCCTTCACGAAATCGTTTTCTTCTCAATCATCTAATCGTTTTTCCCCCTTTTTACTATTGACAAAAATTTAAACCTAAATTCACGTCAGTATCACTCATCTCATCGACAGAAATTCTATTCCGAAAAGGTAGAAGCTTTGAAACGCTTTCTAACTTTGATTGCTCAGGGCATTGACATCGCCAGTTTTTTCCCTCAGGTTCAGTTTGTATAGCACTGTGAATTAGTTGTGCTTATTATAGATTGGATTATGAGTAATTAGTAAGTAGTTCATTTGTTGCATTTTGGAAAACCCATTCGCTTATGAGTAATTAGTTACTTGGACATCCCAAACTTAGGAAAACTCGTTTGCTTATGAGTGATTAGTCAATGAAAGATTGGATTATGAGTAATTAGTTGCGCTTTGACATTTGATTTGGGATTTGGGATTATGCTAAGGTTTATTCGAAAATTATACCCAGCAATAAACCACGAGAACAGGGCTATTGGCATGAAAAAGACAATGGTTTATTATAGAGGTTGAGCTAGTTAAGGAATGGGGACTTTACAATCGAAATTGATTGGCACTTTGCGTTCATTTACATTATCATATAATTGTATGCTTGAGGTTTTGTGATACAGATACATGTGTAGCACTGCAGCGTGTTTGCTTTGCGGTGTGCTTGTGGCTGCCAGTTTCCCGATCCGGATGAGTCGTTCACCTGTATCATAAGGCACCGCAGTGCATCAGTTCATACCATACACATCCAAAAAATGACATACAATTGTATGCTTAAGGTTTGCACTGCGGTGTGTTTGCACTGCGGTATGTTTGTACTGAGGTTTTGTGATACACGCACAAGTATACACGCAGTGCATACACGCACAAGTATCATAAGCATACACGCACAAGTATCATAAGCATACACGCACAAGTATCATAAGCATACACGCACAAGTATACACGCACAAGTATCATAAGTATACACGCTCAAGTATCATAAGTATATATGCACAAGTATACAGTGCTCAAGTATACACACACGCACAAGTATACACGCACAAGTATCATAAGGTAGCATCTGAAGGCACACACAAGTATACACGCACAAGTATCATAAGGCGCTTTAACCATTCATTTGAGTTTGCCACCAAGATTTAGGTTTCACCTAACTGAGTGGTACCTTTTTGGGCCATGAGAACCGGGCTATTGGCATGAAAAAGACATTGGTTTATTATAGAGGTCGAGCTAGTTAAGGAATGGGGAATTTACCGTCGAAATTGATTTGCACTTCGCATTCATTTACACTGACATATAATTGTATGCTTGAGGTTTTGTGATACAGATACATGTGTAGCAATGCGGTGTGTTTGCACTGCGGTGTCCTTGAGGCTACCAATTTCCCAATCCGGACGAGTCGTTCACCCATATCTAACACGCACAGGTATTTTCCATTTGATTTTGGAAACTACCAATTTCAATGTTTCGATTTTGGAAACGTATGCTCAGTTTTGCATCAGTTCATACCATACACATCCAAAAAATGACATACAACTGTATGCCTGAGGTTTTGTGATACAAATACATGTGTCGGACTACGATGTGTATGCACTGCGGTTTTGTGATACAAATACCCGTATCTAACACACACGCACAAGTATCATAAGGCAGCATCAGTCCATACAATACACATCAGTTCATACCATACACGCACAAGTATCATAAGGCAGCATCGATCAGTTCATACCATACACGCACAAGTATACACACATGCACAAGTATCATAAGGCAGCATCGATCAATTCATACCATACACATCCAAAAAATAACATACACATCCACATCCAAAAGTATCATAAAGTTAACTTAATACAGACACATCCAAAAAAATGACATTATAGTAGCACCAATTCATACCAGATTAGGGTTGCGGGGCTGTGGAACTTCCAACTGATTCGTTAGGGCTTTGCGGCTGTGGGAGAGCCGGTCCGAAGTGAGCAGCCGCATGTAATGGACCCGCAACATCAGGACAAGGGGTGAGGTAGTTTGGCCAGTCAAATTCCTGATCAACTTCTATATCTACCCACTGATCATTCCTCTGGTTCATTGGGGCTTGGTTATCAACATTTATGTCATGGGCGACTTCCGGAAATAAGCTTGGCAAGGGGGGTAGCTCAGCAGCTTCTTGTATCATTGCATTAAATCTTTCATCTGAATCCATTTCTCATTCCCATCCGTAATGATGCAAACATGGAACCACCTCTTCCTCCCTATTGCTCACAAAAAGAAGTTCATGCCTTGTCCTTGGATGAGCATGGGTACAGCGCTGAACCTTAATGAAGTAAACCTTGTTATTGATTTGAGCAGCAAAAGTATTGATATTGCCAATGCCTTCGTAAAATTGCATTTTCAGGCAGAAAGATGTGTGGTCATACTGAGACCAGTAGCAGTCGTAAATTGCACGCACACGTCCCATTGGCTTCATTACTTCTTCAACAGCAGGAACATTACTCTTTAGGAACTCGGGAAAGCCATCAATTTTAGCCCATGATTCCACTTCTAACGCTGGTGAGGGCTCAAATTTTTCATCAGACCATGGTTGCAGGTAACAACACCACCAGGTTTTGTAAAAACTTTCGACATTAGGGCATGATCACGCATACTGTACGATGGGCATGATAATAGAAAAGAGTTGTTGGATATTACCAGTATAGGCCACGAATTATGATTGAGAGCCACCTTAAGAACGTATTGCACAACTTCGAAATTCCAATGTCCCTTAAGAACAGTGGCTGTGATGTATAGAGACGAGTCCATTGTTTTTTTTTAATTTCGAAGATTGGGGTTTAGGGGATATGGAGGAGATGATGTTCTGATGCTTGAAAGGATGTGCGAGGGACCCAATGGATGGTGTCAGGCAGATATGTGAACTAAATGCTTGCATAGAAGACGAATCATACTCAATTCTATTTTTGAGGTGGCACGTAGTGACCACTGCTGATTGGTCAACTGTTATAAATGTATGTGTAACTCACTAAGATTTATAAGTTAATTAGATAGCCAAATGCATAGATGCATGCACACAGCACATATGCACTTATCAAATAACTTGTAAATTCAAATTGCAGGATCTGAAATGACGAGGAGAGATACAGCCGAAAAGTGGAGGACCTGAAATGACATAGAGAGATGCAGTTTCTGGTTCATGGAATTGCTACTTTGTAGAATGCACACCAATCGTATTTGTTGGCACTTGTATTGAAGGTGGTATGTGTTGGCACTTTTGCTACTTTTAAATTATGTATTTGATCGTATGTGTTATGTATTTAAAGCGTTGAATTGCATATTTGATCGTATGTATTGAAGGTGGTATGTATTGAAGGTTTGAATGAGATGATGAATGTAATGGATGTGTTTCTTCTATGTACAAAACTGATATTGCAAAATTTATAATTAAAGCATTGTATTTGCCTTCTTTTACTATTGCATTTGCTTTTTTCCTGATGTTGTATTTCAAGATAATGGTGTCGTATCCCATAATACAGTGGTGTTGGATTACATAAAATAGCAGTAATTCCACGTGGCACGTAAATGCCACAGCTGACGTGGCATGTGACATGTGTGCAGCTGACGTGGAGATCTGACGTGTCGTGTGACACATAGGCAGCTGACATGGAAAGCCGACATGGCCGCCGCTATCGTGACCTGGTACCCAGGATCTAACTAATTTTCAGGCAACGCTGAATATTGTTGCATTCCGTACAAATAGTGTTGCATTACTTCTATAATGCAACACTTTCTTTCCGTGGCAGTAGATGTGCTAAAGCGTTGCCTTAAAGGGGTAAGGCAACGGCCGCGGATGCCACGCCCACCTGGTGTTGCCTATTTGAAAAAGGTGAAAATGCAACACTTTTTCGGTCTAAGGCCACATAATACTTGTGTCGAATATGCCCACTTTTGTAGTAGTGACGAGCTGACACCACTGAAGATGACCTCAGAGATCCCCACGTCATAGAGGGAGGTTACGAGGCATGGGATGCGAAGGATCCATGGTGTGGTGCTGTTGTGATGCGATGAATCCATGATGCGAGATTGGTATAAAGTAATGCGGTATGTTCATTCTGAGAAGTTGTCGGGGCAAGAATGTAAAGTGAATCGCATCGGAGCGATGCGATATTTTGGAATGCGGATACTGGAGGCAGAGTAAAGGGGATGCAAGATCCTGGATGTTGACATGGTAAGACTCTAAAGGTGATCTGCATGTGGTGATCCATGCTTTCGAGATGATCGGACTGTGTTGCTCAGCTGTTGGAGGTGATCGATGCGGGTTCGGTGAGCAGTATTAGGTGTTAGCGAATTTCATATCCGAGGGATATAAAATTCGGCTGGTGATTCGACTCGAGTCCTTATGTGCCTGAACCATGATTTGCTTGACCCTTCCAAATAGTTCTGAGTGCGTACATATGACCCGAGACTTGTACTGTTTGAGAGTGGCTTGACGAGCCATGATGGCTATTCTTGCGTGACCCCAACTTGTCTTGATTCTTACGGATATTGGCAACACTTCTAGGCCGTTGAACCACGCAATGGGCCAAGTCGTGTGGGCCTGGACTACTTCTGGTAACCGGACCAAAAAGTCGATTAACAGGTGCTAAGCAGAGAACTTAACAACTAGTTGTCGTTTCTTCCACGCTGGGAAGAGAAACCAAGCAAAGTACAAAGTACATTCAAAAGTACATTAAAACAACATACATAATAGGACCATACAGTCTCACATTATTACAATACATATTCTAATCCATTCAGCAAAAAAGAAGGCTGTCTATAGCTCCCCTTTAGTCAATCATTATCAAATAAGCTACTTACCCCTATTACGCTCTTCTTGCTCCTCGTGATGTAGCCTGGCTGTGAATCAGAGATGGGTGAGTGAGGTGTAGTGATATTGTCTGGCATGGATGGTGGTTCCTTATGTCCCGGCGCCGCCGGAATGTTTGCATATGTACTTAATTTCATTGTTGTTGTTTTCTTAGCTCCACTGGAACCTGCATCAGTCGAAGAAACTACAGTCCTAGTCTTAGTGTGCTTGTTGTCATGTTTGGGCCGAAAATGGGATTTGTTCAAGAATCCAGGTTTGATCGATGTATTCGGAGTTTTGGCCTTAGCACTATCTCTCACATGAACTGCTTGACCATCAGATACTAGTGATACTACATCAGCAATATTGTTATTTCCTTGCTCATCGACCACATTAGAGGTACGCATCATATTGCTTTTCATGTACTCTCTAACAACATCGGAAGCTTCACTGAATTGTGTAAAGAACTAGTAAAAAGCTCATCAATACACCTAATCTCTCCTTCTTCAAAATCCTGATCACACTCCTCATTATCCCCTTCGACATTCAGACTATTCGACAAAGCAGCAAAAGTATTCTTTTCACGTAAGTCCACTTCATTCTGTACAGCAGCGTTACCACCATCAGTATGCACTGTGTCCACTTTCTTTTTCTTGTTGACAACCTTTTAGTCCATATTTGTCTCTTCAAGGCATTATTATACCCATTGCCATTAAGTTGTTTGCCCGCAGCTAACTGTTCATTCCCAGTTTTATTGTCATTAATGTTACCAGTCTTGCTAACAACAACATTGTTAGGCTTGATTTTGCGTCTATTAGTCGGGTGCCTAAAACTATTGCACAAAGTACATATATTCGCTCTCCAGGTATACTCCACGCATACACTTTGAACTGAACCATCAGGTAAGAGCACTGGAAATTCATCGGGCAACAAACTCTTTGGTGTGACCTCAACTAGGACATTAGAAAACGATAATCTGTCGGGCGTCTCAGTTGCAACGTCAAGGCATAAGAACCTGCCTATATTCATTGAGAGCCAATATACTTCGGTATTGGACCATACGTAAAGTGGTATATTGGATAATTTGATCCACATCGGCACACTCTTCACACCGTTGCTACTAACACTACAATTCCAAGGTTTAACAATGAAAACCTTACCTCGAATAATGATCGGATCTGAGCAGAGAATTCGTTGCCTATCCTCAGGGGCATAGAAAAGGAAAAAGAAGACAAGACCCGTAGATTTGATCTTTAAACCTCCTCTCGATTTCCAAAGCCATTGTAGGCGAGTAGTGACAACTGTGAAGGATAAAGGGGCATCCAAGAAGAAGCCCACTAAATAATCCTTCCACACCTCTTTCCCCGCCTCATATATCTCATCATTGGGTTTCTAAGCTTTGCCGGAATATAGCAGCTGAAAAGGCAGGTGGGAAATGACACCGACATTCTTGGGTTTCTTCGCGAAGAGAGAGGTTCATTGGCGATTCGCAATTACTAGGGTATGGGGATCTGGAAGTGAGGCGGAGGCGTTGTTGAGGGGCGGCGGTTCAGGACAGGGTGGAATGGGCTTTGGTAGTGGATCAGCAGGAGAAAGTGACGGCTGTTTTTGGGAGGGGCTCGAGGAATTGAGAGAATTAGGGATGTGATGGCTGCCAGTAAAAAGAGGAATAAAGGACAAAAAAATTTAACCAAAATTTTCCAATATATAAATTAGATGGAAGTTGAATGGGAATTATCTTCGAATATTTCAGTATTGGATTTCGTGATTACACGGACATCTTTGAGGAATTTGGAAGAAGTAGATATCGTTATTCCCAAAACGATATCTGCTGGTTTCAAAATTTGACGTTAAATATAAGTCGATATGAATTCAGTTTAAAGCCTTGTATTTAATATCAAATTGGAGTTTGGTTTTGTCGTGAATGGTGTCTTTAATAACACTGTTCTTAAACCCGATTGAGAAAGAATAAATCTTTTAATTAAGATTTAGTGAAGTCTTCCGGTTTAATTAATTAAATTGGAATTGAATGGAATTAGATTTAATAATAATTAAGATGAACTTCCGTAAAGGAAGACCATTACTATTTATGGAATTTAAAAGGCTTTGCCGATATTCCACTTATATTATTAGTCTAATACAGAAATTTATATTGATTATGACTGATCTGATTTCCATGAAGGTTCCATATTAAATGGAAGATTATTTTGAATTTATCGTGAGCGATGTTTTAAATGACATTTGTTCTTTAACCCAAGTAAAAGGCAGGATTAATTTCCTAAAAGTTAAGAAATCATCAAGTAATGATTTGTGAGATTAAAAATATTTTGGAGTTTTAATGAATCTTTAATTAGATTTGAAATGTAATGTCGTAATTTAATTTACCGGAATGCGATGGGCATTAGACATGAAGTATCACCAGTTTTGCTCCATCGTTGGCTAAATCTTTAATTAAATTTGGAACGTTAAATAGTAATTAAATTTACCGATAACATGATGGGTGTTAGATATGAAGTACTACCAGTTTTGATCCATGGGATGAATAGGTTGGGATTGAGATAATAAAATTAATGATTACTTGGTAAGGCTCGTTAATCTCGTCAAGGCGTATAAACCTTAATTTGGTTTAAGTTCGAGAAAAGATATTGTAAAATCTTTTGCAATGGTTTCCAAACCAAATATTTAAACAAGATGTTTAAATGAAGTAAATCTTTAATAAGATTTGCGGGAATAATTCCCAACATAAAGAATATCTTAATAAAAGAATATCTTGATTGGAATATGGCATATGATGTGTTTATAAATCACTTGATCATAAAGATGTGCGAGTTATTCAGAAAGACCGGGTTTAACCCATTCTGAATAACTGATACGACGATTAAAAGTCGAAAATATGAAGATGGTGGTTGAAGACCGGAGATCTTCACATCGTTGGGATGATTGCTGATGTCTCGATTTGGATGTACACCTAAGACGAGGTAATAAGTGGTGGTCGTCCAGATGTACTTGGAGATCGACCGGATATGCGAGGGCCTCTCTCCTGTATTGGACATATGGGATAAGGAATAAGGTGCCTCTGGTTTCGTTCATACCCAAACCGGACTTGCAAACGGGTTGTATGTCTGACATTGTACTTTGTGCTGTATTCAGTGATTTCTTCTTAATATATACATGTTTGGTGGCGGAGAATTTATTCTCTTGCTGAATACCCTTCTCTGAGATGTACGATCTTAGAGGATATATATTTTTGGAAGTCAATGGTATGGTATGGATTGATGATGTAGCATGCTGAGATGCATGGATCAAAGCTTTTGTTGAAAAGTAGAGCTTTGTGAACGATTATCAAAGTATAGCTTATATAGCTTAGCTTTGTTTATAACATTAATTCGCGAGCTTCACACCCCGATATGAGTCAAAAGAGAGATAAAAGATAGTAGGGAGGCCATGCATTTCTTTCTAGCTAGAAGTGATGTCATGGTATGGAGCCCAGACATTTTACTTATGTGGATGATATAAGCGGAGCACCTCAGATGTGGTCGCACAAGGCCAAGATGGTCAACTTGCTGACCAAGAGGTTCGATAGGACCGAGAAACATATGGACCAGGCATAACTAATCAACGATGTGCGGATGCCCGAGTACCTATATATGTTGAATATATCGCAATAGATAGGCAGTACAATCCTTTTTACCATCATAGGCTTCCAATAGTGGTAGCTCGAAGTCCTATGGATTCTATGATTTTCAGATGTTTTGAGGGAAAGGAATCCGACTTCAATCCAAGCCAATGATAGTCCTCCACTTAAGATCCTTCTGATCATATCCGTCATGTGATTGTCATCATTGAGTACCTGAAGCCAATCTCCAGTTTCTACATCCGTATTTCGAGGGTTTTGAGCATCCAATCCAAGGTTCAAGTCTGTGTGCGCCTCATTTCCATGTCCAAGTCCTAAATTGGAATTCAAAGTAGGGTTAAATGAAAAGTTAGCAGCACTAGGGGACTTTCCCCATCTCTATGCAGATTGGTACCGATCCCTTTTGCCAAATCGGTATTGACTTCTCTGAGCACAAGGGTGGTTTCCCCCGGTTCTAAGTTAAGGTGTTCTAATTGGCCTCTAGGTTCATCTCCAGCATTTAGATTCTAAATTCCTGGCTATTATCGTAGTATAGTGTGATTGAGGAACTTTGTCATCAATTTCTCTTATTGTTTGAGTAAATTTTCTTGAAGCTCGAGGCGAGCTTACAAGTTGTTTACCACCTCGTCCATGTCTTCCTGTATCAGATACAAGACAGGATTTTCCAGTAAAGAAGCCTCCTAACTTCCTCCTTCCTTAGCTGCACCTTGTGGTTGCTTATCCATGACCTTATTCTTTATCATGGTTTCCATATCATAGTGATATCCTTGAGTTCAAGTAGTAGCCCCCTTCCTGGCATGCCAAAATATTGACGTTTGATTTTGGCTAATCAAAGGCTAACCTCGATTTAGTGCAAATCAGGTAACAATTGCAATAAATAGCCATAAAAGGTCACAAAGTGTGTAAAAATAAACAGAAATACAAGAATTTATGGTGGTTCCGCAAATAGTGCTTATATCCACTTATTGTACTCTATTGTTTATACTGTTTGATTACATCTACATTTCATTTTAATCTTAAGAATGTGGAGAAAAGCTATTGTATTTAGGCTTTATCCATGTCCTAGCATTGTAGCCTCTAAAGGACAATAGAAGAAATCCAAAATAAGCCATGTAGTGTCCTATTTATAGTTGTAGGGAAGATCGTATCGGCTAAAAATCAAGGAGTTAAAGTGAATCATGTTTTGATAGGGCTTTGCAGAATTTCATCCGAGCTTGTATTCATAGGGGTCGGTATCGATCCCTCATGGGATCAGTACTGATCTTTTTCATATCTGAGCTTGGTTTTCTCAATCATTCTATTTCATTCCAAAATCCCATGTCTATCACCATCTTTCACTTGATCCACCTTGTGCTACACTGATCAATCATTTCACAGATATGTATCCAACTTTCAAATTCCTAACGACCCAGTTGTCTACAGTGGATCCCTCTTTTTTCACATGATCTGCCATGTTGACCACCTTTTGTGCCTTATAAGAATCCTAAATCCATAATGTGGATCCGAGGATTGGATTCCTACATATCCGATTATGAGTTAGATCAGACAAGTTTCCAGGGTCATCTTTATGCGTAGATCTGTTATGTTTATGTGATCGAACAATGCCAATCACTTGTTTTCATTGGATATAAAGTATCAAAACCCTTTATACCAGTCTGATTTCTAAAGCGATTGGTGAGATTTCTTTCCCGTTTTCATGACTCAATCCATTTTTATTGATGATCTGCCTAAGTCAATCATCACTCTCATAATTACTAATCCATGATTTCCAATGTAATTGGGTTGTGTCAATCAAGTTTTCTGAGGTGATCGATCTGATCTTGTGCGCGATCGATCAAATGAATGTGGAGTAATTTTTGAGTCGCTTAAGTTATTTTTGAGTAATCAAATAATTCCCTGGTGTGATCAATTCAAGTGAGTTATTTTCTAATTCCCAAGCAAACATCAATTTCGATGCTTATTTTGAGTTTATACGAGTTCGCACTCGAGTCACGAGCGATCCATATTTTCAAGTCCAAAGCATAACTGAAATAACCCAGAAATTTAATCTTTTGATTAAAGAATTTTAGCTAAGGAAAATCCTGATTTCTTTCAAAATTTTATAACAATAATAAATAAGATGATTTAGTAGATTTTTTTTGGCAAGGTAAGCCGGATTATAGTGGTTGTACCACTTTCGTATAACAAGTAAAACAGGTGCTTTGCACATGCGCAGAGTAGCTATATGGTTTGAAGTGTCCACTCACTATCAGCATACAAAAACAAATCACGCACCAAAACATATATCGTAAAAAGAACACGACCTAGCTAGTAGCTTAAGAATAAAGGGACCCCGTAAAGGGGGATATATACATGATATGAAGAGAGAAACGCCATGCCAAATTCTCCACATAACATGAAGAATCAAGGGAGAGAATACAACCCCTATCCCAAGAAGGATCATGCAAAACAGTCTGATTATCCTCACCTAGCTCACCCTCATCCCACAACTCAACTCATTTCCAAATGGTTGATAAAAGAGACAACAGTCCTCTAACCCAACAAAATTATAATAGTAATTCTCAAAATCCATACGCATCCCAGAAGGTTCATGCACCCAGGCATGCTCCTTATCAACCCACGCAATGTTAGGATCGGGGACAGTTTCGGAAGGGAGAGGAGCAAAACCCGGAATATCAAAAGACTGACAAATCAACCTCAGGTTCAACTTCCGGTTCCACCACTGGACCAGGGGTAGCCTTTTTGGCTTTGGGTACCCAAATACGAGGCCTTGGGCAAGGCAAAGGAGTGATAACAGAGGGCGTACTACCTCACGAAGGCCCCCTGATGTACATATGTAAGGTTTCCACTTATAGTTCACTTTGACTAAGTAAACACGATCATCAAGTTTAACTTTTATCTGAGAAGGTAGGGGCTTGTCGGGTGTGACTTCGATCAATGCACGAGCATATATTAGATTTATCCTAGCGACAAAGTTGGCATCAAAGCACTTTAATTTTCCAATGTGACAGACCAACCAATTAAAACCTAAAATAGGTTAAAGAACGGAGGGTACATGAGTGAATTGAGTCCAAACTGGAATAGAAAGTACTTGCTCTTTAGCTTTGTCAACCTTTATACTCCAAAGTGTTACAATAAAGGGTTTCCCTCCAACGATCGAAGGAGGATCCTCCAAAAACCTCAATCTTTCTTCCGTCGACGAGAATTTCAAGTAATAGACTCCATCCGTAAACTTAATATGTAAGCCTCCTCTTACCCTTCAAGACGCACGAAAAGCTTCGATCATATCCACATTAAGGGGCTTAGCATCCAGGAAGAAACCAACTAGATAGTCTTTCCAAAATAATGATGCTTCATGGATTAACTCTTTGTGGTGGTACTGAACCATTTTCAGTCGGTGGGATAATGAAATCAACAGGAGCAAAATCTCCAAATACATTTGGAAGGTTAGAGAAGAGTGACGTCCATTTTGGCTTAACTAAATGAGCAAATTGGTCAGCAGGGGACTTCCCAGGAATGGGCACACTGTTTGTGTCATTGAGTCGAAGGCGTTGTGTGCAATTATCATTGTCAGGATCCAGAGGTTTAAAGGCATCGTTGTTCAACAGACCATTAGGCGACACCCTGTCAGCCCTTACACCATCGTTCACAGAATCGCCAACCCCAAAATCCGAATGAAGGGTTCCAGGTAGCGGTATAGAATTAAGGTTCAAACTGACAGACTCAACCGGATTTTCACCCAATAAAACACAATTACCTTCACCTGAACTGGTTGCGTTCTGAATCATCTGAGTTACCAGAGATTTTTCATTATTGCGAGAGTTCAACAAGGATGGCCCGGTAGCGTAAATGTCAGAAAATAGAGAATTGATTGGATGCGAATCGGGTAGGAAGTACACGAGTTAGGAACGTGGAGGAACATTGTCCTCTTCCTGAGATTCAGAATCGGGGTCAGAATCAGAGAGGGCTTCTCTTGCGCTTCCAGGTCTAGTGACTATAAAGGACAAGAACCTTGGCTTGAACTTCTGGTTCTTGGCCATCGTAGTGAAGTAGAGAAAGGCAAAGGCAAGAGAAGGGGGTTAGAGAGGAGGCGCACGAACAAAAGGTTCTGGAAGAAACAAGGGCTAGACGAGAATCGCCGGTGAAACAGGCATAGTCCCCATTGCTTTTAGTAGAATTTTATTACTTAAATAACCATCATTTAATAATTTATAATCAGCAAGAAAATCATTCTCAAATATTGTTTACTCAGAATAATGGTTTAACTCAAAACAGAAAATGTGACTAATAAATGAATCTCGAATTCATAACGGTTTGACGAATGAAAGTTGTACAAAGGTGTAACATACGCATAAGTACATATATGTTTATGATAACGTATCCATAATAAGTTAATGAGTGGATTAATTAAGCTAAGAAATAGGTTAGGAAAAGCTAGCAAATAAAGACAAAAGGAGTTTACTTTAATATAATAATAACCATACACTTACAACTCCATCCCCAACACACTTACACTCACCATTTCCTTACACAACATATGCCTAGGTACGTACGAATTTAGAAGGGGCATCGGCAAGGGGTTTTAAACATTTTTCCACCCATTATTTTAGTCCTAAGGATTCTTTACAAATACCTACCCATTTCACTTCATTTATCCACATCATTTCTTCTCTTCTTCCTCTTTCCTAAGCTTATTAACGGCTTGCACATCTTGAGAAAATCATAAGAAAAAGAGAATGAAATCAGTTGCCACTCATATATGTATCTTAAGGCGTCGAAATTATCGTCAAATCTCTCCTCTTCTGCATTCCAATTTCACCATCACTCAACGATGTTCTAAGACCCAAACAACATTCCAAACCCAACCTTGGCCATAAGAAATTGGAAGAAAGAAGATCTCAAAGCTATTAGCGATATCACAAGTGAAGTAGAAACGTTTTAGGATAGTCTGGGAAGAGTCTAAGAAGTTTCACTAGCATTTAAATTCGATCTAAGGTGAGAAACTAAACTTAGAAATGACCGTAAGTATACACAAGTTAATGATTGTTATGTGAATGCTAAACAATTTCTATATTTATGTTAAGTATTTCTTATGAATGTTATGATGAATGTTTGCCAAATTTGGAAGATTATATGTTTGATTGTTGGATATTTAATAAGTCATGTTAAATACAAGTTGATAAGCAAAAAGGAAACCATTTTCCTTTATTGATTAAAATGTAGAAAATAGAATGACTAAATCTCTCAAAAATAGTTTGAAATGTTTTAGAAATGAATTATAAACACTTCGAAGTGTTAATATGAATTTCAAAAAGAATATGACTTTAGAAGAAATTTTGGTGTGTCATGAAATGACAACTCGCGATTTCACTACCTAAGAAGTGAATCTTTTATATACGAAGAATATAAATCCAATTTCTTTGAAAACAAAATTTCCCAATCCTTAAAAACTGCTTTCCAAAAAATTGTATAAATCAATATTCCACTGAGTAGGTTTTGAAATACACTAAAATAAGTTTTGAAAAACATTGTGGTTTTGCAATTCAGAATTCCGAAAATGTAACTGTTTGAAAATGGAGTTTAGATTTAAAAAAATATGGAATAAATCATATAAATAATTTAAAATGTTTTAAAATAATTAATATTGAATATATGAATTTTCCAATGATTGAAAAGTCATTTTATTGAAATAAGCAAAAAATAACACTTTTCACAACACTTTTTGCAGCAGTTCCCAATAACAATTAAAATTAAAGTTTAAACTTGGCCAATCACCCCTAAATCATTAATGAATGTTTTTAAATAATTAATAAAGTGATTTGGATATTGTTTTGAAGATTATAAATTACTTGAAGAAGTTAGATAACTGAATCAAGTCAAAAAGCAATAAAATGCAATTGATTGAATCTTGGCTCTAATAAGCCATTAAATAAACCTTATTTTTCTATTTAAGAGACTCGGATGTGGGTGTTTAACCAAGAATAGATGTTCAGCAACAACCAGAGTCCTTTCTCACTTGGCCCTTTCCTGCGCGAGGGGTATATAAGATTGAAATGTTAGAAACAAGTTAAGTATAAAAACCAATTTTCTGAAGAAAAATAAATCAGATTTCTTAGACTTGTCTTGCTATATTTAGTATCAAATTCCGAGGAGGGAATCGTTGCTATCCTTAAAGTTAAATGGTGTTTGCACCGTTAATCGATGGATAGATGGGATTGAACATAGAAATTGATATCGAGTAAGATAAGTATGATTTCTTGGATCTATTAAAGTAAAACAGACTTACCATCCAAATGACTTCACGAGTGAGGTTTATCGGTTATATATATATATATATATATATATATATATATATATCCATAAAGAATATTTGAAGTTATACATCCTGAAAAGATATTTTTATGAAGTAATGAATTAAGAAATAAAGAATACCTAAAACTACTTAAATAGTATTTTAACGATGATGGATTCAAGGAGATCGGCATTAGATTTTGGTGACTCCTATCTTAAAACCACTTCAGATCAATTAGTTTTTTAAAGTAATGAAGATTTAGGGTTGAATACTTATGGAGATTGAATAAAGAGTTGCTGTCACTGATCCTCGAGGGTTTTTCCCATATTACAAATTGATAGCAAGTATGCATTTAGATCTTCGATACAAGGACAACTCTTTTCTAGATCATGCGATTTAGCTAGAGTAGTGTCTTTTATTTGCCTAAACCCAGGACGAATTATATGGATGAATGTCCAATGTTGCACTTCTAATACGCATTTATTGATCTCTATGAATTTACACTGTTTGGTGGTATGAGAAGTAACTCCCCTACACTATATACACCCTTCTCTAAGACGTACGAGCTTAGAGGTTGCACACTAGTGGAACTTAGTTGCGTGTGTTGGACTTGGGAATGTGGTATTTAAAGTGAAGTACGTGCCTGAAGAAAAGGTAATTGTAGTCCTCTAAGTCTCAACAACTGGTGTCGGAAAAAATAGAGCACGCAGTGAGGTTAAGTGTGTAGCGCCCATTAGGAGATGATTATAACATTTCTAACTTACTCATTATTGTCGAGTACTGGAGAAAGAGACATCTAGTGGGATATGCCGGCAACGACTCATGTGATAACGTACTCCTATAGTGCAACACCTAGAGATAGGTCTATGTAACTGTTTTGGGCTTGCCAGTTGGGAAAAGGAGAGTCATGCTCGATACATCCTTCTAGACATGTACTATACGAAAAGGTAGTCCATTACCTTGTCATCGTATGGAAATCCATTTCTCTAAGAGCTTCTGAATTCTATTGTAGAGACCCAAATTAGGGATGCAAAATTTAACCAACGTAACAATTTCGCCTATTTCTATGATTTATTTTAATAGGTTTTATCCTGCAAGTCATTAATATCATACAACTTTGACATAGAAAGTTTTGGTTACCATAAGGTAAAAATCATTGCCATGTTTATGTGCGGTCTTGGCCATACGGTATACCATTTGTTTTCAAAATGGTGAATTTAAGTTTCTTACACCAGTTCCTTGACTGACTCGGAGTTTTTTCCTTAAAACTATAGGTGTCCCTATTTTCTTCAAGCAACCTAGAGATCTGATGGATGGCATTCATGAAGCCTTGGAGCATTTCAGAGGCTACTGGGTCATGGTGCTTTTTGAACCTATCATTATATTTACCTATCATTCCACTACATTTATGTTTTCCAGCACTTGTACGAATGGGGCGTATAACTATTCTCGTTAGATTAGTATGTACCAGATTGTTTTCCTACGTTTCTTAATGTAAACTACTAAAGTTTAGTATGATATGAGTTTCTATTCATTATGTGTTCTATTTATACTTCATTTTTACCCCAGACTATCCAACATTAGATCTACGATATGTGAATACTGAGGGTGTATTAATGTCGATTTCTAAGGTCCAGAAGTTAGGTTGTTTCATTTCGTATCAAAGCTTAGGTTAAGTGAACACTTTAGACTCAATGAGATCAACTCAGGAGAGATAGGGTTAGTAATACCTTAAATGATTTTTAGTCTGAGAGAGAATGTAGGACCTAATTTTAATTAGGTTGTTGCACACATTCTAAAAGATAAATCGTCTTTAAGGGTGTTTTTCTTACTATGTAAACAAATAGTAAGGATGAACATAAGAAGAGGTTTTAAAGCATGTAGAAGCCACGAACAAGGTCAACACACCATTTCCACAATAGAGGAAGAAATGACTGTTGTGCAACCTCAAGCTAACTTTTCCATTTTGTGTACGAACTTCACCAACCTAGGAGGCAAGCCCTTCAAGGGAACTAAATCCATTATGGAATTTCAGGCTTGGTTGCGCTTGTATGGAAGGGCTTTCAAAGGAATTGAGATTTCGGACAAGAAAAAAATATTTCAGGCCTTGTGGCAACTGCTAGAAAAAGCCTTGGCTTGGTAGGAAAAAAATATTTAGAACGAGCCAGGGAATGATATGACACGAGATCGATTCATGAAAGTTCTTACTAAATAGTGTATGATAAATAAAGCAAAACCCTAACTATACCGAAGCTTTGTGAATTTTAAGCAGGAATGAATAATAATAGAGGAATACTCAAAAAAAATTATTGATCTATCTCGAAACAAGTTGATTAACATAACGTTGAAGAAGAATGAAAGATTCATACTGGGGATGAGGGAAAAATCTCATGAAAAAATGAGTGTTCACGTGAAGGGAATTTTTTTCGACTTGGTTGATATGGGATTTCTATATGAAACCATCAATAAAAATAATTTAGCAATTGTCCCCAACGATAATAACAACTTGAGGAAGCGAAAGTTTAACCAAGCGAGGCGAAAGTCGGTGCAAAACCAAGCCAGAGGAGGTCCAACAACCAAGGTCACATGTTACAACTGTGGATGGAAAGGATATTTCTCTACATATTGTCCAAAATCCTCGCATCCAATGAATTCCTGTTACAACTACCACCAAACATAACATCTATCTGGGGACTGCCCATACTGGAGAAGAAAGGATAGCATGTCCGGGTCTTTGCAATTAAGGATGAATTTCCATCTCGATGGATGTAAAAAGGAAAGTAGTTTTAGAAGGTTATATTTATATAAATGATAGTCATGTTATAGCAATGTTTGATACCATGGCTTTCCATTGTTTTATCTCGAAGGAGTTAATTAACAAGCTAAAACTCACCACAAATTCGTTAGAAACACTGATATGAATAACCAACTCAATATGAAATGAAACCGCTCAAGATTTCTGGTACGACCTTATTGTTATCAATTTTGATGGGTTTGAATTCATATTCGGTATAGACTGGCTTTCCAAATATAAATCCCTTTTCGATTGTGTATGTAGAACCATTAAGCTAGAAAACAAAGAAGGAAAAACTGTTATGATCGAATATAGTGAACCAGAAATTTGTTTCAAAAAGTATAGATGACATACCAATTGTGAAAAGATTTGTGGATTTGTTTGAAGAAGTTAAAACTTACCTCGACATAGGGAATTATAGTTCGGTAACGACTTATTTCCTAACCCAAGACTGGTTTTTCATTCCTCTTGAAGAATGGCTCACAAAGAGGTTAATGAGTTAAGAAACCAAAAGAATGAGTTATCAAAAAAGGGATTAATCTAGCAAAGTCTCTTAAGTTTGAGTTCAGTCCTGGTATTTGTATTAAGATCAGATGGTTCCTTAAGAATGTGTGTACATTACCGAGTTATAAATAAAAAGACCATCAAAAACAAGTATCCTCTAACCTGCATAGATGACTTGTTCGATAAACTACAAGGTAATTAGTATTTTCTAAAGTGGACGAATGATTTTTATGAATGTTTAGTTATGCCCTTTGGATTAACTAACGTATCTGCCTATTTCGTTGACCTTTTGAATAGAGTGTTCGGAGAAGTGCTCCATAAACCTGTGTTAGTCTTTATAGATGCATTCTCATATCAACATATACGGGCCCAACCCGTCTCCCCCACATCCAATAGTGATATCCTTTACAAATAATCAGACAGAAACATACAGTACAATTATGGCAATACGTTATCAAGCATAGACCATCCTAGTCAATATCGACATCCCTCAAGTACAAGCCCCGAAGGCCTAAACCAACATCAGAAAAGCACCCAAGAGATGTCTCCTTCAAAGTTGGACAATCTGCACAAGACGATACAATAAAAACAATCATCATCCATGACTCTTGTTATCACCGCCAATCCTCCCTTAAAACCATCGTTAATCGCATGACTGGCTTATCTTGTCGCACATCAAGGGCTAACGGTAACCCCGGTTCTAACAAAACTCCATACGCCTTTCCACAATACGTATGTTTTCCTTACTCAACGAAGACAACTAGGCCTTTTCACTATACCTGAGGTATTCGACCAACTAACATCTAGTCTTCTGGGTGTCCCCATTATACCCTCGCTTCGAGTCTGCTAGAAACTCTGATTAACGATAATTCCTCAGCCTTTGATATCTCTAGCCATCCAACCTGATGATTGTTCATAAGCTCAAGCGACTTTTCGAGCACCATTATCCACGAACTCACAATCTTGAGTCATCTTCACATTTGTTGCATTTCGACGATCAACGAACACTTCACCACACTTCAAATATTCCATCTGGAATTCACGTCGAAGCTACATACAACGTCGAGCCAAAATAAACATCATTTGTCACTTATGTGATGGCTCACTCAAGATCCATCCATGGATAGCTCGTGATCCATCCATGGATCGCTCATGATCCATCCCTGGATCACTCATGATCCATCTCCATCCTGGATCGCTTGTGATTCATCCTGGTTCGCTAAAGATCCATCATTTTCCGGGCGATCCATCATTTTCTGGGCGATCCATCATTTTTTGAGTGATCCATCATTTTTGAGTGATCCATCATTTTCCGAGCGATCCATTATTTTCTGGGTGATTAATCATTTTTCGGGCGATCCATCTTCTTCTGGGCGATCCATCATTTTTCGGGCGAACCATCATTTTATGGGCGATCCATCTTCTTTCGGGTGATCCATCCATTTCTTATACAATAATCTAGGCGGTCCATGCTTCAAACGACGAACATCCATACACACAACTCATCCAAAATCGATCAATTTCAACAAAAATTATTAACACAATAATAAATCATTATACATCACATGAATTTCACTAAATCATAATAAAACAATAGATGATCAAATAAATGGATCTAAACTTGCATAAACACATGAACTAAGACAGAAATTAACCGATTTAAATTGCTAGATTAGATCTTATGGTGATTCGAATGAAAATATACTTACATGATGCAGATCAAGGTGGAAACAACTTGAAATGGTGAATATAAGATCAAACAACCCATATACTCGATTCAATCCGTGCAAGAGATGCTTATCATTCACCAAATCCACAAAATAGCTTGAAATCGATGAATATCTTATCCAGACAGCGAAGAACGACCCCCGAATCAATCACTTTGATGTGATCTATCTTTCTTCGATGTTGATCTTCAATCTACTTATCTAGATCTAAAAATTCAATGGAGTCGAGATGCATTTGATTGAGCAAGGAGGATCACGAGCTCAACCAAATGAGAAATGAAGAAAGTAACCCATTCCCCTTGCCTCTACTCCCCTATTTATAGCCAAACCATCAGCCCACTAATTACTAATTAGTCTGTCCAGAAATTGTGTAGCACTAAAACGGCGATTCCTCTCATAACCCTAAACCAAATCTTTAATATGACCACTTTACGGAGTTGGCAATACCATTTCCTTTCCAATGAAATCGATCTGAGCACCTAATTCGATCTTAGTCAAAAGTTATGCCCTATACAAATCTTTTAGGGACAAAACAGTCACAAATAAAATTGATAAAAATTATGGACATGTCTCACATCCCCATAAACAACATATCAAAATATGAGAATCATCCGACCCTCGGAGAATTAAGTAAAAATAATTTATGATCCTCCGATACATAAAATGCGGATTGTTACATTTTCCCTCCTTAGGAATTTCGCCCTCGAAATCCCAAGAAAACACAAGTAATCAGAACCAAATCTACATGCCTATCATCTAGAAGTAGCCAATTTAAACTAGCATCCATCAAGCCATGCATCCATAGCCTTAAACTAACACGTGGAATTCTAACGAATAAAACAAGTTACAATGGTGTAAGGTGACATGACATTAATGGGTCATACCAACGAAGAGTTCTGGATGGATCATCTTCATACTCTCTTCCGTTTCCCATGTACAATCGTCATCATCCTCACTCCACTGCACCTTGAGTAGCTTAACTGTCTTCCTCCTAAGCTGTTTCGTGTCATTCCCCACAACGCGAAGCGTCTTACGAGGTCTCGTAACTACGGATTCGACTTCTAGGTCTTCGTACTGTTCCGGAGATACCACTACATTCGAATCATGCACACACTTCCGTAGAAACGACACATGGAAAACATTGTGCACACTCGACATCTTCTTGGGTAAATCCAATTTACATGTGAGCTTTCCAATTCACTCGATTATCGGAAACGGTCCAACAAATCTTGGAGCTAACTTTCCTTTACTTCCGAACCAAACAACATTCTTCAACGGTGAAATCTTTACGAAAACCCTGTCGCCTACGTCGAATTCCAAAAGACGCTTATTAGCAAACTTTTCTATCGATCTTGGATTGCTTTCACTCATTATCAAATGATCATGATGCAATCCGAGGTTTCTCTGATCATCTTTGGCCCAAGCATCAGCTTATCTCCAGTCTCTAACCAACATGCCGAAGAATTACACGGTATTCCATACAGCACCTCATATGGTGCCATCCCAATGTTTGACTGGTAGCTGTTGTACACAAACTCAAGTAGATGTAGATGGTCTTCCCACGATCCCTCGAAGTCCAATACACAATCTTTTAGTAGATCTTCCAAAACTCGGTTAACCCTATCGGTTTGACCATCAGTCTGGGGATGATAAGTCGTACTCAAACACAACTTGGTTCCCAAAGTTTCTTACAAACTCTTCCAAAATCCACTTGTGAATAATGGATCTCGTTCACTTAATATGCTAATTGGGATACAATGGAATCGAACTATCCATTTTATATATAGCTTAGCTAACCTCGATGTTGTCCTAGTCGATCTGACAGGAATAAACCTTGCACTTTTGGTCAAACGATCCACTATGACCCAAATCCCTTCGTTTCCTGCCCTGGTTCTCGGTAGTCCATCGGTAAAATCCGTCGATATCTGCTCCCACTTCCACGTAGAAACCTACAATGCATGAAGCAATCCACTTGGCTTCTTTTGTACAGCTTCCACCAAATGATAGTTCATACGCCTAGAAATAAATTTTCCAACATTCCTTTTCATCCCTTCCGAGTAGTAAGCTCGCTTCATGTCCTGATACATCTTATTACCACGAGGATGAATCGTCAATTTCGAGTGATGACATTCTATCAAAAACCTCATCTCTCAATCCGTTGATATCAGGAACAACCAGTCATCCTTCTTTGTGAAGCCAACCCTCTTCGACTTTGAATTCCTTATCCTCTGGTTCCAACTTCTAGATAATCTCGACAAGCTTTACGTCACGCTTTTGGATTTTTCCAATCCTTTTGATGAGAGTAGGTTTTATCATAAGCTTGCCAACATTATAAGTTCTAACTCACCCGAGGCAAGAAAATTAAATCCTGCCAAATACTGGGGGTGCTTCCATTCCGAAAACATTTCTCCCAATCCTACAAGTCTCCGACTCAACGCATCTACAATTGTGTTACCTTTACCTACAGCATAGGTATACCAAAATCGTAAGGTACCAAAAACTCAAACCACCGTTGCTGCCGAAGATTCAAATCCTTTTGGGAGAAAAGATACTTCAACGACTTGTTATCCGTAAACAATTCAAATCGAACTCCCAATAGGTGATGTCTCCACATTTTCAGATCAAAAATGATCACCGCTAACTCTAAATCATGAGTTGGATAATTCCTTTCGTGCGGCTTCAGTTGTCAACTCGTATATACCACAACTTTATCCTTCTGCATCAACATTGCTCTAAGTCTAGTACCACATGCATCGGTGTATACTACTATATCTTCATCCCCACTCGGAATGGTCAAAATAGGAGCACTCGTCAGTCTCTCCTTTAGGATTCCAAAAGCTTGTTCACACTTCACATCCCATGTGAACACTTGGTTCTTCTTCGTCAATCCTGTTAAAGGTGCAACTATCTTGGAGAAATCCTTGATAAACCGACGATAATATCCCGCCAATCCAAGAAAACTCTGAACTTCCATCGCATTCTTAGGTCTATCCCAGTCCTGGATTGCTGCCACTTTAGCGGGGTCAACCACTATTCCATTTCCAGAAACGACATTGCCTAAGAACCTCACTTCGCTCTTCCAGAAGTGACACTTTGAAACTTAGCTCTCAGCTGATGCTTTCGCAAGATTTACAAAACAACTCGCAAGTGCGTCTTATGCTCTACCTCATTCCGGGTGTAAACGAGAATATCATTCACAAACACAAACACAAACCTGTTCAACTGATCTTTGAAAACCCTATTAATAGGATCCAAAAAATATGATTGTGCGTTAGTCAATCCAAATGGCATCACCAGCCACTCGAAGAAACCGGATGGTGTCCTAAAAGCTGTCTTCGGCACACTATCCTTTGCCACTCTCAACTGGTGAAATCCCATTGCCAAATCCATCTGTGAAAACTCCTTGGCCTCGTGAAGCTGTTCGAACAAGTCATCTATCCTCGGCAACGGATACTTCTTCTTCTTGGTCACCTTGTTCAGCTCACGATAATCCATAAACAATCTCAAAGATCCATCAGCCTTGGTTACAAAAACAACTGGTGTACCCCATCCGGATACACTTCTCCGAATGAATCCTTTTCCCTAAAAGTCACGAACTTGCACTTCTAACTCCCGCTGTTTCTTAGGCTCCATACGCCTAAGAGGCATGACGATAGGTCTAGCACCTTCGACTAAATCTAACCTGAACTCAATCTCACGATGCGGCAACAACCCTTTAACCTCGTTAATGACATCATCGAACTCACTTGCAATCGACATAGATGACAAATTTTCCCGTGGAATCACAAGCAAGCATAAATAACTTATGAAGACCCCATCTTCGGGCTTACATCGAATCATAACCATTCGCCCTTCCACATTCCCGGCTGTCACCTCGAGATTCTCGCAATCCATTTTTGTCGCAAACATCTTGAGCCAGACCATACCCAAAATAATCCCAAACCCAACGAAGTCCAAAAAAAAAGCAATCACACACAAAGGAGCAACCATGACTCAATAACACTAGACTACGAAAAATCATACACAAACTAGACGAATTCCCAATCGGGTTAGTAACGATCAATGGTCTATCACAAATCTCGGGTTCCAAACCCAAGCGGCAAACAAGAACATTACAAATGAAAGAATGCGATGCTCCAGCATCAAAAAACACTCAAACCAAAACATCTCTAATGGAAAGAACACGTTGAACGACAACACTCTTCCCTTTCTCCTCTGCCGTAGGAGCCCTTGAAGAAGATGGCACGACTTCCAAAGTATACGCCTTCACAACCTGCTTACCCTTAGCTAGTTTTGGACAATCCTTCATGTCATGCCCAGGCTTTGCACACATAAAGCACTTCCTTTCAGCTTTCGGATTCTTGAAATCCTTGGAATAATGGCCCTTCTACTGGCAGTTATAGCAAGTTACTTCGCCTTTCTTCTTTTTCTGACTATCCTTCCCTTTCTGTTGTTGTTGCTTCCTCCTTTTGTTATTACCACCCTGTTGTGGTTTTGGTTCTTCCTTAGTTGCAGCAATATTCTCTTCCATGGGAAACAAACACTCATGCCTCAGAGCTTTTTCCATGATCTTTTCGTAAGTGTCATCCAAGTGATCAACCAGCTGATTTCCATGATATTTGTCCAAGCCCATGACAAACTTCTCGTTCTTCTGATAAGGAGTTTCGACGTATGGATAAGCATACTTGGACAAGGCTTCAAAATTCGAAACATACTCTAACACTGGCCTACCGTTCTGCTTCAGCTCAATGGACCTCTTGAACAGAATAGACTTCCGAACGGTAGAAATGAACATCATCTCAAACTTGACTTGGAACCGATCCCCATGTGATCTGATCCTCCGGGGTCCCTGAAGTGACAGAGTTCCACCAATCCATAGCTCTTCCTTGTAGATGTCTCGATGTGAGCTACCTCTTAGTCGCATCATCAATTCCCAAGTCTCCAAAAATCCGAATGCAAGTATCAAGCCACCCTTGAATCTCTACAGTCGGCTCTATCTCCTTAAGAGGCTTCCCACCAAGAGCAGTGTTGTATAGCTTTGCGGAACCCACAACCCTTGGTACATGCACCTGAACCCCAACATCTACCGCGGCTGCTCCTGGAGTAGGTACCCTCCTCATGATCACTATGATCATAGCATTGAACATAGTTGAGTAATTTGGTATACCGCTGTCACCCCCTTTAGGAACAATCTCCTCCCTAGCAATGTATATCGGCGATTGACGACTCGTTCTAAATCTGAGAAATAGAATGATTAGTCCATATTCAAGAAAAACTGCAATGGAGTTCAAGCGTTATTATACTATACACTAATATGTAGTATACATCCATCAGAAATCTACAAATACGTCTCTCATATTTCATTACGTCTTTGAACTTTGGCTAAAATCGATTAACTAGAGCTCTGATACCAAATGTGATGACCTCTCATAACTCCTGCACTTAACAAGAGGAATAATGCGATAAAAGATATGCTAGGAAGCTATGGACGATCATCAGGGTATAACAATACAAGCGGAACCTGTCGTATAACTCATAGCACAGAGAAAAAATATAATAGAACATGTACAACATGCATATAATAGTGAAGCAGATTTGAGAAGAAACTTAAACTTCCATATCAACTAGAAAGAATATACATACAACAGAGGACTTTATCATAAGAATCCGTACAAAGATGCCTCAAAACAACCACTTAGAGAATCATAAAACAAACATAACCGCGGAAACAACAACTAGATATAAATAATAGAAAACTGGTACGTAAGCCTCCTGCTCGTCATCGATCTGCAACATCGTCCACTAAGATCTACGTACTCAGTCTGCCCATCCACAACAGGATGAACAGCCCAAGGTGATAAGATGAAACATAAAACCTTGAGTCAGACAATAGTCATAATGAGCGATAAAATAGCTATCTAACATCGTCAATAAAGCATATGAGAATAGGCAGATTAATTATCTAATCTACCAATCATATCAACAGAGAAGAACCCAACCCGTCTCCCCCACATCTGACAGTGATAGCCTTTTCAAAGAATCAGATAGAAACATACAGTACATTTATGGAAATCAGTTATCAAGCGTAGACCATCCAAATCAATATCGACATCCCCCAAGTGCAAGCCCCAAAGGCCTAAACCAACATCAGATAAGCACCTAAGTGATGTCTCCTTCGATGTAGTACAATCTACACAAGACAATACAAGCAAAACAATCATCATCTATAACTCTGGCTATTACCACCAATCCTGCATTAAAACCTTCGTTAATCGTTTGACTGACCTAACTGGTCGCACATCAACGGATAATGGTAACCCTTGTTCTAACAAAACTCCATATGTCTTTCCACGATACATATGTTTGCCTTACTCAACGAAGACAACTAAGCCTTTCCACGATACCCAAGGTACTCGTCCAGCTAACATCTAGTCTTTAGGGCATCCACATTATACCCCCGCTATGAGTCTGCTAGAACCTCTGATTAACGATAATTCCTTAGCCTTCGATATCTCTAGCCATCCAATCTGACGATTGTTCATAAGCTCAAGTGACTTCTCGAGCACCATTATCCACGAATTCACAACCTTGAGTTGTTTTCACATTCGTTGCATTTCTACGATCAACGAACACTTCACATTACTTCGAATATTCCATCTTGAATTTACATCGAAGCTACATACAACATCGAGCCAAAATAGATAATGATACCTCCACGGATAGCTCATGATCCATCCATCGATCGCTCATGATCCATCTCCATCCTGGATTGCTCGAGATCCATCATTTTCCAAGTGATCCATCTTTTTTCGGGTCATCCATCATTTTTCGGGCAATCCATCCTTTTCCAGGCGATCTATCATTTTCCGGGCAATCCATCATTTCCAGGGCTATCCATCATTTTCTGGGCGATCCATCATCTTTCGGGTGATCCATCCATTTCTTGCGCAATAATCAAAGAAATCCATGCTTCAAACGAAGAACATCCATACACATAACTCATTCAAAATCAATCAATTTCAACAAATAATCATCAACAAACATTAACACAATAATAAATCATCATTCAATCACTTGAATTTCACCAAATCATGATAAAATGATAAATGATCAAATAAATGGATCTAAACTTGTATAAACACATGAACTAACAAAGATATTTATAGATTTAAGTTGCTTGATTAGATTCTATAGTGACTCGAATGAAAATATATTTACCATGATGTAGATCTAGGTGAAAACAAATTGAAATGATGGAAAATAAGATCAAACAACCCATATACTCGATTCAATCCGTGTGAGAGATGTTTATCACTCACCAAATCCACAAAATAGCTTGAAATTGATGAATCTCTAATCCGAGGAGCGAAGAACGACCCCCCAAATCAATCACTTTGATGCGATCTACCTTTTTTCAATGTTGATCTTCAATCTACTAATCTAGATCTAAGAATTTAATAGAGTGGAGATGTATTTGATTGAGCAAGGAGGATCACGAGCTCAACCAAATGAGAAATGAAGAAAGTAACCCTTTCCCCTTTCCTCTACCCCCCTATTTATAGCTAAACCATCAACCCACTAATGGGCCTCACTAATCAGCACACTAATGACTAATTAGTCTATCCAAAAATTGTGTAGCACTAAAACAACGACTCCTCCCAAACTGCTAAACCAAATCTTTATTGTGACCACTCTACAGAATTGGCAATACCATTTCCTTTCCAAAGTAATTGATCTCAGTACCTAATTCGATCCAGTCAAAAGTTATGCCCTGTACAAAACTAATAGGGGTAAAATGGTCACAAATAAAATTGATAAAAATTATGGACATGTCTCACATCCTCATAACCAGCATATCAAAATATGAGAATCATCCGACCATCGACTAATTAAATATAAATATTTCACGATCCTCCTATATGTAAACTGTGGGTCGTTACAAGAAATGTGTTGAAGGCCAAGTTCTCGAAGTTTCATTTCTAGGAGGAGAAGATGAGTTTTATCGTATGTATTATATCAAAAGAAGGGATATCAATTGATCTTGGAAAGATTACGGCCATCATGGACTGTAAAAAACCAAGAAATTCAAAAGAGATTCGCAATTTCTTAGGCTTGGTCAATTACTATGGGAGATTTATTCAAGACATCTACAAGATTGCTCCCCGCCAAACCAAGTTAACTACGAAGGATGCAAAATTTGAATGGACACCAAAGTGTGAGGAATCATTCCAGGAGTTAAAGAAATGATTAACTATGGCTCTAGTTTTAACTATCAGTGATGAAAGCGGAGGGATAACCGTACATAGTGATGCTTGCAGAGAAGGCGTGGGAGTAGTGCTTATGCAACATAGGAAGGTCATTGCCTATGCAAGTAGAAAACTAAAGACACATGAGAGGAGTTATACAATACATGACTTGAGCTAAATAGTCGTGGTGTTTGTGCTTAAGATGTGGCAACATTATTTACTATGTGAAATTTTTTAGCAATTCATTAACCATAAGTCTTTGAAATATCTTTTCACTTGGAAGGATTTGAATATAAGGCTACAATGTCGGCTAGAATTTCTTGCATCGTATGATGTAGATATTCTATATACGTTTGGAAAAGCCAATGTCGTAGCTGATGTACTAAGAAGAAAGCTTGCCATCATCGCATATTTAGTTGTAATACCAACACTTTTAGAGAAGATAGCTATAAGCAGGAAGAAGATGCGAATTAACGAAAGATTTTCAAGAATATACTACTCGATTATGGCTCTAGTTTTGAGATGGATGATTAAGAGGTGTTAAGACAATATGAAAGGATTTGTGTTCCAAATATGGATAACTTATGTTACGAATTATTAACTGAATGCCATCAGTTAAAGCTGAATTTCCATCCTAGTGTTAGCAAACTGTATCGGGATGTGAAGAATACCTTTTGGTGGAGAAGCATGAAGCAGGATATCCCCATCCATGTTAGTAAATGCGCGAATTGTCGACATGCCAAGAGTGATCAAAAAAGGTTGTTGGATTATACAACCACTTAAAGTTACGGCCTGGGAGTAGTATCAAATATCAGTGGACTTCATTGATGGGTTACCTCGATTAAGGAAAGGAAATGAAAGCATCTAGGTTATAGTCGATAGATTAAACAAGAGTGCACAGTTTATTCTAGTAAAAGAAAATAGAACCGCTGTAAGTTTAGAAGAAATATATATGAGGGAAATAGTACGATTGCATGTTATTTCTAGTAGAATCGTCAACAATTGATACCCTATCTTCACCAGCAAGTTTTGGGATGCATTGCAAACGACTTTGGGAACGATGTTTACTATTATCAGAACATATCCTCAGATAGATGGACAAACAAAGAGGGTGAACAGAATTTTAGAAGACCTGCTTAGAGCTTGTGTCTTATTTTTTAGTGGATCATGGGAGAATTATCTCCTCTTTGTGGAATTCTCTTGCAATAATGGTTTCCAAGGAAGCATCGACATAGCACGTATGAAGCATTATATGGTCGTCCTTGTAGATTTTCAACTTGTTGGGTTGAGACCAGTGATCAATTGGTACTTGGCTCAGAAATGATTATAGAAGCCTCCAAGAAAGTAGAAGAAATAGGAAAAAGGATAAAAAAGGCACAAAATAGGCAGAAAAGCTATGTTGATCAAAGACTCACGGTTTTGGTGTTTTCTATCAGAGACCACATATTCTTGAAAATCTCTCCCATAAAGGGAGTAGTAAGATTTAGATGTATAGGAAAGTTAGCTTCTCAATATATCAGACCTTAGCGATTTGGCTCTTTAACTTACCAGGTGGAGTTACCAGAAAGATTGGAGGTGTTTTCCACATATCTCTTCTACGGGAATATGTGTATGATCCAAGCTAGTAATAAACTGTTCCATTCCAGAAGATATAGAGGTAGAATCTAATTAGTCGTCATTAGACAATCAATTTGGATTATGGATCACAATGAGAAACGTTTAAGGAGGAAGGTCGTCGGGTTAGTAAAGGTTCAATGGTGTGGATATTCGAATGAATTTACTGGGAAACAGAGGGAAGACTGAAGAAAGCATACCCTGAATTTTGTCCTATATAAACCAATGTATACACCGCTGGGGTTAAAAAAATATCATTGTATACCTTTGATTGTGTAATCATCAGCATTTTTGGATTTATCCTCTTATATATAAATTTCGAGGACAAAATTTTTCTAAGGAGGGGAGAATGAAACAATCGGAAAACTTAATCTCATGAATTAAGGTTCTAAGCTAAGAACAATACCGATTTCTTTTAAAATTTCATAATAATAATTATTAAGATGATTTAATAGAGTTTTACTTCTTAAATAACCATCTTTCAATTATTTATAAGCATGAAGAAAAATAATTCTCAAAATCTGTTTACTCAGAATAATAGTTTAACTCAAAACAAAAAATGTGACCAATAAACGAATCCAAGATTCTCAACGGTTTGATGAATGGAAGTTGTACAAAGGTGGAAAATACATGTACACACAAATATGTGTACGACATCATATACATAATAAGGTAATGAGTGGATTATTAAGCTAACAAATAGGTTATGAAAAGTAAGCAAATAAAAATAAAAGGAGTTTACTTTAATATAATAATAACAATACACTTACAATCCATATCCTTACACACTTACACTCACGATTCCTTTATACTACACATGCCCTTACATTGATGTAACAATAAGGGGTGCGTGCCTAGGTTCAACCGAATTTAGGTGGGCATGAGAGAGGTTTTTAAACACTTCTCCATCCATTATTTTATTCCTAAGGATTTCTATAAATACCTACCCATTTTACTTCATCTCTCCACACTATTTCTTCTATTCTTATCCTCCTTAAGCTCCTTAATGGCTTGTACATCTTGAGAAATTATAAGAAAAAAGAAAAAGAAATCACTCACCACTCATCTAAGTATCTTAAGACGTTGAAACTATAGTTAAACCTATTCTCATCTTCATTCCAAAGTCATCATCACTCAACAAAGTTTGAAGACCCAAACAACACCGCAAGCATGAGCTTGTCCATGAGAAATTAATAAGAAAAAGGAGCTCGCAGCCACTCGGGGTAGCACAAGTGAAGTAGGAACATTTCAACATAGTCTAGGAAGAGTTTAGTAACTACCGGTAGCATTCAAATTCGATCAAAGGTAAGGATCTAAAATTGGAATGACCCTAATTATACAAAGTTAATGATTTTTATGTGAATGCTAAATAATTGCCATATGTATCCTAGGTATTATTTATGGATTAAATAATGAATGTTTTTTAGGTTTGGATGATTATATGTTTGATTGTTGGATACTTAACAAGTCACATTAAATACATGTCGATAAACACAAAGGTAAACACTTTCCTTTATTGAATAAAATAGAGAAAATAAAACGGTAAAACTTGTTCAAAATAGTTTGAAATATTTTAGAAATGAATTATAAACACTTCTAAGTCTTAATATGAAGTTTGGAGAGGAATATGAATTTTTTGAATAAATTTTGGTATGTTGCGAAGAGGTAACTCTTAGTTTCATTACTCAAAAGTGAATCTTTTGTATATGGAAAAATATGAATCTAAATGCTATGAAATAAGATTTTTCCAAATCTTTATAAACATAGTTTTCCAAATAATCAAAAAAATCAAGACCCAACTGAGTAAATTTTGAAATACAACTAAAACAACTTTTGAAAAACATTGTTGTTTACAATTTAAAATCCAGAAAAAAGAAATTGCTTGAAAATGGAGTTTTAAATTCAAGGAAAATATGGAATAAATATGAAAAATCATTTAAAAATGAATTAAATAGAATATATGAATTTTCCAGCGATATAAAAGTTATTTTATTGAAATAGCCAAGAATGGCACTTTTCTAGCATTTTTTGCAGCACTTTTCAATAACGATTAAAATTGAAGTTCGAACTTGACCAATCTTCTCCAAATATTTAATGAATGTTTATAAATGATTAATGAAGTGATTTATAGATTACTTTGAAGATTTACATATTATTGGATGATGATAGATATTTGAATCGAGTCAAAAAACTATAATAAGCAACTGATTTAACCTTGCCTCTAATAAGTCAACAAGTAAACCTCAATGTTTTATTTTTGAGATCCGGATGTGGGTGTTTAACCAAGGATATGTTCAAGAGCAACCAGTGCCCTGGCTCACCTAGTGCTTTTCTATGTGAAGGGTAGATAAGGTTGAAATGTCGGAAACGAGTTAAGTATAAAAGATCAAATTATCTAAACATAGATAAATCATATTTCTTAGATATGATCTTTTTATATTTAATATTAAATTCCGAGGAGGGAATCCTTACGATCCGTAATAATTTAAAAGGAGTTTGCACCGTTATTCGATGGATAGTTAGGATTGAACACATACGTTGATAACAATAAGATAAGTGCGATTTCTTTTGATATATTAAACTAAAACGGAATTACTGATCTAATGACTTAACGAGTGAGGTTTAACGATTCGATATATATATATATTTCTGAAGAATATTTGAAGTTATGCATTCTTGAAAGATGTTTTTATGAAGTAATGAATTAAAAAATGAAGAACACCCAATGCTACTTCAACAGTAATTTCATGACAATTGATTCGAAGATATCTGGATCAGATTTGGGTGAATCCTATTAGAAAACCACTTCGAATCAACTAAACATTCTGAAGTAATAAAGATTGAAGAGTTATGGATACTGAAGAAGAGTTGATGTCACCGAAAATTAAGGGATTTCCCTTGTATTACAAATCGACAATAACTCTGCATTTAGATCTTCAATGCATAGGCTACTCTTTTCTCAATCACACGATCTAGCAAAAGTAGTGTCTTCTGTTTATCCAAACCCATAACAACTTGTATGGATGAATTTCTGATGTTGCATTTCTAGTACACATTTTTTGATTTCCATGAATGTATATTTATTTAATGGTGTAGGAAGTAACTCTCCAACGTTATATACATCATTCTATAAGATATACAAGCACAAAGGTTATACATTAGTGGAAATCAGTTGTGTGCGCTTGATTTGGGAATGTGACATTGAATGTGGAGAACGTGCTTGAAGAAAATGTAATCGTAGACCTCTAAGCCTTAACAACCGGTGTTGGCAAAAACAAGACACACGGTGAGGTCAAGTGGGTAGCAACTATTAGGAGATGATTATTACCCTTTTAGATTACACATTATATGTTGAGTAATGGAAAAAGAGACATCTTAGGGTGATAGATCAGTTACGACCGGGGTGATAACATATTCGGCTAGTGCACCACCTGGAGGTAGGTTTGTGAAACTTTTCTGACCTAGACATTTGGACAAAGGAAAGTGGTTCTCGGCATATTCCTTAAGAGGTGTATTATATGGAAAGGTAGTCCCTTACCATGCCATTATATGAAAATCCAATTCACTAAGATCTTGCGAATTCTACAATAGAGCCACAAATTAGGGGTGCAGAATTTAATGAATGTAACAATTTCAACTATGTCTACAATTTATGTTAATGGGTTTTATACAGCAAGTCGTTATAAATAATATCAGACAATTTTGATGTAGAAAGTTTTGGTTACCATAAGCTAAAATCTGTGCCATGTTTATGCGTGGTCGTGGTCTTATAGGATACCTTTTGTTTTCATAATGGCGAATTTAAGTTTCTTACACCAGTTCCAAGACTAGCCCGGAGTCACTTTATACTTAAAACTCTGGATGCCGCTATTTCTCCATGTGGCCTAAAGATCAGATGGATAACATTGTTTTGGAGCATGAATTCTTGGAGCATTTTGGAGGCTATAGGAGCATGGAGATTTTGGACCATATTATTATTTTTACCTATCATTCCGCAGCATTATGTTTTTTTGCACTTGTACAAATGGGGTGTATAACCATTCCCACTGGATTTCTAACGACCCGCCTTTTCGAGCATTTCAAGTCGATAATAAAACCAACTTAAATCATTTGAATGGCGGATTGTTATTGCTTTTGTGTTAAATATAAAATTCATCCAAGAATCATATACATAGAAAGCAGAATATCTTGCACCAGTATAAAATAAAATACAATAGTAGTTGAAGCTCTTTTGTTCAAATCTGGGTCATACCCAAAAATATTTTTTTTTTAGAAAATGACCTTATGCGACCGACCCTGGCCTGACCGACCTGTAATTGTTCGACTGACCGTGCCAATATGTTGCGAATGGAACAACCCTTGCATCACATGACCAACCAAAGACCCAAACAACCCGGACCGACCTGATGCTTGCTCGACCGACCGACCCGGTCCACTTGCTTCCTGACTCGACCGAACTCCCTTGAATTGCATGAATGACCCGTCCCTGCTAACCCATGCTCTACCCGAAGCAATGAGCGACCGACCCACTCGTGCACGAACCCCTTCGCTTGACCACTCCCTGCTCGACCACTCCCTACTCGGCTGACCAGACTGTGCACGACCGACCCCATTTGTGTGCAACCGACCCCTCTTCTGTACCACAATGTACTGCACATTGTACTACACTCGACCCGTGGCCTGTACGCACGACTAGAAACCTGCACAGGTCCAATCCAACTCTAATTTCGACCAAAACTTCGCCAATCGACTAACTTGATGAAATGTATTCATCCAATTCATCAATTGCAACCATAAACATGTTATGAAACCACTAACAACATGAATATGATGATTTTCACCAAAATTATGCAAACTTCACCAAAACCATGATAAATGAACATATGAACTAAATTATGGATCTAACTTGCATAAATATATGGAAATCTACTGGTTTTAAGTTGTAAATTAGATCCTATGGCGATTCATATGAAAATAGACTTACAATGATGTAGATCTAAGGAAAACGACTTGAATTTGATGAAAAACAAGATCAAACCTCATACACTTAATTGAATCCATGTGAGAGATGCATATCACTCACCAATTCTCCAAAAAAAAGCTAAAAGCAATGAATTATGATTCTGGACAGCGAAGAATTTGATCCAATCTATTCAGTTCGATGTATCTCTCTTGGATTTGCGTAAATCTAGCCTCAAATGTTGTAGATCATCGATTCTCTAAGCTTTAATGATGGAAAGTGGTAGGCAATGGAGTAATGGAGGACTTCTAGCTCTTCCAATTAAGAGAATGGAGAAAGTAAACTATTCTCCATGCCTCTTTCCCCCAATTTATAGCCTTCCACCAGCCCACTAATGGACCTCCTCAAATCAGCCCATTATGGCTTACCAAACCTAGATAGCCAACTGCTAAACCTTAAAATAGAGATTCCTCCCAAATCGCTGAGCCAAAACTTTAATGTGATCACTCTATGAAAAGGGAATCATTGTTACCTTTCCAATGGCATAGGTCTCAATACCTGATTCGATCTGAGTCAAAAGTTATGCCCTGTACAAGACTGATAGGGGCAAAATGGTCACAAATAAAATTGGTAAAAATTATGGACATGTCTCACATTCCCATAAGCAAAATATTAAAATATGAGAATGATCCAACCCTCAGGGAATAAAATAAAAATATTTTACGATCCTCCGATACGTAAATTGTCGGCTATTACATTCTCCCCCTCCCCCTTAGGAATTTCGCCTTCGAAATCCCAACAAACATAAGCAAGAAAAATAATTCCGCATGTCTATCATCCATAAGTAGCCAATTCTATCACCCAAACTGGCAGCCATCAAGCCAAGCATCCATAACCTTATCCTAGCACGCGGAATTCTAACAGGAACACAATAACACAAGCTACACTGATGTACGGTGTCACGATACTAGTGGGTCGTACCGACGAAGAGTTCTGGATGGGTCTCCTTCACGCTCTCTTCCGTCTCTCATGTACAATCGTCACCATCGTCACTCCATTGTACCTTGACTAGCTTAACCGTCTTCTTCTTAAGTTTTTTCGTGTCATTTCCCATAACACGAAGCGGCTTACAAGGTCTCGCAACTACGGTTTTTACTTCTAGGTCTTCATACTGCTCTGGAGATAGCACTACATTCGAATCATGCATGAACTTCCGTAGAAATGACACATGGAAAACATTATGCACACTCGACATCTTCTCGGGTAACTCCAACTTATAAGCGAGCTTTCCAATTCGCTCGACTATAGGAAATGGTCCAACGAATCTTGGAGATAACTTTCCTTTATTATTGAGCCGAACGACATGCTTCAAAGGAGAAATTTTCATGAAAGCCGTATCGCCAACGTCGAATTCCAAATCTTTTCGACGTTTATTAGCATAACTCTTTTGACGATCTTGGGTTGCTTCATTCGTTTCTGAACAATCTCAATATAATCTGATCTCTCTCTTATCATCTCTGGCGCAAGTATCTGTTTCTCTACAGTTTCTAACCAACATGCTAGAGAAATACATGTTCTACCATACAACGCCTCATATGGCGCCATCCCAATGCTTGACTGGTAGCTGTTGTTATAAGCAAACTCAACTAGATGTAGATGGTCTTCCCATGATCCTCCCAAGTCTAACACACAAGCCCTCAGGAGATCTTTCGAAACTTGATTGACCCTCTCGGTTTAACCATATGTTTGGGGATGATAAGCCGTACTTAAACACAACTCGGTTCCCAAAGCTTCTTGTAGAATCTTCCAAAATCCACTCGTAAAAAATGGATCTCGGTCACTCATTATGCTTTTCGTGATACCATGGAATCGAACTGTCCATTTCACATAAAGTTCAGCCAATTTCGATGTTGTCCTAATCGATCAGACAGGAATGAACCTTGCACTTTTTGTCAAATGATCCATGATGACCCAAATTCCTTTGTTTCCTGCCCTTGTTCTAGGTGGTACATTAATAAAGTCCATCGATATCAGCTCCCACTTCCACATAGGAACTTCTAATGGATGAAGCAATCCACTCGGCTGCTTCTGTTCATCTTTTACCAACTGACAGTTCATGCACTTGGAAATGAACTTTCCAGTATCTCGCTCCATCCCTTCCTTGTAGTAGCCTCGCTTCACGTCCTGATACATCTTATTACCACCAAGATGAATTTTTAACTTCGAGTGATGATATTCCCTCAGAACCTCATCTCTCAATCCGTCGATATCCGGAACAACCAGTTGTCCTTTCTTTCGAAGCCAACCTTCTCAATGACCTCGAACTCTTTGTTTTCTGGTTCCAGCTTCTGGATAAACTCGACAAGCTTTGCATCTTTCTCTTGGCTATCACCAATCCTTTCGATGAAAGTAGGTCTTATCGATAAGCTTGCCAACATTTCAGTTTCCAGTTCACACCTTGGCTTGAAATCAAATCCTGCCAAGTACTCGAGATTTTTTCCATTCTGAAAACATCGCTCCCAAACTTGTGTGTTTTTGACTCAACGCATCTGCAACGGCATTACCTTTACCATGAGTATAGGCTATACCAAAATCATATGATGCCAGTCGAAGATTCAAATCCTTTTGGGAGAAAAGATACTTCAACTACTTGCGATTCGCGAACAACTCGAATCGAACTCCCAATAGGTAATGCCTCCACATCTTCAAAGAAAACACAATCGCTGCCAACTCTAAATCATGAGTTAGGTAATTCCTTTCATGCGGCTCCAGCTATCAACTCGCATAGGGCACAACATTATCCTTCTACATCGGCACTGCTTCAAGTCCAGTACCACATGCATCGGTATACACAATCATCTCTTCATTCCCACTAGGAATGGTTAAAATAAGAGCACTCGTCAACCTCTCCTTCAGGATCCCAAATGCTTGTTCACACTTTAAATCCCATATGAACGCTTGGTTCTTTTTCGTCAATCCTATCAATGATGCATCTATCTTGGAGCAATCCTTGATAAACTGCCGGTAATATCCTACCAACCCAAGGAAACTTTGAACATCCGTCGCATTCTTAGGTCGATCCCATTCCTGGATTGCTGCCACCTTAGTGGTGTCAACCATTATCCCATTTCGAGAAACAACATGGCTTAAGAACCTCACTTCACTCTTCCAGAAGTGCCACATCAAAAACTTAGCTCTCAGCTGACGCTTTCACAAGATTTCCAACACAACTCTCAAGTGTGTCTTGTGCTCTTCCTCATTCCGAGAGTAAACCAAAATGTCATCCACGAACACAAGCACGAACTTGTTCAACTGATCTATGAAAACTCTATTCATAAGATACACAAAGTACGCTGGCGCATTAGTCAGCCCGAATGGCATTACCAACCATTCGAAGAAACGGATGGTGTCTTAAAAGCTGTCTTTGCAACACTATCCTTAGCCACCCTCAACTGGTGAAATCCCGTTGCCAAGTCTATCTGAGCAAACACTTTGGCTTCGTGAAGCTGATCGAACAAGTCATCAATCCTCGGCAACAGATTTTTGTTCTTCTTGGTCACCTTGTTCAGCTCATGATAGTCCACACACAATCTTAATAAACCATCAACCTTGGTTGCAAACACAACTGGTGCACCCCATTCGGAAACACTTCTTCAAATGAATCTCCTTCCTTAAAGGTCACGAACTCACACTTCCAACTCTCGTTGTTCCTTATGCGCCATCAACCTAAGAGGCATAACAATTGGTTTAGCACCCTTAACCAAATCGATCCCAAACTCGATCTCGTGATGCGTCGGCAACCCTTTGACCTCGTCAAAGACATCCTCACACTCATTAGCGATCAGCATAGATGACAAGTCTTCCTGTGGAATCACAAGCGAATATAAATAGCTCACAAAGACACCATCTTCGGGCTTGCACCGAATCAACAACTTTCGCCCTTCCACATCCCCGACTCTCACCTCTAGCTTCTCGCAATTCACCTTTGCTGCATACCTCTTGAGCCAATCCATGCCTAAGATGATCCCAAACCCAGCGAAGTTAAGTACAAAGCAATCACACACAAAAGAGCAACCATGACTCAACAATACTAGACCACGACACAACATGCACAAACTGGATGAACCCCCAACTGGATTGGTCACGATCAATGGTCTCTCACAAATCTCGGGTTCAAAACCCAAGAGGCACACAAGCTCATTGCAAATGAAAGAATGCGATGCTCCAGCATCAAACAAAACTCGAACTGAAACACCACGAATAGAAAGAGTACCTTGAACAACGAAACCCTTTCCCTTCTCCTCTAAAATAGGAGCTCTCGAAGAAGATGGCACGGCTTCCAAAGCATATGCCTTCACAACCTGCTTGCCCTTAGATGATTTTGGATAATCTTTCTTATCATGCCCAGGCTTTCCACACTTGAAGAACTTCTCCTCAGCTTTGGGATTATTGCACTCACTAGAGAAATGGCCCTTCTGCCAGTAGTTAAAGCAAGTCACTTCGCCTTTCTGCTTCTTCTGACCATCCTTTCCCTTATGTTGTTGTTGCTTCCTCTTCTTGTTGTTACCACCCTGCTCTGGTTTTGGAGCTTCTTTAGATGCAACAACAACGAATTCCTCTTTCAGAAATAAGCTCTCATGTCTCACGACTTTCTCCACAAGCTCCTCAAATGAATCATCAAGAAGTTCCACCAACTGTCTTCCTATGTAGGCATCCAGACCCGTAACAAACTTCTCGTTCTTTTGATAGGGTGTATCAATGTATGAACGCGCATATCTGGACAAGGCTTCAAAGTCAGAAATGTAGTCAAGCATAGGATGACCATTCTGCTTCAATTCCATAAATTTCTTGAATTGAGCAGACTTCTGAGCTATGGAGATAAACTTTGCTTCAAACTTAGCTTGGAATTGTTCCCATGAAATCTCTTCCTCTGGAGTCTCAAGTATAACTGAATTCCACCATTCCATGGCCCTGCCTTATAGTTTCCTTAACGCAAGCTTTCTCTTGGTTACATTATCCAACCCTAAGTCTCTAAAGATATGGGAGCAAGAATCCATCCACCTCTGAACCTCTTCAGCTGGCTCAGTTCCTTTAAATGGTTTTCCTCCTAGAGATGTATAATCTTTGCATAGCTTTACAAAACACACAACCCTAGGCAGCTGAACAGCTACATCTACTGTGGCTGCCACTGGAGCGGGTGCCCTTCTCATGAATGCTTCCATCATGGCCTCAAACATGGTTGGGTAGTCTGGTACACCGCCATTACTCCCTCCAGGAACAGCCTCTTCCCTAGCAGTGTGTCTTGTAGTTCATCGACTCATTCTAAATCTGCAAATTAGAATGATTAGCCATTTGCAAGAAAACTTCTAAATAAGTACAAATGCTACTATACTATATAGTATTATATAGTATATATCCAACTAAAACCTAAAAATACGTCTCTCATACGTGATTATGTATTCGAACTTTGGCTGAAATCGATAACCAGAGGTCTGATACCAAATGCGACGACCGCCCATAACCCCTGCACTTAACAAGAGGAATAATGCACTGAAAGGCATGCCAAGCAGCTATGGACAATCATCAAGGTATGATACACAAGCGGAACCTGTCATAAAACTCACAGCGCAAGGATAAAATATAATAGAACATGTACAACAAGCATTATTAGTGAAGCAGAAAACACTAAACTTTCATAACAACTAGAAAGTAATATCCATACACTTGGATTCAACAATAGCGTTTATACAATTTTGCCTCACTACTGCACTCAGAGTAGGATAACAAACAGCAGAAATAAATACTAGATAGTAGGAAAGATAGTACGCCAGCCTCCTACTCGCCTCCATACTGCAACATCGCCCTCACTAAGCTATCACATGCCACATGCCACCTAGTCTGCCCATCCAACAATCGGATGAACAACCCAAGTTAATAAGAGGGAAACATAAAACCTTGAGTCAGACAACAGTCTTAGTGAGCAATAAAACAGCTAACAAATTTCAAAAATAAGTATATGAGAATGGGTAAATAAACGAACTAATTTACCTATAACACCAGAGAAGAACACAACTCTCATATTCCCCACATCGGACAGTGATAGCCTTTACATTAAACATTTCAACCATTCATCCATGGAAACCACAGTGGCAATCAGAAGTAACAAACCATAGCACTCATAACATCTAGATTATATATCTCGCGTAAACCATCCTAATCGGATTCAACATCCATCAAGCACAAGCCCCAACGGCCTAAACCAATATCAGACAAGCACCCAATGAGCATCTCCTTCGACGTTAGATAATTTATTTGAGATGGCACAAACAAAACATACAACATGCATGATAGACTCTGACTATCACCGCCAATCCCGCTTCGAAACCATCATTAATCGTATGGTTGGCCAAACAATTTTCCATCCATCAAGGGCTAATGGAAACCCAGGTTCTAGCAAAAACCCGATATGTCATACAATTTGACATATCTAGGCCATACACGACGCTCAGGGTACTCGACCTACAACCGGTCTTTTATACTTCTCTATTGTACCCCTGCTATGAGCCTGCTAGAACCTACGACAACGAAAGTCTCTTAGCCTCCAATATCTCTAGTCATCATCGACCGCGACCATCAAACCATTACCACCCAACTCAGTACACCTTTGAGTTGTAATCATACTCGTTGCATCACAACTAGCAACGAACACTTCACATCACTTTGACATTCCTTATTGTATTCACTTGGAAGTTACAACATTATCGAGCCAAATTATATCACTGCGTTGCGGTTAGGGTTCGAGGGGTTGCCCCCGAATTTTTTTTCAGTCTCTTATGTTTAAATCTGGGTTGTACCCAAAAAGTATATTTTTTCAGAAAATGACCCTATGCGACCAACCCTGGTCTGACCGACCGTGTCATTGTTCGATCGGACGTCCCAATACGATGCAACTTGAACCGCCGTTGCATCACATGACCGACCAGAGACCTAAACCACCCGGACCGACCCGATGCTTGCTCGACCGACCGACCCGGTCCACTTGCTCCCTCACTCGACCGAGCTCCCTTGAATTGCATGAACGACCTGTCCCTGCTCACCTTTGCTCGATCCGAAGTAATGAGCGACCGACCCGCTCGTGCACGAATCCCTTGGCTCGACCACTCCCTGATCGACCACTACCTACTCGGCCGACCAGACTATGCACGACCGACCCATTTGTGTGTGACCGACCCCTCTTCTATACTACACATTATACTACGCTCGACCCGTGGCTTGTACGCACGACCAGAAACCTGCACAGGTCCAATCCAATTCCAATTTCGACCAAAACTTCGCCAATCGACTATCTTGATGAAATCTATTCATCCAATTCATCAATTGCAATCATAAATATGTTATGAAACCACTAACAACATGAATATGACGATTTTCACCAAAATTATGCAAACTTTATCAAAACCATGATAAATGAACATATGAACTAAATTATGGATCTGACTTGCATAAACATATGAAAATATATAGAAATCTACCAGTTTTAAGTTGCTAAATTAGATCGTATGGCGATTCATGTGAAAATAGACTTACCATGATGTAGATCTAAGAAAACGACTTGAATTTGATGAAAAATAAGATCAAACATGTAACAACCCGAAAATTTGACGATCTTGGTTATCCGATATACAACACATATCGAACATCCAAGGATCGAAAATACCGGTAGCTAATGAAAGAAATTAGTGGGTGAGAATAGAAAAGATAGAAACTTAGAATAGAAGAAGAAGAAGAACACAACATCAGAGTAACACGAACCTCACATTGGAACGAATAACATATAATATATATAACATAACTTGAAATATATATGTACTTGAATATACATCATTATCAAAGTACAGCACTTACAACACAGCGAAAATAAACTATAGCTATATGATCCTGATGCCTCCTGCTCCAGCTCTTCAAGTATCTGTAAATCCCAACAACTTGACTGCCCATACAAAATTGGGCACCCAAGAGTTTAGGGGGAACAAAAAACAATAAACTTCGGGTCAGTCATGGGACTAGTATGAGTAAAATAGTTTAAACAGTTTGAACAAGTAAACGATATCTCATAAGACCACGCTGTATAACGGAACGGGTTTTCCCTTATGAGAATCCAAAATATATTTATATCAAAAACCTTTTGATATTATAATAATGTATATCAACCACAATATAATAATCATCTAGCAGAAACGCTTTAATCTCACGTTCTACATACATTGTATACAATCAAAACCGCAAGCACGTATTGGGTAATGGATTTCCAACTATGACAAGGTATGGAACCACCTTTCGCTAGTGTACCTCCAGAGAGGAATACACTGGGTTCAACAAGAACATCTTGCAACCCGACCACACATGACCGACCACTCATTTCGCTTGAGCGTATCAAATGTATATCACCAACAGTTGGGATCAGCAACCGTTTCCCGAATGGGACAGCATCAACTATAGATTTTTAGAAGTAAATGAAACTCTAGATCAGATGATTACACACCCTAATAGGTGTGACCTACATAGCCATGATGCCTGCCCAATTTTTGTCATTTCCCGGTTGATGAGGCTTGAGGTTACGCTTTATCATCACATCAGATTCACTTCGAATGCCACATTGTCAGATCCATCGAAAATCATTAATTGACGTCTACAACAGTACATTACGTGTTAGCTAAAGAAGTTTCCTTCTCCGCTTCCACTTTTGGTACGGTTAAAGAAATCAATGTACGTAACCTTTCTGGAAATACTCTGTCAGACATTCATCCATACAAGTCATCCAGGAACATGATGAACCGAAGGCACTATTCAGTACATCCATCTTAGGCACTGTTATCTAAGACTTATACAATAGCCCTTGCACTTTACTCCATCTTCAATTATCTTTGGCATATATGATTCGCAACGCTTATGCCAATACAGAGTGGTTCTTTGGATAATAATCCAATCGGTCTCTCCATATTAACAACGTTAAAATGGTCAAAACTTCGATTGTCTGTGATTTAACCATCAAAGAAAAAAAGATGTTCAAACAACAATATTATTTCCAGATGGAAATTCTATCTATCAATCAATCATCAATCATATATATATATATATATATATTTCCTTATTTTCTATGTTTAGAAAATATATGTTAACACTGGAAAACATTTCCATAACTTATTTACGTATCACTATTCTTCTACAACTATCAGTCTCTGATTGTAAACTAGTAGAGGAACAATTCCCTAAGTACCAATCCCGAAGGTCGAAACCAACATCAGATAGACACTTAGGAAACCATTCAACTTAACAAGTCTCCAGTCAAATTCTGATTTAGCTTAACTCCATTTCTTAACTCCTTATACATGAACACTTCCTTTTCTAATTCATATTTCAAATTTCAATATTTGATTACGTTTCTGATTCCATTTGGAAAATATTTCCAAATCTTCTTTACTTGGATTTAAACAGATGTTTAAATCAACATCGCGATGACAACTCAAACCACTATACTTATTAACTAAAATCACTTAACCGCTTTCACTCTCGAACCTTAACCATTTCTAAATTTAAAACGAAGTCAATCAAGTTGGGGTATAACTACCTCTCAGACATTAATTGAACAACATTTCAAATATTGAAATAGGGTAAGTTCATCTTTTAACCTTTAACACTTCCTTACGAACCCTCAGATTCTATTTACGAACCCCCTTCTTTTACAAGTTTTACGTGATTATAACAATGGTGTTAAAATCTCCAGCATTCGAAATATATTATCTTAAATACGACTTTTATTTCCTAACTCGAATAATATAACGACAACTAATTTATTTACTCCTATTCGGTTAACTCTAATCTATAACTCTTATTTGAATAACTCCAACCTAATAACTCTTACTTGATTAACTCTTATTCGAATAACTTATTTGAATAACTTATATTCGATTTGATTACTTTCGAATTCTTATATTCGATAATCTCTTTCTTCGAATAAATCTTATTCGATTTAACTCTTGTCGAATAACTAGATTCGATCAACTCACTTCGAATATTTCTGATTCGATTATCTCACTTCGAATTTCTCTGATTCAATTCACTTCTTTGAATAACAAAATTCGATTACTCATTTCAACTCTATTCGAATAAACTAAATTCGATTAACTCCATCTGAATAACTCTAGTTTGATTTAACTCTATTCAATAACCCTAGTTAGATTTAACTCTATCGATTAACTCTAACTGATTAACTGTAACTGGTTTAACTCTAACTGGTTAACCCTAACTGATTAACACTTGGTCCTTGTTCAGTTTCAAACATCGATGTTGAAATCGATTCTTACTTCTTTATATAAGTCCTGACTTATATATTCTATTTATCCAAATGACAAATATTTAACTTAATTTATAAATATCATTTATAAATCAATCTGCTTCTTTTATCTGTTTACTTCTTTATATATAAGTTCAGACTTATATATATATATATTTATCCAAAGATAAATATTTCCTTTATAATCTATTTGTTTTCTAAATGCCTTTACCAATATTTCCTTTTTAATCCTATTTGTAAATGGTTTACAAATATTTCCTATTCAAATTCTATTTGCAAATATTTCCTTTTAGGGTTCTATTTCCAAGTATTCCCTTTTTAACCTTATTAATTTATCCTAAGTATTTCCTTTATTAATATCTTATTTATTTTCTAAATAAATATTCCTTATATCTTATCTTATTTATTTAACAAATATATATTTCCTTTTCTTATTCTATTTATTTAACAAATAAATAATCCTTTTAATCATTTATTCTGTTTCCTAAGTCAATATCTCTTTTATAACTTATTTACTTAACAAATAAGTATCTCGTTTAACATCCCCTATTTATTTAACCAATAAATATCTCATTTATAAAATCTTATGATTTTATAAATATTCCCTTTTCTTTATAAATATTTCATTTATAAAGATTTCCCCTTTCTATATAATTTCACCTATAAAGATTTCTATTTATAAATATTTCATTTATAAAACCCTTTTGATTTTATAAATATTTTATTTTCAAATACCATTGGAAAATTCCCCTTTTTCACATTCCGATATGTTATGGTGTTTAACATATCAAGTCATGATGTCAAATATCGTCCATACACATATAATCAACAACAGATTATAAACCACGTCATATATCACAATATATGAAAATAATAAAGTAGCTTTTGAGGAATCCAGTCGGATTCCTCCAACCTCTTTCCCTGCATCCACAGATGTTACACAATAAAATCAACATCACTTTCAGTTCCATATGATATATTCTGTTAAATAGAATCAATATAGAATTTCAACTAACTGACTAGCAGTTCAATCAAACAGTCAACACACAGTCAATCAGCCAATATTTAACAGTTCTAAAAATACAACATGAAATTATAAACTGTGCAGAGTTAGCGAGATTTACTCACTTTGGCAGTTCATCGTTAAAGAACGATAAACTGTTATTTGGTTTGAATCAAACAGTTTATTTCGCCATAAATTCATACGAGCTCCAATCCACTCCCAATATGTGCCATGGTGTTGTCCTCGTCCATACGATCCTAACAGATCTTGTTTAACTGAAAACCGATATCGTATGACGAAGATATTAAATTTACAAGTTACACAGGTATTTAAATTAGATTAACCTTCATTTTAATTGAATTGGGCTTTACCAAAACTAACCCGGCCCAAAACCTCACCCACTCCAAATATCGTTCCTCTTCCTCTTCACACAGACCGCTCCAGTACTTCAACTACACATTTTCCCAACTTCAACTCTACACCGCGCCACCATTCCTACATCGAGGACCAACTAAATTACACCAACATCACCCTCTCCTCAATCTCTTACACCTCCTTCCCAAAACAACTAGCTCGAACCCTGTTTTCCCCTTTGCGTCGAACTGCCACGGCCGATATTCCTGAGTCAACAACGAACTGAAATACCACCGAAGTCTTCAAAACTACCACCAATACTTGCGGATTTTCATCCCAAAACCAAATACAACATTAAAATCCACCTCGATGTTTATATTACCCAAATCGAGGAACCCTAGTTTTACTGTATATATATCGAACTCAATAAAGAAGACGTCGAACCAAACAACAAGTACACAGAAATGAAGCGCATCCATCAATGATTACAACGATGGTTGAATTGTGATTTATAGATTTTACTTGGATTTTTATTTGATTTTAGGAGAGGATGGTTTTACTGTGAGGAGAAAAATTTGAGAACGGTGGAAATAAAAGAATGTTGACTTCTGAATTAGGTTTAGGAAGTTAAGTTCTATTTATAGCATGGTTAAATTAATTTTATATTCGATTATTTTATTTTTATTTAAGCAAACGCTATTTTCATTTGTCCTTAAAAGTTCTTTTGTCCACACACGATACCCAAAAATCACCAAAATAGACATGCAGCTACAGTTCGACATTACGGTCCAAACGAAACTGGTTTCGTCGAATTCCGACTCCGTTGCTCACACCGCGTATTTTTAACTCTCAAAATACTGACTATTTTTCACTCTAAAAATCCATACGGCCACACAGTGACCCCAAAAATCACGGAACTTGAAATCTAACAAAAATTTGATGTTGCGGATCCAACAAAATTAGTTTCGTCGAATTCCGACTTCGATTGCAAAACTGGCTATTTTTAAAGTTCTAAATGACCCATTTAAATATATAAATATATTTAAATATAATTAAATTAAATAAAATAAATAAATTTATATTATCGTATATACTCACAATGGAATACCATACAGCTCTACTGGGATTTATAACTTGATATTTCAAATCCCGATTAAATCGATATTCGATTTAAAATGAAATTCCTTTTTAAAATATAAATAATTCCTTTTTAAAATATAAATAATTCCTTTATAAATTATAAAGGAATTCCACAGCGACTTTTCTAAAATTTGATTTGGACGTAAATCAAAACCTACATGACGAAATCTCAATTTTTCTCTTTCACTAGAAAGATATACTCCACCAGCTCCACACGTTTCTTGTTTCACAGAAATCCAGCTTAAAACAAATCCTGTACATTCAGTTGAAGTTCAAATCGCCAAATTATGAACTGCAGCGCCATTTCATGCTCGATTTTAATTATAATATAATTATACGTTCAAACTGTCGTTCAAATAATATATTCGTTATTCTAATTCAATTCTAAACTGAAATAAATATCATAGATGATCCAGTTCACACCATATCGCCATTTCAGCCAATTTTGATTATTTCAGAATTAAATATATTATTTTAATTTATTATTTTAATTAAATATTCACCATTATTTAATTCTACGACCATGAAATCCTTTTAATCACCTTTTAAATAATTAAATAAATTAATTATTATATCACTGAAAATGCGGGTCATTACAATCTTCCTCACTTAAAATAATTTCGTCCTCGAAATTGCTAAGATAGAAAACAATCCCTACCGACTGGTTAGACTATATTGTTCACTTCTCAATTTCAGTTTCCCCTGACTAATTTAATTTCAATTAAAATATTAATCAATTCTTATCAACGAAAATTTTCAAAAATCCTGAAAATTTTCTAACACCTTAAATTTTCGAAAAATTTCGCCAGTACCTCCTTTGTACTGGTCAATAGGTCAAACTCCAACTCGCCTCTCTGAGCCTTCTCCAACCCAAAAGAAAATCAAACAGCCAAGCGGCTTGCCAATTCGGCTCATCAAAATCTCATACTATATGAAATATAAACTTGTACCTTTTTGTCAGGCATATCAACTCTATCACTTCCATATGCTGTCAACTCAGCATATACCAATGTTATGCCAATCAAATTCTGAAATCACTTTTATCTCCAACTCAACCATTCGCTTTTACCAAGCCAAATTTTCATTTCAAACTCAAGTTTCGTTCTTGATCCCGAATCCTTAACTCACCAACACAATATCATTTCAAAACAATTTCTATTACCACTTAACTGGCTTTACTTTAATTCAAAATTTCTTTTACAAATTCCTATTCAAATTTGGTTTTTAATCCAACAATCTATTCCTGGGAGTTTTAAATAACTTTGTTTTTCACAAATCAAATATTCCCTTTTAGAATCAAACAACTTGTTTTTCTCAAAACAATTCAAAACTAATATTTTGGTAGTAATCTGTCACTTAGAAACTCGAAAATGAACACTGATGATGCACCATCGGAATTTATTTCCCAGCGATCAAAGTAAGTTCAATACTATATCACTTTTCAAAACTATTTCTTAAACTATTTCCATTTTGAAATCACTTCAAAATATCATTCCAATGTTTGTAAACAAATTTAAAATCTCCCAGGATCTTAAAATTCTCATATATTTAATCTACGTTCATCAACAAACACTTATTCAAATTTCCAGGTTTTAATTCCAACTCTGATTTGAATTCCAGATTTCATTCATTTGCTTTCATATTTCTTTCTTATATGAATTCTGATTGGTTATTTACATAACCATTTCTTTAACACCCCACCTCCATTATGGTCACTCACAAAGGGAATGCTTTAACTTTGATGGAGCGTTTTAGTAGATGGAACAGAAATTTACAAGACAGATAAAACAGTACTTGAAAAATATATAACTTTATTACAACAGAAACCGAAGTAAGTTTGGTTACATCTTTTCAAATCACAATATCAGAATTCAAATACAAAAATATCAGTCTTGTACAAAAGCCTTCAGAATACATAGTTTTTAAAATCATAATCCACCAACATAAACTGCCATGAAAAGATAGAGCCAAGGCCAAGCAATACTTCAAGCAGGGAAAGTCCAAATCAAGCTCCTAGATTTCCACCCTAAAAACCTTGGGGGGGGGGGGACGAAAGAGAAGGGGCGAAAACAAGCAAGGTCAGACATAAAGTCTGGCAAGTCCAGTGACTTTCAGCATATGAATAGATAATAATATCATGACATGAAAATAAAGCTGGATAAGAGACAATATCAACAGGAGTAACTAATATACTTAAGCTAAATAGAAGAAATAGAATGATATAGCCCAAGTTATGCTTCTTAGTTATATTTTACTTCTCTGCACTAATACTAGTATAACAGGATTAGGTGTTACCCTAATGTCTAAACAGAAACAGAATAATGGGCCTTTACCGCCCGAACAGAAGGTACAGAAACAGAAACAGAATAATCCTTATGAAAACAGAATGTTAGAATTAGGTGTACACTAGTAAATGGGCCTTTACCACCCCAACAGACGGTGCCATGCAGAAACAGACAGGTGTTACCACCCAACAGAAACAAACGGTACCCCAACGGAAATAGACAGAACTAAGTGTACCCTAAATCTACCCCAAGCGATCGGCTCCCTAATACATAAATACCCTATGCCAGCCTCACAAAAGGGTGTATCACTCCCCAAAGTGGCAACCTTTAAATGACACAGACCTATTTACAGATGTCACGGCGTCTTACATCCTCAGAGGCAGACCGGGATCCATGCATGCACATGACCTGGTTGGAACGCACCATCAACACCCCTCGCCATTATCAGAATGAACCGCTTATAATTAGTTCAGTAAGAGTGCCCGGACCCTACCTACTGTTGGGTCATAGTTTTGATACCAGAAAGGGTTACTGACTAATATGGGTCCCAAACAACAGATGATGAAACACCCTACCCTCCATTAAGGTCACTCACAAGGGACTGCCTTAACTTTGGTGGAGGTTTGTAAGTAAAAGTCACAGATAAAACACAAGACATATATAAACATATATATATATATATATATATATATATATATATATATATATATATAAGCAGCGGAAAACATCAGACCGTTATTTCATAAAATACTTGTTCATACAACACATTTCCATAATTGTCTCATAACAACTTCCAAAAACATTACAACATCATTTCTATCTTGGTTTTTAAATAAAGAAGCATAAAATGTGATTAAAACTGCATAAATCCCCATAGAGTGTGACCAACAACAATAACCAAGGAAAGAGACTCCAAACCGTACATCAACTTTCTTGAAGCTTTTAAAGAATCTAGCTAAGCTGAGCTATTTCCTCCCTGTGGACCTGGGGGGAAACGGAAGAAAAGAAGACGAAAGAAAATAAGGTCAGACATAAAGCCTGGTAAGTCTAGTGACTCTTTATTATGAAAATAAGAATAAGGGCATGATAGGTATAAACTGGAACAGGAAAGTATTATAAACTAGATAAGGTAGTTCTGAAATGAATATACTATTGCACCCCACACTATCTCTGCACCTACTTGTATTATCTTAACTGTCACCCCATGCTGAGGGTGAAGTGATCCCATTTCTAAAGACGCACCCTATGCTGAGGGTAAAGTGATCCCGTTTCTAAAGATGCACCCTATGATGAGGGTAAAGTGATCCCCTTATCTTAAAGATCGGCTCCTACTCGCATAATCATCTGTGTCTTACGGCCCCCAAAAATTGTAGATACCTATGTTGGCCCCACCATGGGGTTTATCAAGTCCCATGGTGGCGACCCGACACAAACCTTAGAATGCATAGGTTATACTACTGGTCCCCTAGTGCCCTGTTTGTCTGCTCCGAAGTGTGTGCACGCCCGCACTCCGTTAGAACCCACACTATTGCACCCACCACCGTCGCTTTGACCGCTTACAGTCAGCCTAGTAATCGTGCCCCACCCTGCCTAGTTTCAGGGTACCATGATACCTAATTGGGTTACTGCTGAAATGGGTCCCCGTTACTAGGGTTTTCTAGTCAAACAAGCTAAGTGGTTAAGTGTCTGTATCCACCTAACCCCACCCATCAATTTCATTAACATGTTGAATTGGTTAAGTGTTTTAGTTAACTTAACCCTACCATCTGTCCTTAGCCTTTTAAAGCACCGACCACTCACATTAGACAGATATTGTTACGGTTACTGGATGTGTCGGTCGGTTCCGGGCAGATTTACACCGTAACTCAGTCTAACCTCGGGTCCTTATTGGGCTTCATGCTTAACCACCCACATTGCATAGGTATTGTTGTGACTACTGGACAGCCGGGCGGGTCCGGGCAGACTTACATCACAACTCAATCCAACCTTGTGTTAAGCATATTCGTATTTTCTAAATTTACATATTTTTCTTTATCACTTAATATATGTAAATTTGTCAACAATTAAATGTTGTGGCCCATTTTCCAAATTTAACCTCTTTTGGTATAAAGAATTTATACCGTTTAAATGCCACCAATTTTGGCATGTGACAAACATGCCACTTTCATATATTTTTATGACAAGTTTTCTAATATTCCCAACGTCACCTCGTTTAAACATTAGGCTAACAATCTTAGCCTAATTTTCGTTCGCATAGTTTTTAACATATGATATTAGGCTAAAAACTTAGCCTAATTTAGCGCACACAAATAGGCATAAGGGTATTCATAAACATAAACATAACATAGGTGTAAAGTTGGCATTTTTGACATAATTAATATGAACATCATATGTGTGCAAAATAGCCAACGTGAATGTCGTAGATGTGAACTTGCAAAATAATCAATATACATATATGTGAATTTGCAACATAGCCTAACTCAATTTACATATATGTGAATTTACATTGAAATAAGGGTCTAACCAAATAGGTGTCACATGAATTAGCATATGATTTAGACAACATGGTCTAAACTAGTTTTTGGATCTAGGCATAACATCGAACATCACTAGCACAAGACAAGAATATGACTTTTTCATAAATACGTATAACTTTATGACAAGGATGTGAACTAGATCCAATCGTATATCTAATTACAACATGAAACATGTACTAAAGTGGATCTTGACATGGATCAAATTAGAAACTTGCAACTTTTGAATAAACATTGTGTATGAACATAACCATTTAGGCATCAAGATTCTTGCATAAAGTATATACATGAGGTTCTAATCACAAATGACCTATATAATCACATAAACATGAACTATACAACTTGCTTGTGATGTTATTGCCATTCTAAAAATACAATAGGATCAACATCAATCATAATTTTACCACAAACATCCCAATTTCATTCGCAACACAACCATTTCAATACATAGATATGAATTAACATCGTCGTTACATAATAGCACAATTCCACTTCCAATTTACATCGAATCAAGTCTTAGTTTTATTTTCATCGGAAAAATCACTATACTTACAACGAACGACGAACTTGGATTCTGGATTCTGAATTATGGATTTGAAATGCTTTCCTTTGGGTAGACTAACGTTGTTTTGATTCGTGTTTTGCTTTAGTATTGGCTTGTTTCTAGGCTTTCTAACTAACGGCCACTGCTAGTTTCTTTCCAGCAGCATGACGGCTTTAGTATTCTATTATTTGTGTGAATTTAGGGTTAGACTTGAGTTGTATTTATAGAATTTCAATCTAATTAGAGACGTCGATGAAGCTAGAGTGAATCCAGACCATCCATCTCAAGAGAAGCCAATCAGAAAGTGACATGTAAGCCTTAGTGACTCAGTCAAGCCTTAGAATTCGACCAGACCCTGACTAGGCCAGCCAGGGCCTGACCAAACAGAGTTTCAGGCCTGGGCGCACTTAGCAGGTGCGCCAGTGCTAAAATTGTACTGGCGCACTTCCCAAGTGCGCCAGTTCAATTTTGTTCTGGCGCACTTCCCAAGTGCGCCAGTGCATTCTGACCCATTTCTAGTTTTTCTGCCCAACTTCATTCGTCTATATCTTCTTCATACGGTATCCATTTTAAGCAAACTTGGACTCTATCTCAAGCAGAATTTCAAGACGAATGCAATGGAGTAACCCATTTTCCTTGATTTCATCATTAAGAAATAATTATACTTTAATTTGTTAAGTTACAATTAACGGAAAATTCGGGGTGTTACAGATGACACAAGTATTTTCCCTCCTAACCTTGGGTCTCCAGACTAACAGATTTCAAATTAACTTGTTTATAAGTTTTCAGACATACATAGTTCAAGTCAACTAGTTCACAGATCAGAAAAATCAGGTTAACAGGTTTTCAGACTAACGGGTCAGATGTACAGTTTTAACAGACTTACAGATTGTCTAACTTTGTATTGGGCCTACAGATTCACGAAACAGGTTTATTAATTCATCAGTCTAGTTGGTTTATCCATATCTACCCAACATGTTTTAGACATCATATTTACCTCAGATTTGCATTAATTAAATATTAATGCGCAGACCTCTCACATTAGGTCGGTAGCTTGTGGCCGCTGGATAAGCCGGGCAGTTCCGGGCAGACTTCTGCCACAAGCCAGACCTAACCTCGTGTCTAAGCATATTTTATTTATGCCTACGACCTCTCACATTAGACTAGTAGTTTGCGGTTGCTGGTTAAGTCGGTTGGGTCCGGGCAGGCTTCTACCGCAAACATGAGTCTAACCTCGTGTCTCAGCATTTTTATTATAACCCATTTATTCCATTACAAATGATACAAATATCAGACTAATTATGCCAATTTAACAGATTTACTTCTTTTCAAGTCGCAGCAGATTAAAAAAATTAACATGTTTTACACAAATTACAATCATTCGGCTTTTCAACAGATCTAACAGATTTAGCAGCTCAGGCGGTTCAACAGATTTAGCAGATTAGGCAACTCAACAGATTGGGCACAATTAGCAGATTAGGGGATTCAACATATTTAACAGTTTAGGCAATTTAGTAAATTAAACAGGTTACAGATTTAGCAGATTAGGAAAATTTAGCATATTAAACAGATAATAGTTTTAGTCGATTGAACATTCCTTAAAGTCCTATTCACATATCTTGCCTAATTCATAAAGTAAGCCTAAACTTATAAGCCCAAATTATGGTCATAATCCACTATATAACATATGTCCCAAATTTTAGTTAAACTTGCATAGTTCAGAATATTCTCCAAAAACCTTACATATAAATTATGCCAAATATAGCCATGGATTACAATGCATATCATATATCCAAAAACCCACTTTTCGGCGTGTTCACATTAATGGTTATCCTATTTAATATAGGTCTTTACGCCTAAGTTATACACAAAATAATCCTCCTTCTTCTAAATTACAGACTATAATATATAAAGTATGTCCAAAGCTAGAATTACAACTTATGTCCTTTATATTCTAAGTCATAAACAATCTCATATAATATGCCTCCAACTTATGTCCTGAATTACAACATGTGCTATGTATCTAAATCAATTGCTTATTTACAGTTAAATCTTTACGCCCAAATCCTAAGTCATATGTCCAATATTCTTCTATGCCTCAAGTCATATGTTCAGTACACTTTATGTTTCAAACATATCTAGCCATATGTCTCAGATTTATGTTCTAGCTACAGCCTATATTCTTTCCTCAAATCAGTCACAGATCAGTCATGGACAATTTATGCGTCTTTCATTATTTGCCCCAAAAGTTTGGCATTCATGTGTCACTCTCTTATGAGATTTCGCTCAGGCTCGTGGTAGCCTGGCCATAGAACAGAAAGTAGGGACATACAAAATAGTTATAATAGGATAGATCTAAACAGAACAGAATATACATAACCTCAGATTCAGATTTACAACCATGTCACGATCATAATTAAAATTCATATCTAAAAATAAATGTGCTTGCCTTGATTGGATTATAGAAGAAGAGTTGCAGTAGTTCTCTTTTAACCTAAATCAGATTTGGAAGAAGATGCATTATTTCCAGTTTTGATTCCGGCAGAGTAGCGACGCCATTATTTTATTTATTTATAATATTTCAGAGGCAGCATAAGGAGAGAATAAAATGATGTAAAGAGAATGAGGCTAGGAGGCTGTTTAAATAGGATTAGGCGGATGAATCTAGACAGAAAACGTGACCAGATACATCAGAATGAACCCAGGCTCAGAACTGGGCTCTGTCACCAGGTCGACCGTCAGGTCGACCACAGGGTCGACCTGGTCCCTGGGAGGTCGACCATAGTGTCGACCCCCAGGTCGACCTGGTCCTGGGCGGGAAAATTCCCGCTCAGTCTGCGCTGGCATTTGAATTCGAATTTCAAGATGTTTTCGGTTCTGAAAATTACTAAAACTTCGGAGGGTCATATCTCCCTCATACGGACTCCGTTTCTCGAAAACCCGGACTCGTTTCCAAGCAGAATTTCGAGAAGAACGCAATGGCGCAACCTTCTTTCCTTGATTCTAATTTTAAAAATTAATTATTCTTTGATTTGTTACTTATACGTTTACAGAAAATACGAGGTGTTACATTCTCCCCTCCTTAAAGGATTTCGTCCCCGAAATCTTCAAGTTAAGAAGAATGTGTCTTACCATCCGGTCATCCATCTACTCAACCATCATCCACAAGCATCCAATGTCCTTAGAAAACTTCTAATGTTGTATGAATATATGCAAAAATGTGTGTATATGTTCCTTATTCAATGCAAAGATCAGACGGTCTACTGAGTTAGTAGACCTCCTTAATGCGAATTATGTCAGTGCTATGAGTTCCACATGTATGCAATTTTCCTATTTGATGCATATCATTTTTATATGAGTGCACAACCGTTCATTCGTATGCAGCATCCATGTGTTGAGTCAACCATTTCGCATCCATAAAAAAAATGCACACACATCCGTATGCAGTATGAAAGTGTTTTTGAGCCGATCTAGTGCCTAGTGTGTGTATATGCATCCACTGGCCATCACTAGCAACCACTTGCATCCACTTGCAACCATCAAAAATAACATGTCTCAAACACATGTTTACACCCGTTAGTTTCTACCTAAAGGTCGAAGGATAAAGTCGAGTGATAGAGGCAAGTATAATTAAAACTAAAGCTAGGTTCCCATTAGACATCGGTTTAAGAGAATAACTCCCTAAGTATCAACCCCGAAGACCGAAATCAACATCAGATTAATACTCAGAAAATCACTCCCATTAAACAAATGCCCAATTGGAAATCTATTTCACACTTTGAGTAAAAACTCCTACAGATTACTGATACAGATCAGATCACCAAATGATTCTTAGGAAGCTAAGCATGATAAAAACTCAGAATGTATGCGTCATAGTCAACTTGACGCTCAACACAGATACCCAACTTATCATAATTAGATGAGTCATAACCCTTATGGGTCTAAGTCTACAGCAGAATCAGAAACAATACTAGTATTAAAGTGCAGAGTATCGATTACAAAAAAAATGCTAGAATCAGAAAAGAGCTTTAACTCAACAACCAGATAAAGAAATTAAACCTCCTACAGAAAGTTTCCTTATTTCTATCTTATCCACTAGCCTCGAGAGTGTTCGCCTGCCCTCCAGAAATTGGTCCTGCCCTCTGCCCTTGTCCTCGTTTCTTCGGGCAGTCCCTAGTGAAGTGTCCCATCTCACCACAGTTGAAGCAAGTGCCCTTTCTTTTTCTGCAATCCTTGTTTAGATGAGTCAAGCTTCCACAAGTAAAGCACTTTTTCTCCATCTTATCTTCAGACTTTTCATCCTCCTTTTGTGTTCCTTTTTGGGCCATGCTTTCTTGTTCTGTGGTTCTTCCTTCTTTGCCTCTTTCTTGCCCTTGTCTTCCTCGTGTAGTAGTGCCATGTCCACCAATCTCTCGTAAGTTGTTCCCATGGGTACATGATCATGGCTAGGCTGTGCAGTTGCTCATTCAGTCCTTTAACAAAGTGGAGAGCCTTTTTATGCTGGGTGTTGACTAAACCTAGTCCGAACCTAACCAGTTGGTTGAACCGGTTGATGTATTCCTTGACCGTCATACTTTCTTTCTTAAGAGATAAGAACTTTTCCAGTTGTAGACTTCGTTCAGCTTGCGAGAGGAATTTCGTCTCAAACCTTGTTCTGAAATCCATCCATGTTTCAACCGGCCTCTCGGCGTTAGTGACTTCCCACCAATAGGAAGCTTCGTCCTTGAGCAACTATACCGCCAATTGTACCTTCTGCCTATCGTCCACCTCGAAGAAAATGAACAGATCCTCGGTTTCTTTGAGTCGGTTCCTCGCTTCTATAAACAATTCAGTTCCCTTGAAATCCGTTCCACCCATGGCCCTAAAATCTTTATAGATCTTTGAGAAAGCAATTGCATGAGGTGGGGGCGGAGGAGGGGGAATCGCTGCGGCTGGAGGAGGAATGTCTGTTGAGCCTGCATCGTTGGCCCTAGCCTCTAAGTACCTCCTGAACCAGCCAGGTACCGGTACGCCCTCAGGAAGGTTAAGATCCCCAGACATGCTGAAATGAAAGAAAAAGGAAAGATTCAAAACAAAGGATAGAAAGATAGGCTATGGCTTTGGGGATTATGTTTTTCAAAACAGGCTTTCCCTTTTTGAAAATACTTTCTTTTAAAACCTTTCTGAAAATAGTTTTTCAAAAGCTTTTTATCAAGTCTGGTAACCTTCAGCTCTGATACCAAGTGTAACACTCCACCTCCGTTAAGGTCACTCACAAAGGGAAAGCTTTAACTTTGATGGAGCGTTTTAGTAGACAAAACAGAAATTTACAAGATAGATAAAACAGTACTTGAAAAATTTATAACTTTTTTACAACAGAAACCGAAGTAAGTTTGGTTACATCTTTTCAAATCACAATATCAGAATTCAAGTACAAAAATATCAATCTTGTACAAAAGCCTTCAGAATACATAGTTTTTAAAATCATAATCCCCCAACATAAACTGCATGGAAAGATAGAGCCAAGGCCAAGCGATACTTCAAGCAGGGAAAGTCTAAATCAAGATCCTAGATTTCCACCCTAAAAACCTGGGGGGGGGGGGGGGGGAGAACGAAAGGGAAGGGGCGAAAACAAGCAAGGTCAGACATAAAGTCTGGCAAGTCCAGTGACTTTCAGCATATGAACAGATAATAATATCATGACATGAAAATAAAGCTGGATAAGAGACAATATCAACAGGAGTAACTAATATACTTAAGATAAACAGGAGAAACATAATGATATAGCCCAAGTTATGCTTCTTACTTATATTTTACTTCTCTGCACTAATACTAGTATAATAGGATTAGGTGTTACCCTAATGTCTAAACAGAAACAGAATAATGGGCCTTTACCACCCGAACAGAAGGTACAGAAACAGACTAATCCTTACGGAAACAGAATGTTAGAATTAGGTGTACACTAGTAAATGGGCCTTTACCACCCCAATAGACAGTACCACGCAGAAACAGATAGGTGTTACCACCCAACAGAAACGTATGGTACCCCAACGGAAACAGACAGAACTAAGTGTACCCTAAATCTACCCCAAGAGATCGGATCCATAATACATAAATACCCTGTGCCAGCCCCACAGAAGGGTGTATCACTCCCCAAAGTGACAACCTTTAAATGACACAGACCTATTTACAGATGCCACGGCGTCTTACATCCTCAGAGGCAGACTGGAATCCATGCACGCACATGAACCGGTTGGAACTCACCATCAACACCCCTCGCCATTATCAGAATGAACCGCTTATAATTAGTTCAGTAAGCGTGCCCGGACCCTACCTACTGTTGGGTCATAGTTTTGATACTAGAAAGGGTTACTGACTAATATGGGTCCCAAACAATAGATGACACAAGTATTTCAGATTAACTCGTTTACAAGTTTTCAGACATACAGAGTTAAAGTCAACTAGTTCACAGATCAGAAAAATCAGGTTAACAGGTTTTCAGACTAACGGATCAGATGTACAGTTTTAACAGACTTACAGATTGTCTAATTTTGTATTGGGCCTACAGATTCACGAAACAGGTTTATTAATTCATCAGTCCAGTTGGTTTAGCCCTATCTACCCAACATGTTTTAGACATCATATTTACCTTAGATTTGCATTAATTAAATATTAATGCGCAGACCTCTCACATTAGGTCGGTAGCTTGTGGCCGCTGGATAAGCCGGGCGGTTCCGGGCAGACCTCTGCCACAAGCCAGACCTAACCTCGTGTCTAAGCATATTTTATTTATGCCTTCGACCTCTCACATTAGACTAGCAGTTTGCGGTTGCTGGTTAAGCCGGTTGGGTCCGGGCAGGCTTCTACTGCAAACATGACTCTAACCTCGTGTCTCAGCATTTTTATTATAACCCATTTATTCCATTACAAATGTTACAAATATCAGACTAATTATGCCAATTTAATAGATTTGACTTCTTTTCAAGTCGCGGCAGATTAAACAAATTAACATGTTTTACACAAATTAAAATCATTCAGCTTTTCAACAGATCTAACAGATTTAGCAGCTCAGGCGGTTCAACAGATTTAGCAGATTAGGCAACTCAACAGATTTAGCAGATTGGGCAGAATTAGCAAATTAGGGGATTCAACATATTTAACAGTTTAGGCAATTCGGTAGATTAAACAGGTAACAGATTTAGCAGATTAGGAAAATTTAGCATATTAAACAGATAACAGTTTTAGTCGATTAAACATTCCTTAAAGTCCTATTCACATATCTTACCTAATTCATAAAGTAAGCCTAAACTTATAAGCCCAAATTATGGTCATAATCCACCATATAACATATGTCCCAAATTTTAGTTAAACTTGCATAGTTCAGAATATTCTCCAAAAACCTTACATATAAATTATGCCAAATATAGCCATGAATTACAATGCATGTCATATATCCAAAAACCCACTTTTAGGTGTGTTCACATTAATGGTTATCGTATTTAATATAGGTCTTTACGCCTAAGTTATACACAAAATAATCCTCCTTCTTCTAAATTACAGACTATAGTATATAAAGTATGTCCAGATCTAGAATTACAACTTATGTCCTTTATATTCTAAGTCATAAACAATCTCATATAATATGCATCCAACTTATGTCCTGAATTACAACATGTGCTATGTATCTAATCAATTGCTTATTAACAGTTAAATCTTTACGGCCAAATCCTAAGTCGTATGTCCAGTATTCTTCTATGCCTCAAGCCATATGTTCAATACACTTTATGTTTCAAACATGTCTAGCCATATGTCTCAGATTTATGTTCTAGCTACAGCCTATATTCTTTCCTCAAATCAGTCACAGATCAGTCATGCCCAATTTATGCATCATTCATTATTTTCCCCAAAAGTTTGGCATTCGTGCGTCAATCTCTTATGAGATTTGGCTCAGGCTCGTGGTAGCCTGGCTATAGAACAGAAAGAAGAGAGATACAAAATAGTTACAATAGGATAGATCTAAACAGAATAGAATATACATAACCTCAGATTCAGATTTACAACCATGTCACGATCAAAATTAAAATTCATATCTAAAAACAACTGTGCTTTCCTTGATTGGATTATAGAAGAAGAGTTGCAGTAGTTCTCTTTTAACCTAATTCGGATTTTGTAGTAACCCGCATTTTAGCTATTGAACAATTTATTTATTTAATTATTAAATATTAATTTATCGATATTGAGAACGTGAATTAAATAATATTGAATATTTAATTTATAATTTTAATATAATAAAATATATTATAATGTCGAAATAATCAAAAATATTGGAAATCACAATATTCTGTGAACGGGGTCATCCCTAAGATCTAATTCAGCTTAGAGTTGAATTATATTGACGAATATATTCAATCGACGACAGTTTGAACGTATAATTATAATATAATTAAAATAGAGTTTGAAACGACGCGGCAGTTCGCTATTTGGCGATTCAGACTTCAACTGAATGTACAGGATTCGTTTTAAGCCGGATTTCTGTGAAACAAGAAACGTGTGGAGCTGGTGGAGTATATCTTTCTAGTGGAAGGGAAAAATCTGGATTTCGTTGTGTAGATTTTGATTTACGTCCAAATCAAATTTCAAAAAAGTCGCTATGGAATTCCTTTATAATTTGCAACGCTTTATATACGTTATAAAAGGATTTTCGATATAAATTGAATATCGATAAATCTGAAAATCTGAAATATCAAGCTGTAAATTCTGATATGATATTCTAGAGCTGTATGGTATGCCACTGTGAATATAGACGATAATATTTAATTTTAAATATTTAATTCAATTATATTTAAATATATTTATATATTTAAATAGGCTATTTAGAGCGTTAAAAATAGCCACTTTTGCAAACGAAGTCGAAATTCGACGAAACCAGTTTCGTTAGGACCGTAATGTCGAACTGTAGCTGCATGTCCAATTTCGTGATTTTTAGGTATCATATGCAAGGTTTTAAATCTCGGATATCGGTCGCGTTTCGTTTCGGAAATTTTTGTGACTCGGTCTCGTATCGGGGGAGATCTCGGGGAGATGAGTCTAACTCGGGTGTTCATCTCGGATTTCCATCTCGGATCTCAAAGTCCATCTCGGTGACATCTCGGGGCGTATTATATGTACAAAAAGTTCATATTATCACCTAAATTTTTTTATGATTATTGTCACAAAGGTAATAATTTGAACTTTTGATTTGCAAAACCTATCTAGCATTACTAGAACATTCGTATTCATTTCAAATAGCATAGTATGTTTAAAGTTTAAACTAATAGAATAACACAGTGCAAGTAAATTATTACTTGCAAGTTACAACTCATCATCATTGAAGATAAATTCTTATCCAAACATAAACATACGTCCAAAACACTAAACAATAGCCTAGAAGTGGAATATAAGACAAACACATCCATAAGGGAAGGTTAAGGAACATACATGCAAAAAAAAAACACATCCATAATTCTAAATTTCTTTTATATGGCTGAATGCAAACATGTCCCAACATCAAAGGCTCATGTCATACATGCTTTCGTTAATGGTGTATATGCTGGTAAGTTTGTGAAGATTACTTCTGTATCAGATTTTAACCAACCATTAAGGAACAAAACAAGCTATTTGAAGATGCTATGAATGTTGTGTCATACAGGAAATGCACATGGAAGTCATGTAATTCATGAAGAATATGATCCGAATCTAGAGGTATCAATTACGTTAAATAAAGGGAAGAACACTATTTCATTACTAAGTGTTATGGTTGGATCACCGGTACTTATCTTCCTCTCATTCTTATTACCAGTAACCTTCAGGTATATATAATATACATGGTGGTAATAATAGAAAAATATGTAGGACAATGGAGCTTATTTAGAGAAAAGGGTACTAGGTCTCCGTTCTGTAAAAATTACCAGCTTCAACAAGCCAACCGTAAGCATGTTCAACAATTCATCATGAGCGATTCAGCATGTTCAACAATTCAACGTGAGCGATTCAACATGAAATTCAACGAGAGCTACGGTTCAAGCATGTATTTCATAACATCAGCGATTCAGCAGGTGTAAAATCATTTTAAAATAAAACGTAAGCAAAACATTATCAACAATTCAACATCTCAATTCTTACCTGCCGTGACTCGTGTGTATATGGAAGATCTGATCTCGAACACGAAGAGGAAGATCCGATCTCGAACTCAAAGAGGAAGATCCGAATTTTGAAATCGATTTGCTGGAGAAGAGGCGCGATGGTCCTTCCTGGGATTTTTTTAGGTTTAGGGTTAAAGTAAATGGGCGTGGTAACGTGTTCTAAAGTTAACCTAGGATGCGGGTCGGGTATCTAAAGTTAAACGCAAAATGTTACTAAAAAAAAACTCAAAATCTCGGCGATTTTTCAAGGTTTCGTTTCGGCCGATATATCAGACGATATATCTAAATCTCGGGCGATATATGGCAAACGAGATATATAACAATATTTGTTGTTTCGTTTCGATGGGGGATGAAAACGAGATATCGGCCGATATTTCCGATATCTGAAACGTTGATCATATGTAATCATGGTGATTTTTAGAAAGCGAATGATCGAAGAAATTAAATAAAATAACAGGGAAAATTTTTGCTAAAGTTTTGCCTATAAATAACACACAAACTACCAACCCTTAAGACCTAAACTACTCTCTGTAAAACCGAATACAGGCCGCCACAAAATTTCTAAGCAGCAAACCAAAAACGCAGCACCACAAATCAAAAGAAATTTACAAAGAATCAAATACAAATCTATAAATGGTTATATACATATATCTGAGATGCTGGAGAGGTTCTGTACAGTATGGCACCATTTTTACTAAGCTCAACGTCGTCTATACTCGGTGGGAGTTTGCAGCGAAACCTAGGGCTGACGATTTCAGCAAATAGAAGCATCAATGTGTGTTTTTGATGTTTGATTCGGGTTCAGGAGTGGAGTTAACATCGGGATGGTTGGATTTTGATGAACTCGGTGGAGTTTTGTTCGGGGATGCCTGAACTAGGACCGGCGATGGACGGAAAAGGGAGAGCTCGAGTTTCAGATTGTGGGTACGGAGGAGAAGCTAGTTCGAAGAGAGGAACATTGGTGGTTGTTGCGGTGGTCCTCGATGACCGGAGTGGCGCTGGTGGAAGGTCAAACGATCGGTCAAAGGGGGAGAATGGGTATTTTCGGTTTCAGGAGCTAACGAAGTGTTTTGGGGGAGATGAACTAAACGAGGTCGGGTTTTATAAAGGGGATGGGCCGGGTAAACCAAGTTAAGGCCCAATACCTTTTTGTTTAGTTTATTTAAATTTAAAACGGTATATTAACTTCTAAAATGCGTATCTCATCCATACGAGGTTAGAATCGAGAACCGTAAATTGCATTGGGATCGTATGGACGAGAGCTTCACAATGAAGCTGACTTGGAGTGGATTGGAGCTCGTCTGAATTTATGGCCAATTAAACTGTTTGGTTCAAATCAAATAACGGTTTATCGTTCTTTAACGATGAACTGCAAATGTGAGTAAATCTCACCAACTCTGAATAGTTTATAATTCCATGTTGTAACTTCAGAACTGTTAGAAATAGTCTGATGTACTGTGTGTTGATTGTTTAATTGAACTGCTAGTCAGTTAGTTAAATTTCTATATTGATTCTGTTTAACAGAATATATCATATGGAACTGAAAGTGATGTTATCTATATTGTCTAACATCTGTGATGCAGGGAAACAGGTTGGAGAAATCCGACTGGATTCCTCAACAGTTATTTTAATTGTTTTTCATATATTTTGATATATGATGTGAATTATAACCTGTTGTTGATTGTGTGTGTATGGACGATATTGAACATCGTGATTTGATATGATTGAATACCATAACATACGGGATGTTGATAAGGAGATTTTCAAAGTGATATTGAAAACAGAGATATTTATAAATTGAAATATTTATAAATAAGGAATATTTATAAATGGGAATATTTATAAATAGGAGGTATTTTAAAAAGGAAATAAATTCAAAACATTTTCTTTTGAATGGAAAGGCCTGTGTGGCGAGTTTGGGGATTTTCCCGATACTCCCGATACAAAGGAGGTTATGGCGAATTTTCTCGGGAATTTAAGGAGTTAGAATATTTCAAGAATAAATTTGAAAAGGAAATATTTGTAAACCATTTACAAATAGAATTGAAAAGGAAACGTTATAAAAGGGAAATCATTTTTAAAGTGTTGAACCGTTATGTAAAAATAAATCTTTTCAAATGAATAAAACGTTGTTAAAAAGGAAATCTTTATAAAGTGAATAAAGTTAGTTAATCGAATATAGACATTTGAAAGGAGTTAATCGAATATGGTATTCGACGTTAGTTAATTGAATATGGTATTCGAAAGTTAGTTAATCGGATATGTTATTCGAAAGGGGTTAGTCAAGTCGTGTTAATCAAATAGAGTTAACCAGTTAGAGTTAATCAAATAGAGTTAACCAGTTAGAGTTAATCAAATAGAGTTAACCAGTTGGAGTTAATTAGTTAGAGTTAATCGATTAGAGTTAAAACAAACTAGAGTTAATCAAATAAAGTTATTTGAGACAGAGTTAGTCAAACATAGTATTCAGGGTAAGTTGCCATCTTGTACGACTGCTAGCGAAATTCGCAGGGCTGTAAATAGCCTACGGCGGTCGGATGTTTCCTGAGGGAATCAGGCGCAACCATTGTGTTCGCTGCGATCTAGAGTCAAGCGAATGGAGTTTAATCAAATATTAGTTATTCGATAGCAGTTAATCGAATTGGTCGAACCAAGTAAGTCGAGTTAAGTTAGTCAAGTTAGTCGAGCCTAGTTAATCGAATCGAATTGGTTGAACCAAGTAAGTCGAGTTAGTCGAACCAAGTTAAGTTAGTCGAGTTAAGTTCGTCGAGTTACATTAATCGATGGTAGTTTCATCGAAAGGAGTTATCAATCGAAAAGAGTTATCGAATATTAGTTATTCGAAGAGAGATTATCGAATATCGTTTATTCGAGAAGGAGTTAATCGAATATAGGTTATTCGAAGAAGAGTTAATCAAATAGAGATTTCTCGAAGAGAGTTAATCGGCAAATTCGATTTTATCGAATTCGGGAAAGTACTTATACTTTTCCAATGTTTAAGTAGAGAATTATTTATTTATAAATAAATAAGTGTTAGGTTAATTATTCACTAATGAGAATAGAAGTTATAATTAAAGTTAGATAATTCGAAAGTAGGGGTTATAACATTATCGTTATAACCAATGTTTTAAACATAGAAGTGGATTAGTAAAATTGAATCCGAGAAAGGCGTAAAGAAGTTGTTAAAGATTAAGAGATAAACTCTGACCATTTAGAAGTTATAACGTTGTTCAGTTAAGGTCTGAGAGGTAATTATACCCCAACTTGAGTGACTTCCTTCTTAACTAAGAAATGGTAAGGTTTGATCATAAAAGAGTTTTGGAAATGTTTTCCAAACGAGAATCAGAAATGTTTTCTGATAAAAGAAAAATAAGAATTTAGAATATAGGGAAACATGAGATAAGTAAGTAAATGAACTAAAGAGATTTATGTTAAATGATGTTTGTTCGATATAATTTCCATTTGGAAATAATATCGTTGTTTGCACACTTGTTTTTCTTTGATGGTTAAATCACCGACTATCGAGGTTTTGACCATTTTAACGTTGTTAATATGGAGAGACCGGTTGGATTATTATCCATAGAACCACTCTGTATTGGCATAAGCGTCGCGAATCATATATGCCAAAGATAATTGAAGACGGAGTAAAATGCAAGGGCTATCCTGTTTACAGAATAGTGCCTTCGGTTTGTCCAGTCCCAGGACAACTTGTATGGACGAAGGTCTGACAGAGTATATCCAATGGATCGCGTAAGTTGATCTGTTCAAACGTATTCACGTTTGGTGGTGGAGGAATTCGTTTCTCTAAGCTGTATACCCGTGTTATTTTTGGATAAGTCAATTTGTGATTTGGCGGGTATGACGATGTGACGTTCTAAGTGAATGAGGATGACTTGTATGAATGAATGTCTAACAGAGTATTTCCAGAAGGTCACGTAGATTGATTTCTTCAACCGTACCAAGAGTGGAAGCGGAGAAGGAAACTTCTTTTAGCTGACACGTAATGTATTGCTGTAGACGTCAATTAGTGATTTTCGATGGATCTGACAATGTAGCATTCGAAATGAATCTGATGTAATGATAAAGCGTAGCTTCTAGCCTCATCAACCGGTAAATGACAGAAATCGGGCAGGCAGCATGGCTAAGTCGGTCGCACCGAAGTAGGGTGTATAATCACCTATCTAGTGAATATTCATTTGTTTCTTAAATCTATCAATGTTGTCCCATATATATACGGGGACGGTTGCTGATCCCAACCGTTGGTGATGTACATTCGATACACTCAAGCGAAATGAGTGGTCGGTCATGTGAGGCTGAGTTGCAAGATGTTCTTGTTGAACTCCAGTGTATCGTTCCTAGAGTACACTGATCGGAAGGTGGTTCCATACCTTGTCATAGTTGGAAATCCAATCATCCAATACGTGCTTGCGATCTTGATTGTATACTATATATGTAGTAACGTGAGATGCAAGCGTTCTGCTAGATTGATATTTATTTGTACTTAGACATTATTATAATATCAGAATGATATTGCTTTGAAAAGTTATTTGGATTCTCATAAGGGAAAAACCCGTTCCGTATTGACGGCGCGGTCTTATGAGATATCATATACCTGTTTAAATGATTTGAGTTTATTCACACCAGTCCCATGATTGACCCGGAGTTTATTTTGTTGTTTTCCCTAAACTCTTGGGTGCCTAATTTTGTACGGGCAGTCAAGTAGTCGGGATTTTACAGATATGCTGGAAAAGCTTGGAGCAGGAGGCTTCTGGATCATATAGCTATAGTTAATTCCGTTGTGTTGTAAGTGCTGTACTCTGATAAGTGCTATTGTATACATAACTGTTATATTTCCAAGTTATGTTATCTATTATATGTTATTCGTTCCGCTGTGAGATTCGTGTTACTCTGATGTTGTGTTCTTCTTCTTCTTCTATTCTATAAGTTCTATCTTATCTATCCTCACCTTCTGCCTTCTTTCTATTAGTTTCTTGAATTTCCAGTGTAATTTGGGGTTGGACTTGTGTTTTTGGTCAGCTCAAATTCCGCCGGATTTTCGGGTTACTACAGTTGGTATCAGAGCTTAAGTTTAGAATTACCTTGGCTCTGTGGCGTGATTCAGTAGAGATGGGATTAGTAATATCCTAGACTGAGTTTGAGTGTATATATACGAGTGAACGTATTTGTTAGTTAATATAAAATGATTTTATATTGTGGAGTTTTATTGGTTGAGTTGTTTGTGAATTCTGGTCGATCGGTTTGATCCACTGTATCGATAGGGGTTACTAAACACTCAAATACGATGAACCGTCATGGTATGTTTTGAAAGAGGTAAATGGAATAATTTTACCCGAATATATTTGATATAGTATATTGGTTGTGTTGGTTGTTATTATAATCGAGTAAGATTATAAAAAGGTAAAATGATTATAAATGACTAATCAGAATTCATATAAGTAAAGTATATGAATGTAAATGAAGAAAAAATCTGAATTTAAATCAGATTGGAATTAAAATAAGGAAATTTTAAGTTCCTGGGAGATTTTGAAAAAGTTTTTCAAACTGAAGGTGATATAGTATTGAACTCACTTCGATAGCTGGAAAATAGATTCTGATGATGAATCGCGACGTCATCAGTGTTCATTTTCGAGTTCTAAGTGACGGACTACTACCAAAGGTTTTGTTTTTGAATTGTTTTGAGAAAACAAGTTGTTTAGAAATTCAAAGGTTTTGAATTGGCATTGTAATTTCAAATTGATTTGAAATAGACCCAGGAAATTAAGTTTTAGAATTTAATTTTAACTTATGAAGTTAAATAAAATAAGATAGTAGAAATAAATTGAAATATGAACTTGAACTGAGTTAAATAGAATTGAATTGGATTAGAGAATAATCTGTTATGGAATTGGGTTGATGAGTTAAGAATTTGAAATTTGATATTCGGATTCGAATGAAATTCGATTTGGTTTTGAGGATATGAACTGATTGGAATTTGATGGAAATAACATTGGTATATGCTGAGTTGATAGCATATGGAAGTGATAGAGTTGATATTCCCGACAAAAAGGTACCAGTTTATATTATATATGGATATGAGATTTATGAGCCGAATTGGCAAGCCGCTTGGCTGTTTGATTTTCTTTTGGGTTAAAGAAGGCCCAGAGAGGCGAGTTGGAGTTTGAGATATTGACCAGTACAAAGGAGGTGCTGGCGAAATTTTTCGAAAAGTTAAGATGTTAGAAAATTTACAAAATTTTTGAAAATTTAGTTAGTCGGAATAAATTAATATTTTAGTCAATATTAATTGGTTCAGTTGAAACCGGAGATAAGAGGTAAACAGATAAGTTTTTACCTAGTAGATAGGGTCGTCCCCTAGCTTAGCAATTTCGAGGACGAAATTTTATTAAGGGGGGAAGATTGTAGTAACCCGCATTTTAGCTATTGAACAATTTATTTATTTAATTATTAAATATCAATTTATCGATATTGAGAACGTGAATTAAATAATATTGAATATTTAATTTATAATTTTAATATAATAAAATATATTATAATGTCGAAATAATCAAAAATATTGGAAATCACAATATTCTGTGAACGGGGTCATCCCTAAGATCTAATTCAGCTTAGAGTTGAATTATATTGACGAATATATTCAATTGACGACAGTTTGAATGTATAATTATAATATAATTAAAATAGAGTTTGAAACGACGTGGCAGTTCGTTATTTGGCGATTCAGACTTCAACTGAATGTACAGGATTCGTTTTAAGCCGGATTTCTGTGAAACAAGAAACGTGTGGAGCTGGTGGAGTATATCTTTCTAGTGGAAGGGAAAAATCTGGATTTCGTTGTGTAGATTTTGATTTACGTCCAAATCAAATTTCAGAAAAGTCGCTATGGAATTACTTTATAATTTGCAATGCTTTATATACGTTATAAAAGGATTTTCGATATAAATTGAATATCGATAAATCTGAAAATCTGAAATATCAAGCTGTAAATTCTGATATGATATTCTGGAGCTGTATGGTATGCCACTGTGAATATAGACGATAATATTTAATTTTAAATATTTAATTCAATTATATTTAAATATATTTATATATTTAAATAGGCTATTTAGAGCGTTAAAAATAGCCACTTTTGCAAATGAAGTCGAAATTCGACGAAACCAGTTTCGTTAGGACCGTAATGTCGAACTGTAGCTGCATGTCCAATTTCGTGATTTTTAGGTATCATATGTAATCATGGTGATTTTTAGAAAGCGAATGATCGAAGAAATTAAATAAAATAACAGGGAAAATTTTTGCTAAAGTTTTGCCTATAAATAACACACCAACTACCAACCCTTAAGACCTAAACTACTCTCTGTAAAACCGAATACAGGCCGCCACAAAATTTCTATGCAGCAAACCAAAAACGCAGCACCACAAATCAAAAGAAATTTACAAAGAATCAAATACAAATCTATAAATGGTTATATACATATATCTGAGATGCTGGAGAGGTTCTGTACAATATGGCACCATTTTTACTAAGCTCAACGTCGTCTATACTCAGTGGGAATTTGCAGCGAAACCTAGGGCTGACGATTTCAGCAAATAGAAGCATCAATGTGTGTTTTTGATGTTTGATTCGGGTTCAGGAGTGGAGTTAACATCGGGATGGTGGGATTTTGATGAACTCGGTGGAGTTTTGTTCGGGGATGCCTGAACTAGGACCGGCGATGGACGGAAAAGGGAGAGCTCGAGTTTCAGATTGTGGGTACGGAGGAGAAGCTAGTTCGAAGAGAGGAACATTGGTGGTTGTTGCGGTGGTCCTCGATGACCGGAGTGGCGCTGGTGGAAGGTCAAACGATCGATCAAAGGGGGAGAATGGGTATTTTCTGTTTCAGGAGCTAACGAAGTGTTTTGGGGGAGATGAACTAAACGAGGTCGGGTTTTATAAAGGGGATGGGCCGGGTAAACCAAGTTAAGGCCCAATACCCTTTTGTTTAGTTTACTTAAATTTAAAATGGTATATTAACTTCTAAAATGCGTATCTCATCCATACGAGGTTAGAATCGAGAACCGTAAATTGCATTGGGATCGTATGGACGAGAGCTTCACAATGAAGCTGACTGGGAGTGGATTGGAGCTCGTCTGAATTTACGGCGAATTAAACTGTTTGGTTCAAATCAAATAACGGTTTATCGTTCTTTAACGATGAACTGCAAATGTGAGTAAATCTCACCAACTCTGAACAGTTTATAATTCCATGTTGTATCTTCAGAACTGTTAGAAATTGTCTGATGTACTGTGTGTTGATTGTTTGATTGAATTGCTAGTCAGTTAGTTAAATTTCTATATTGATTCTGTTTAACAGAATATATCATATGGAACTGAAAGTGATGATGTTATCTATATTGTCTAACATCTGTGATGCAGGGAAACAGGTTGGAGGAATCCGACTGGATTCCTCAACAGTTATTTTAATTGTTTTTCATATATTTTGATATATGATGTGAATTATAACCTATTGTTGATTGTGTGTGTATGGACGATATTGAACATCGTGATTTGATATGACTGAATACCATAACATACGGGATGTTGATAAGGAGATTTTCAAAGTGATATTGAAAACAGATATATTTATAAATTGAAATATTTATAAATAAGGAATATTTATAAATGGGAATATTTATAAATAGGAGGTATTTTAAAAAGGAAATAAATTCAAAACATTTTCTTTTGAATGGAAAGGCCTGTGTGGCGAGTTTGAGAATTTTCCCGATACTCCCGATACAAAGGAGGTTATGGCGAATTTTCTCGGGAATTTAAGGAGTTAGAATATTTCAAGAATAAATTTGAAAAGGAAATAGTTGTAAACCATTTACAAATAGAATTGAAAAGGAAACTTTATAAAAGGGAAATCATTTTTAAAGTGTAGAACCGTTATGTAAAAATAAATCTTTTCAAATGAATAAAACGTTGTTAAAAAGGAAATCTTTATAAAGTGAATAAAGTTAGTTAATCGAATATAGACATTTGAAAGGAGTTGATCGAATATGGTATTCGAAGTTAGTTAATCGAATATGGTATTCGAAAGTTAGTTAATCGAATATGTTATTCGAAAGGGGTTAGTCAAGTCGGGTTAATCAAATAGAGTTAACCAGTTAGAGTTAATCAAATAGAGTTAACCAGTTAGAGTTAATCAAATAGAGTTAACCAGTTGGAGTTAATTAGTTAGAGTTAATCGATTAGAGTTAAAACAAACTAGAGTTAATCAAATATAGTTATTTGAGACAGAGTTAGTCAAACATAGTATTCAGGGTAAGTTGCCATCTTGTACGACTCCTAGCGAAATTCGCAGGGCTGTAAATAGCCTACGGCGGTCGGATGTTTCCTGAGGGAATCAGGCGCAACCATTGTGATCACTGCGATCTAGAGTCAAGCGAATGGAGTTTAATCAAATATTAGTTATTCGATAGGAGTTAATCGAATTGGTCGAACCAAGTAAGTCGAGTTAAGTTAGTCAAGTTAGTCGAGCCTAGTTAATCGAATCGAATTGGTCGAACCAAGTAAGTCGAGTTAAGTTAGTCAAGTTAGTCGAGCCTAGTTAATGGAATCGAATTGGTCGAACCAAGTAAGTCGAGTTAGTCGAATCAAGTTAAGTTAGTCGAGTTAAGTTCGTCGAGTTAAATTAATCGATGGTAGTTTCATCGAAAGGAGTTATCGATCGAAAAGAGTTATCGAATATTAGTTATTCGAAGAGAGATTATCGAATATCGTTTATTCGAGAAGGAGTTAATCGAATATAGGTTATTCGAAGAAGAGTTAATCAAATAGAGATTTCTCGAAGAGAGTTAGTCGGCAAATTCGATTTTATCGAATTCGGGAAAGTACTTATACTTTTCCAGTGTTTAAATAGAGATTTATTTATTTATAAATAAATAAGTGTTAGGTTAATTATTCACTAATAAGAATAGAAGTTATAATTAAAGTTAGATAATTCGAAAGTAGGGGTTATAACGTTATCGTTATAACCAATGTTTTAAACATAGAAGTGGATTAGTAAAATTGAATCCGAGAAAGGCGTAAAGAAGTTGTTAAAGATTAAGAGATAAACTTTGACCATTTCGAAGTTATAACATTGTTCAGTTAAGGTCTGAGAGGTAACTATACCCCAACTTGAGTGACTTCCTTCTTAACTAAGAAATGGTAAGGTTTGATCGTAAAAGAGTTTTGGAAATGTTTTCCAAACGAGAATCAGAAATGTTTTCTGATAAAAGAAAAATAAGAATTTAGAATATAGGGAAACAGGAGATAAGTAAATAAATGAACTAAAGAGATTTATGTTAAATGATGTTTGTCCGATATAATTTCCATTTGGAAATAATATCGTTGTTTGCACACTTGTTTTTCTTTGATGGTTAAATCACCGACTATCGAGGTTTTGACCATTTTAACGTTGTTAATATGGAGAGACCGGTTGGATTATTATCCATAGAACCACTCTGTATTGGCATAAGCGTCGCGAATCATATATGCCAAAGATAATTGAAGACGGAGTAAAATGCAAGGGCTATCCTGTTTACAGAATAGTGCCTTCGGTTTGTCCAGTCCCAGGACAACTTGTATGGACGAAGGTCTGACAGAATATATCCAATGGATCGCGTAAGTTGATCTGTTCAAACGTATTCACGTTTGGTGGCGGAGGAATTCGTTTCTCTAAGCTGTATACCCGTGTTATTTTTGTATAAGTCAATTTGTGATTTGGCGGGTATGACGATGTGATGTTCTAAGTGAATGAGGATGACTTGTATGAATGAATGTCTAACAGAGTATTTCCAGAAGGTCACGTAGATTGATTTCTTCAACCGTACCAAGAGTGGAAGCGGAGAAGGAAACTTCTTTTAGCTGACACGTAATGTATTGTTGTAGACGTCATTTAGTGATTTTCGATGGATCTGACAATGTAGCATTCGAAGTGAATCTGATGTAATGATAAAGCGTAGCTTCTAGCCTCATCAACCGGTAAATGACAGAAATCGGGCAGGCAGCATGGCTAAGTCGGTCGCACCGAAGTAGGGTGTATAATCACCTATCTACTGAATATTCATTTGTTTCTTAAATTTATCAATGCTGTCCCATATATATACGGGAACGGTTGCTAATCCCAACCGTTGGTGATGTACATTCGATACACTCAAGCGAAATGAGTGGTCGGTCATGTGTGGCTGAGTTGCAAGATGTTCTTGTTGAACTCCAGTGTATCGTTCCTAGAGTACACTGATCGGAAGGTGGTTCCATACCTTGTCATAGTTGGAAATCCAATCATCCAATACGTGCTTGCGATCTTGATTGTATACTATATATGTAGTAACGTGAGATGCAAGCGTTTCTGCTAGATTGATATTTATTTGTACTTAGACATTATTATAATATGAGAATGATATTGCTTTGAAAAGTTATTTGGATTCTCATAACGGAAAAACCCGTTCCGTATTCACGGCGTGGTCTTATGAGATATCATATACCTATTTAAATGATTTGAGTTTATTCACACCAGTCCCATGGCTGACCCGGAGTTTATTTTGTTGTTTTCCCTAAACTCTTGGGTGCCTAATTTTGTATGGGCAGTCAAGTAGTCGGGATTTTACAGATATACTGGAAAAGCTTGGAGCAGGAGGCTTCTGGATCATATAGCTATAGTTATTTCCGCTGTGTTGTAAGTGCTGTACTCTGATAAGTGCTATTGTATACATAACTGTTATATTTCCAAGTTATGTTATTTATTATATGTTATTCGTTCCGCTGTGAGATTCGTGTTACTCTGATGTTGTGTTCTTCTTCTTCTTCTTCTTCTTCTATTCTATAAGTTCTATCTTATCTATCCTCACCCATCTGCCTTCTTTCTATTAGTTTCTTGAATTTCCAGTGTAATTTGGGGTTGGACTTGTGTTTTTGGTCAGCTCAAATTCCCCCGGATTTTCGGGTTACTACAGATTTGGAAGAAGATGCACTATTTCTAGTTTTGATTCCAGCAGAGTAGCGATGCCATTATTTTATTTATTTACAATATTTCAGAGGCAGCATAAGGAGAGAATAAAATGGTGTAAAGAGAATGAGGCTAGGAGGCTGTTTAAATAGGATTAGGCGGACGAATCTAGACAGAAAACATGACCAGATACATCAGAATGAACCCAAGCTCAGAACTGGGTTCTATCACCAGGTCGACCCCCAGGTCGACCATATGGTCGACCTGGTCCCTGGGAGGTCGACCATAGTGTCGACCCCCAGGTCGACCAGGTCCTGGGCGGGAAAATTCCCGCCCAGTCTGCACTGGCGTTTGAATTCGAATTTAAATTTCGAATTTCAAGATGTTTTCGGTTCTGAAAATTCCTAAAACTTCAGAGGGTCATATCTCCCTCATACGGACTCCGTTTCTCGAAAACTCGGACTCGTTTCCAGTAGAATTTCAGGACAAACACAATGGCGCAACCCATTTTCCTTGATTCTTATTTTAAAAATTAATTATTCTCTGATTTGTTACTTATATGTTTACAGAAAATACGGGGTGTTACAATTTCGCATTTTTATAATCTTACTCGATTATAATAACAACCAATATATCTTATATATTATAATTTTGATACATATATATCTTCTCTATATCAAGATATACCTTGGGTAAACCTATTTTTAATTTACCCTCTTTTCAAAACATATCGTGTCGACCAATCGTATTCGAGTGTTTATAAACTCCTACCGATACAGTGGATCAAACTGATCGACCAGAACTCATAAACAACTCAACCAATGAATCTCCACACTATAAAACAATTTTATATTGAATAACAAATACGCTCTCGTATATATACACTCAGACTCAATCTAGGGTATTACTAACCCTATCTCTACCTAGTCACGCCACAGAGCCAAGGTAATTACTTAACTTAAGCTCTGATAGTTATTGTAACGACCCGGAAATTAGACGATCTTGGTTATCCGATATACAACACATGTTGAACATCCAAGGGTCGAAAATACCGGTAGTTAATGAAAGAAATTAGAGGGTGGGAATAGATAAGATAGAAACTTAGAATAGAAGAAGAAGAACACAACATCAGAGTAACACGATCCTCAAAGCGGAACGAATAACATATAATATATATAACATAACTTGAAATATATATTTGTACTTGAATATACATCATTATCAAAGTACAGCACTTACAACACAGTGGAAATAAAGTATAGCTATATGATCCTGAAGCCTCCTGCTCCAGCTCTTCAAGTATCTATAAATCCCGACTACTTGATTGGCTGTACAAAATTGGCCACTCAAGAGTTTAGGAGGAACAAAACAAAATAAACTCCGGGTCAGTCATGGGACTGGTATGAGTAAAACAGTTTAAACAGTTTGGACAAGTAAATGATATCTCATAAGACCAGACCGTATAACGGAACAGGTTTTTCCCTTATGAGAATCCAAAATATCTTTATATCAAAAACCTTTTGATATTATAATAATGTCTATCAACCACAATATAATAATCATCTAGCAGAAACGCTTTCATCTCACGTTCTACATACATAGTACACAATCAAAACCGCAAGCACGTACTGGGTAATGGATTTCCAACTATGGCAAGGTATGGAACCCCCTTTCGCTAGTATAATACACTGGGTTCAACAAGAACATCTTGCAACCCGGCCACACATGACCGACCACTCATCTCGCTTGAGTGTATCGAATGTATATCACCAATGGTTGGGATCAGCAACCATTTCCCGAATGGGACAACAACAACAATAGATTTTTAGAAGCAAATGAAACTCTAGATCAGGTGATTATACACCCTAATAGGTGCGACCTACATAGCCATGCTGCCTGGCCGATTTTTGTCATTTCCCGGTTGATGAGGCTTGAGGTTACGCTTTATCATCACATCAGATTCACTTCGAATGCCACATTGTCAGATCCATCGAAAATCATTAATTGACGTCTAGAACAGTACCTTACGTGTTAGCTAAAGAAGTTTCCTTCTCCGCTTCCACTCTTGGTATGGTTGAAGAAATCAATGTACGTGACCTTTCTGGAAATACTCTGTCAGACATTCATCCGTACAAGTCATCCAGGAACAGGATGAACTGAAGGCACTATTCAGTACATCCATCTTAGGCACTGTTATCTAAGACTTATACAATAGCCCTTGCACTTTACTCCATCTTCAATTATCTTTGGCATATATGATTCGCAACGCTTATGCGGAGTGGTTCTTTGGATAATAATCCAACCGGTCTCTCCATATTAACAACGTTAAAATGTTCAAAACTTCGATAGTCTGTGATTTAACCATCAAAGAAAAACAGGTGTGCAAACAACGATATTATTTCCAGATGGAAATTCTATCAATCAGCCGTCAATCATATATATATATATGTATATTTCCTTATTTTCTATGTTCTGAAAATATATGTTAACACTGGAAAACATTTCCATAACTTATTTACGTATCACTATTCTTCTACAACTATCAATCTCTAATTGTAAACTAGTAGAGGAACAATTCCCTAAGTACCAATCCCGAAGGTCGAAACCAACATCAGATAGACACTTAGGAAACCATTCAACTTAACAAGTCTCCAGTCAAATTCTGATTTAGCTTAACTCCATTTCTTAACTCCTTATACATGAACACTTCCTTTTCTAATTTATATTTCAAATTTCAATATTTGATAACGTTTCCAATTCTAATTGGGAAACATTTCCAAATCTTCTTTACTTGGATTTAAACAGATGTTTAAATCAACTTCACAACAACAACTCAAACCACTATACTTATTTAATTAAATCACTTAACCACTTTCACTCTCGAACCTTAAACATTTCTAAATTTAAAACGAAGTCAATCAAGTAGGGGTATAACTACCTCTCAGACCTTAACAGTACAACATTTCAAATCTTGAAATAGGGTAAGTTCATCTTTTAACCCTTTAGCACTTCCTTATGAACCCTCAGATTCTATTTGCGAACCCCCTTCTTTTACAAGTTTTACATGATTATAACAATGGTGTTAAAACCTCCAACATCCGAAATATATTATCTTTAATATGACTTTTATTTCCTAACTCGAATAATATAACGACAACTAATTTATTTACACCTATTCGGTTAACTCTAATCTATAACTCTTATTTGAATAACTCCAATCTAATAACTCTTACTTGATTTACTCTTATTCGAATAACTTATTTGAATAACTTATATTCGATTTGCTTACTTTCGAATACTTATATTCGATAATCTCTTTCTTCGAATAAATCTTATTCGATTTAACTCCCGTCGAATAACTAGATTCGATCAACTCACTTCGAATATTTATGATTCGATTATCTCACTTCGAATATCTCTGATTTGATTCAATTCTTCGAATAACTAAATTCGATTACTCATTTCAACTCTATTCGAATAAACTAAATTCGATTAACTCCATTTGAATAACTCTAGTTCGATTTAACTTTATTCAATAACTCTAGTTCGATTTAACTCTATCGATTAACTCTAACTGATTAACTCTAACTGGTTTAACTCTAACTGGTTTAACTCTAATTGGTTAACCCTAATGGTTTTACTCTAAATGGTTAACCCTAACTGATTAACTCTTGGTCCTTATTCAGTTTCAAACATCGATGTTGAAATCGATTCTTACTTATTTATATAAGTCCTGACTTATATATTCTATTTATCCAAATGACAAATATTTAACTTAATTTATAAATATCATTTATAAATCAATCTGCTCCCTTTATCTGTTTACATCTTCATATATAAGTTCAGACTTATATATATATATATATATATATATATATATATATATCCAAAGATAAATATTTCCTTTATAATCTATTTGTTTTCTAAACGCCTTTACCAATATTTCCTTTTTAATCCTATTTGTAAATATTTCCTTTTCAAATTCAATTTGCAAATGGTTTGCAAATATTTCCTTTTAGGGTTCTATTTCCAAGTATTCCCTTTATTAACCTTATTAATTTATCCTAAGTATTTCCTTTATTAATATATTATTCATTTTCTAAATAAATATTCCTTATATTTTATCTTATTTATTTGACAAATAATTATCTCCTTTTCTTATTCTATTTATTTAACTAATAAATAGTCCTTTTAATAACTTATTCTTTTTCATAAGTCAATATCTCTTTTATAACTTATTTACTTAACAAATAAGTATCTCGTTTAACATCCCCTATTTATTTAACCAATAAATATCACATTTATAAAATCTTATGATTTTATAAATATTCCCTTTTCTTTATAAATATTTCATTTATAAAGAATTCCCCTTTCTATATAATTTCACCTATAAAGATTTCTATTTATAAATATTTCATTTATAAATATTTCATTTATAAAACCCTTTTGATTTTATAAATATTTTGTTTTCAAATATCATTTGAAAATTCCCCTTTTTCACATTCCGATATGTTATGGTTTTTAACATATCAAGTCTTGATGCCAAATATCGTCCATACACATATAATTGTAACGACCCAGAAAATCTGAACCAATTTAAAATTTTTAAATTGGCTAAAATAATGGATTTTAAATATTTAAAATAAATATTTTAGATAATGGCGATGAAAACTGAGTTTGAATCGACATTTGAAAACGAATATAATTAATTATAATTATATATAGAATTGAAAATGGCGCGGTAGTTCGATAATTCGATTTCAAACTTCAATTGAATATACCGGGTGCAAAACACTCCGGATTTTAGTGAAACCAAAAATATTTAAATCTGTTAGTGAAAATCTTTCTAACGAATCCGACCAATCGAAATGTGGTAGCGGGAATCAAAAGATATGTCCAGTTGAAAATTCTGAATAGTCGCTATGGAATTCAGGCCCTTAAAAATGGACATTTTGCAGATGACCTCGGATTTCGACGAAACCACTTTTGTTGGGTCCGCAGTGTCAAGTTATTGCTAGATTTCAAATTTCATAATTTTTCGAATCAATATGTGAGCGTGGCAAAAGAAAACGCGTTTGACCAGTTTTCGTTGATTTTAATCGACTGGAAATTGGCCATTTTTCAAACGGTCTCAGAATTCGACGAAACTAGTTTTGTTAGGACCGTATCGTCAATACGAAGCTAGAAAATATTTTTCTAGAATTTTTCTAGTTAGTATGTGACCCCGGTAATTTGAAATGTGCGTTTAAAATTCAATATAGTGATTTAAATGAAAATTCAAAAGGAAACTGATTGTAACGATCAAATCAGCTTGCGATACATATCCCATTGTGTTCGGAATGGTGGTAAAACGCTATGGACGACAGGTGGTGGGCCTCGTTTCGAGGTCGTATGTAAAAGTCAACTTTTTGCATAATAAAATATATATATATATATATTTTAATTCCTTCCCACTCCTTATTCATTCAGAAACCCCCCCCCCCCGTTCATTTTTATTTCGAACGAAAAGAGAAAAAAAAAAAACCCTAACGACTATCGACGGCGCCCCCCCCCCCCTGAACCGCCGACCGTCACCAGAAAACCCCCCCCCCCCTCCATCGATCGGAGACCCGAAGCCCCCCCTCCATCGATCGAAGACCCGAAGCCCCCCCCTCGTTCGCGACGCTGAAGCCGCCGCACCCCCCTGAACCGCCGACCGCCACCAGAAACCCCCCCCCTTCGCAGCTACATCGGTGAGCATTTCCTATTTTTATTTATTTATTTATTTTCTTTTTTATTTATTCTGTAAAACTGTTTTATATTTAAAAGTTTAAAAACTGATTTTGTTAAAAGTTTAAAAACTGTTTTATGTTTAAAGTAAAAACTGATTTTTGTTAAAAGTTTAAAAACTGATTTTGTTAAAAGTTTAAAAACTGTTTTATATTTAAAAGTTTAAAAACTGATTTTGTTAAAAGATTAAAACTGAAATTTTAAAAAAAACATAAAACTGGTTTTTTTTAAAAAGGTATAAAACTGAAAGTTTTAAAAGTATAAAACAGATTTTTATAAAAGAATTTTTAAAACTGGATTTTTTGTAAAGAAAGTAAAAACTGATTTCTTTTAAAAGAATTTTAAAACTTGATTTTTAAAGTTATAAAAACTGAATTTTTAAAAGTATTCAAAACTGAATTTTTAAAAGCAAAAAAACTGATTTTGTTTTTAAAATAAAAACTGATTTTGTTTTTAAAATAAAAACTGATTTTAAAAGCAAAATAAAAACTGATTTTAAAAGCAAGATAAAAACTGATTTTAAAAGCAAGGAAAAACTGATTTTAAAAGCAAGGAAAAACTGATTTTAAAAGCAAAGAAAATCAGATTTTTTATATATCGAAAGTCGAAGTAGAAATCAGATTTTTATATATTGAATAACATAGTAAAAATTCTATTTTTACATATGTAGAGAATACGGGCGAAAGCGACAAAAGGCGAAGATTTCTATAAGTGAAGTGTCGTGCAGTTGGATAGCTATTGGTGAGATTTCTGATTTAAAAATATTATATATGTTGAAATAAAAGTGAATAGCTATATATAAATATCTATATCTATATATATATATATATATATATATATATATATATATACGCCCCTCGTCCACAAACCATGGACGATATTTATTGGTTGAAATTGTTGTGAAAATTGAATGGTTGTTTGGGATTGTTTGTGATTGATATTGGTTGTATGTGGTTGAAAAATACCCATTTGTGGTTGTGAAATATTTGGTTGAAACCACATAGGATTAGTTTGTGGAAATGAAATAAATATATACATGCCGCCTGCGTGCGAACTAGATGCATGATCCCCATTGTCAAAAACCGCGAGGTTTTAAGGTAGAGCAAGGAGCCGTACTAGGGACGGTCCCGGTGTAACTACCCTGCCGTTATGCTGCCGAAATTTTGAATAATATTTGTGTGTTTGAATTATTTTCATATGCTTAAACTATATTTATTCATTGTATAGAAAACATTCATGTGTTGAATTGATATTCATTCGTTGTTTAGAAATTCATGTGTTGAATGGTATTCATATTTTGAAATAAATTGTTCGATAATAAAAATCACATTTTTATCTATATATAGAAACTATAGAAAACATTCATGTGTTGAATTGATATTCATTCGTCGTTTAGAAATTCATGTGTTGAATGGTATTCATATTTTGAAATAAATTGTTCAATAATAAAAATCACATTTTTATCTATATATAGAAACTATAGAAAACATTCATGTGTTGAATTGATATTCATTCGTTGTTTAGAAATTCATGTGTTGAATGGTATTCATATTTTGAAATAAATTGTTCGATAATAAAAATCACATTTTTATCTATATATAGAAACTATAGAAAACATTCATGTGTTGAATTGATATTCATTCGTTGTTTAGAAATTCATGTGTTGAATGGTATTCATATTTTGAAATAAATTGTTCGATAATAAAAATCACATTTTTATCTATATATAAAAACTATTGAAAACATTCATGTGTTGAATTGATATTCATTCGTTGTTTAGAAATTCATGTGTTGAATGGTATTCATATTTTGAAATAAATTGTTCGATAATAAAAATCACATTTTTATCTATATATAAAAACTATTGAAAACATTCATGTGTTGAATTGATATTCATTCGTTGATTAGAAATTCATGTGTTGAATGGTATTCATATTTTGAAATAAATTGTTTTATGATAAAAATCCCATTTTTATCACCAACTTGAACTATATAGAAAAATAGTGTTTTGAAATGAATTGTTTTACAATAAAAATCACATTTTTATTGTATGCATAAATCGTTGAAATGTGAAGTGTTAAAAATAGCCACTTGTTCAAAATAAACATATGTGAGTTGAAATATTCATTAATTAGCTAATGAAATGATTTGCTCCTATTTATGTAACATTAGAATGAATGGAGTTTTTAAACCAAATAGAAATCAAATATGAAGTCGAATAGAAATTGATAAATGATAAGAACTGTATACATATGTACATGCAATATTCATTGAACAGGTTATAGCAAAGGGGCTAGAGAAGAGGAATAAAATTTTGTGCCCGACAAATAGGTACACATTTACTGATTTGTTTGGGTGATGATTTTGAGCCTGTTGGCTAGCCGCTTGGCTTCTTCTTTTTCTTTTTGAGATTAGAAGGACCGGGAACGCTATTTGCGATTTCCCGATGCTCCCGGTGCAGGGGAGGTTATGGCGAAATTTTTCCAAAATTTAAGGTGTTAGAAAATTTTTTGAAGTGAAAACGATATTGAAATTGTTGAATGAACTATATTTATATAAATATATATAAATATAAATAAAATTAAAACGAAACGAAGCCGTGCAGTTCGTATTTTGAAACCGTGATTTCAAACAACTAGTACGGGAAATCCGACCATTGGATTTTCCCGAAAACTCAACCGTCGGGTTCGCCTTGGAATAATCTTTCCAACGGCACCAACCTTGTAAAAATCCAACGGTTGGATTGTCTGGAATGTTTAATTCAAATCTGAAGAAAAACAGCGCCAGAAACGATTATATTTATTTATATATATATATATATATATATATATATATATATATAATTATATTTAATCGAATAACGACGCTGCAGTTCGTATTTTGAAATCGAAACTTCAAACGATCGTACCGGGAGATCCGACCGTCGGATTTTCCCGAAACTGGAACCGTTGGATTCGTTTTGAAAAGACCTTTCTAATGATGTAAATTTTGCGAAGATCCAACGGTTAGATTTTCAGATATGTGTAAATCAAATCTGAAGAAAAACAGCGCCATGGCCGCCTTATGGCCCGAAGCGTCGTTTTGAATAAAATGGCTATTTTAAAATAAATAAAAATAGCGATAAATCGTTATAAAATATTCGAAACGATATGGAATGGAAATAAACTGAATTTGCTTGATTTGTGTGGCTTTTGATGGTTGAATGTGTTTGGTGTGAAAATTACATTAAGGAACACAATTGGTGTTGTCGAATAATTTAACCATTGAAATAAATCGATTTGAAATTCTAAATATACGTGAATTATTTGGAAAGGCCGAGTTAATTCTCATTTCGAATAATCGACCGACGATTGAAATTCGAAGATGAAGACGATGGTCGAAGACCGGAGATCTTCACCTCGTTTGGATGGTAACCGAGGTCCTGATTGGGAGGCATCCCGAAATATGGATAATGAGTGGTGATCGTTCAGACGTGAGTGGTGATCGAAGGGTTTGCGAGGTATTTAGTGCCTCCGGTTTCGTTCAGACCCAGAACGGACTTGTAAATGGACTGTGTGTCCGACATTGGAATTTGCCCTGTGTGATTGATAGCCATCGGTTGCACGGTGTGAATTGCCTGTGTGGCATGCTAAGATGCAGTGATCAGGGCTTCTGTTGAAAAGCAAAGTCTTGTGGTGATGATCAAAGCACCGCCTGTGTGGCGTAGCTTTGTGTATAACGTGAATTCGCGAGCCTCACACCCCGGTATGAACCTAAAACGGGAGAAGGACATCAGGGGGGACGTGCGTTTTCTTTCTGGCTAGGGTGGTGTCAGTGACCTACCAGCCCTGACATTTATATACTTTTCACCTATGTGGTTGTTGCTGTTGCGAGGCGCCTCGGTTTGATCGGACGATCCGGGTCCGATGGAGTCATTCGTTGGCTCATTTACACCCCAAAGGGTGGAGAAACGCATTGTTCAGGCATTATAATCCACTTCGTGTGGACCGGCCCTGACGATCCAGGGTATGGTTGCGGCTGTACCTGAGACTCGGGCTAGACAGTCTCGAATTCGGTAAGGACTATCTTTTGCCTTGGTTCATGACGGAAATCCAATTTCCAAATACGACATCGTGCGGTTTTGATTGTATACCTATATATGGCGACATAGTGGTATGGGGGCATTAATGCCGTCTATGATTGATAGTTATGATTTGAAATTGTTTTCAAAACATATAAACACTAGCAATAATATCAAATGTCTTTGTTTTATTCGTATCAAGCATATCTTGGCCGTTATAAGGTAAAAACTCTATCCTCCGGTTTGCGTTGCATTGTGTGATGGGAACTGAGTCTTATAACGGCTTCATTTCTATAAAAAGCATAGCGATGTTTAAAAGAAAGTTTTGTTTTAAAAAGCACTGGCAATCCAATGGAGTAAACCCGTTCCACGAAAGTGGTGTGGTCCTGTGATTAGCCAATTATATATGTGTTGAGTGGATTTCTCATACCAGTCCCATGACTGACTCATAGTTTGTTTCACTTTCAAACTCGGGTGCCCCTTTTTCTACACGGGCAGCCTTGTATTCAGGTTTAGCTGGTTCTTTTTCTGGATAGCTGGAGCTGAAGATGGATTCTATCATTTATTCTTTTTATGCTGTTCAGCTCCTATTGTACATATTTTGTTTATTTCCGCTGTAGACATTTATGTATAGCTGAACTGTTTGTACTAAGTAAGATCCTGTATACTATGTAACTCTGATGATTACTTTTATCCAGTATATTTTGTTGTTCATTCTGGTGTATTTATTTAATTCTGTTCTGCTATTATATGTTTCTGTGTTATATTCCAAAGATAACCTTGTTTCCGTGAGAACGGGAAATCGGGTCGTCTCAATAATCAATAACAGATTATAAACCACGTCATATATCACAATATATGAAAATAATAAAATAGATGTTGAGGAATCCAGTCGGATTCCTCCAACTTGTTTTCCTACATCCACAGATGTTACACAATAAAATCAACATCACTTTCAGTTCCATATGATATATTCTGTTAAACAGAATCAATATAGAAATTCAACTAACTGACTAGCAATTCAATCAAACAGTCAATACACAGTCAATCAGCCAATATTTAACAGTTCTAAAAATACAACATGAAATTATAAACTGTTCAGATTTAGTGAGATTTACTCACTTTGGCAACTCATCGTTAAAGAACGATAATCTGTTGTTTGGTTTGAATCAAACAGTTTATTTCGCCATAAATTCATATGAGCTCCAATCCACTCCCAGTCAGTGCCATGGTGTTGTCCACGTCCATACAATCCAAATGGATCTTGTTTCGCTGAAAACCAATATCGTATGACGAAGATATTAAATTTACAAGTTACACAGGTATTTAAATTAGATTAACCTTCATTTAAATTGAATTGGGCTTTACCAAAACTGACCCGGCCCAAAACCTCACTCGCTCCAAATATCGTTCCTCTTCACACGGACTTCTCCAGTACTTCAAAAACACATTTTCCCAACTTCAACTCTACACCGCGCCACCATTCCTACATCGAAGACCAACTCAATTACACCAACATCACCCTCTCCTCAATCTCTTACACCTCCTTCCCAAAACAACAAGCTCGAACCCTGTTTTCCCCTTTGTGTCAAACTGCCACGGCCGATATTCCCGAGTCAACAACGAACTAAAATACCACTGAAGTCTTCAAAACTACACCAATACTTGCGGATTTTCATCCCAAAACCAAATACAACATCCAAAAATTACCTCGATGTTCATATTACCCAAATCGAAGAACCCTTGTTTTACTGTATATATATCGAACTCCATAAAGAAGATGTCGAACCAAACAACAAGTACATAGAAATGAAGCGCATCCATCAATGATTACAACGATGGTTGAATTGTGATTTATAGATTTTACTTGGATTTTTATTTGATTTTAGGGGAGGATGGTTTTACTATGAGGAGAAAAATTTGAGAACGGCGGAAATAAAAGAATGTTGACTTCTGAATTAGGTTTAGGAAATTAAGTTCTATTTATAGCATGGTTAAATTAATTTTATATTCAATTATTTTATTTTTATTTAAGCAAACGCTATTTTCATTTATCCTTAAAAGTTCTTCTGTCCACACACAATACCCAAAAATACACAAAATAGACATGCATCTACAGTTCAGACATTACGGTCCCAACGAAACTGGTTTCGTCGAATTCCAAGTCTGTTTGCTCACACAGCGTATTTTTTACTGTCAAAATACTGACTCTTTTTCACTCTAAAAATCCGTATGGCCACACAGTGACCCCAAAAATCATGGAACTTGAAATCTAACAAAAATTTGATGTTGCAGATCCAACAAAATTAGTTTCGTCGAATTCCGACTTCGTTTGCAAAACTGGCTATTTTTAAAGCTCTGAATGACCCATTTAAATATATAAATATATTTAAATATAATTAAATTAAATAAAAAAATAAATTTATATTATCGTATATACTCACAGTGGAATACCATACAACTCTACTAGGATTTATAACTTGATATTTCAAATCCCGATTAAATCGATATTCGATTTAAAATGAAATTACTTTTTAAAATATAAATAATTCCTTTACAAATTATAATGGAATTCCACAGCGACTTTTCTAAAATTTGACTTGGACGTAAATCAAAATCTACACAACGAAATCCTGATTTTTCTCTTCCACTAGAAAGATATACTCCACCAGCTCCAGACGTTTCTTGTTTCACAGAAATCCAGATTAAAACGAATCATGTACATTCAGTTGAAGTTCAAATCGCCAAATTACGAACTGCAGCGCCATTTCAAGCTCGATTTTAATTATAATATAATTATACGTTCAAACTGTCATTCAAATAATATATTCGTTATTCTAATTCAATTCTAAACTGAATTAATTATCACAGATGATCCAGTTCACACCATATCGCCATTTCAGCCAATTTTGATTATTTCAGAATCAAACATATTATTTTAATTTATTATTTTAATTAAATATTCCCCATTATTTAATTCTACGACCATGAAATCTTTTTAATCACCTTTTAAATAATTAAATAAATTAACTATTAAATCGTTGAAAATGCGGGTCATTACAAAACACTCATATACTTGATTGAATCCGTGTGAGATGCATATCACTCACCAATTCTACAAAACAAGCTAAAAGCAATGAATCATGATTCCGGACAGCGAAGAATTTTACAACACCCCATATTTTCTGAAAACATTAAAGTAACGAATTGAATAATAATTAATTTTAAATGTGAGAATTAAGGGAAACGGGTTACGCCATTGTGTTCGTCTCGGAATTCTGCTTGAGATAGAGTCTGAGTTTGGGTGAATTAGACCCCGTATGAATAAGTTATGGCCTTCAGAAGTTTTAGAAATTTTAAATAAATAAAAACAGCTTAGACTAAATTCAAAAATTCGTATTCAAACGTAGAAGCGGGATGGGCGGGAATTTTCCCGCCCTAGGCCAGGTCGACCAGGTTGTCGACCAGGGGGTCGACCTCCCCTATACAGGTCGACCTGGGGGTCGACCTACCCCCCTTGGGCAGATCTGAAAATGTGACGATTCTGACTCTTTGCTGAGCCATTAGGGCTTATGTGGCTGTTCTATCTTGTCTAGATGGTCTTAATTGTTCCTAGGTTGATCTAACGACTCTTATTAAACTAATATTCTATATAAGCAACCCCAATCCTCAAACACTAAACCACACAAATTCATTCCAAGAGCCATCATGCTGTCAATGGTCAACCTAGAGTAGCCGTCATTCTCCTTCAACTAGAAAGCAAGATAGAAGCTACGAAACAAATCAAATCAAAATTAGAAGAACAATTAGTCTACATCAAAGGAGAGCTATTCAGTTTCAGATTACAAATCCCAGAAAACAAGATTTTCCTTTTGTTTGTAAGTGTAATTATCTTTTAGATGTGAACAAATTAAAGACATGATTTGTAATAAAATGAAAACAAGAATTGTACCAAGTTGTTTAATGATGTTGATTCATGTCTAATCATGTGAAAATTCTGTCATATATGCCTGTGATACTATTGCGGTTTATTGAACCTATCATGTTGTGTAGAATTTGGTGAATGAACCTATGTTATTGTATAAGAATTTGGGAATGAAAACTATCATGTTATATGTAAGTTTGGTGATTCTATCATGTTATGCTACATGCAAGTTTGTAGGCTAAGTCATGATTATGTAAACCTATATGTTTATATCTACAACCTTATATGTTTAGACCTTGTTAATTAGATCAAATTCAATGCAAGTTCACCTTTACATAACTAATTGGGATTGTGTAATTCTATGTAAACTCCCATTTATATGCATATGTTTCATGTTGATTAGGTTCAAAATTGCAAGTTCATAATTAAATGTATATTGATGTTATGCCAAACTTATGTGACATATGTTGGATCCATATTATGCTTGTTTGAATGCTACATGTCTCTTCCTTTTCCCTTTTGATCTTGAGTTAGGCTAAATTGCGAAGCCTAGCATTCTATGTAATTTTATGTGAACGTTTAACGGGGGTAACGTTGGGAAAAACATCTTGTTACATGTTATTGGAATATTTTAAATGATTAGTGGCATTGAAATGGTATAATTTATATACCAAAAATTATGAACATGATTTAGAGGGAAATTGGGCATGACTTGAATTGTTGATAATTTACATATAAGCATAAAAGGTAAATATGTAAATTTAGTAAAAGACAAATATGCCTAACTCGACGTTATATTGAGTTACGATATAAGACTGCCCGAAACTGCCTGGCAAATCCAGCAACCGTAACAATATAGATCTAATGTGAGAGGTTAGTGCATTAGCCCAAAAGAACCTGAGGTTAGACTGAGTTGTGGTGTAAAACTGCCCGGAACCGACCGGCACATCCAGTGACCGCAACAATGCATGTCTAATGTGAGTGGTTGGCGCTCTAATAAATGAATTAAATCTAAGACAGGAATTGTAGGGTTAAGTTAATTAACGTAACACTTAACCAATTCAACATGTGAACTAAACTGATGGGTGGGGTTAGGTTAATTTGGACACTTAACCAATTTAACATGTTGATTAGGAAACCCTAGTAACGGGGACCCATTTCAGCAGTAACCCACATAGATGTACCATGGTACCCTGAACTAGGCAGGGTGGGGCACGATAGCTGGGCTGATTATAAGCGGTTAAAACAACGGCGGGTGGTGTGTAGGTTCCGGGCGTGCACGTACTCCGGAGTGGAAAAAGCAGGCACTGGGCATCAGTAGTTATACACTGTGCATCTTGAATCGTGTCGGGTTGCCACCATAGGATTTGATACACCCCATCGTGGGACCAGCACATGTATCTGCAACAAGCGGGGGCCAAATGACACACATGATAAATGCATGCGAGTAGGAGCCAATCGATAAAGGGGATCATTTTATCATGAACATGGGGTGCTAGTTGGAACAAGTATAAATAGGTGCAGAGAAATAGAATTGGGTGTGATGGTATGTTCATTTATCCTGCCTTATCTAATCTTATGTTATCTTATTATTTTAGTATTGTCCTGTTTTCAGTTTATTCATATCATGACCCTTTTCCTTGTTCACATACTGAAAAATCACTGGACTTACTAGACTTATGTCTGACCCATTTTTATTTCGTCTTCTTTTCTTTCGTTCCCCCCAGGTCCATAGGGAGGGAACACTCCAGCTTAGTTCAGACCTATTGCAAGCTTGAAGAGAGTAGATGTATTGCTTGGGCTCTCTTTTCCTGGGCTATGGCTTTGGATACACTCTCAATGGGGATTTACGCTATTTTATTATTGTTCTATGCTTCTTTATGTTTTAATCAAGATAGAGATTTTGATGTAATGATTTGGAAGTTGTTTTGAGACAGTTTGCTGTAATGTTTTGTTTTGAACCACATATGAAATAAATTTCTTTTTTCCGCTGTTTATATATCTGCCTTGTAAATTATCTATGTCTTTTACCTATAATGTTCCACCGAAGTTAAGGCATTCCCTTTGTGAGTGACCTTAATGGAGGTGGGGAGTTTCACTTGGTATCGGAGCAAAGGTTTACCAGATCAGATAAAAGTTTTTGAAAACTGTTTACCAAAAAGAAGTTTAAAGAAGCATTTTTCAAGAATAAGTGTTGTTTTAAATTTTAAAAGGCATAATCCCCAAAGCCATATGCACTATATTTCTATCTTTGTTTTGAATCTTTCCTTTTTCATTTCTGCATGTCTGGGGATCTTAACCTTCCAGAGGGCGTGCCGGTACCTGGTTGGTTCAGAAGGTACCTAGTGGCTAGGGCTAATGACGCAGGCCTAGCAGATGTTCCTCCTCCTCCAGCTGCAGTGGTTCCTCCTCCTCCTCCTCTGCATGCAAATGCTTTCTCAAAGATATGTAGAGACTTTCGAGCTATGGGTGGAAAGAACTTTAATGGAACTGAATCACTCGTAGAAGCAAGGAACTGGCTCAAAGAAACTTAGGATTTATTCGTTATCTTCGAGGTGGACGATAGACAGAAGATACAGTTGGTGGTGTGGTTGCTTAAAGACGAAGCTTCTTATTGGTGGGAAGTTACCAATGCTAAGAGACCAGTTGAAACTTGAGAGGATATTAGAATGAGGTTTGAAATGTAATTCCTCTCACAAGCTGAACGAAGCCTAAAGGTGGAGAAGTTCTTAGCTCTCAAATAGAGAAGTATGTCGGTCAAGGAATACGTCAACCAATTCAATCAGCTAGCCAGATTTGGACTGGAGTTAGTAAACACTCCACATAAGAAGGCTCTCCGTTTTGTTAAAGGGTTGGACGAGCCACTGCACAACCTAGATATGACCCATATACCCATGAGTGCGACTTATGAGAGACTGGTGGACATGGCACTGTTACACGAGGAAGACAAGGATGGTAAGAAAGTGGTAAAAGTGGAAGAACCTCAAGACAAGAAGGTGGAGGGATCACAGAATAAGAAGGCGAATTCAAATAAGGGTGGGAAGAACAACAAACCCCGTGACAAGAGAAAGTGTAATTTTTGTGGCATTCCTGGACATCTGATTAAGGAATGCAGAAAGAAGAAGAGGAAGATGGGTGGTTGTTTTCATTGCGGCGAGACAGGACACATGGCTAAGGACTGCCCAAAAAAGCAAGGGCAAGGGCAGAGGACTGGGTCTACTTCTGGAGGGCAAGTTCACTCTCTCATTGCACCTACGCAAAAAGGAGGTAGAAATATTTCTGTTGAGAGTTTAGTTTATCTTTTTGATCATCATGTTCGTACACTCTTTGATTCTGGCGCATCGCACTCTTTTATATCTACTGCTTTAGTTGAATCTCTGCTCCTAGACACCAGTATAGTAGAGGATCCCTTGGTAGTTTCAAATCTAATTGGGGGCTCGGCTTTTTTGTCAATGATTTGTTTGGATTTGGAAATTTCTATACTAAGCGTTGGGTTTAGATGTAATGCCTATGTTTTGGGCTTCACGAGCTATGGGTTGATTCTAGGCATGGATTGGCTATCCAGTAATGGTGCCATCCTCGATTGTGAAAAGAGAGTGGTTAGACACGTGACTCGCCTCGGTAACACTCTCGAAATCTCTTGTAATCCCATGAACTCTGTTATGCTTAGCTATCTAGAATCTCTTGATGCATCTGTTGAGAACTTGCAGTCTGTTAGAGTAGTCCGTGAATACTCGGATGTGTTTGAAGAGGTGAAGGGCTTACCTCTGAAGAGGGAGATAGATTTCCGCATATACCTCGTTGATAATGCAAAACCCGTTGCTTTACCTGTTAGACACATGGCTCCAAGGGAGAGGAAAGAGTTCAGCAAGCAAGTTAAAGAGCTGCTAGAAAAGGGGTTTATAAGGTGGAGTATTTCTAAATGGGGTGCTCCAGTTGTATTCGCAACCAAAGCGGATGGTTCACTTCGCCTATGTATTGATTATAGGGAGATAAACAAGCTGACCAAGAAGAATAGGCACCCATTTCCAAGAATAGACGACTTGTTCGATCAGCTTGTAGGTGCATCGGGTTTCCCCCAACTAGATCTGGCTACCGGGTTTCATCAGCTAAGAGTAGCTGAATACAGCTATAATGGCCCAGATTTCTATCGAGTTAAATTTTAAATATTTAAAATGGATTTAAATAAATAGTTGATAATATAAATGAATTTTACATTTATGTAATCGATTTAAATATCGATTTCGATTTAATATCGTATATATTAAATTATCAAAATAAGGAATAAGGGAATAACTGAATTCAAAGTTAAAACTGATTTGAAAACAATTCAGATAATCAACACAAACTTTTGTTTGAAATAGAATAATAATATTAAATTATTATCGAAGAATTCAAATGGTTTGAAATTTAATTTAAATCAATTTAAATTAATATCTTCTCCATATGATCAAATGGGGTTTCGATACTTATTCCAATGGGTTCAGAATAGTGAGTAAACCCTAGAAACGCCAGTTGTTGCGTTCGAAAAGGAGTTCGGAATCCTGAGTATTTTAAGTTAAATAAAATCGTATCGGTTTAGTTCAAAACTTAAATAATTAAATAAAATTAAGTGGATCTCCTTCTTCCAACTAGACAATGCCGTGCTCCCTTTCCTTACCACAATTTATCACAATCCATGCCTTGATTCATTACCACAAACAAAACAACAACGTGCCTTGTTTAAATTCCACAAACAAAACAACACCGTGCCTTGTTTAAACTCCACAAACAAAACAACATCATGCCTTTCTTTTTACCACGAACCAAATCTAAAACCTCAATTTAAATGGGGCCGTCCTCTCTTCTATTAATCGATTTGTTATATCTTTGAAGCTCGACTGGAGCACACGCTAGTCTCGACAGCTCGAGCGATGTTCTAGGGTTCTGTCCACTGTAGATTTGGGGTGCGATAGTGAAGTGATGGCGACCTGATGAAGCTCGAACCAAGTTAATTTGGGAATCAATTTTATTTTCGTTCTCGAAGGAGTGGTGCGAGGTCGACCGGAGTTTTTTTTTGCTTGTGTTCGAACTGAAGTGGTTTGAGGTAGCAAAGGCAGTGTAATGAGGTGCAGAAGTCGGGATTTGTGATGGTTGAGGTCGATGGTGAGGTTTTGGCCAGTGAGAAGTCACGATTGTATTGGTGAGCCCGAATTGCATAGGGTAGTGCTGGACGTGAAGAGCTCCACAAAAGAAGGAGCTCGATGCTTCCAGTTTAGGAGACTGTGATGAAACCAGGAAGGATTAGGCGCAAAATTGATTACCTAGATTTAGGTATATCTTTGATTTTTTATTTTCATCTTATATGGAAAATTATACTACGCAATTAGTAATCTATTTAAAGGAATTTATTTAGTAAATCATTAAAATAAATATTTAATGTGGTAATTGATAAATGTATAGGAATTTGTTTATATTTTCATTAACGGATTTAAAATAAAATCTATAGACTACTCAGTTAAGGATTTAATTGGAATTTACTTTACACATGAATAATTAATTTAATTAAATTAAGCAATTCGATAACTAAAATATTTTGTTTTATATTGAAAAACAGACGTATGGAGAAATCACCGTGAAATTTATAAAATATGCTTCAGTGGATATTCAGCGCAGTCAAAATCACGGTGAGTAAATCTCACTCACCTTAATTAGAATTATTTTTATGTCGTTAAAAATAATTTGTGTTGCTTGTTTGGATTTTTTCTGGTTGCTTTAAATATATTCGTTATTTAGGGTTGACTATTATATATATATATATATATATTGGGTTGATGGTTGGATTGATTCCCGCGGTCTCATTAGCGGATGCCCGCGGTTTCATAATGGATGATTTCCCTATGCGCCCCAAAAATATATATTAGTGGATGACCTTCACAACGCGATATCCTGCCTCGAAGCAGGATGGGTATTACTATGTTGACTAACGTCTGTGGATGCAGGAAAACAGGTTAGAGAGATCCGACTGGATTCCTCAAAAATATATTATCTGTTGTTTATTTGTTTGCATATATACTGCCATATATAATGTGTTAGAAAACCTAAAATAAATAATTGGTTGTTTGGTGTTTAAATATCACTGGGCCTAAATGGTGATATTTAAAAATATCGCAAAAAGGATATTTGAGATTTAAAAGGAAATTCTATTTTTTTCTAAAATAGAACTTGAAATTCGAATAGATTTGAAATATAAACTTGTTTTGAAAAATAAAAACAAGTAGTTTATTTATAAACAAAGTTTATAAAGGAAGTGAAATGAATTGTCATTTGGATAATTTAGGAAATATAAACACATTTGTGAATTTAGAAAAGGGAAATTTATTTTTCCAAAGTAGAAATTTAATTTCAAAAATGAATTTGAAATCGAGACTTGTTTTAAAAAAGAAAACAAGAAAAATAGATGGTGCTTGTAAATAAAAAGGGAAAAATTATCATTGGATAATTCGAATATTTAAATTCAAATGTGAATTTAAAAATAGAAATGGGGAAATAGTTTTAAAAAATAAACGATGGAATTTATTCTGATGTTCAGAATATAAATTAAACGAAAATAAATCAAGGATTTATGATTTGAATTCGATTTATTCGAATTTATTTAAATAGAAGTTAATTTAAATAGAGAATTTGAATATAGAAATTCAAATGGGATTTAAATATAGAAATTGAATATAGAAATTGAAATGGGATTTAAATATAGAATTTGAACACAGAAATTCAAATGGGATTTAAATATAGAATTTGAATATAGAAATTCAAATGGGATTTAAATATAGAATTTGAACATAGAAATTCAAATGGGATTTGAATATTGAATTCAAATAGAATTGTAATTGAATTTGAATATTGAATTCAAGTAGAATTGGAATGGAATTTGAATATAGAAGATCGAAGTATAAAGAAATTTATTTCCGAGTTAGGGAAAATCGACAATTTCAGAAGATCGGAAATATTATGTGGAATTGGAAAAAATGGATTTGATATACAATAAAAATATATCAGAATGGTGTTGAATTCATTTTAAATGAAGTTTAAAAGTTTTTATATATAAATATAATTAAAACGAACTCATCGCAGCGCGGTAGTTTGTAAATTGGCGTTTCGAACTTCAATTGAGTATACAGGACTCAATTTAAGTCGGAATTCTTTGAAACAAGAACCGTCAGGACCAGTTGAATAATAGCTTTCTAATGGAAGAGAAAAATCTGGATTTCGTCGTATTGATTTTGAGTTAAGTCAAAATCAAGTTTTCAGAAAAAAGAGCGCCATAATCATTTTAAAAAGATAACGACTTATTTAAACAAATAAAAGGATTTTAAGGAAATAAAATCCGAATTGCCATTAGAAAGATCCGGACTAGAGATATAAAATAAATATGAACTCCAGTGAAGCAAGTGAAATGATTTTTAAACAAAAATCAGATTTTTAATTATTAAATAGGTTTAACTAGTTTGAAGAATAAATAGTTAAATCGAGATTTGAAATGAAATGAGGCGTTGAATAAGTGAAAGAGATTTGAAATTTTATATTCGAAATCGAATATATAACTCGAGTTGAAATGGAATTAGACTGGGTTCATGAGTAGATTAAAATATATTTGAATGTGATATGTTCAAATAAACAGTGAAATAAGCAAAGGAGCTAACTAAAGGATAAATTAGCAAATTTAGTTAAGACGATTGGATTGAGTTGAAATAGAATGGAAATATGGGGATATGTGTTAAGCATGTTTGGTATGATGTATATGAAGAAATATAATTCGGGTGCTCAACATAAAGGTACACGTTTAAATTGAATATGAGATTTTATGCGCCATATCGGCTAGCCGCTTGGCTTTTTATTTTTCTTTTTGAATAGAGAGGCCTGTGTGGTGGTTTGGGGATTTTCCCGATGCGCCTGGTACAAAGGAGGTTATGGCGAATTTTTCCGGAAATTTAAGGGGTTAGAATATTTTTAAGAAAATTCGATAGTTAGGAAGCAATGTATCGATATATATAGAATTTGATAAGGAAATGAACTTAAAAATAGAAGAATGTAAATAAAAAGGGAAATCTATAAATTAGATTTGTTAAAAACAGAAAGAGAAGTGTATACGTGTTTTAGAAATGGGAAATTGGTTTAATATGATGCTGATTATTTGAGTGAGAAGTCTTGTCTGTTTTGAAGTTAATAATATTTTCAGTCAAGGTCTGAGAGGTAATTATACCCTAACTCGATTGATTTCATTATTAACTAGCAAGATTCAGTCTCGAAGAGAAATGTTTAAAGAGATTTAGTCGAATACGGTATTTTGGGTTGTTGTGACGATGTTTTACATAACATTCGTTTTAACCCAAGTAAGTAAAAGTTGGACATAGAATAATAAATATTTCCTAAGTATAGGAATGAATGGTCGTGAAAGAGATAAGTAATTGGAATATCTTCCAATTAAAAATAGAAGATATTTTCTAAGTACAGAAAATAAAAGAAGGCGATATATGGAAATGTTTTCCAGCATTAATAACATATATTTTCTAAATATAGAAGATAAGGAAATATGAATATATATATATGGTTGATGAGTTGATCGATAATTCCATTTGGAATTAAGATCGTTGTGTGTACACGGACATTTTTCATTTGATAGTTAATTAAACGACTATCAAAGTTTTGACCATTTTAATATTGTTAATATGGAGAGACCAGTTAGATTATTATCTGAAGAACCACTCCGTATTGGCATAAGCGTTGGAACCAAGTATGCTAAATATATTGAAGACGAAGTAAAGTGCAAGGGCTGTTGTATAAGTCCTAGGTAGAGATTGCCTAGGATGGATGTATTGAATAGTGCCTTTAGTTTCGTTCAATCCCCGGACAAACGTAAATGGATGAATGTCTGACAAAGTATTTCCAGTGATCGAATGGGTTGGTCTGTATAAATATATATGGTTGCAAAGGATTTATTCCCTTAGCATAATATCCAGAATATTTGTGCAGATCAATTAGTGATTAACGGATCTGATAATGTGGCATTCAAAGTGATCATGTTATCAATGAATGGAAAGTAATCGTAACCTCAGGCCTCAACAATCAGGAAATGACAAAATTCGGGCAGGCAACATGGCTATGTGGTTAGCTCTCATTAGGGTGTATCATCACCTATCTAGAGATTCATTTAGTTCCTCATTTGATGCTGTCCCATTCGGGAAACGGTTGCTGATCCCAACCGTTGGTGATATACATTCGATACACTTAAAAGAAATGAGTGGTCAGTCATGTGTGGCTGAGTTGCAATATGTTCTTGTTGAACTGGGTGTATTCTCCTCTAGAGATACACCAGCGGCAGGTGGTTCCATACCTTGTCATAGTTGGAAATCAAATCCCCAATAAGTGCTCACGGTTTTGATTATATATTATATATGTAGAACGTGAGATGCAAATGTTCCACTAGATTCTATTTATTTGATTTAGACACTATTATAATATCAAAAGAATTTTGATATAAAGATTGTCGTTTCCTTTCAAAGGAATTTGAAAGTTAAATCAAGTATTTGGATTCTCATAAGGGAAAAACCCGTTCCATATTATACGGCGTAGTCTTATGAGATATCATTTAGTTTCTAAAACTGTTTTAAACTGTTTACTCATACCAGTCCCATGATTGACCCGGAGTTTATTTTTTTTTGCTCTACCTAAGCTCTTGGGTACCTAAATTTGTATGGGCAGTTCATGATTTTACAGATCTATCTAAAGAAGCTTGGAGCAGGAGGCTTCAGCGTTAGTTATATAGAGTTTGTTCCGCTGTATTGTAAGTGTTGTACTCTGATAAGTGTATGTTATACAGTTGAAATTCTGTATTTTAAAAGTTATCATATATAATATTTTGTTCCGCTGCGATGTGAGATTCTGTGTTGTTATTTCTGTTCTTCTTCTACCTTTTTCTTCTGAAAAAATGATTCATATTTTCGTGATATTTGGGTTGGTTGTATGATGTATGTAGTCAACTCTGATATTACGGATTTGCGGGCCATTACAACAGCATTGATAAGGCTGCGTTCAGAACCCCAGATGGTTTCTTCGAGTGGCTTGTCATGCCTTTCAGCTTGACAAACGCGCCCGCTTATTTCGTTGACTTAATGAGCAGGGTGTTCAGGGAGTTTCTTAATAAGTTTGTGGTGGTCTTCATAGACGACATTTTGATCTTCTCGAAGAGTGAGGAGCATGCTCTGCATTTAAAGGAAGTCATGGATACTCTCCGTGCACATCAGCTAAAAGCCAAATTCTCCAAATGCCATTTCTGGAGAGAAGAAGTAAGATTCCTTGGACATGTGGCATCCAAAGAGGGGTTAGATGTGGACCCCGCAAAAGTAGTTGCGGTGCAAGATTGGAAGGTCCCGAGGAATGCAACCGAAGTCCGAAGCTTTCTCGGGCTAGCGGGCTTTTACCGAAAGTTCATTAAAGACTTTGCAAAAATCTCAGCTCCACTTACAAGGTTGACGAAGAAGAACCTAACTTTCACTTGGGGTTTAGATTGCGATGTTGCTTTCCAACGCTTGAAAAGGGCTCTAACAATAGCCCCAGTTCTGACATTGCCTGATGAAAGTAAAATGTTAACAGTATACACAGATGCATGTGGTACAGGATTAGGCGTTGTCTTGATGCAAGAAGGGAAGGTAGTAGCTTATGGTGGAAGACAGTTGAAAGTACATGAGAAAAACTACCTAACCCACGATCTAGAGTTGGCCGCCATTGTCTTTGCACTTAAGTCTTAGCGCCATTATCTCTAGGTGAGAAGTTTGAATTGTCTATTGACCATAAATCATTAAGGTACCTTTTCTCGCAGAAAGATCTTAACTTAAGGCAACAAAGGTGGATGGAATTCTTATCATCCTACGATTTTGAAATTTCCTATACCCCTGGCAAGGGCAATGTAGTAGCAAACGCCTTGAGTAGAAAGAAGCTGACCCTAAGCCCTCTCTTTATAGAAAGGAAAATCTTGGAGTACATAGCCAACTTTGACTTTAGACCCTCCTCTGAATTTGTACCTGGTTTGTTATCATCACTAGAAGTGCGGCCTACTCTTTTGGACTTAATAGGGACCGCACAACGTGAAGACCCTCAGCTAGTTGGTGTGATAGATAAGCTAATTAGGGGTGAGGCTTCTAGTCACCTCAATAGATACACCATCGATGACAAGGGTTGGTTGAGACAGGATGGAAGACTCTGCATCCCACAAGCAAGGGATTTGGTGAAAACCGTTCTCGAAGAAGCACACCATTCTAAGTTGACCATACACCCAGGTGGGGACAAGATGTATAAAGACATAAAAAGGGTTTTCTTTTGGAATGGCATGAAGAGGGATGTAGCTGAGTTCATTTCTAAGTGCATGATATGCCAGTAAGTCAAGGCGGAGAAGAAGAAACCTGGTGGTTTGCTTCATCCTCTAGAGGCCCCACAGTGGAAATGGGACAGCATTTCGATGTAATTTATTGATGGGTTGCCTAGGTCAAGAAGGGGCAATACCAATATTTGGGTAATAGTCACAAAAAGCGATCACTTTATACCTGTCAAGAGTAGAAGGACTGCCTCATCTCTAGCATCCATTTAACTTAAAGAGATAGTTCGACTTCATGGGATACCCTCCAGCATAGTGAGTGATTGAGATCCTATCTTCACGAGCGAGTTTTGGAAGAGTCTGCAAGAGGCTGTAGGCACACAACTATGCTTAAGCACGGCCTATCACCCCCAAACCGATGGACGGACAGAAAGGGTGAACAGAGTATTAGAAGACCTCTTGAGATTGTGTATTCTTGATTTTGGAGGTACATAGGAGGATCATCTTCCTTTGGTGGAATTCGCTTACAACAATAGCTACCAAGCCACCATAGGCATGGCACCCTTCGAAGCTTTATATGGAAGACCATACTGATCACCAACTTTTTGGTGGGAGTCTACAGATAAGCTCCCACTTGGGCCAGACATGATTAGAGAAACTTCAGAGAAAATGGACTTGATACGAAGAAGAATGAAGACTGCCCAAGATAGACAGAAGTCCTATGCAGACAAAAGAAGGACCGACCTTGAGTTTGAAGTTGGAGACGGGGTTTTCCTTAAAGTATCTCCTTTAAGGAACATCGTTCGCTTTGGATCCGCAGGAAAGTTGGCACCAAGATTTGTAGGATCATTCCTTATCATTGAGAAGATTGGGAAGATGGCGTATAGAGTAGAGATGCCCGAAAGATTGGCTGGAGTTCATAATGTCTTTCATGTTTCACACCTACGAAAGTGCTTACATGAGTCTGCGAAAGTGGTGGAGCCAAGCATACTAGAGGAAGTAGAAGTAGAACGAGAAGCGACTATGAGAAGAGTTCCAACTCGTATCTTGGGAACAGAAGTCAAAAAGCTACGCAACCGCGAAGTCAAGCTCGTTAAAGTTCAATGGAGCTACGCCGAGGAAGACACGACTTGGGAAACTGAAGGCAAGATACGCGCAGCCTACCCTTTTCTTTTTGAGGGTACATCCTTGATCTATTTTCCATAAGTTTATGCATGTATCTACCTTTTTAGTATTTCTCCTCGGTCCTACTCTCATCCTTAGGTAGAAACCAATGGATGTAAACATGTATTTGAAACATGTTATGATTGATGGTTGCAAGTGGTTGCAAGTGATTGCTAGTGGTTGCTCGTGAATGCATATACACACACATTAGGTGTTAAATCGGCTCAATCACTACATATATGTATTTGTATGTGATTGAAACTTGATGTGTTATCATATGGACGTTGCATTTGTATGAATGATTGTGCACTCATATAGAAAGTATGATTAGGAAAGATTTCATACATAATGGATGCATGGCACTGACATAATCCGCATTAAGGAGGTCAACTGAATCAGTAGACCGCCTGATTTTGCGTTAGATAAGGACATGTACATACACTATGCATATGATCATGAAGCATTAGAAGTCTTTTTAAGGACAATGGACGCCTGTGTTTGATGGATGAGTAGATGGACGATTGGATGGTAGGATATACGTTCTTCTTGACTTGAAGATTTCGGGGACGAAATCCTTTAAGGAGGGGAGAATGTAACACCCCGTATTTTCTGAAAACATTAAAGTAACGAATTAAAGAATACTTAATTTTAAATGTGAGAATTAAGGGAAACGGGTTACGCCATTGCGTTCGTCTCAGAATTCTGCTTGAGATAGAGTCCGAGTTTGCGTGAATTGGACTACGTATGAATAAGTTATGGCCTTCAGAAGTTTCAGAAATTTTAAATAAATAAAAACAGCTCAGACTAAATTCAAAAATTCAAATTCAAACGCAGAAGCGGGCTGGGCGGGAATTTTCCCGCCCTAGGCCAGGCCAACCAGGTTGTCGACCAAGGGGCCAACCTCCCCTATACCGGTCGACCCGGAGGTCGACCTACACCCCTCGGGCAGATCTGAAAATGTGACGATTCTGACTCTTTGTTGAGTCATTAGGGCTTATGTGGCTATTCTATCTTGTCTGGATGGTCTTCATTGTTCCTAGGTTGATCTAACGGCTCTTATTAAATTAAAATTCTATATAAGCCACCCCTATCCTCAAACCCTAAACCACACAAATTCATTCCAAGAGCCGTCATGCTGTCAATGGTCAACCTAGAGTAGCCGTCTTTCTCCTTCAACTAGAAAGAAAGATAGAAGATACGAATCAAATCAAATCTAAATTAGAAGAACAATTTGTCTACATCAAAGGAGAGCTATTCGGTTTTAGAATATAGATCCCAAAAAACAAGATTTTCCTTTTGTTTATAAGTGTAGTTATCTTTTAGATGTGAACAAATTAAAGACATGATTTCTAATAAAATGAAAACTAGAATTGTACCAAGTTGTATAGTGATGTTGATTCATGTCTATTCATGTGATAATTCTATCATATATGCCTGTGATACTATTGCGGTTTATTAAACCTATCATGTTGTGTAGAATTTGGTGAATGAACCTATATTATTGTATAGGAATTTGGGAATGAAAACTATCATGTTATATGTAAGTTCGGTGATTCTATCATGTTATACTATATGCAAGTTTATAGGCTAAGTCATGATTATGTAATCCTATATGTTTAGATCTACAACCTTATATGTTTAGACCCATGTTAATTAGATCAAATTCAATGCAAGTTCACTTTTACATGACTAATCGGGATTGTGTAGTTCTATATAAACTCCCATTTATTTGCTTATGGTTCATGTTGATTAGGTTCAAAATTGCAAGTTCATAATTAAATGTATATTGATGTTATGCCAAACTTATGTGACATATGTTGGATCCATATTATGCTTGTTTGAATGCTACATGTTTCTTCCTTTTCCCTTTTGATCTTGCGTTAGGCTAAATTTCGAAGCCTAGCATTCAATGTAATTTTATGCGAACGTTTAACGGGGGCAACGTTGGGAAAAACATGAGGTTACATGTTATTGGCATATTTTAAATGATTAGTGGCATTGAAATGGTATAATTTATATACCAAAAATTATGAACATGATTTAGAGGGAAATTGGGTATGACTTGAATTGTTGATAATTTACATATAAGCATAAAAGGTAAATATGTAAATTTAGTAAAAGACGAATATGCCTAACCCGAGGTTAGATTGTGTTACGGTATAAGACTGCCCGGAACCGCCCGACAAATCCAACAACGATAACAATATAGATCTAATGTGAGAGTTTAGCGCATTAAGCCCAAAAGAACCCGAAGTTAGACTGAGTTGCGGTGTAAAACTGGCCGGAACCGACCGGCACATCCAGTGACCGCAACAATACATGTATAATGTGAGTGGTTGGTGCTTTAATAAATGAATTAAAGCTAAAACAGGAATGGTAGGGTTAAGTTAATTAAGGTAACACTTAACCAATTCAACATGTCAACTAAACTGATGGGTGGGGTTAGGTTAATTTGGACACTTAACCAATTTAACATGTTAATTAGGAAACCCTAGTAACGGGGACCCATTTCAGTAGTAACCCACATATATGTATCATGGTACTCTGAACTAGGCAGGATAGGGCACGATTACTGGGCAGATTATAAGCAGTCAAAATAACGGCGGGGGATGCGTCAGTGTAGGTTCCGACGGAGTACGGGCGTGCACATACTCCGGAGTGGAAATAGCAAGAAATGGGCATCAGTAGTTATACACTGTGCATCTTGAATCGTGTCAAGTTACCACCATAGGATTTGATACACCCCATGGTGGGACCAGCACAGGTATCTACAATCAAGCGGGGGCCGAATGACACATGTGATAAATGCATGCGAGAAGGAGCCGATCGATAAAGGGGATCATTTTATCATGAACATGGGGTGCTAGTTGGAACAAGTATAAATAGTGCAGAGAAATAGAATTGGGTGTGATAGTATGTTCAATTACCTTGCCTTATCGAGTCTTATGTTATCTTATTATTCTGGTATTGTCCTATTTTCAGTTTATTCATATCATGACCCTTTTCCTTGTTCACATACTGAAAAATCACTGGACTTACTAGACTTATGTCTGACCCATTTTTCTTTCGCCTTCATTTCTTCCGTCCCCCCTCCCCCCCCCCCCCAGGTCGACAGGAGGGAACACTCTAGCTTAGTTCAGACTTTTCGCAAGCTTGAAGAGAGTAGATGTATTGCTTGGACTCTCTTTTCATGGGCTATGGCTTTGGATACACTATCAATGGGGATTTATGCTATTTTATTATTGTTCTGTGCTTCTTTATGTTTAATCAAGACGGTGATTTTGATGTAATGATTTGTAAGTTGTTTTGAGACAGTTTGCTTTAATGTTTTTGTTATGAACCACGTATGAAATAAATTTCGTTTTTCCACTGATTATATATCTGTCTTGTAAATTATCTATGTCTTTTACCTATAATGCTCCACCAAAGTTATAGCATAACCTTTGTGAGTGACCTTAACAGAGGTGGGGTGTTTCAAATTTGATCCAAACTCTTCAATTCGATGTCTCTCTCTTGGATTTGCATAGATCTAGACTCAAGTGTTGTACGTCTTCGATTCTCTAAGCATTAACGGTGGAAGGGTGTAGGCAATGGAGGACCTCTAGCTCTTCCAATTGAGAGAATGGAGAAAGTAAACTATTCTCCATGCCACTTACCCCCTATTTATAGCCTTCCACTAGCCCACTAATGGGCCTCCTCAAATCAGCCCATTATGGCTTACCAAACCTGGACAACTAACTGTTAAACCTTAAAACAATGATTCCTCCCAAACCGCTGAGCCAACACTTTAATGTGACCACTCAACGGAAAGGGAATCATCATTTCCTTTCCAATGGCACAGGTCTCAACACCTGATTTGATATGAGTCAAAAATTATGCCATGTACAAGACCGAAAGGGGCAAAACAGTCGCAAACAAAATTGGTAAAAATTATGGACATGTCTCACATCCCCATACGCAACATATTAAAATATGAGAATGATCCAACCCTCTGGATAAATTTTATTTTTTTACGATCCTCCGATACGTAAAATGCGGGCTGTTACAGTTATCCTTGTTAAAATCTCTCTGATAATGTGTGTGTATATATATATTTATATATAATTTTAGTTTTGAAAAGGCTGAATTGCATGTGCGAAAACATGTGCATCAGCCAGCTGATTTGGAAACTCAGCTGGCTGATTGCTGAGTATTCAAACAAATTAGTTTGAATATTAATCGACTGAATTTCCAATTCAACCGGCTGAATTACATGAATTGTGCACATGCACATTCCTTTTCAAATATTAGCCGTTTTTAGCCATCCGAATTATAAATTCGGCCGACTGAACTGAAGGGTTGTGAATTTTTAGAGAGTAATAACTCTTTAATTCAAGAGTTACACTGTATCTTTTGATTAAACCTTTTTACGAATAATTACAACTCTTTATTTACTATAAATATGCTTTAGAATCATTTGTTTCAATCAACCGATCTTTCCTAATTTCTATACTCTTTGGTTCTGAAATAATTTCATACAATATTCACTTGTGCTCTCATATTTTCATTACTCAGTGATTATAGATCATGTTTCTTCTTAATTCTTCACTTTCTTTCAAATACATATATATATATTTTTTGAAAATTGGTACGCTTTATTAACTTAAAAGAAAAGTACAAGCAATTTTAGCACTCTAACCTGAATTACATATAAAACATAAGTAGAATCTAAAAAGAGCACAAAAATCATAAAAAACTAAAATAAAAATAAGACCTATGATGAGGTCAGAGATTTCCACTGCTGTGGTGCTTCTCCAGCACTTCAAACACACTTACTCCACGCTCTTTTCACAATTACAACCCACTCGGCTGTAGCTAGACATGATCATGTAGAAATAGACTTGTAAATCACAATATGAAACTGCTTGAAAACTATTGCAGCAACTTTAGAAGATTGTAGATAACGTCCATGAACCAACAACTTACTTCTGATGTTACAGTACTTATAAAAAAGAAACCCTGGACATGATCATGTAGAAATAGATTTGTAACTCACAATATAAAACTGCTTGAAAACTATTGCATCAGCTTCAGAAGATTGTAGATACCATCCATAAACCAACAAATTACTTCCGATGTTACAGTACTTATCAAAATGAAACCTGGACATCTTCTTAATTAAATGTTGTTACTGTCGGCCAAAGATCATCACACTTCAAACATAAATTTGTGTATTATCTCATGAACAAATCCAAGCACTTATCTGAAACAGTTATGAGTATGTTACAATTCTTAAGCATTACCACAAATTTTCTTGGATTTATTATCTAGTAATGATATGTTGACCATATATAGAACATAATGACAGAGATTATGTTCCTTCCAATAGCAGGTTTGACCTAGTGTTCTTTGAAAAACCATTTGTGACCAATTCTACTCCTACGTTGCTTCTCAATATCATAAAAGGTTTACAATCCGAAAACTAATTCATGAAACCGGATTCCAAGCTCATAGAAACTGAACTTCAAAACCAATTTGTTGAAATTTTTTGGATAGTAAGTCGGAGTTTTAAAGAAGTCGCTGATTATCATCAAAATGATCCAATAGTACTGAAAATCCATAACCAAAAACTCAATGCATAGAATTCGATAACTAAACCGCAGTTGAATCAAATCTAAATCTCCTGTAAATCGAATCAGGCCCAAAACGCCGAATCACAAAACCTGACACGAAATTAGAAATCTCTCCAAAATTTTGAAACATGTTAGATTTTGTAGATCGAGTCGAAATTGACAGTTTTAAAGAAGATCGATTTGAGGACCGCGAAGATGTAGTTGACATGGTGGAATCTTTTTCACCTTATCTCTCTAAGTCCACTGATGGCTTGATCTTCAGTGAGGATACCTCGAGATGCGATATGAAGTGTAAACGCTGCTTTTTTTAGAGATCTTTGATTTTGAAAGAGCACGATTTAAAAACGATAGGATTTGCCCGAAATTTTCACCAGAAGAGTACTTTTGGAAACCAAATAACTAAATTTCGCTTGTGCGGTCGATAAAAAAATCTGTAGCAATTTGGATTTGATTTTGAGGATTTGAAATGAAATAGGTTTGGAATTCTGATTGGTGTTATTAAAAGGAATGGTTTGGGAGATAAATCTCCATGTTTGTTCAAAGGATCACTTTTCCTCTCTTCATGGGAGAGAGGATATATATATATATATACATATACATGCATACGTATATACATACATACAAAGGATAAGATTATAGGAAGGTGTACTTAATTGTGACTTATCTGTGTTATCAAGAACACATATACAGTCAAATACAATCTTTTGTATTTGTTGAAGTCATGTTATGCTACTCAGGCAAGAAGTCCTCTTTAGCTGCTGAGGCGAAATTTTGTTTTGCTGCTCAAGTGTTGTAATACCCATTCCTCTAAGTTAAGTGGAGATGTTAAGTAGTTAAATTCTAGAAGAAGTCTAGAACTGGATGAAAGACGATGCTTTGAACTAGTATAAAAATTTCTATTGTTCTTTACTTTCTTTAATATATTTATATTTATTATCTATGATATAATCTCTAAGTATTTATCTCATTAAATTTTTACTTGCATAAATCAAGAGTAATGTTAACCGGCCTTTTGGTCCGGTCACCAAAATTACTCAAGACATGCTCGACTCAACTAATCGCGTGAAGCCAGGGCCAAGGGCAAAACTCAGGAACTGCAGGAGCAAAGACCGAAGAAAGATCCAGCCAACAAGGACCTCGTACCTTCGCCTTCACAATCCGCGCCTATGGAGTCAACCGGCCTTGACAACACCGCTTGTCAAAAATCCGCTTCGCACCTATCAGGTGCGAAAGTTCGCACCTCACCCAGGTGCGAAAGTTCGCACCTCACCCAGGTGCGAATTTCCGAGGCCCGACAGCTGGTGGTACAAATTTCTGGAAGATGGTCCCCATTCCTACCTACTCCTACCTAACCCCTACCTAACCACTTCCTATAAATACCCCATGGCCTCACACTTCAAAGGGGGAGATATCTTGAGCTTGGAGACCTCCATAAAGCTTCATTAATGGCATCTCCTCTTTGAGGAAGAAGAAGGACAAAAATTTCTTTTTCCTTATCATTCAATATATGATAATTATGACATCATATATCATGAAACATGAATGTAATATGATGTCATGAGATAGTCTCAACCTTGTAATTTCTTCCAAGTGATTAATAATATTCCAACGACTCTTCAAAGTGGACGTAGGCCCTCACTGAGGCCGAACCACTATAAATCTCTTGTGTGATTTACTGCTTATGCTTTATTTATGTTCTTGTCTATGCGACCATATTTATAATTCCTAGTATTTGGGAATCTTTGGTGTTTGCAACATTTTTTGCCGTCAACATTTGGTGCTTTCACTGAGAAAACTCAGATATTGTGTCTTTCTCACAAGGTTGAGCTTAAGGTTCCTTGCTTAACCTGCTATCGAGTCCGCTTAAGATGGTAAAGAAGTCAAAGAATGCAAGGATCGGCTCTTCAGCCGCAGCCGAGGCCGGTACATCTCGACAACCTCAACCGGCGGACATCCCGGCCACTAATGAAATTGAACCTCCAATTGTGAACCCCGAAGCGCCCGCAACCCAAGCGCAAATTCGCACGATTAATGAAAAATATGAGAATACAGCTGTCAAGCTTAACCAAGCGCTAAGGAATAACATCGACCTTATGCGCCAACTTCATGAAAGTCAGCGCGTCGTCGCTCGGCTACAACTAGCTCGGAACAATGCTCGACCTCGACAACCAACATCGGAAACTTCCTCTTCCGAATCAAGGGGTCCATACCAAAGAAGGAGGTTTAGTCTCATCAACAACGTTGCCGTCCGAACTAATGCTCTCGACAACGGCAATGGCAATGGGTATGCCAACGGCAACGGCGACCGGACCATGGTTACCTATAGCGGGCGTGCCCAACCTCGGGACCGTTCTCGCTTAGTCATCAATGAAGGACTCGCTCCTACTAACCAACCTTCTCCTCGACAAGTCTCAACGACCGCCCGTCGAGACAATGAACCTACCATTCAGGCGACCCATGCTATTCTAGAACCGGACCCTGCCCGACATCTTCACGCGCACCAGGCTTTATGCTTCTTTATGTACTTTGAGTTTTTAATCAAGATAGAAGTTTTATTGTAATAACTTGGTAGTTGGGTTTTGAGACAATGGTTGTAATGTTTTGACTAGACCACGCTGCTTATGAAATAATTCCAGTTTTTTCGCTGTTTATATGTATGTCTTGTAAATTATCTGTATCTTTTACCTATAATGCTTCACCGAAGTTAATGCATTCCCACTTGAGTGACCTTAACGGAGGTGGGGTGTTTCACTTGGTATCAGAGCTGATGGTTACCTGATCAGATTAAGATTTTTGAAAACTATTTTTCAAAAAGAAGTTTTAAAGAAGCATTTTTCAAGAAAAGTGTTGTTTTATTTTAAAGGCATATTCCCCAAAGCCGTATGCATTATATTTCTATCCTTTGTTTTGAATCTTTCCTTTTCGTTTCAGCATGTCTGGGGATCTTAATCTTCCTAAGGGCATACATATACCTAGCTGGTTCAGAAGGTATCTGGAGGCTAGGGCTAATGCCGCAGGCCCAGCAGACGTTCCTCCTCCCCCAGCTGCAGCCGTTCCTCCTCCTCCGTGTGTGAATGCTTTCTCGAAGATATGTAGAGACTTTCGAGCTATGGGAGGAAAGAACTTTAATGGGACTGAATCATTCATGGAAGCAAGAAACTGGCTCAAGGAAACAGAAGACTTGTTTGTTATCTTCGAAGTGGATGATAGGCAGAGGATACAATTGGCTATATGGTTACTTAAGGACGAAGCCTCTTTCTGGTGGAAAGTTACAAATGCTGAGAGGTCGGTTGAGACTTTGGAGGATTTCAGAATGAGGTTTGAAATGAAGTTCCTCTCGCAAGCCGAACGAAGCCTACAGATGGAGAAGTTCTAAGCACTCAAACAGGGAAGCCTATCGGTTAAGGAATACGTCAACCAATTCAACCAGCTGGCTAGATTCGGACTGGAGTTGGTAAACACTTCGCATAAAATGGATCTCCGTTTCGTTAAAGGGTTGAATGAGCCACTGCACAGCCTAGCTATGTCCCATATACCTATGAGTGCGCCTTAAGAGAGACTAGTGGATATGGCACTGTTATAGGAGGAAGACAAGGATGGGAAGAAAGAGACAAAGGTGGAAGGACCTCTAGACAAGAAAGTGGAGTGATCGCAGAATAAGAAGACAGATTCCAAGAAGGTCAGGAAGGATAACAAACCCCGTGACAAGAGGAAGTGTAATTTTTGTGGCATACCTGGGCATCTGATTAAGGACTGCAGGAAGAAGAAGAGGAAGATGGGTGGTCGTTTTCAATGCAGTGAGACAGGACATATGGCTAAGGATTGCCCAAAAAGGCAAGGGCAAGGGCAAGGGCAGAGGACTGGATCTACTTCTGGAGGGAAGATTCAAGCTCTCATAGCACCTCCGCAAGAAAGAGGTAGAAATATTTTTGTTGAGAGTTTAGTTTATCTTTCTGATCATCCAGTTCGTACTCTTTTTGATTCTGGCGCATTGCACTCTTTTATATCTACTGCTTTAGTTGAATCTCTGCACCTAAATACTATTATAGTAGAGGATCCCATGGTTGTTTCACATCCAATTGGGGGTTCGGCCTATTTGCCAATGATTTGTTTGGATTTGGAAATTTCTATACTAAGCATCGGGTTTAGATGTAATGCTTATGTCTTGGGTTTCACGGGCTATGAGTTGATTCTAGGCATGGATTGGTTATCCAGTAATGGTGCCATCCTCGATTGTGAAAAGAGAGTGGTTAAACTTATGATTCACCTCGGTAATACTCTCGAAATTTCTTGTATTCCCATGACTTCTGTTATGCTTAACTACCTATAATCTCTTGATGCATCTATTGAAAACTTGCAATCTGTTAGAGTAGTCCGTGAATACTCGGATGTCTTTGAAGAGGTGAAGGGTTTACCTCCAAAGCGAGAGATAGACTTCCGCATATACCTTGTTGATAATGCAAAACCCGTTGCTTTACCAGTTAGACACATGGCTCCAAGGGAAAGGAAGGAGCTCAGCAAGCAAGTTAAAGAGTTGCTCGAAAAGGGGTTCACAAAGCGGAGTATTACTGAATAGGGTTCTCCAGTAGTGTTCGCAACCAAAGCGGATGGTTCACTTCGTCTATGCGTGGATTATAGGGAGCTAAACAAGATGACCAAGAAGAATAGCCACCCACTTCCAAGAATAGACGACTTGTTCGACCAACTTGTAGGTGCATCAGTTTTCTCCTAACTAGATCTGGCCACCGGATTCCATCAGCTAAGAGTGGCTGAAGACTGCATAGATAAGACCGCGTTCAGGACCCTGGATGGTTTCTTCGAATGGCTTGTCATGCCTTTCGGCTTGACAGACACACCCGCCTATTTTGTAGACTTGATGAGTAGGGTGTTCAGGGAGTTCCTTAATAAGTTTGTAGTGGTCTTCGTGGATGACATTTTGATTTTCTCAAAAAGTGAGAAAGAACATGCTTTGCATTTAAGGGAAGTTATGGATACTCTTCGTGCACATCAGCTAAAAGCAAAATTCTCCAAATGCCATTTTTGGAGAAATGAAGTAAGGTTTCTTGGACATGTGGTGTCCAAAGAGGGCATAACTGTGGATCCCGCAAAAGTAGTCGCGGTGCAAGATTGGAAGATTCCACGGAATGCAACCGAAGTACAAAGTTTTCTCGGGCTAGCGGGCTATTACAGAAAGTTCATTAAGGACTTTGCAAAGATCTCAGCCCCACTTACTAGATTGATGAAGAAGAACCTAACTTTTGCATGGGATTTGGATTGCGATGTTGCTTTCCAACGATTGAAAAGGGCTCTGACAACAACCCCAGTTCTGACATTGCCTGACGAGACTAAGATGTTTACAGTATACACAGACGCATGCGGTACAGGATTGGGCGCCGTCTTGATGCAAGAGGGCAGAGTAGTTTGTTATGGGAGAAGGCAGTTGAAGGTACCTTTTCTCACAAAAAGATCTTAACTTAAGACAATAAAGGTGGATGGAGTTTCTTGCCTCATACGATTTTGAGATTGCTTATACCCCTGGCAAGGGCAATGTGGTAGCAGACGCCTTGAGTAGGACAAAGATGACCTTAAGTCCTCTCTTTGTGGAAAGGAAAATCTTGGAATACAAAGCAACCTTTGACTTTAGACCCTCTTTTGAGTTTGTACCTGGCTTGTTAGCAACACTAGAGGTGCGGCCTACGCTTTTGGACTCAATAGGAACCGCGCAACGTGAAGACCCTCAGATTGTTGATATGATGGATAAGTTAATTAGAGGTGAGTCTTCTAATCACCTCAATAGATACTCCATAAATGCCAAGGGTTTGTTGAGACAGGATGAAAGACTATGTGTCCCATAAACAAGGGATTTAGTGAATACAGTTCTCGAAGAAGCACACAATTCTAAGTTGACCATACACCCAGGTGGAGACAAGATGTATAAAGACATAAAAAGGGTTTTCTTTTGGAATGGCATGAAGAAGGATGTAGCTGAATTTGTCTCTAAATGCTTGATATGCCAGCAAGTCAAGGCGGAGCAGAGGAAGCCTGGTGGACTGCTTCATCCTCTAGAGGTCCCACAGTAGAAATGGGATAGCATTTCGATGGACTTTATAGATAGGTTGCCTAGGTCAAGAAGGGCCAATACCAGTGTTTGGTTAATAGTTGACAGGCTCACTAAAAGCACTCACTTTATACCTGTTAAGAGTAGGAGGACTGCCTCATCATTAGCATCCATTTATCTTAAAGAGGAAGTTAGACTGCATGGGATACCCTATAGCATAGTAAGTGATCGAGATCCTATCTTTACGAGTGAGTTTTGGAAGAGTTTGCAAGAGGCACACAGCTATGCTTAAGCACTGCCTATTACCCTCAAACCGATGGTCAGACGGAAAGGGTGAACAGAGTGTTAGAAGATCTCTTGAGATTGTGCATTCTTGATTTTGGAGGAGCATGGGAGGATCATCTTCCTTTGGTGGAGTTTGCCTACAACAATAGCTACCAAGCCATAGGCATGGCACCCTTCGAGGCTTTATATGGAAGACCATGCCGATCACCAACTTGTTGGTGGGAATCTACAGACAAGCTCATACTTGGGCCTGACATGATTAGAGAAACTTCAGAGAAGGTGGACCTGATACGAAGACGAATGAAGACCACACGAGATAGACAGAAGTCCTATGAGGATAAAAGAAGGACTGATCTTGAGTTTGAGGTTGGAGACAGGGTTTTCCTTAAAGTATCTCCTTTGAGGAATGTCATTCGCTTAGAATCCATGGGGAAACTAGCCCCAAGGTTTGTAGGGCCATTTCCTATCATTGAGAGGATTGGGACGATGGCTTATAGAGTAGAGCTGCCGGAAAGACTGGCTGGAGTTCATAATGTTTTTCATGTTTCCAATCTATGAAAGTGTTTACATAAGTCTGCGGAAGTTGCGGTGCCAAGCATACTAGAGGAAGTAGAAGTGGAACGAGAAGCGACGGTGAGAAGAGTTCCAACTCTTATCTTGGGAACAGAAATTAAAAAGCTACGCAATCGTAAGGTCAAGCTAGTAAAAGTACAATGGAGTGACGCTGAAGAAGACGTGACTTGGGAGACTGAAGACAAGATACGTGCAGCCTACCCTTATCTTTTTGAGGGTACATCCTTGATCTCTTTTTCCATAAGTTTATGCATGTTTGTGTCTATATTTTAAGTATATCTCCTCTGTAACGACCCGAAAATTTGCGATCTTGATTATCCGATATACAACACATATCGAACATCAAGAGTCGAAAATACCAGATGGTTAATGAAAGAAATTAGAGGGTGAGAATAGATAAGATAGAAACTTAGAATAGAAGAAGAAGAAGAACATACAACATCAGAGTAACACGAATCTCACAGCGGAACGAACAACATATAATAGATAACATATCCTTGAAATAAAATCAGTATATGTTTACAGTAGCATTATCAGAGTACAACACTTACAACATAGCGGAAATAAACTATAGCTATATGATCCTGAAGCCTCTTGCTCCAGCTCTTCAAGTATCTATAAATCCCGACTACTTGAGTGCCCATACAAAATTGGGCACCCAAGAGTTTAAGGAAAACAAAACAAAATAAACTCCGGGTTAGTCATGGGACTGGTGTGAGTAAAACAGTTTAAAATAGTTTGAATAAGTAAACGTTATCTCATAAGACCACGCCGTATAACGGAACGGGTTTTTCCCTTATGAGAATCCAAAACATCTTTATATCAAAAACCTTTTGATATTATAATAATGTTTATGAACCATAATATAATAACCATCTAGCAGAAACGCTTTCATCTCACGTTCTACATATGTAGTACACAATCAAAACCGCAAGCACGTATTAGGTAATGGATTTCCAACTATGACAAGGTATGGAAACACCTCTCGCTAGTGTACCTCTAGAGAGGAATACACTGGGTTCAACAAGAACATCTTGCAACCCGGCCACACATGACCGACCACTCATTTCGCTTGAGTGTATCGAATGTATATCACCAACGGTTGGGATCAACAACCGTTTCCTGAATGGTACAGCATCAACAACAAATTTTTAGAAGTAAATGAAACTCTAGATCAGATGATTGCACACCTTAATAGGTGCGACCTACATAGCCATGCTGCCTGCCCGATTTTTGTCATTTCCCAGTTGATGAGACTTGAGGTTACGCTTTATCATCACATCAGATTCACTTCGAATGCCACATTGTCAGATTCATTGAAAATCACTAATTGGCATCTACAACAATACATTATGTGTTAGCTAAAGAAGTTTCCTTCTCCGCTTCCACTCTGGGTACGGTTGGAGAAATCAATGTACGTGACCTTTCTGGAAATACTCTGTCAGACATTCATCCATACGAGTCATCCAGGAACAGGATGAACCGAAGGCACTATTCAGTACATCCAACTTAAGCACTGTTATCTAAGACTTATACAATAGCCCTTGCACTTTACTTCGTCTTCAATTATCTTTGGCATATATGATTCGCAACGCTTATGCCAATACAGAGTGGTTCTTTGGATAATAATCCAACCGGTCTCTCTGTATTAACAACGCTAAAATGGTCAAAAACTTCAATAGTCGGTGAGTTAACTATCAAAGAAAAATACGTGTGCAAACAACGATATTATTTCCAGATGCAAATTCTATCAAATCAACCATCAATCATATATGTATCAATATATATATATATATATATATATATATATATATATATATATTCATATGTTCCTTATTTTCTATGTTTAGAAAATATACGTTAACGCTGGAAAACATTTCCATAACTTATTTACGTATCACTATTCTTCTACAACTATCAGTCTCTGATTGAAAACTAGTATAAGAATAATTCCCTAAGTACCAATCCCGAAGGTCAAAAACAAAATCAGATAGACACTTAGGAAACCATTCAACTTAACAAGTCTCCAGTCAAATTCTGATTTAGCTTAACTCCATTTCTAAACTCCTTATACATGAACACTTCCTTTTCTAATTCATATTTCAAATTTCAATATTGGATTACGTTTTTGATTCTATTTGGAAAACATTTCCAAAACTTCTTTACTTGGATTTAAACAAATGTTTAAATCAACATCGTGACGACAACTCAAACCACTACACTTATTTACTAAAATCAATTAACCACTTTCACTCTCGAACCTTAGCCATTTCAAAATTGAAAACGAAGTCAATCAAGTTGGGGTATAACTACCTCTCAGACCTTAACTGAACAACATTTCAAATCTCGAAATAGGGTAAGTTCATCTTTTAACCCCTTGATACTTCCTTACGAACCCTCGGATTCTATTTACGAACCCCCTTCTTTTACAAGTTTGCGTGATTATAACAATGGTGTTATAATCTCCTGCATCCGAAATATATTTTCTTTAATATGATTTTTGATTTCCTAACTCGAATAATATAATGACAACTAATTTATTTACTCCTATTCAGTTAACTCTAATTTATAACTCTTATTTGAATAACTCCAACCTAATAACTCTTACTGGATTAACTCTTATTCGAATAACTTATATTTGATTTGCTTACTTTCGAATACTTATATTCGATAATCTCTTTCTTCGAATAAATATTATTCAATTTAACTCCTGTCGAATAACTAGATTCGATCAACCCACTTCGAATATTTCTAATTCGATTACCTCACTTTGAATATCTCTGATTCGATTATCTCACTCGAATATTTCTGATTCGATTCACTTCTTCGAATAACTAAATTCGATTAACTCATTTCAACTCTATTCGAATAAACTAAATTCAATTAACTCCATTTGAATAACTCTAGTTCGATTTAACTCTATCGATTAACTCTAATTGATTAACTCTAACTGATTTAACTCTAATTGATTTAACTCTAACCGATTAACTCTAACTGGTTTAAATCTGCGGTTTAACCTAGCTGGTTAACACTAATGGTTTTACTCTAACTAGTTAACCCTAACTGATTAACTCTTTGTCCTTATTTGGTTTCAAACATCGATCTTGAAATCGATTTTTACTTCGTATTATAAGTCCTGATTCATATATCCCTTTTATCCACTTATAAATAATTACTTAATTTATAAATATCATTTATAAATTAATCTAATCCATTTATCTGTTTTCTCCATATATAAGTCCTGACTTATATATATATATATATCCAAGGATAAATATTTCCTTTATAATCTATTTATTTCTAAATGCCTTTACCAATATTTCCTTTTTAATCCTATTTGTAAATGGTTTACAAATATTTCCTTTTCAAATTCTATTTGCAAATGGTTTGCAAATATTTCCTTTTAGGGTTCTATTTCCATGTATTTCCTTTATTAACCTTATTTATTTATCCTAAGTATTTCCTTTCTTAATATCTTATTTATTTTCTAAATAAATATTCCTTATATCTTATCTTATTTATTTAACAAATAAATATCTCCTTTTCTTATTCTGTTTATTTAACAAATAAATAATCCTTTTAATAACTTATTCTGATTCCTAAGTCAGTATCTCTTTTATAGCTTATTTACTTAACAAATAAGTATCTCGTTTAACATCTCCTATTTATTTAACCAATAAATATCTCATTTATAAAATCTTATGATTTTATAAATATTCCCTTTTCTTTATAAATATTTCATTTATAAAGATTTCCCTTTTCTATATAATTTCACCTATAAAGATTTCTATTTATAAATATTTCATTTATAAATATTTCATTTATAAACATTTCATTTATAAAATCCTTTTGATTTTATAAATATTTTGTTTTCAAATACCATTTGAAAATTCCCCTTTTTTCACATCCCGTTATGTTATGGTGTTTAACATACCAAGTCATGATGTCAAATATCGTCCATACATATATAATCAACAACAGATTATAAACCACATCATATATCACAATATATGAAAATAATAAAATAGCTATTGAGGAATCCTGTCGGATTCCTCCAACCTGTTTCCCTGCATCCACAGATGTTACACAATAAAATCAACATCACTTTCAGTTCCATATGATATATTCTGTTAAACAGAATCAATGTCGAAATTCAACTAACTGACTAGCAGTTCAATCAAACAGTCAACACACAGTCAATCAGACAATTTTTAATAGTTCTAAAAATACAACATGAAAATATAAACTGTTCAGAGTTAGTGAGATTTACTCACTTTGGCAGTTCATCGTTAAAGAACGATAAACTGTTTGTTTGATTTGAATCAAACAATTTATTTCGCCATAAATTCAAACGAGTTCCAATCCACTCGCAGTCAGTTCTATTGTGGAGCTCTCGTCCATACGGTCCTAACGGATCTATCCGTTCGAAATTCCGATATAGTATGGTAAAGTTATAACATTAATAAGTTTTACATGATTAAATAAAACCAAACTTGAATTCTATTTTAAGAAATTGGGCCTTAACCTTTCTATTAAATCCCCGGCCCATCAACCCGTCTTCCCCAACTGGTACCCGCTCCATCGTTTGCTCCAGGAAAAATCACGCACCAGTCCTCCCATTACCACTTCCTTCACCGATCCAAACACCTTCACCCTTCCACCGAAATCCAAACCAAACTCACCAACGTACTTCTCTTCGAACCCACTTTCTCCACATACACCTTTCCTTCAACTCGCTTCCACCCTGGGAAGTGCAACATCGAGCAACTCAGCTCGGCTACAGGGGAAGTCATCAATGATTTTTATTTTTTTAAAATCCAAAAAAAATCAAAACCGATACTACTTCATGCCATAAATTCCATCGCAACCTCCAATTTGATTATTACTGCTTCAATTGCCCGGTATTTCCAACCCTAGCACCATCAGGCTCACGCTAGAAAAATCGAGAGCACCCAGCACTGATCGCACCCCTTCAAGTAGATACCAGAATGAAGAGAAACTCACCACGATTACATAAATGATTGTTTCCGATTTTATAGATTTTCTTTTAAATTGTTGAATGGGTCGGTTTGGTTTTGTGGAAGAACAGGTGACGGCGGATTTTCCTTTGACCACTGAGACAATGGATTTAGGTTTAGAGAAGGGTGCCGGTATTTATAAGGGGTTTAGATATTTTCACATTGATGATTTCATTGATTTATAACCACCCATTTACTCCGGTCATCTTTTAAAAATTCCTCTGATCACCCATGATACCCAAAAATCATGAAAATTTACATGCAGCAAGAGTTCGACATTACGGTCCCAGCGAAACTGGTTTCGTTGAATTCCGACTCCGTATGCTCAAACAGCGTATTTTTAATCATCAAAATACTAACTGTTTTTCACTCTAAAAATCCGTACGGCCACACAGTGACTCTAAAAATCACGAAACTGGAAATCTAACAACTATTTGACATTGCAGATCCAACAAAATTAGTTTCGTCGAATTCCGACTTCGTTTGCAAAAGTGGCTATTTTTAAAGCCCTAAATAACCCATTTAAATGTATAAATATATTTAAATATAATTAAAGTTAATATTTAAAAATAAATATTATCGTCTATATTCACAGTGGAACACCATAAAGCTCTAGAATATTCCTATATGAATTTCTAGCTCGATATTTCATCATCAGAGTTATATCGATATTCGATTTATATTAAAACCCTTTTTTAAAATATAAATAATTCCTTTATAAATTATAAAAGGAATTCCATAGCGACTTTTCTAAAATTTGATTTGACATAAATCAAAATCTACACGACGAAATCCTGATTTTTCTCTTCCACTAAAAAAATATACTTCACCAGCTCCTAACGTTTCTTGTTTCACAGAAATCCGATTTAAAACGGCTTCTGTATATTCGTTTGAAGTTCGAATCGCCAATTTACGAACTACAGCGCCATTTCGAGCTCGATTATAATTATATTATAATTTATATGCTCAACCATCGTTAATTAAATATATTCGTTATTATAATTCAACTCTAAACTGAATTATATATTTTGAATTTGCCCAATTCGCACCATATCGTCATTTCAGCCAATTCTGATTATTTCAGAATTAAATATATTATTATATTATTATTTAAATTAGATATTCATTCTTATTTAATTCAATGACCATTAAATACTCTAAATCTCTATCTTAAATAATTAAATAAATTAATTATTATACCGTTGAAAATGCAGGTCATTACTGTAACGACCCGGAAAATCTTAACCAATTTAAAAAAAATTTAAATTGGCCAGAATAGTGGATTTTAAATATTTAAAATAAATATTTTAAATAATAGTAACGAAAAGTGAGTTTGAATCGACGTTTGAAAATGAATATAATTAATTCTAATTATAAACAAGGCCTGAAATGGCGCGGTAGTTTCAAAATTTGAATTCAAATTTTGACTGACTGTACCGGGTGCAAAACAAAACGAATTTGAGTGAAACCAAAAATATTTAAAACTGTTAGTGAATACCTTTCTAACGAATCTGAAAAATCGAAGTTTCATAGCGGAAAGCAAAAGTTATGGCCAAATGAATTTTCAGAATGGTCGCTATGGAATTTATATAGGCCGTGAAATTGGCCATTTTGCAAACGTCCTCGGAATTCGACGAAACCAATTTTGTTGGATCCGGGATGTGAAGTTATTGCTAGATTTCAAATTTCATAATTTTTGAAGCTAGTATGTGAGCGTGGCAAAGGAAAATGTGTTTTTGTCAATTATAGTTAAATTGGATCGACCAGAAATGGGCCATTTTTCAAACGGTCTCAGAATTCGACGAAACTAGTTTGTTGGGACCGTATCGTCAAAACATAGCTAGATTTATTTTTCAGGAATTTTTAGAATCAGTTTGTTGCCCTGGCAAATTGAAATGTACGTTCAAATCGAATATTGAATGTTATATATTTTAAATTGAATGAAAACTGACTGAAACAGTCGAATAGGCCTACGAAACATATCCCATTGGGTTCGAAATGGGGGTAAAACACTAGGGACGACAGTCGTTGGGTCTGGATTGGGGTTTGTGAGAGAAAGAGGGTATTTTCGAAATTTAAAAATATATAAATAAAATAAAAAAATATGATTGGCCCTCACTTTTTCTCTCTCCCCGCTTCTTCCCAGATACCCTCGAAGTCGACGGCGAAACTCCTCCCCCGCTTCCCAGCCATTTTCCGATCAATCCACGCATCTATAGACCTCCTTCCAGTTGAACTTTTTAAAGTACTCTCTCCCCTCTTTAAATCCATACCAACCTCACCTCCCCTCGTATCGTCGTTCTCGAGATAGGAACCTCCAAAGTCTCGCCGTTCGCGCCTCGATTCCGCCGCCCAGAGACCACCGAGTTCGACCCCCTCCCTGGCGCACGTGCGCCTCTCCTAGCCCGTAAAGGTCGCGCTGGCTGATCGAAGCAACGATCAACGGATTTGAAGATAATTTGAAACCTAGTTTCGAATCAAAAACTGAGGTATCGGCTATGTTTATTTTCAACAGTTTTAACACCTTTAAACCATTGCAAACTTTGAAAAATCATATCTTTTTTGTGTATTGACGAAATTCGATGAAACAGGAAACATCGTGACCATGTGGACGTCTTCTACATTCTAGAAGAGACCGCATATTTTTCTGAGCCTTCTGCTATTTTTGGTGGAGTGGAACCCAATGTGAGATTTCTGAATTATAAACGATATGGAAAACGACGATGTTTAAATTATATAGTCGATGTATGAGTTATATAAGCGTTGTACACCTCTGGTATAAGTGTTGTATAAGTTGTACATTCGATGTATAAGTTGTATATGTGTTGTAAAAATTATATATGTGTTGAAATAGAAGTGAAATGCTATATATATATATATATACACACGCCCCTCGTCCACAAACCATGGACGATAATTATGGGTTGTGATTGGTGTGAAAATTGATTGATAGCGAATGGTTGATTGAAATTGTTTGTGGTTGGAATTGATTGATTGTGGTTGAAAAATACCCGTTTGTGGTTGAGAAATATTTGGTTGAAACCACATAGGATTAGTTTGTGGAAATGAAAAAAAATATATACATGCCGCCTGCGGGTGAACTAGATGCATGATTCCCCATTGTCAAAAGCTGCGAGGCTTTAAGGTAGAGCGAGGAGCCGTACCAGGGACGGTCCCGGTTTTAACTACCCTGCCGTTATGCTGCCGAAATTTTGAATGATATTCATGTATTAGAATTATTTTCCTGTGTTGAAACTATATTCGTCTGTTGAATAGAAAACCTTCATGTGTTGAATCGAAGTTCATTCGTTGAATAGAAATTCATGTGTTGAATGGTATTCGTGTTTTAAATATAAAAATCACCTTTTTATCTATATATACGAATTATAGAAAACCTTCATGTGTTGAATTGAAATTCATTCGTTGAATAGAAATTCATGTGTTGAATGGTATTCGTGTTTTAAATATAAAAATCACCTTTTTATCTATATATACAAACTATAGAAAAACTTCATGTGTTGAATTGAAATTCATTCGTTGAATAGAAATTAATTTGTTGAATGGTATTCGTGTTTTAAATATAAAAATCACCTTTTTATCTATATATACAAACTATAGAAAACCTTCATGTGTTGAATTGAAATTCATTCGTTGAATAGAAATTCATGTGTTGAATGGTATTCGTGTTTTAAATATAAAAATCACCTTTTTATTTATATATACAAACTATAGAAAATCTTCATGTGTTAAATTGAAATTCATTCGTTGAATTGAAATTCACGTGTTGAATGGTATTCACATTTTGAAATAAATTGTTTTATGATAAAAATCATATTTTTATCATCTATATGAACTATATAAAATAGTCGTGTGTTGAAAGAAATTGTTTTATAATAAAAATCGTATTTTTATCATCTATACGAACTATATAAAATAGTCGTGTTTTGAAATAAATCGTTTTACAATAAAAATCACATTTTCATTATATACATGAATTGTTAAAAATAGTGAAGTATTGAAATAGAAGACAGTTAGATAAAAATATCATTTTTATCAAAGGTATGAAAATCATATAGTTTTGAAATCGAAGAATCGATATATATATATATATATATATATAGAATTGAAATATATCGAATAACGAAGCTGCAGTTCATATTTTGAAACCGCGATTTCAAACGATTAGTGTGGGAGATCCAACCATCGGATTTTCCCGAAACCGCAACTGTTGGGTCCGCTTTGGAAATATCTTTCCAACGACACCAACTTTGTAAAAATCCAATGGTTGGATTGTCTGGAATGTTTAATTCAAATCTGAAGTAAAACAGCGCCAGAATCGATTATATTTATACATATATATATAAATATAATTATATTTAATCGAATAACGATGCTGCAGTTCGTATTTTGAAATCAAAACTTCAAACGATTGTACCGAGAGATCCGACCGTCGGATTTTCCCGAAACTGGAACCATTGGATTCGTTTTGGAAAGATCTTTCTAATGATGTAAATTTTGTGAAGATCCAACGGTTAAATTTTTAGATAGGTGTAAATCAAATATGAAGAAAAACAGCGCCATGGCCGCGTTATGGCCCGAAGCGTCGTTTTGAATAAATTGGCTATTTTAAAATAAATAAAAATAGCATAAATCATTATAAAATATTATAAACGATATGAATGTGAAATTTAGAAACTAACTAAAGGTTGGCTAAGTCAAATGGTTTCTTGGGTATTGATCTGATGTTGGTTTTGGCCTTCGGGGTTAATATTTGGGAAATCGTTCTCTTACTGATTGACGGTTAGTGACTACTGAATTGAAATGATGCGTATGTAGTGTTTGTGTAGCACTTTTTCATTATATACGCGAGTTGTTCAGAAAGACCGGGTTTATCCCATTCAGAATAACTGAATTGGCGATAAGAAATCGAGGATGAAGACGGTGGTCGAAGACCGGAGATCTTCACCTCGTTTGGGTGGTATCCGAGGTCCTGATTGGGAGGCATCTCGATATATGGATAATGAGTGGTGATTGTCCAGACGTACGTGGTGATCAATGGGTTTGCAAGGTATATAGTGCCTCCGGTTTCGTTCAGACCCAGAACGGACTAGCAAATGGACAGTGTGTCTGACATTTGAATTTATTCTGTGTGATTGATAGCCATCAGTCCCACGGTGTGAATTGCCTGTGTGGCATGCTAAGATGCAGTGATCAAGGCTTCTGTTGAAAAGCAATGGCTTGTGGTGATGATCAAAGCACCACCTGTGTGGCATGGCTTTGTGTATAACGTGAATTTGCGGCCTCACACCCCGGTATGAACCAGAAACGGGAGCAGGACCTCAGGGAGGGCATGCGTTTCTTTCTAGTTAGAAGTGGCGTCAGTGGTTTTACACACCCTGACGAGTTTGACTTATGTGGTTGTTACTGTTGCGAGGCGCCTCGGTTATATCGGACGATCTGGTTCCGATGGAGTCATTCGTTGGCTCATTTACGCCCCAAATTGCGGGGAAACGCAGTGTTCAGGAATTTTAATCCACATCGGTGGACCGGCCCTGACGATCCAAGGTCGATGCGCTCTGACCCTGAGGTTCGGGCTAGAGAGTCTCGAAGTCGGTAAGGACTATCTTTTGCCTTGGTTCATGACGGAAATCCAATTTCCAAATACGTGACTGTGCGGTTTTGATTATATACCTATATTTGGCGACATTGTGGCATGGGACGCTCATGTCGTCTATGATTGATAGTTATGATTTGAAATTGTTTTTGAAACATATAAACACTAGTAATAATATCAAATGCTTTTGTTTTATTCGTATCAAGCATATTTTGGCCATTATAAGGTAAAACTCTATCCTCCGGTTTGCGTTGCATTGTGTGATGGGAACTGAGTCTTATAATGGCTTCATTTTTATAAAAAGCATTGCAATGTTTAAAAGAATGATTTGTTTTAACGCACTGGCAATCCAATGGAGTAAACCCATTCCACGAAAGTGACATGGTCCTGTGATTAGCCGTAATTTAAATGTGTTGAGTAGATTTCTCATACCAGTCCCGTGACTGACTCGTAGTTTGTTTCACTTTCAAACTCGGGTGCCCCATTTTCTACACGGGCAGCCTTGTATTCAGGTTTTAGCTGGCTTTTCTGGATAGCTGGAGCTGAAGATGGATTCTATCATTTATCTCTTTTTATGCTGTTCAGCTCCTATTGTACATATTTTGTTTGTTTCCGCTGTAGACATTTATGTATAGCTGAACTGTATTTGTACTAAGTAAGATCCTGTATACTGTGTAACTTTGATGATTACGTTTATCCAGTGTACTATTTGTTCGTTATCTGGTGTATTTATTTAATTCTGCTCTGCTATCATCTGTTTCTGTTTTATATTCTAAAGATTACCCTTGCCACCGTCAGTACGGGGTTTGGGGTCGTCACAACGTGGTATTAGAGCTTTGGTTAAGCTTAGTGCTGGAATATAACATATTAACGAACTCGTCAGAAATAGAACCAGTAGTGTTCTAAGACGGGTAACTCATTACAGATAGGATCAGTAATATCCTAGTATGAGTAAAGCAGAATGAAATACAGCCCACTAAACACATTTATATTTGAAGTATATGTTTCTATGTTTTAAATTATCTTTTCTGTGACCTGACACTTGATCTGCTATTTGCAGAAGTATTAGAAAATGAGTGTCAGAAGCAGAAGAAATGCAGAACCCGATCTAGAGGCTCTATTAAAGAGATATCGAAATCTGAACGGAGCACAGTTCTCGGGCAATGAATCTATAATTCAAACTCAAGCTTGGATGAGTTCCGTTGAAAGAATTTTTGAGCGTATCCAGCTGAGAGATGACCAGGAAAGATTAGTAGCCTATTGGGCGCTCAAAGAAGAAGCTTTAATCTGGTGGGAAACAATCATCAAAGATAATCCAGAAGGTGATATCACCTGGGACAGATTCAAAGAGATTTTCCTAGAAAGATTTACTCCTCCTGAAGCGACGGAGCGATTATGTGATGAATTTTCTTATTTGATACAAGGTGATATGACCATCCCAAAATATCATAAGAAATTCAACGAATTTTCTCACTTTGCTCCTCATCTAATTCAAGATCCAAAGAGGAAGAATCTGAGATTTATTCATGGCCTGCAAAGAAAATATCAGAATATTGTGATGAGGAATGTGAAGCTCCCTTTTCAGAAATGATTTATATGGCTTATCAATATGAAGATCTCCATAAGAAAGGTATGTTGCGCGACGAAGAGGAAGTCAGCTCGAGTAACAAAGAAGAGTCAGAAACTGATATTCCTGAAGCCAGTACGAGGTCTGAGATCAGTAAAAAGCCTAAAGTCAACCGGAAAAGGGCCAGATCTGAGAAAGAACCCGTAACGACCGTCATATGCAATAACTGCCATCAAAAGGGGCAATTGTCGATAAATTGCGGGCCCTTAAAGAAACGAAGCAAGGGTGGATTCAAACCTGGTGGGAAGTCTCGAGAAGTTAGGAAATGCTGGAAGTGCCATCATGCTGGTCATATTGAGAAGAATTGCCAGCTATTAAAGAAAGAATCTGAAGTAGTACATATAAATGAAGTAACAGAAACTTCTGAGCCCTCAGCTAGTCAAGAAAGGGCTGATGTTTTAGAAGGCACGCTTACTATCAAAGACATTCGTATTAAAGTACTGTTTGACACCGGCGCGTCGCGAAGCTTTGTTGCAAAGAATGCAGCTAAGAAGCTGGATTTGAATTTCAAGAAGCTCAAGGAACCAATGACTGTCCAGAATCCGGCTGGGGTTTCCATTGATCTCAGTTGGGTTTGTGGAGTGCCAGTTTCTTTTTCTCGTTATTGGTTTCCTACCATCGTGGTCGTCATGAATTTTACAGAGTTTGATATTATCTTAGGGTTAGACTGGTTGACGAAGTATGAATCTGAGGTTAAATGCGCCGAAGAGTCGTTAAGGCGAAGATTAAATCAGGTGATTATATAACCATTCCCTGTGAAGGTCAGAATGCTAATAGAAAGGACTTCTGGGCAGCTTTGGATGTTTCTCCTGTTCAAATAGAAAATATCCCTGAAGTCATAGAGAATATTCCTGACCTCATCAAAGACATTCCTGTTGTCAAGAACTATGCGGATGTGTTCGAAGAAGTTGTTCGCTTACCTCCGCAAAGAGAAATAGATTTTAAAATTGCTTTAATTCCGAATGCAAGGCCGGTAGTTCATGCTATTCGAAGAATGTCCTTGAAAGAGAAAGTGGAATTAGACAATCAAACAAGACTGCTTGTATGGAAGGGTCTGATCAGGCCTAGTTTCTCTGATTGGGGAGCAGCAGTGGTGTTTGTCCCAAAATCTGACGGTACTCTACGGCTATGTGTGGATTATCGTGATTTGAACAAGCAGACAATAAAGAACAAATATCCATTGCCGCGAAAAGATGATTTATTGGATCGTCTGAATGGAGCACAAGTATTTTCAAGGATGGACCTAGCTACAGGCTTCCATCAGCTTCGAATTGCCGAAGAGTGTGTTCCAATGACAGCATTCAGAGCTCCAGACTTATTTTACGAGTGGTTAGTAATGCCGTTCGTCTTATGTAACGCTCCAGCTTACTTCGTCGATTTGATGAATAGAGTGTTCAGAGGAGTTTTGAATAAATTTGTTCTGGTTTTTATTGACGATATTCTAATCTTCTCTAAATCAAAGGCCGAACATGAAAAGCATTTGGAACAGGTTCTGGAAATCCTCAGAAGGAATGTATGAAAAGCCAAACTATCCAAATGTATATTCTGGCAAGATGAAGTGAAATTTCTTGGCCACGTTGTATCGAAAGAAGGAATTGCTGTGGATCCAAGTAAAATCACGGCTATTCAAAGCTGGAAGCAGCCCAGTACTCCTACAGAAGTCCGCAGTTTTCTCGGATTGGCTAGTTATTACCGAAAATTCATTAAAAACTTTTCGAAGATATCTGGTCACTTAACGAAGCTTACAAAGAAGCACTCTAAATTCAAATGGACTCCAGAATGTGACGAGGCTTTTGAAGAGCTAAAGTTAAGATTAACGACTGCTCCAGTGTTAACCATTATTGACGGCAATCAGGATTTAAAAGTCTGGACAAATGCTTCTAGAGAAGTCCTTGGCAGTGTGTTAATGCAAAGAGGTTAAGTGATTGCTTATGCTAGCCGTCAATTGAAGCCACACGAGAAAAACTACGTCACTCATGATCTTGAGTTGTTGGCTATAGTATTCTCTTTGAAAATCTGGAGGCACTATCTTCTGGGTGAGAAATTTGAACAGTATACAGATCATCAGTCGCTAAAGTATCTGTTCACCCAGAAAGACTTGAATCTGAGGCAGCAACGTTGGCTAGAGTTCCTTGTAGCATATGATTTTGAAATTCTATACACTCCAGGGAAAGCCAATGTCGTGGTCGATGCATTAAGTAGAAAGAATGTTATGATCGCCAGTTTAATCATTGCGACTTCTTTGATTGACAAGATATCGGCTCTCCAAAAAGACGACCAATTTATTAAAGGAATGAGTCAGCGAATTCGTGAAGGCAATGCTTCGGATTTCCAGCTCGACAGCGAAGGGATTTTGAGGATACAAGGACGAATTTGTGTTCCAGAAATTCCGGAACTCAGAAGAGATGTGCTTGATGAATGCCACAAATCTAAGCTCAGTATCCATCTGGGTGTGAGTAAAATGTATAACGATATCAAGTGAGCATTCTGGTGGAAGTCGTTAAAAAGAGACATCTCGATATATGTTAGTTGATGCCCTACTTGATAGCTAGTCAAAAGCGACCAACAGAAACTGGCTGGATTGTTACAACCGCTAGACGTTCCTGCTTGGAAGTGGGAACATATTTCCATGGACTTCATAGATGGTTTGCCCAGAACCAGAAAAGGGAATAACAGTATTTGGGTGATCGTAGATCGCTTCATGAAGACCGCCCATTTCATACCTGTCAGATCAAACAGAACTGCTCAGAGTCTGGCGCAGATATACTTCAAGGAAATAGTTAGACTACATGGAGTGCCGCTCAGTATAGTCAGTGATAGAGATCCAATATTTACTCGCAAATTCTGGGAGGCATTTCAAGTCGAACTGGGAACGAAGTTGAACTTAAGCATCGCTTACCATCCTCAGACAGATGGTCAGACCGAGAGGGTGAATCGTATACTAGAAGATCTACTACGGGCTTGTGTTCTAGATTTCGGTGGATCATGGGAAGACCATTTGCATTTGGTAGAATTCTCCTATAACAACAACTACCAAGCGAGCCTGACAATGTCACCATTCGAAGCATTGTATGGTAGACCGTGTCGATCCCCTGCTTGTTGGGTCGAACCCGGAAATAGACTTGTGTTGGGGCCAGATATGATTCGAGAAGCTACCGACAAAGTCGACTTTATTAAGAAGCGATTACTCGCCGTTCAAAGCCGACAAAAGAGTTATGCCGATAGGAGAAGAAGAGATATATCATTTGCGGTTGGTGACTATGTATATTTGAAAGTATCGCCGATGAGAGGAGTTATCCGGTTCGGTAAAACTGGGAAGTTGGCGCCCAAATTCCTTGGTCCGTTTCCTATTTTGGAACGGATCGAAACTCTCGCTTATAGGGTTAAATTGCCTGATTGGTTGCCTGGAGTGCATGATGTATTTCACATATCTCAACTTCGAAAGCACGTTCATGATCCCGACTTGATCGTGGAAGAAGCAGCTCAACAAGATATTGAAATTACTCCAGAATTAGCTGTGAGGAGAGAGCCGCTAAAGATCATCGGCAAAGAAACCAAAGAGCTAAGGAACAAGAAAGTTCACTTAGTCAAAGTGCAATGGAGTGGAGATCCGTGAGATTGTACTTGGGAAACTGAGGAGAGCATTCAGAAAGCCTATCCTAGATGTCGAGTGGATATATCTGATTGACTCCGGTGCAAGGTACATTTACCATACTTTGCATTACCAATTAGTTCTCTACTTTGTTATTGTTATTTTCTTTCCATGGATGTGCATTTTAATTCTATAGTCTGAATGATTTTAAAAAGAGTATAGAAATTGATTAGTATATTTTTGAAAAGTTAAAAACAATTTGATTGTTGTTTGTGTTGTGTGATAGTAGAACTGGATTAATTAAATTATAAAAACGATAGTTAATTTAATTAATAAGAGAATAATGGTAGAATTTATTCATTTAAATCACACATTGAACTGATTTAAAAATAGATAGAAATATATACTTGTGCATTATATATGTTTGAATAGGTAATTGGATAGCTGTTGAGTAAAGATTTTATTTGCGTGCCCGACAAATAGGTAAACCTTAATGAGTTGGATGCGAAATATTATTATATCAACTCCTGTAAATGCCATTGGATGCGGAGTGCTGGTTATTCTGTGTGTAATAATAAACGTCGCCATAGGATAGTAACAATTAATTTTGAACTACATTACATGGCATACTTCTGAAGATAGGCATACTTCATCATATACGACATAAGCATTTGGAGCTTGTGTGACGAGGTGGAAGATTTACCATACGAGCGAGAGGCTTGTATGGCAATGACTATATTTTACAGGTTGAAATGATGACTTATATGGACTATTTAAATTATAACGATAAAATTGCCAGATTAATAAAAACCCCACACGGGTCTGGAGTTGACAATAATCACGTCTCTCTAGTCATTATACGGCACATGGACTATTTATTTCCCACGCGGGACAAGGTGACGAGGATTTATCCTCTAGAGCAATTAAAATACACACTCCCTCAGGCTTTGACAGGGTGACGAGAATTTATTCTCTGGAGTTATTATCTATACACGCTCCCCTGTAAACACCAGATTATATCACTATAAATATGTGTATGCTTATTAGGATTTATTGGGTACCTAATATGGCCCAATAATTTTCCAAACCTCTCCCCGTACAAAGGAGGTTATGGCGAAATTTTTCGAAAATTCCGGGTGTTAGCCAAATTTTTGAAGAATTTGAAAATTCTCAGAAACTGAAAAGTTGGAAAATGGAAGCCAGATTAAACGTAGAGCTGGTTAATCAAATTGCTTTCGACTTTTTTCCTTTTTGGGGACGAAAAGTTTTAAGTGGGGGAGATTGTAACAACCTGGAAAATCTGAACCAATTTAAAAAAATTTAAATTGGCTAGAATAGTGGATTTTAAATATTTTAAATAATAGCAATGAAAAGTGAGTTTGAATCGACGTTTGAAAACGAATATAATTAATTCTAATTATAAATAAGGCCTGAAATGGAGCAGTAGTTTCAAACTTTGACTGACTGTACCGGGGGAAAAACAAAACGGATTTGAGTAAAACCAAAAATATTTAAATCTGTTAGTGAATACCTTTCTAACGAATCTGAAAAATCGAAGTTTCATAGCGGAAAGCAAAAGTTAAGGCCAAATGAATTTTCAGAAAGGTCGCTATGGAATTTATATAGGCCGCGAAATTGGCCATTTTGCAAACGACCTCGGAATTCGCCGAAACCACTTTTGTTGGATCCGGGATGTGAAGTTATTACTAGGTTTCAAATTTCATAATTTTTGAAGCTAGTATGTGAGCGTGGCAAAGGAAAATGTGTTTTGGTCAATTACAGTTAAATTGGATCGACCAGAAATGGGCCATTTTTCAAACGGTCTCAGAATTCGACGAAACTAGTTTTGTTGGGACCGTATCGTCAGAACATAGCTAGATTTATTTTTCAGGAATTTTTAGAATCAGTTTGTGGCCCTGGCAAATTGAAATGTACGTTCAAATCGAATATTGAATGTTATATATTTTAAATTGAATGAAAACTGACTGAAACAGTCGAATGGGCCTACGAAACATATCCCATTGTGTTCGGAATGGGGGTAAAACACAAGGGACGACAGTCGTTGGGTCTGGATTGGGGTTCGTGAGAGAAAGAGGGTATTTTCGAAATTTAAAAATATATAAATAAAATAAAATAAAATGATTTGCCCTCACTTTTTCTCTCTCCCCGCTTCTTCCCAGATACCCTCGAAGTCGACAGTGAAACTCCTCCCCCGCTTCCCAGCCATTTTCCGATCAATCCACGCATCTATAGACATCCCTCTAGTTGAACTTTTTAAAGTACTCTCTCCCCTCTTTAAATCCATACCAACCTCACCTCCCCTCATGTCGTCGTTCTCGAGATAGGAGCCTACAAAGTCTCGCCGTTCGCGCCTCGATTCCGCCGCCCAGAGACCACCGAGTTCGACCCCCTCCCTGGTGCACATGCGCCTCTCCTAGCCCGTCAAGGTGGCGCTGGCTGATCGAAGCAACGATCAATGCATTTGAAGATAATTTGAAACCTAGTTTCGAGTCAAAATCTGACGTATCGGCTATGATTATTTTCAATAGTTTTAACACCTTTAAACCATTGCAAACTTTGAAAAATCATATCTCTTTCGTGTATTGACGAAATTCGATGAAACAGGAAACATAGTGACCATGTGGACGTCTTCTACATTCTAGAAGAGACCGCATATTTTTCTGAGCCTTCTGCTATTTTTGGTGGAGTGGAACCCAATGTGAGATTTCTAAATTATAAACGATATGGAAAACGATGATGTATAAATTATATATTCGATGTATGAGTTATATAAGCGTTGTACACCTCTTGTATAAGCGTTTTATAAGTTGTACGTTCGATGTATAAGTTGTATATGCGTTGTAAAAATTATATATGTGTTGAAATTGAAGTGAAATGCTATATATAAATATATATACGCCCCTCATCCACAAACCATGGACGATATTTATTGGTTGTGATTGGTGTGAAAATTGATTGATAGCGAATGGTTGATTGAAATTGTTTGTGGTTGGAATTGATTGATTGTGGTTGAAAAATACCCGTTTGTGGTTGAGAAATATTTGGTTGAAACCACATAGGATTAGTTTGTGGAAATGAAAAATATATATACATGCCGCCTGCGTGCGAACTAGATGCATGATTCCCGATAGTCAAAAGCTGCGAGGCTTTAAGGTAGAGTGAGGAGCCGTACTAGGGACGGTCCCGGTTTTAACTACCCTGCCGTTATGCTGCCGAAATTTTGAATGATATTCATGTGTTAGAATTATTTTCCTATGTTGAAACTATATTCGTCTGTCGAATAGAAAACCTCCATGTGTTGAATCGAAATTCATTCGTTGAATAGAAATTCATGTGTTGAATGGTATTCATGTTTTAAATATAAAAATCACCTTTTTATCTATATATACAAACTATAGAAAACCTTCATGTGTTGAATTAAAATTCATTCGTTGAATAGAAATTCATGTGTTGAATGGTATTCGTGTTTTAAATATAAAAATCACCTTTTCATCTATATATACAAACTATAGAAAACCTTCATGTGTTGAATAGAAATTCATTCGTTGAATAGAAATTCATTCGTTGAATGGTATTCGTGTTTTAAATATAAAAATCACCTTTTTATCTATATATACAAACTATAGAAAACCTTCATGTGTTGAATTGAAATTCACTCGTTGAATAGAAATTCATGTGTTGAATGGTATTCATGTTTTAAATATAAAAATCACCTTTTTATCTATATATACAAACTATAGAAAACCTTCATATGTTGAATTGAAATTCATTCGTTGAATTGAAATTCATGTGTTGAATGGTATCACATTTTGAAATAAATTGTTTTATAATAAAAATCATATTTTTATCATCTATATGAACTATATAAAATAGTCGTGTGTTGAAAGAAATTTTTTTATAATAAAAATCATATTTTTATCATCTATATGAACTATATAAAATAGTCGTGTTTTGAAATAAATCGTTTTATAATAAAAATCACATTTTCATTATATACATGAATTGTTAAAAATAGTGAAGTATTGAAATAGAAGACAGTTAGATAAAAATATCATTTTTATCAAAGGTATGAAAATCATATAGTTTTGAAATCGAAGAATCGATATATATATATATATATATATATATAAATAGAATTGAAATATATCGAATAACGAAGCTGTAGTACGTATTTTGAAACAGTGATTTCAAACGATTAGTGCGGGAGATCCGACCATCGGATTTTCCCGAAACCGCAACCGTTGGGTCCGCTTTGGAAATATCTTTCCAACGGCACCAACTTTGTAAAAATCCAACGGTTGGATTGTCTGGAATGTTTAATTCAAATCTGAAGTAAAACAGCACCAGAATCGATTATATTTATATATATATATAATTATATTTAATCGAATAACGACGCTGTAGTTCGTCTTTTGAAATCGAAACTTCAAATGATTGTACCGAGAGATCCGACCGTCGGATTTTTCCGAAACTGGAACCGATGGATTCGTTTTGAAAAGATCTTTCTAATGATGTAAATTTTGTGAAGATCCAACGGTTAAATTTTCAGATAGGTGTAACTCAAATCTAAAGAAAAACAGCACCACGGCCGCGTTATGGCCCGAAGCGTCGTTTTGAATAAATTGGCTATTTTAAAATAAATAAAAATAGCGATAAATCGTTATAAAATATTATGAATGATATGGATTTGAAATTTAGAAACTAATTGAAGGTTGGCTAAGTCGAATGGTTTCTTGGGTATTGATCTGATGTTGGTTTCGGCCTTCGGGGTTAATATTTGGGAAATCGTTCTCTTACTGATTGACGGTTAGTGACTAATGAATTGAAATGATGCGTATGTAGTGTTTGTGTAGCACTTGTTGATTATATACGCGAGTTTTTCAGAAAGACTGGGTTTATCCCATTCAGAATAACTGAATCGACGATAAGAAATCGAGGATGAAGACGGTGGTCGAAGACCGGAGATCTTCACCTCGTTTGGATGGTATCCGAGGTCCTGATTGGGAGGCATCTCGAAATATGGATAATGAGTGGTGATCGTCCAGACGTACGTGGTGATCGATGGGTTTGCGAGGTATATAGTGCCTCCGGTTTCGTTCAGACCAGAACGGACTTGCAAATGGACAGTGTGTCTGACATTGGAATTTATTCTGTGTGATTGATAGCCATCAGTTGCACGGTGTGAATTGCATGTGTGGCATGCTAAGATGCAGTGATCAAGGCTTCTGTTGAAAAGCAAAAGCTTGTGGTGATGATCAAAGTACCGCCTGTGTGGCGTGGCTTTGTGTATAACGTGAATTCGCGGGCCTCACACCCCGGTATGAACCAGAAACGGGAGCAGGACCTCAGGGAGGGCATGCGTTTCTTTCTAGTTAGAAGTGGCATCAGTGGTTTTACACGCCCTGACGAGTTTGACTTATGTGGTTGTTACTGTTGCAAGACGCCTCGATTACATCGAACGATCCGGGTCCGATGGAGTCATTCGTTGGCTCATTTACGCCCCAAAGGGCGGGGAAACGCAGTGTTCAGGAATTTTAATCCACATCGGTGGACCGGCCCTGACGATCCAAGGGTCGATGCGCTCTGACCCTGAGGCTCGGGCTAGAGAGTCTCAAAGTCGGTAAGGACTATCTTTTGCCTTGGTTCATGATGGAAATCCAATTTCCAAATATGTGACTGTGCGGTTTTGATTGTATACCTATATTTGGCGACATAGTGGCAAGGGATGCTCATGTCGTCTATGATTGATAGTTATGATTTGAAATTGTTTTTGAAACATATAAACACTAGTAATAATATCAAATGCTTTTGTTTTATTCGTATCAAGCATATTTTGGCCATTATAAGGTAAAACTCTATCATTCGGTTTGCGTTGCATTGTGTGATGGGAACTGAGTCTTATAATGGATTCATTTTTATAAAAAGTATTGCGATGTTTAAAAAAATGATTTGTTTTAAAGCACTGGCAATCCAATGGAGTAAACCCGTTCGACGAAAGTGGCGTGGTCCTGTGATTAGCCATATTTTAAATGTGTTGAGTAGATTTCTCATACCAGTCCCATGACTGACTTGTAGTTTGTTTCACTTTCAAACTCGGGTGCCCCTTTTTCTACACGGGTAACCTTGTATTCAAGTTTTAGCTGGCTTTTCTGGATAGCTGGAGCTGAAGATGGATTCTATCATTTATCTCTTTTTATGCTGTTCAGCTCCTATTGTACATATTTTGTTTGTTTCCGCTGTAGACATTTATGTATAGCTGAACTGTATTTGTACTAAGCAAGATCTTGTATACTGTGTAACTCTGATGATTACGTTTATCCAGTGTACTATTTGTTCATTATCTGGTGTATTTATTTAATTATGCTCTGCTGTTATCTGTTTCTTTGTTATATTCCAAAGATTACCCTTGCCACCATCAGTACGGGGTTTGGGGTCGTCACAATTGCATTCTTCCCCACTTAAAATAATTTCATCCTCGAAATTGCTAAGGTAGAAAACAAACCCTATAGACTGGTTAGAACTTATCCGTTCACTTCTTATCTTCAGTTTCAACTGAACCAATTTAATTTCAATTAAAGTATTAATTTATTCTTATCAACGAAAATTTTCAAAAATCCTGAAAATTTTCTAACGCTTTAACTTTTTGAAAAATTTCGCCATAACCTCCTTTGTACTGACCAATACGTCAAACACAACTCACCTTTCTGGGCCTTCTCTAACCCAAAAGAAAATCAAACAGCCAAGAGGCCAGCCAATTTGGCTCATAAATCTCTTGCTTATATCAAATATAAACTTGTACCTTTTTGTTGGGCATATCATTATAACTTTTCCATCTGCTGCAATTTCCGCATATCCCAATGTCATCCCAATCAAACTCCAATCACTTGTTTCTCCAACACAACCATTCGCTTATATCCAAGCCAACTATCATTTCAAACTCGAGTTTCATTCTCGATTCCCAACTCTTAACTTGGTTACCAAATTACACTTCAAATTCGAATCTTCCTAATCCAATTTGTCTCGATATCATTCAAATTCAATTTCAGTTACCCCTTAACTGACTTTATTTTAATTCCAATTGGCTTTCCCAAATTTCTGTTCAAATTTGGTTTTAAATCAAACAATATTTCCCTGGGAATTTTTAAATCACTTAGCTTTTCAAAAACCAAATATTCCTTTTTGGATTTCAATAACTTGTTTTTCTCATAACAAATTCAAAAACAAAACCTTTGGTAGTAATCCGTCACTTGCCACTCGAAAATAAACACCAATGATGTCATGATCATCATCGGAATCTATTTTCCAGCTATCGAAGTGAGTTAAATACTATATCACTTTTAAAACTCATATTTAAACATTTCCATTTTGAAATCAATTCAAAATATCATTCAAAACAATTTAAAATCTCCCAGGATTTTAAAATTTACATATATTTAATTCAAATCTATCTCTGTTCCAAATTTCTAGGGTTTCAATTTCAATTCTGATTTAAATTTCAGATTTAATTCAATTCATTATACTTATCTGAATTCTGATTGGTTATTTACATAACCATTTCACATTTTTTAATAATCTTATTCGATTATAATATCAACCAATATATCCAATATATATCAAAATATACTTTGGGTAAAATTATTTTCATTTACCCTCTTTTCAAAACATATCGTGCCGACCCATCGTATTCGAGTGGTTAGAAACCCCTATCGATATTGTGGTGCCCCACCATCGACCAGAATCCATAAACAACTCAACCAATAAATCTACCCAATATAAAACAATTTTTTATATCAAATAACAAATACATTCACTCGAACATATACACTCAACTCAATCTAGGATATTACTAACCCCATCTCTACCGAGTCACGCCACAGAGCCAAGGTAATAACTTAACCTTATGCTCTGATACCAACTGTAACAACCCGAAAATTTGCGATCTTGATTATCCGATATACAACACATATCGAACATCAAGAGTCAAAAATACCAGATGGTTAATGAAAGAAATTAGAGGGTAAGAATAGATAAGATAGAAACTTAGAATAGAAGAAGAAGAAAAAAAAGAAGAACATACAACATCAGAGTAACACGAATCTCACAGCGAAACGAACAACATATAATAGGTAACATATCCTTGAAATAAAATTAGTACATGTTTACAGTAGCATTATCAGAGTACAACACTTACAACACAGCAGAAATAAACTATAGCTATATGATCCTGAAGCCTCCTGCTCCAGCTCTTCAAGTATCTGTAAATCCCAAGAGTTTAAGGAAAACAAAACAAAATAAACTCTGGGTCAGTCATGGGACTGGTGTGAGTAAAACAGTTTGAACAAGTAAACGAAATCTCATAAGACCACACCGTATAACGGAACGGGTTTTTCCCTTATGAGAATCCAAAATATCTTTATATAAAAAACCTTTTGATATTATAATAATATCTATCAACCACAATATAATAACCATCTAGCAGAAACACTTTCATTTCACGTTCTACATATATAGTATACAATCAAAACCGCAAGCACGTATTGGGTAATGGATTTCCAACTATGACAAGGTATGGAACCACCTCTCGCTAGTGTACCTCTAGAGAGGAATACACTGGGTTCAACAAGAACATCTTGCAATCCGGCCATACATGACCGACCACTCATTTCGCTTGAGTGTATCGAATGTATATCACCAACGGTTGTGATCAGCAACTGTTTCCCGAATGGTACAACATCAAAAATAGATTTTTAGAAGTAAATGAAACTCTAGATCAGGTGATTATACACCCTAATAGGTGCGACCTACATAGCCATGCTGTCTGCCCGATTTTTTTCATTTCCCGGTTAATGAGGCTTGAGGTTACGCTTTATCATCACATCAGATTCACTTTCAATGCTACATTGTCAGATCCATTGAAAATCACTAATTGGCGTCTACAACAGTACATTACGTGTTAGCTAAAGAAGTTTCCTTCTCCGCTTCCACTTTTGGATGGTTGGAGAAATCAATGTACGTGACCTTTCTGGAAATACTCTGTCAGACATTCATCCATACAAGTCATCCAGGAACAGGATGAACCGAAGACACTATTCATTACATCCATCTTAGGCACTGTTATCTAAGACTTATACAAAATCCCTTGCACTTTACTCTGTCTTCAATTATCTTTGGCATATATGATTCGCAACGCTTATGCTAATACAGAGTGGTTCTTTGGATAATAATCCAACCGGTCTCTCTATATTAACAACGTTAAAATGGTCTAAAACTTCGATAGTCGGTGAGTTAACTATCAAAGAAAAATAAGTGTGCAAACAATGACATTATTTCCAGATGGAAATTCTATCAAATCAACCATCAATCATATTTATATAAATATATATCTATATATATATATATATTCATATGTTCCTTATTTTCTATGTTTAGAAAATATACGTTAATGCTGGAAAACATTTCCATAACTTATTTACGTTTCACTATTCTTCTACAACTATCAGTCTCTGATTGTAAACTAGTATAAGAATAATTCCCTAAGTGCCAATCCCGAAGGTCGAAACCAACATCAGATAGACACTTAGGAAACCATTCAACTTAACAAGTCTCCAGTCAAATTCTGATTTAGCTTAACTCCATTTCTTAACTCCTTATACATGAACACTTCCTTTCTAATTCATATTTCAAATTTAAATATTTGATTACGTTTCTAATTCTATTTGGAAAACATTTCCAAAACTTCTTTACTTGGATTTAAACAGATGTTTAAATCAACATCGTGACGACAACTCAAACCACTATACTTATTTACTAAAATCACTTAACCGCTTTCACTCTCGAACCTTAACCATTTCTAAATTGAAAACGAAGTCAATCATGTTGGGGTATAACTACCTCTCAGACCTTAACTGAACAACATTTCAAACCTCGAAATAGGGTAAGCTCATCTTTTAACCCGTTGACACTTCCTTACGAACCCTCGGATTCTATTTACGAAACCCCTTCTTTACAAGTTTACGTGATTATAACAATGGTGTTATAATATCTAGCATCCGAAATATATTATCTTTAAGACGACTTTTGATTTCCTAACTCAAATAATATAATGACAACTAATTTATTTACTCCTATTCGGTTAACTCTAGTCTATAACTCTTATTTGAATAACTCCAAACTAATAACTCTTACTGGATTAACACTTATTCGAATAACTTATATTCGATTTGCTTACTTTCGAATACTTATATTCGATAATCTCTTTCTTCGAATAAATCTTATTCGATTTAACTCCTGTCGAATAACTAGATTCGATCAACTCACTTTGAATATTTGAGATTCGATTATCTCACTTCGAATATCTCTGATTCGATTATCTCACTCGAATATTTCTGATTCGATTCACTTTTTCGAATAACTAAATTCAATTAACTCATTTCAACTCTATTCGAATAAACTAAATTCGATTAACTCCATTTGAATAGCTCTAGTTCGATTTAACTCTATTCAATAACTTTAGTTCGATTTAACTCTATCGATTAACTCTAACTGATTAACTCTAACTGATTTAACTCTAACTGGTTAATTCTAACTGGTTTAACTCTACGGTTTAACCTAGCTGGTTAACCCTAATGGTTTTACTCTAACTGGTTAACCCTAACTGATTAACTCTTTGTCCTTATTTGGTTTCAAACATTGATGTTGAAATCGATTTTTACTTCTTATTATAAGTCCTGATTCATATATCCCCTTTATCTACTGATAAATAATAACTTAATTTATAAATATCATTAATAAATTAATCTACTCCATTTATCTGTTTTCTCCATATAAAAGTCCTGACTTATATATATATATATATATATATATCCAAAGATAAATATTTCCTTTATAATCTATTTATTTCTAAATGCCTTTACCAATATTTCCTTTTTAATCCTATTTGTAAATGGTTTACAAATATTTCCTTTTCAAATTCTATTTGCAAATGGTTTGCAAATATTTCCTTTTAGGGTTCTATTTCCAAGTATTTCCTTTATTAACCTTATTTATTTATCCTAAGTATTTCCATTATTAATATCTTATTTATTTTCTAAATAAATATTCCTTATATCTTATCTTATTTATTTAACAAATAAATATCTCCTTTTCTTATTCTATTTATTTAAAAAATAAATAATCCTTTTAATAACTTATTCTGTTTCCAAAGTCAGTATCTCTTTTATAGCTTATTTACTTAACAAATAAGTATCTCGTCTAACATCTCCTATTTATTTAACCAATAAATATCTCATTTATAAAATCTTATGATTTTATAAATATTCCCTTTTCTTTATAAATATTTCATCTATAAAGATTTCCCTTTTCTATATAATTTCACCTATAAAGATTTCTATTTATAAATATTTCATTTATAAATATTTCATTTATAAACATTTCATTTATAAAACCCTTTTGATTTTATAAATATTTTATTTTCAAATACCATTTGAAAATTCCCCTTTTTTCACATCCCGGTATGTTATGGTGTTTAACATATCAAGTCATGATGTGAAATATCGTCCATACATATATAATCAACAATAGATTATAAACAACATCATATATCACAATATATGAAAATAATAAAAATAGCTGTTGAGGAATCTAGTCGGATTCCTCCAACCTGTTTCCCTGCATCCACAGATGTTACACAATAAAATCAACATCACTTTCAGTTCCATATGATATATTATGTTAAACAGAATCAATGTCGAAATTCAACTAACTGACTAGTAGTTCAATCAAACAGTCAACACACAGTCAATCAGACAATTTTTAACAGTTCTAAAAATACAACATGAAAATATAAACTGTTCAGAGTTAGTGAGATTTACTCACTTTGGCAGTTCGTCGTTAAAGAACGATAAACTGTTTGTTTGATTTGAATAAAACAATTTATTTCGCCATAAATTCAAACGAGTTCCAATCCACTCGCAGTCAGTTCCATTGTGGAGCTCTCGTCCATACGGTCCTAACGGATCCAACCGTTCGAAATTCTGATATAGTATGGTAAAGTTATAACGTTAATAAGGTGTACATAATTGAATAAAACTAAACTTGAATTCTATTTTAAGAAATTGGGCCTTAACCTTTCTATTAATCCCCGGCCCATCAACCCGTCTTCCCCAACTGGTACCCGCTCCATCGTTTGCTCCAGGAAAAATCACGCACCAGTCCTCCTATTACCACTTCCTTCACTAATCCAAACACCTTCACCCTTCCACCGAAATCCAAACCAAACTCACCAACATGCTTCTCTTCGAACCCACTTTCTCCACATACATCTTTCGTTCATCTCGCGTCCACCCTGGGAAGTGCGACATCGAGCAACTCAGCTCGGCTACAAGGAAAGTCATCGATGATTTTTATTTTTTTAAAATCCAAAAAAAAATCAAAACCGATACTACTTCATGCCGTAAATTCCATCGCAACCTCCAATTTGATTATTACTGCTTCAATTGCCCTGTATTTCCAACCCTAGCACCATCAGGCTCACGCTGGAAAAATCAAGAGCACCCAGCACTGATCACACCCCTTCAAGTAGATACCAGAACGAAGAGAAACTCACCACGATTCCATAAATGATTGTTTCTGATTTTATAGATTTTCTTTTAAATTGTTGAATGGATCGATTTGGTTTTGTGGAAGAACAGGTGGCGGCGGATTTTCTTTTGACCACCGAGACAATGGATTTAGGTTTAGAGAAGGGTGTCGGTATTTATAAGAGGTTTAGATATTTTCACATTGATGATTTAATTGATTTATAACCACCCATTTACTCCGGTCGGCTTTTAAAAATTCCTATGATCACCCATTATACCCAAAAATCATGAAAATTTACATGTAGCTAGAGTTCGACATTATGGTCCCAACGAAACTGGTTTCGTCGAATTTTGACTCCTCACGCGCACACAGCGTATTTTTAATCGTCAAAATACTAACTGTTTTTCACTCTAAAAATCCGTACTGCCACACAGTGACTCTAAAAATCACGAAACTGGAAATCTAACAACTATTTGACATTGCGGATCCCACAAAATTAGTTTCGTCGAATTCTGACTTCGTTTGCAAAAGTGGCTTTTTTTAAGCCCTAAATAACCCATTTAAATATATAAATATATTTAAATATAATTAAAGTTAATATTTAAAATAAATATTATCGTCTATATTCACAGTGGAACACTATACAGCTCTAGAATATTCCTATATGAATTTCTAGCCCAATATTTCATCATCAGAGTTATATCGATATACGATTTATATTAAAACCCTGTTTTAAAATATAAATAATTCCTTTATAAATTATAAAGGAATTCCATATCGACTTTTCTAAAATTTGATTTGGACATAAATCAAAATCTACACAACGGAATCCTGATTTTTCTCTTCCACTAGAAAAATATACTTCACCAGCTCCTAACGTTTCTTGTTTCACAGAAATCCGATTTAAAACGGCTTCTGTATATTCGTTTGAAGTTCGAATCGCCAATTTACGAACTGCAACGCCATTTCGAGCTCGATTATAATTATATTATAATTTATACGCTCAACCATCGTTAATTAAATATATTCGTTATTATAATTCAACTCTAAACTGAATTATATATTTTGAATTTGCCCAATTCACACCATATCGTCATTTCAGCCAATTCTGATTATTTCGGAATTAAATATATAATTATATTATTATTTAAATTATATATTCATTCTTATTTAATTCAACGGCTATTAAATCCTCTAAATCTCTATCTTAAATGATTAAATTAATTAATTATTATACCGCTGAAAATGCGGGTTATTACATCCTCGATCCTATTCTTGATCTTTAAGTAGAAACCAATGGGTCTAAACATGTATTTGAAACATGTTATGATTGATGGTTGCAAATGGTTGCAAGTGGTTGCTAGTGGTTGCTCGTGGATGCATATACACACACATTAGGTACTAGATCAGCTCAATCACTTTCATATTGCATTTGCATATATGTATTTGTATATGGATTGAAAGTTGATGTGTTATCATATGGATGTTGCATTTGTATGAATGATTGTGCACTCATGTAGAAGTTATAAAGTTAGGAATAATTGCATACATGATGGACTCATGGCACTGGCATAATTCGCATTAAGGAGGTCAACTGAATCAGTAGACCGCCTGATTTTGCATTAAATAAGGACATATACACACACTATGCATATAATCATGAAAACATTAGAAGTCTTTTTAAGGACAATGGATGCTTGTGATTGATGGTTGAGTAGATGGATGTTGTATGATAGGATACATTCTTCTTAACTTAGAGATTTCAGGGACGAAATCCTTTAAGGAGGGGAGAATGTAACACCCCGTATTTTCTGTGAATATTAAAATTAAAAAAATAATAATATTTAATTTTTATAAGAATAATTAGGTGAAATGGGTTACACCATTGCGTTCGTCTCGGAATTCTGCTTGAGATAAAGTCCGAGTTTGCGTAAATCGGACTCCGTATGAAGATGTTTTGGAGGTTAGAAGATTTAAGTTTAAATCAGAATTAAATAAATAATTAGTAAATTAAAATTCAGAATTCAAACCAGCAAGAAGAAGTGGGCGGGAAAATTCCCGCCAGAGGGTGTCGACCCCCACTAGGGGGGTCGACACTAGTGGTGTCGACCCCCCTTGCAAGGGTCGAACCCACTGATTATTCTGGACAGTGACGAATTCTGAGGTGTTAGGGCTTATGTGTCGCGCTGCGATTGGCTCTCTTTGGTCTGAATGGCTCTGATGACTCCCATGTTGATCTAATAGCTCTAACTAATCCTAAACTTCTATATAATCACCTCAAACCTTAACCCTAAAACTCATAATCCTATTCTATGAAGTCGTCATGCTGTCCATCTCCATTCTAGCATAGCCTCCATCTTCTCCAAACTAGAGATCAAATTAGAGAGAGAGAAAGCTTTAAATCAAAGTAAAGATTCTCCGCTTCAATCAACAAAGAAAGATTAGAATCAACGTCAACTAATTCACTTTTCTAATCCTATCACTGCAAGCACAGTTATTTTTCAGATTTGAACATTTAATAGGAATCATGACTGTAATGAATCGAATCTAGAACTATGCCTAATTGTGAGATAATCAATTCTAATTCATATTTATCCTTTTATCAAAACTGAATTACCAATTCTTATGAGACTGTTGTGATTGAAAAAAAAACTTATCATATTGTACACCACTATGCCTAATTGTGAGATAATCAATTCTGATTCATATTAATCCTTTTGTCAAATCTGAATTACCTATGCCTATAAGACTGTTGTGATGTAACCTATCATGTTGTACACCAAATTGATGATTCTCTTATGTTAAGTTCTATCAAATCTTTGTGCCTATGATGTAAGTTGCTCAATTTGTTCATATTTATTGTTAGTATGCAATAAATCTATTGGAACCACGATTCATGTGTTTAGTACATGCCAATTCTTGTGTTCCTTCTCTTTTCCCCTTTTTGCTTATTTTATGAATACAAGGTTCATTCGGAACCTAGATTGAATCTTGTTATACGTATGATTGAAACGCGGGGAATTGGGCATAACTTAGTTGAGTAATTTTAGGCATAACATGTATATTGGACATAACTGGGGTTGATTACAATTGCGGATAATTGGCATACAAAAATCTAGATTTTGGCATATATGGTAAATATGTAAACTGGCTAAAAGATGAACATGCCTAACACGAGGTTAGATTGAGTTGCGGTGTAAGGCTGCTCGGAACCGCCCGGCACATCCAGCGACCGCAACAACAGATCCAATGTGAGAGGTTAGCACATTAAGCCCAAAACCCAAGGTTAGAATGAGTTTGCAGTAGAAGTCTGCCCAGAACCGACCGGCACATCCAGCAACCGCAAACAACAGTTCTAATGTGAGAGGTTAAGGCATTACTGAATGAATTAATGCTAATGAACAGACATGCTAAGAGTGGTAGGGTTAAGTTAAAACAGGCAACACTTAACCAATGCAACATGTTAATTAAACAGATGGGTGGGGTGAGGTTAAATGGAGAACACTTAACCATTATAACATGTTGATTAGGAAGCCCTAGTAACGGGGACCCATTTCAGCAGTAACCCACATAGATGTATCATGGTACCCTGAACTAGGCAGGGTGGGGAACGATCACTGGGCTGATTATAAGCGGTCAAAATAGCGGCGGGTGGTGCGTCAGTGTAGGTACCGATGGAGTACGGGCGTGCACGTACTTCAGAGTGGAAAAATCAGGCACTAGGCATCAGTAGTTTTACACTGTGCATCTTGAATTGTGTCGGGTTGCCACCATAGGGATTGATACACCCCATGGTGGGACTAGCATAGGTATCTAAAAACAAGCAGGGCCAAATGACACAAGTAATAAATGCATGCGAGTAGGAGCCGATTGATAAAGGGATCATTTTATTACGAACACATGATGCTAGTTGAAACATTTGTTAGTAGGTGCAGAGAAATGGAAATGAGTGTGATAGCATATTCAGTTTATCTTGTCTTTTCTTGCCTTATGTTATCTTGTCACTATGGTATTGTCCTATATTCAATTTATTCATGTCATGATCCTTTTTCTTGTTTACATGCTGAAAAATCACTGGACTTACCAGACTTATGTCTGACCCTTTTTCTTTCGTCTTCTTTTCTTCCGTTCCCCCCTCCCCCAGGTCCGCAGGGAGGGAATATTTCGGCTTAGTTCATACCTTTTCCAGCTTGAAGAGAGTAGATGTATTGCCTGGATTCTCTTTTCTTGGGCTATGGCTATGGTCACACTTTTATTGGGGATTTATGTCGCTTTACTACTAGTTTATGCTTCTTTATGTACTTTGGGTTTTTAATCAAGATAGAAGTTTTATTGTAATAACTTGGTAGTTGGGTTTTGAGACAATGATTGTAATGTTTTGACTAGACCACACTGCTTATGAAATTCCAGTTTTTCCGCTGTTTTTATGTCTGTCTTGTAAATTATCTGTATCTTTTACCTATAATGCTTCACCGGAGTTAATGCATTTCCTTTTGAGTGACCTTAACGGAGGTGGGGTGTTTCATATATATATATATATATATATATATATACATATGTGTGTGTGTGTATATATATATATATATATGAGTACACAAATTCAGTTCAATCTTCTTAAGTTAATATTCATATCAATATTATTCCTATCATTTTAATATTACCAAATTTAAATTAAATTTATTTCCACATTTCCGAACTTCAAAATTTATTTCTAAATGATTAAACTTCGGTTTGAAATGAACAGTTATTAGTTTTGATTAACTTTGCAACATATCATTAGAATTACGATTTGCGTAAATTATACTTACAAAGTCCGTTTAATTTTATTACATATTTTATAACCATTATTCTTACGCAAATTTTATTTCCACATAAATCAAAGGTTATTATTTCATAAACATATTCTTAACTTCAGATTATTGTTCTTGTTCCATTTACTTGACTCAAGTTAATATTTTATACATATTTGACTTAGGATCAAATTACAATTCAAAAATATCATTTTTATGAAATATAATTAATATTATATTTACTAGGAAATCATTATTATTGTTTCAAAACTATTTCATAGAGAATTATGAATTCAGTAACTCCATTCATTTATAATCATCCATCCTAAAAACTCTATTTGTATAGGTTTTCTAAATATATCATCTTTTAAGTTCATATATTATACTCCATAATAATTTCTTGACCAATTAACAAACTAAGTGATTTTTACCTTAGTTATTAACACATTCATATTCTATAAAAATTCTTAATATGTTTACATTTAAAAATATCATTTATAAATACAATTAGTTCAAAGATAAGTCTGGAACACGAGCTACAAGCTGAATTACCTAAAGAACCTACACAATGGGCATCTACAAAGGACGAACACCCAAATAAGATAGAGAATATTTAGGATTTCTAAAGCTGTCAATTCTAAATTTCCTAAGATGAATTTAGAACAAGAATCGAGATTTAACTACGAAATTCCAATCGAAGGGAAACCTAACTTAAGATATGGATTCAAAAGAAAGAAAAATCTAGGACAAAGTTGAATTTTAAAGCAAACTTTTATATATAAAATTATTTTAAAATCATTTAAAACCATTTTCTATTTTAAAAATATGCTCTCTCATGAATTGTTCTTAGACAGATTCTAGTCATTTTAGGTAATTGCTACCCTATTTCTAATGAGTTTTAACCATGTAAACTATGACTTATATAAAACCAAAACTCTGATAACAACCATAACGACCCGCCTTTTCGAGCTTTTCAAGTTGATAATAAAACCAACTCAAATTGTTCGAAATGGCAGATTTGTATTGTTATGGCGTTAAATATAAAAATCATCATAGAATCACAGATACAGAAAGCAAAATATCTCGTAGTAGAATAAAATAAAATACAATAGTAGTTCATGAAGCTACCATATACAAAATCTCAAAATAGTACATAATATCAGAGTTACAAATTAAACACATCAAAAGTTTAATACAAAGTATTTTACTAATACATAAGAATCTGACTAAAATAAACCAATAATAGAAACAGATAAATAGATAGAGATACGATCTTTAACACACCTCCGGCTCCAAAAGGTGAAATCTCAAACTATAAAACTCGATCTGACCCAGAAAAATAAAAAACATAACACTTTGATCGAGACTAACATTCCCATGAAAATGAATCGACTCAAGTGAATTATTGAAGAAAAATGCACTAGTAACTTAATTAAAGGATGTTTGGGATTCCTATTCTCTAAGGATCCATGAAACTATATACATATAATAAAATACACAATTATAATAGTGTCTACATTAAACATACTATTGAAAATAACATAAGCGAAATTATATTTTTACCCTTACACCGTTTATAAACAATTTAGTCCATACAATACAGTAAACTCCACCAAACCGGTGGGCTATCAGGGAGTACTCTATAGGTACAATGCAAATCAAAATCATAGTAGTCTCAATCAGGTTAATATGATAAGGCACTCGAGGCAATACTCATGGCAGAATTCTACCAATTACACTCCTGGACCAATGGTAACACATAACAGCTATTACCGCCCACCTCTAACAACACTGCCATAATCAATGGTGACCACCAATCAAATCACAAAGTAATAGATATGTTTCGAAGGAATATGTCCAATAGAGGGAGCGATGCCACTTAATCGTGGTTTAGCTCCTGTTTTAGTCATTTTAATTATGACCCGTAGGTCAAGGATACCCAATATTGTTCTCTCACGTTGTTCCGGTAGCATTCACCATATCCTTCCTACTTTATTATGGATTCTCTTCTACTTATATAGATGTTAAAGTGGTTCCTAGTATTGGCAGAGAGTATGCCAATATCCAACCCTAGTCTCTTTAACAATCATACGCTTATTTCACACCATGGCCATTAAATTTTAAAATCATATTCAAGTATTATAAATCAATTCTACTTCAAGCATTGGTTTCTGAATAGCCATTTACTTAGACAACTAAGTATTAGATTCAGTTCAAATTCCAATTTCATATTATCGAACGGTTCATTATCAAATTAATATTTCGATTTAGATTTTTACTTCTCGAATATCATTATTGCTTAAAATCGTTAACGTAAACCAGTTGGGACATAATAGCTCAGACTGGGAATAAACTATATTTAAAAATGTAAATATTATGTTAAAAATGCTTAAATTTAAACTAGTTAAAGTGTATATAAAAATTAAATTAAGTATAAAATAGTTTTATATAAGGATTTTTATTATAATAGTTATAATAGGTAAAAATATAGATAATAGTTTATCAAAAATAGTGATACAATTTAATAAATAAAATAGTTGAAATATATGAAAATAATTAGTAAGATGGATTTATTTTAAGTAGAAGTTTTGATATAAATAGTAATATAAAACAATTTAAATATAATAATCCCAGCCGAACTAAATTTCCAGATTTCAAATTTGATTTATCATTTAAAACAGATTTCTAGTTCCATTCAAATTAACTTAAATTCATAAATTCAATTTAAATTCATAAATTCAATTTAAATTCATAAAATCATTTTTATTGACTAACGGTCTGTATATAATTTTCTAACCTATGGTCAAGCGAATCAGGTATGTATCATTTCAACTTGTTTAATTAAATTTCCATGTATATATCAATTCAACCCATATCCCAATTAAATATCAAAATGGTAAAGTGATTCCAGTATATATCATTTCAACCCATAGTGATTTTAAAAAATATACAGGAACTTGCAGTGTGAGAGCAACAAAAATAAACATTTCCAAACATACATATACGAACATATATCACTTATGCATATTCTTGTGATATATCGTGTGTCAATAATGCGTGTCATATATGCACAATATACATGTCATATAATACGATTTCTACAAGTAATCCTAACATTTCAATTAATCAATTCATATGTGTTGAAATATATTTCATAAAAATGTCAGTCAAGTATGAGATAAACTCAGCTTTCGTGATGTCGAAAGATACGAAGACACGAACGGACATAAGAATAAAATCGCGACATCCGATGGAGACTGAGTCAGGAAATTGCAAATCAAAAATGGTTCAAAACCAAACGTGGTCAACATAGCAAAAATAAAGCTATATACAGGGAAATGTTCCACTACACCTCTTAGGCTACAACTTTATCTCCCTCTCAATTCTAACTACTCATTCTGATTTTAATATTAATTCGATAGAGAAAGACTTAATATTAAAATTGAAATGAGTGGTTGGAATTCAGGGGGAGATAAAGGTGTAGCCTAAGAGATGTAGTATATATAGTATTGCCTCCACAAGAAACTACCTACCAGTTCACTGCTTCTTGCCGCGACCAAACAATGAGGCTATAGAAAATTTTTATTTGCCTTTTTTTTTCTAAAGCCTTGGCCTCAATAAGAAAACATAGCAAAGTTTCTCAGCCATGAGAGGACGAAGTAAAGGAGGCATAAGCTCTATTAAAGTCAGGAGTCGGTGATGGGTGAAGGCTAAACTTGGGTAACGGGTTTCAATTTTTTAATGGGTGCATGTTGTCTCTTCTTTTCATTATGAGTGAACCAAGAACAACCCACGGCTTCAGAAACAAACAAAGATTATGGCTTGAACAATATAAGCTTCAGGCATTCCTCTTTTTTGTATACAATATGAAGAAACCTACAAGATTGCTCAGCAAACATGTAGAGGCTCAACAAAAAAAATCACAAAAACCTATTTTTATGAATGCCGCAATCACAATATGGAAAAACATAACACACGGCCTGATTCCTATAACTTAGTGAAGCAAACATCACAGGGCCAAGCAGGGATGAAAGGTGATCGGAGATGTACTTGGGTGCTAGAATCAGGTTTACATGGACATGCTCAAGCATGTTAGGTTACAAAGTCTAGGGTTTCAAATAGGTTTCAGGGCATTGATGGGTTCGGGTAGACTCTCAGACCAGGGCTGATTGGACGATGATGTGGTGGGGCTTATTGGTTTGCTCAGGTGGAAGTGGTCAAGCTTGGGCATGAGATTCAGGTATGTAAGAAAGAGAAGGCACGGGCAGTGGCTCAGGTGCGAGTTTCAACGTAAAGGAGTATGTAGGCGAATGTTAAAGGCACGAGGAGGCTTCACGTTTTGAAATTACGAGTAGGAATTTTCTTGGACATATGAAAATTTGAAAAGAAGAGAAGAGGGGAAGCTACAGTTTATCTTCTTCAAACTAAGGGTGTTACCACCAACTGTCACCTTAACCGTTTGTTGATGGTTGTAGATTCTAGTAATCATCACCACAACCATCTATGATGGTTAACAGTCATATTTCAAATTTTAAAGAATTTTGTACATATATTTCTAATTATATGTATTATTCATGATAAATTCATATAGCTATAATTGTTTTTTATAAATGTATTTATTTGTGTATATAATGACCATGCATACATGTATTATTAGTTCACGAAGGCACATATTATTAATATACAAGCTACTACTTTGACTTAACTTACCCATTTTTATATTTTAATGTTAAATATTGTATGAAACAATCACTTATGATTGGTATGGTTAATCGTGATAATTTAATATTTCAACTGCGACTGTAACTATTATAATTATAGATGGTAAATATGCAAATGGGTGGTGCGGTTGAGCGGTTGATGGTTCTACCGTAACAGCCCTACTTCAAACAGTGTAATGAGCTGGGGGGTTTTTTGCCAAAAAAAAATAGGATCTTCATTTATTACTAATTCAACAAAAGTAGCAAAATGTTTTAGATATGGACGCATGCTATCTTTGTTAAATATATAAAAATAGTTCAAACATGTACGTTTGTTATAGGTGAATATATCATGCCATATCAGAAAACCAAAAGTTAGCAAAATTAACCTTATTAAAAAGTTTTCATTATAGATTCAAGGATTTTGAGATAAATTATATCTTTGGTTTAAAACAAAATTTATAATGTCAGGGATGAAACAGTAAAGAATTTTATACTCGAAAACCGTCAGTCTTGAAACAAATACCATGCAGTTTTATTGATTCCTGCGTCCGTTGTACATCAAAATGCACAAATGAATATACTGCGTTGATCAGTGTGATGAGACGGACGCAATGATACACAAATATTTGTGTTGTGACCCTTCTATCAAAACTTCAACTTTTAACCAGATGCGTTGTTAATTCGTACGGAGAAATCCCGACGGACCTAGAAACATTTGAATTTCGTGAAATGAATTACGTTGTTCACTTCAAATGAGCAAAATATTTTATCTCATGTTAAAATTGTTAAAAAAATAATATCGCAAAGGACACAAAAAGATGCAGGGAACGACATCAATGTGATATAGTTATATGACATAGTTAAAACTTTGCCTAAGTGGAAAAATAATAATTGTAAATAAATAAATAATGAACTTTATTTATTAATGCTAATAAAAGTTGACGTTGAGGATCGGTCTCAGCACCTTTAATTTGGTAGTTCAAACTATTGGTGTAATAAACTTAAAATTTTGAATGATGTCTTTATGCTCCAGTTAAATGTTATACACTTAAAATTACGTTTAAAAATATCACAAGTTTTACAGATCAAATATTTCCGAAATCTATTATAAAAGTGAAAAGTGTCAATACTCAACATTCTGCAAAGTAAAAACCTAACCGGACCCAATTTTGTTATGAAATAATATTTTTAGGGTTCACCTATATGCAAAATTACGGGTTGTTACATTATATCATTTAATGATAATCATGATCTTATTTTGGATGAACACCTCAAGAAGTAATACGAAGTTAAAGCAACTTTGTGAAAAAGATGATGAACTAGTTTAAAAGATTGTATGCAGAATGATATGATGTTGGTTCAAGATAACATAAAGCATGATCAGATGCTTAAGAACTTTATTAAATTGTTTTTTGTGTGTAATATATATTGCATGGATTAAAAATGTGCTCTCTGTTCTACATTATTTTTTGTACATGTTCCAATGTAATTGTTATTATAAGTTGTTATAATCTTTTTCTCAAAATTGGTACTTAAGTAGTAGTACATGGACGTACAAGTTTTTTTTTATAATATAACCATTACGAAAGCAGTGCTAAACACTAAAAATATCATATTTTGATGGTCAAATTATTATATTACAAGTGTTTGCTAGTGTGTAGCAGACAACAAATCAAACATACTTGACCGTGCAGACCAAGCAGTAAGCAAAGACTAATTCAATTCAACTAGCTCAGTTAATTCCGCTAGCTTAGTTAATTCCAATGGTTGGATTTGCTTCTAACCTTTACAATTTAGTGGTCCTGCACTACAAATCCACGCGAATCATAGATCCCAACTGCTAAATTAACTAAAATCATAAATTTTAATTTAGGCTCGTTTTAATTATAACATCCGAAGAAATAGAGTAAAGGCGATGGGACCCCCTATTTTCCTACCGAACTTAGTCCCACTTCCCTGACCTGCAAAACCCTATAAATATCATGCTTTACTTCATTCCAATCCGTTCTCACTTCATAATTACCATTATAATCTCCTTCTAATTATGCAAATTCACACGGATCATAGATCCCAACCACTGGATTAACTTTTACCTTAATTACCTTTAATTACCTCGTAGATATTTACAACCACCTACAAGCCTATATATTTATTTTCTCTAATACATCACCGTTAGACCAAAAAAGTGGTTCTAACACCCAATTGACTGATAATTTCAGAGAATAATAACTCTAAATAGATAAAAAAGAGAATCAACACATAAGATTTACAGTGGTTCGACGTTAACAAGCCTACGTCCACTTTATACTTCCTTGATTAATGAATTGAATACAAATACAATTGTAATTGCCACTCAATCTCACCAGTACAATCAATAATCTCTCAAATTTCATTGAAATATACTCTAGGACTCAGAGAATAAACTGAAATAAGCAAAGAGATATCATTGGTAATGGAGTTAGAGTAGATAAATGGCCAAAAGATCCTTGAAAATGGTGCATTTTGTGTATTTATAAGTTAGGAATGCAGGCGGGTCAGATGCCATGTGGGTGCCATCCCATAAATCTCGGAAATGGGTGCATTATGGTGAGTACAGCGCATAGAAGTCATGGGTGAGTGGGTTGTAACTGCTCTGAGTTTGTAGCGAAAGGGTGTGCAACTGCCTCTAGGCAACAGTCATGGGATCAGATCGGTGGAAGGAATACTAAACCGAACCGACGTTTACTAGTGGAGTCGGATTCTTCGTACCTATGTGAGCTGGTACCGACCCATACATCTCGATCTGAACCGGCTTCCTAGTCTCTGTGAGAAAGTGGACGATGGCCGACCCGATCCGGTGATTTGGCTTGAACCCGGCTCAATGAAGTCCCCTTTTTGATTGGCCATGTCTTTAACCTTTGAGCATGTCCAATGTTTAACTCAATTCTCAAACTTTGTGTTGCCTGATTACAAGGAACGCTAACAATTTGCCCCCTCGAAGTACGTTTTATCGGAAATAAGACGTGCTTTGAAGAGCTGTTTACCTATTTGTTGGTTAGTGAGTGGTAACCAAAGATCGTATCTGTCTGAAGAGTCATAATGCTTTATGAAATCACGTTTCTTGGCATTTGTGATGGGTATAAATATGAGGCAAGACCAAAAATTACTCCTGTTACTTTTGACAACTAGGAGATTATAACTTAGGTCAAGGAAAACTTTCCAGGTAACTTTCTCGGCATATATGTGTGAGTTTTGACATTTTGTTTTGAAATTTTTTACTCCCCTTTCACATGTTGAGTCATGTTATTGAATCAAGAATTGCATTTCAGTTCAGACCAATTTAATTCGACCTATCTTGTACCTAATCCGTTGCCATATTATTGGACTGAAAGGCCTTTAATTTGCTTGATTTAACTTTTAAGCGGATCGAGTCGGACTGTCAGATCCATGGGAACACGAAGGGCCTTTTCATCTCACATGTATAATTCGGTGTCTCTCTTCTTTCCTTCATTTTCACTGCCACGTCTTTCTCAACTTTTCCAAGAAATATAATATTCCAAATCTCAAAAATTCGTTTAATCTTCCAATCAAATCCATAAGTGGGCATAAAATCTTAATTTTCTTGATCTAATCATCGCTTCCGCGTATATGATACTTGAAGTTCGCGTTAATTTATGTTACTTTGGCCAAATTGATTGTGAAATTGGTGTCGAGACCACTTGGAATGCCTTCGTCGATGGCGATGGCTTCGCCGCCTCCAGGCGATGGCGTGGACAAGTCGTGGCCGGCACCGAGAAACTGGGCCTTATGAATGGGCTCTTATCTTGATCGAAGAGGAAAGATGATGGAGATTTTGCTCCTGGTGGAGAAAGGGAGGAAGAAAGTGGTGAATGAGATAGGATAGGGGTGGTTTGTATCGGAAAGGCTGATGTTGGAGAAGGATTTAAAAATACTCAATTGAAAGAGTTAGGTTTCGAAGCGCTGGATCGGTTCAGTTCGTCTTTCACCGATCCGAGCAAGTATAACTTCACATAATGCTGATTCGAGTCGTGTCCGCTTCTTTCTTAGCCTCGAACCGACTCGATGAACTTGTTCAAATACTTCTGATCCGACATGATGCCTTCATACATAGTCACCCAAACCGACCCGTTGTGTTAGTACACAGACCTTCGAACCGATCTGATGTCCTTCATGTTAGGGATTGCGGAATGGATCGTTAAGGAAAAATTAAGACTAAAGGGGGGTGAATAGTGTTTTTGATAATTTAAACAAAATCTAAAACTTATATGATCTAGTATATGAATCAAACACCATAGAAACAATCACAGACACAGAATCAAACTCAAAGATAAACAAAAATAAAATGCATAAAAGGAAAGAACACACCGGATATTATACTGGTTCGGAATTACTCCTACGTTCAGTCCCATGCAACACTGGATTGCGCAGAGTTTTATTACTATATCAATATCCAAGTACAACCTCCTTGATTTCACGGCCATATGGTAACACCGATTCCACATACCTTGATTTCACGGCTACAAGGGTAACATAGATTCCACACACTTGATCAAGTATACTCTCCTTGATTTCATGACTACATGGGTTACATCACTCCCGTTCCTTGATTTAACGGCAACAAGGAAAATACCGATTATCTAAACACTTCCCAAAAAATTACAATAGTGCTATAATTCGTCAATAGCACTTCGATTCAGAGAGTAATGAGTAGAGTGTGAGAAGAGAAGAAGTTTTTTGTAAATAGAATTGAATTCGGCAGAGTATAAGTGTAGAAAATATAAAAATAACGAAATATAATGGTGTAAAGAAAGGAGATGAAGATAGAGAAGAAGAATGATGAAAAAATTCGAAATCAGCCCCTATTTATAAGATTTGTAAGGTTGAGACGTTTCTGGAACGTCATAAATAGTGAAAAGACACTTCCTTCGAAAATCAAAAAAGTGACAGTTATATGTCGACATAGACATATATGTATGTCGACATACCATGGTTCAAAAGTGATTTTTAAGAATTTTCCAAGTGTTTTGATATATATATATATATATATATATATATATATAATTCTGGAAATTCTTGAATTAAAACATAGTGTTATAAATTAATATTATAAAGTAGAAAATCATATGAAAACATAAATATAATATATATGAACATATTTATAAAATATAGATTTTAAAACTATATAAATATAAAGTATATAAGAGTATAAATATATAAAACTTATAAAACTTGAATTTGAAATCAAAAGTAAAGTAAAGAAAGTAAAACAGAGAAGATAGAGACTGAAGATAGAATTTGAAATCAGAAATTGAAAATCAGAATTTGAATTTGAACCTGGAGCGATATTCAGAGCCTTATATAACTAGACTCTATTACTATATTTTTGACTCTTGAAATCTTGTATACTCATGAGTCTTGAATTATCTCTGAATTCTGAATTTCTAACATCTTTAAACTATACAGTCTTTAGTATAAATTCATGTATATAAATCCTGCATATGTGTGTATATATATATATATATATATATTCTAGATAAAAGTGTTTGTATATATTGTATAATCAATTAATATTGAAATAAGGTTGTTATCATCAAAACTCCATCCTCCAACAATCTCCCCCTTTTTGATGATGACAACCTTAGTTTATAAAATATCATACCTGTACATACCTGTTGATGATGATCCTTCTAATACTCCCCCTGTCTACTGAATCCTATAAACTAAGTCTATATTTCATAATTTCTCCTCCTTTGGAATTATCAAAAAGAAATTCTAAAACTAATCCCCCTAAATCCTATAACTTAAATAATTCTTGTACTAAAGTAAAGTACTCCCCCTGAGTCCTAAATTTAAAATCATAAAATACTCCCCCTAAATCTTGTATCTATCTTTACATATTCTATACTAAAGTACTAATATAACTATTCCTGATTCTATGATATCCTTATATCTCCCTTCAAATCTATGATTTTAAGCCAATAAGATTATAACTCCCCCTAAATTTATGACTATACTAATCTAATAGAAGTATATTAAACTAAGCAGGAAAAATGACGCACCACCACTACCCTCTCAGAGATGTTTGCTCAAGTATGCCCAGATTCGATTCTGATATCGAACATGATCAGCATGAGAGTTGTGGTAGAGAAGATAGGAGGAACCGCTCGCCTTAGCCTTACCGACCTTCTTGTTCTCGGTCTCCGCATTGTCTAGACTCGGAGAAATATAAAAGCCATTCTACATATCGCGAGGGGGATAAATACGTTCATAAAGTCCCAACTTCATCCAAAGAGAAACCTCATCAAAAAAAACCATCGAAGAAAGGTTCTGATCCAAAAGATAAGCAAAAGGAACCGAGTAAAGTGGTGGAGAAGAGCAAAACAACTATCGTGCTGTCTAAGCGTCGCAGTATTGATATCACCACAACAAGGCCAGTTATACTTAATGACGAAAACAAAGCCAAACTGGAGCTCCTAAGGAAAAATGTTCTGAGCATCATTTTGGGAACATGCACTTCCTCCCAGCTCTTAAGCCAGTATCTTCTGATTGGGCGAATGAGGTCAAGGCCAAAATAGATTTCATAGATACGTAATATAAGGATATGCGTAAATATTCATGAAATCTTTCTAAGATCATTCGTTATTTGTTGGCTGATGTAAAATATATGAAAGATAATGCCGACTTTGATGCGAAAGCCATTGAGAATACCAAGAAAGAACTTGAGGATGCCCAAGCCAAGCTTGCCCTTGCACAGCGCGATGTTGACAATTACAAGAAGCAATATGAAGAGCTAAAATAGCACTACCATACCGAGCTCAAATCCCATAGCCAAGAACGCGCATATTTGAAGAAGTAAATCGATGATGCTAAGTCTGAGAGCACCGCTGTGAAGTCAGCTTGTGCCTGTCTTGAACAGGAGAAGGCAGAGTTATCAAAGAAGAATGCTGATATGGAAGCCAAGCTAGCGGAAATTGAATCAAGGGTAGTTATAGCTAAGGGAAACGCAAACATTGCTCGTAAGTCTACCGAGGATGCTAATGTACAACTTCCGGAGCCCAAAAGGAATTGGATGATTATAGTGAACTCATGGTTGAATTCTTTACCCAAGAAATACAATATCGTGACATTTCCTGGATCTAGGACTATCCAAGGCCTTTGGTTTATGTGTAGGATCAGGTTATTGACTGGGAGAAGAAACAACTTTAGGTGGACACCATCGATGAGGAAAAACTTATGGAGAAATATCTGAAGGGTGAGAAGCCAGAACGCTTAGCCGAAGGCCATAGATTAGTAGTTGTTGCTATGGAGGAGGAGACACATCGGCTTAAGGGAAAAGAAACTATTGAAGTTGGTTCTTCATCTGCCGTCTCTGGAGCTACCGAAGTAGAAGAGTATGATCTTGACCATCCAGGGCTCCCAAAGGCATCTTTCCTTTCTCCAATTGCTTAAACAACTCCAGAAACCCATGTTTCTCATGTTGAAAAGTCATCCGAAGGTATCTTGTAAAGACCTGCAAATTCCCACCCTTTGAATCGACCATAAGCCATACAGGTCTGACCCAAAAAGTGAAAATCTACGAATACATTAACTTTGGGCATACAACACATTACAACAGATAACAGAAGACTTTTGTAACACTATAATAAATGTTACATCAGAGTATAGAATATACATATCAGAGTACATTGGAATATAATTACAGCGGAAGATAAATACAAAAAATGTAATACACTGCAACGGAAGAACACAGCGGAAGACTCTCTATCTCTGGACACAGCTTTAAGCTTCAACCCAGAATCCTGCTTAATATATCTGCAAAAATAGCTACTCGACTGCCCGTGTGGAAAATATGGGCACCCGAGTTTGCCAGTGGACAAACTACAGGTCGGTCATGGGACTGGTGTGAGAATTCTACTTAACCTATATAATATAATAAGGCTAATCACAGGACCACGCCACTTCCGCGGAACGGGTTTTCTCCTATGGATTGTCAGTGCATGACTAAAGTAAATCGTCAAAATAACGCAATGCTTTTTAGAAAAATGAAACCATTATAAGACCTAAGTCCCATCACACAATGCAACGCAAACCGGAGGATAGGGTTTTACCTTATAATGATCAAAAGATGCTTGATACGATAGACACGGTATTATATAATAATAGTGTGCAACCAATTTGAAATCCATCAAAGTAAATGTATCAATCCTAGACGGCATGAGTGCCCCATCCCACTATGTCGCCATATATAGGTATACAATCAAAACCGCGTGATGTCGTATTGGAAATTTAGGTTTCCATCCGAGTCAAGGCTAGGGAGGAGATCCTTACCGATTCGAGACACTCTAGCAAATGCCCCAGGATTGGTACTCTGTCCAACCCTTGGATCCTGCAGGGCCGGTCCATACGTTAACGCTTAATGGATTGGCAATTCCTGAACACACGCTTCCCGGTCCTTTTGGACCTATAATACGGCCAGTGGCGACCACATAAACCGAGGCCTCGAAAAATCCAACAACCACAATGAATAAATGCCAGCGCTGGTAGGTCCCTGGCACCAGTCTAGCTAGAGAGAAACGTGTGCACTCCCTGCGTTCCCTTCTCCCGTTTTAGACTCCGCCGGTGTGTGAGGCTCGTGAAGTCACGTCATACACAAAGCTATGCCTAAACAGGCTATGCTTTGATCATCCCACAAGGCCTGCTTTTCAACAAAGCCTTGATCATATGCATCTTGGCATGCCACATCGTCAATCCATACCATATCATTGATTTCTGCTAACATATAACCTCTGAGCTCGTACGTCTCAGAGAAGGGTGTAAAACACCAAACAGATGTATGTTTAGCAGAGATCGATAGATACAGTAAAAAGGAGTACAATGTCAGACGTGCAATCCATTTATACGCTTATGCTCTGGGTCTGAGCGAAAGCCAAATCCGTACAAATCAGCACTACGTCCGGATAACTACCATTTTAGCCCCATCTTGGGAGCAAATCAATCAAGAGCCTCAACACTAGTCACTCATTCGATGTGAAGATCGTCGGTCTTCAATCGTCGTCTTCAATTCTTCGAACGTCGTATCATTATTTGGAATGAGAGTAAACTCGGACTTTCCAAATAACTCTCGCATATATAAATTTGGAAACCATTTCATGTCGTCGTTAATAATTTATAACGATCTATCATTTTTTTTACTTTACCTACACATCCTAAACATAACAGTATATTTTACTCTTCCATTTTTCAATTTACACCAAATGTATATTTGGTTTCATTATTTTTCTAATGAAGATCCATTCCTTAGAAATGCAAATTCTAATCTTATTATTTATATTGAAAAATGTAAATTTCTATTCCTATTTTATTTACTTTGAGAAATGTAAACTTATACTTCAATATATTATTATATTGAAAATGTAACCTTTATTTCACATTCTATTTACATTGGAAAATATAAATTCCTAATCGTTCTTTTGTTTACATTGAAAAATGTAAACTTTTTTATTTGCATATAAAAATATAATTCCCACTTCATCCTTATTTACATTGAAAAATGTAGGTTTCTATATTACACCAATTACATATAAAAATGTAACTTCCTATTTTTCCTTTTATTTACATTAAGAAAAATGTAACTTTTCTAATATTTACATTAAGAAAAACATAAAAACTTTTATAATCCTTATCTTATTTTATTAGAAATGTAACCTTCCTTTATAACAAAATTGGAGGTGAAAATATTCATTTTGTTATTAACACATAATGGTGTGAAAATAACGTCAATTTCTAAGTTATCCATTTATATTTTGATATGGGCCAGACCTCTCACATTAGGCCTGCAACTCGTGGATGTTGGATTGGACGGTCGGTTCCGGGCAGACTTCTACCACAAGTTGGGCTTAAGCTCGTGTCTTGGCCCAATTTGTACTTGCGCACTTGGACCTCTCACATCAGGCCTAACATTTGTGGCTGTTGGATATGCCGGTCGGGTCCGGGCAGACTTCCACCACAAATGTTACCTAACCTCGTGTCCAAGTACAATTTTAATTAATTACTATAATTGTTCTACTAAAAAAAGTATTATTTTAAACTGTTTCTCATTTCAAAATCTCTTAATTTTGGAATATTCTATATTTCCAAAATAACTTAATTTCCAATATTATAACTTACCCTTTTAAAATCTTAATTAAACTTTGGACTTTCTCAATTATTATATTAATAATAATAAACCTTTCAAAATGTCTAATTCTTCTGATGTAAACAAAATGTGATGATTTTGTCTAATTTTTTATAAACAAAATGTGATAATTTTGTCAATTCTTTCTACATAACAAAATGTGGTAATTTTGTCAATTCTTTCTAATTCTTATTTGCATTAAGAAACATGTAATCTTTTCTTAATTCTTATTTACATTAAGAAAATGTAGCCTTTCTAATTCTTATTTACAATTAGAAAATGTAAACTTTTCTAATTCTTATTCACATAAAGAAAATGTAGACTTTTCTTAATACTTATTTGCAATAAGAAAATGTAAACTTTTCTAATTCTTATTCACTCTAACATATATGACATATTTAACTAAATTGACAATTTAATCATAACATTCCTAATGAATGATATTTTTATAAAAATAAAGAAAATTTTCTCTATTTTTATTAAAAATGTAAACTTCTAGTGTGTCATTAAATGTTCAACAAAAGGTATATTTTTCTATGTCATTCCAATTTTACCAAAAATGATTATTCTTGTGTCATTACAACAAAATGTATATTTTTCGTGTGTCAATATAATCCCAGCAAAAATGTATATTTTTGTGTGTCATTCTATTTTAAAAAAAAATATAATATTTCGTGTCATTTCTTATTTCTAACCAATTGACAATGTAATAATGTTCATTTACATCTAACAAATTGACAATGTATTAATGTCCATTTATATTTTCAACTAAATAACCATCAAAATGTCCTTTATAATATTTCAACCTATACTGACGGGGCAAATTTGTCCTTTTTCATTTTAACAAAATAAGGTGAAATAAATGTCCTTTTTATAAATTACACACAAATGACAATGTAATAATGTCCATTTATATTTTCAACTAAATGACCATCAAAATGTCCTTTATAATATTTCATCCTATAATGACGGTGCAAATTTGTCCTTTTTCATTTTAACAAAATAAGGTGAAATAAATGTCCTTTTTATAAATTACACACAAATGACAATGTAATAATGTCCATTTATATTTTCAACTAAATGACCATCAAAATGTCCTTTATAATATTTCAACCTATAATGACGGTGCAAATTTGTCCTTTTTCATTTTAACAAAATATGATGAAATAAATGTCCTTTTTATAAATTACACACAAATGACAATGTAATAATGTCCATTTATATTTTCAACTAAATGACCATCAAAATGTCCTTTATAATATTTCAACCTATAATGACGGTGGAAAAATGTCCTTTTTCATTTTAACAAAATAAGGTGAAATAAATGTCCTTTTTATAAATTACACACAAATGACAATGTAATAATGTCCATTTATATTTTCAACTAAATGACCATCAAAATGTCCTTTATAATATTTCAACCTATAATGACGGTGGAAAAATGTCCTTTTTAAATTACAACAAAAAGAACCATCTTAATTTGCCAATTCTAATCGACAAAATAACGATTTTACTAAATAACGGTTTTTTTAAATTCTAGTGGTCTATTTCATTTCAACCATTTTATTTCAACACAAATACCATCACATGAACAAATTCACCTAAAAACATCAACAAAATAAGATTTCGTAGCAATCAGCTAATTTGGATTCCACAACATATATGTATAAAATTCACATGGCAAGGAATAATTTTATTTCAATAATTAAATATAGAAATCTCACCACTACTTTTCTGAATTTTCAAAGTCCTTGTTTCAACTTTTTGGTTTCAACGAAAACTGACAATTTTGCTCCACTATTTGGTTACAACAAAAATGATAAATTATTGTTTCCAATCCTTTTGTCACAACAAAATAATATATTCGTTTCCTCTAATTTTATTATAACAAATACGATATATTTGTTTTCAATTATTCAATCATGATATATTTATTTATAACAACCAAATTTTAACCGACATGAGAATTCTAATCTGCATATCAATACAACAGTATTATCAGCCAAATCAAATCACGTATGTAACAAACAGAATTTAGCGACATATAATTTCACAACACAAGTTCTAGAACAGATTACGTATCATGATTCAGTATTTTTAATTGTATATAAATAAATAAATAAACAGAATTTCTCACCTTGATTGGATATAGATCTAAAATTCAAACGTGCTCAGAATTGGTCCCAATTGCTTTCAAGAAGTCCTATTCGATGCAACGGTTCAAACGGATCCGAAATTTTCCTTGAGTTTTGATTTCGCCTAAATTCGCAGCAAGTTCTATATATATCCCTACCTCTTTTAGAATGTAGAGGACATTGTCACGTTCACGATGGCTCCTTTAATTACTTCAGCCATGAGTTTTCAACTTTTGATTCAAAACTAGAGTTCAACTTTCCTTCGAATCGGTTGTACGACGGGGAAATCAGATTGCACCACTTCGGAGATGGAGGAGGCGCGCCTGCCGATGGTGGTGGAGAGTGCTTCAAGTTCCTCTAAAGGATCAATGTTTTTTTTTTATGTGGACAAGAGGAAGGATTTTTAAATTCATAGAAGAGAACTACAGAGCAAAAATTGAGGAATGGAATTGAGTAGGATATGTGATTTATTTCTGAAAGGGCTCTTTACATACTGTAGGCTATGAAAGAAATAAATTTACTGACTAGGAATGAGGTGTCGGTCTAATTAATTTTTTTTTATTTGTGACGAATTTTGGGACTAAGTTAAATTCACTTGAAAATTGGGAATTATGAAACATAAAGAGAAAGCAACATATATAAATATAAATATATATATATATATATATATATATTAATTAGTCAGGAAGGGGAGAGAGAGAGACCTGTAAGTGCATGTATTTCAAATGTAGCATGCGTTTTGATAATTAATTATGAAACATAAAGAGAAAGCAACCTTTATATATATATATATATAAATATTAGTAAGGAAGGGGGGAGAGAGAGTAGAGAATAAATGCACAAGTTATTTCCCCTATATGCCTCTTTGTATTTATAACAAATTAAATGCTTGCTTTTTTTTCCTAATTGTTTAAATTATGCACCCTTCTAAATTTTAAAACATGCAATATTAAATAACGTAATGCCATGTTTACATATAATGACACATTTATCCCCCTTTTTTTATTTTTTATTTTCAAATTTCAAAAGTATCCGCAGTTTGTACTTAAGTGGATAGAGAGCAAATTATACACAAAATAAAGTACAGTTGGTTATTTATAATATTAGATTATTTTGTCCATTAATTCAAGAAAGAGCCCATCATCTCCTATTCACATTTCAAAATAAAACAAGAAAAGACAAAACGGGAAGGTATTCAATTGGATAGACATGAATAAAAAGAATAGAAATATACACGTAGGTTCATTTTAATATTAATAACATACCAATTGGCTTCCAATGTTTCTTTTTATTTAATTCCGTTGTAACGTTTCACACATTACTCCTATGGTTATTTGAAAAAATTGTTGCCCGAAATGCGGTGTGTTACAATGTTTATTTATCATCGAATTTCAAAAGCAAATCAAAAAGAAAAGAGGATAAATATAAAGGAATAAATTCATTCATTATATGAACAAAGTATCTATTACAATAGTTATTTAAATGGCAGAATATATTATTTAGAACTATTCTATTTTAAATATTTAATGAACTGCAATCTTATTCGGTAAATCCTGTAATGGAAAAAAAAAATAAGATATGAATTGAAATTGCGATTGTCATTATTAAAGGTTGTCTATAAAAGTAAATGTAAGGTTACCTAAATTGTCTGTTTACATCTAATTTACTTAACCTTGAATCAAAAATGAACGGGAAATTGTAATTCTTCGAAATTAAGAAATGAAATAAGTTTAGTTCATATTTTAGAGTTTGCTAATTATTTCATTCATTAGAATGATGGTTGACACATGGATTTCCATGTTTTAGTTAGGTCAAAACCTTATAAATTACAAAATGTTAAAGTATAAGAGATACATATATATAATTACACCCAAGGGAAAGATATATACAAAATAAGGATAAGTATCATATATATATATATATATGTGTTTTTTTTCTCTTTTTTTCTCTTTTTTACTGCCCTTAAAAAAGTTTCTTATAAATGCATGCCATGCTGTTTCGCAATCAAGGTTGAAACGGAAGAATAGGTATGTGTTAATGAGATATTCAATTTCATAATATTTTAAACCAAAAAATGAATTGGTTGAGATCCACAAATTGAGATGATTAAGTTTAACGTCAAAACCATTTCAGCGTTACTATACCTATTATTTCTAACATGACATTATTAAATAAATGACGTTCCTTATATAATGACATTATCATGGCATTCCTAATACAGTAATATCTTTTCACAAAGATGACATTTTCTAATAAATAACGCTTCTATTAACCTGGCATTTCAAATGAAATGATATTTTTGTATAAATGACATTTCCTAAGCAAATTATATTTTTAATCTAATATAACATGTCTTAACAAAATGAACATTTTTAACATTTCCAGTCTTAATGGTTTAAAATAAATTGCTTTGAATATCAAAAACCCAATAAAATAACTTAAAATAAAATTTTAAATTTACCCTAAAATTCAGGGTTGTTACAGTCTCCCCCACTTAAAATCTTTTCGTCCTCGAAAAGGAACGAAGTTAAAAATGTTTAATTATCGTACTCAATTTTTCATTCTTTGTTATTCATTCATTGGTTTAAATAATTTCATAGTTGAACTAATAATTATACTACACAATCATCAATCAATTGGTTGATTAGCTTTTGAAATATATAACTTTATATATTCAAAAATCATATTTTCTAAAATAGATTATAAATACGTATATTATAAGCTTGTTACTCTCAACTCATTCTGGGGTATTACTAACCCCATCTCTAATGAGTTTCCTCATTCTAGGATACTGCTGATCCTATCTCTAATGAGTATTCTTAATGGATATCACTAATCCAATCTCTGATGAGTCCTTTGTTCCGTTCTAACGAGTTGTACCCCAAAGATTTGGATTTAACCAAAGCTATGATACCAACTGTAAAGACCCGCAAATTCCCACCCTTTGAATCGACCATAAGCCACACAGGTCTGACCCAAAAAGTGAAAATCTACGAATACATTAACTTTGGGCATACAACACATTACAACAGATAACAGAAGACTTTTATAACACTATAATAAATGTTACATCAGAGTACAGAATATACATATCAGAGTATATTGGAATATAATTACAGCGGAAGATAAATACAAAAAATGTAATATACTGCAACGGAAGAACACAGCGGAAGACTCTCTATCTCTGGACACAGCTTTAAGCTTCAACCCAGAATCCTGCTTAATATATGCAAAAATAGCTACTCGACTGCCCGTGTGGAAAATATGGGCACCCGAGTTTGCCAGTGGACAAACTACAGGTCAGTCATGGGACTGGTGTGAGAATTCTACTTAACCTATATAATATAATAAGGCTAATCACGGGACCACGCCACTTCCGCGGAACGGGTTTTCTCCTATGGATTGCCAGTGCATGACTAAAGTAAATCGTCAAAATAACGCAATGCTTTTTAGAAAAATGAAACCATTATAAGACCCAAGTCCCATCACACAATGCAACGCAAACCGGAGGATAGGGTTTTACCTTATAATGATCAAAAGATGCTTGATACGATAGACACGGTATTATATAATAATAGTGTGCAACCAATTTGAAATCCATCGAAGTAAATGTATCAATCCTAGACGGCATGAGTGCCCCATCCCACTATGTCGCCATATATAGGTATACAATCAAAACCGCGTGATGTCGTATTGGAAATTTGGGTTTCCATCTGAGTCAAGGCTAGGGAGGAGATCCTAACCGATTCGAGATACTCTAGCAAATGCCCCAGGATTGGTACTCTGTCCAACCCTTGGATCCTGCAGGGCCGGTCCATACGTTAACGCTTAATGGATTGGGAATTCCTGAACACACGCTTCCCGGTCCTTTTGGACCTATAATACGGCCAGTGGCGACCACATAAACCGAGGCCTCGAAAAATCCAACAACCATAATGAATAAATGCCAGCGCTGGTAGGTCCCTGGCACCACTCTAGCTAGAGAGAAACGTGTGCACTCCCTGCGTTCCCTTCTCCCGTTTTAGACTCCGCCGGTGTGTGAGGCTCGTGAAGTCACGTCATACACAAAGCTATGCCTAAACAGGCTATGCTTTGATCATCCCACAAGGCCTGCTTTTCAACAAAGCCTTGATCATATGCATCTTGGCATGCCACATCGTCAATCCGTACCATATCATTGATTTCTGCCAACATATAACCTCGGAGCTCGTACGTCTCAGAGAAGGGTGTAAAACACCAAACAGATGTATGTTTAGTAGAGATCAATAGATACAGTAAAAAGGAGTACAATGTCAGACGTGCAATCCATTTATACGCTTATGCTCTGGGTCTGAGCGAAAGCCAAATCCGTACAAATCAGCACTACGTCCGGATGACTACCATTTTAGCCCCATCTTGGGAGCAAATCAATCAAGGGCCTCAACACTAGTCACTCATTCGATGTGAAGATCGTCGGTCTTCAATCGTCGTCTTCAATTCTTCGAACGTCGTATCATTATTTGGAATGAAGGTAAACTCGGACTTTCCAAATAACTCTCGCATATATAAATTTGGAAACCATTTCATGTCGTCGTTAATAATTTATAACGATCTATCATTATTTTTACTTTACCTACACATCCTAAACATAACAGTATATTTTACTCTTCCATTTTTCAATTTACACCAAATGTATATTTGGTTTCATTATTTTTCTAATGAAGATCCATTCTTTAGAAATGCAAATTCTAATCTTATTATTTATATTGAAAAATGTAAATTTCTATTCCTATTTTATTTACTTTGAGAAATGTAAACTTATACTTCAATATATTATTATATTGAGAATGTAACCTTTATTTCACATTCTATTTACATTGGAAAATATAAATTCCTAATCATTCTTTTGTTTACATTGAAAAATGTAAACTTTTTTATTTGCATATAAAAATATAATTCCCACTTCATCCTTATTTACATTGAAAAATGTAGGTTTCTATATTACACCAATTACATATAAAAATGTAACTTCCTATTTTTCCTTTTATTTACATTAAGAAAAATGTAACTTTTCTAATATTTACATTAAGAAAAACGTAAAAACTTTTATAATCCTTATCTTATTTTATTAGAAATGTAACCTTCCTTTATAACACAATTGGAGGTGAAAATATTCATTTTGTTATTAACACATAACGGTGTGAAAATAACGTCAATTTCTAAGTTATCCATTTATATTTTGATATGGGCCAGACCTCTCACATTAGGCCTGCAACTCGTGGATGCTGGATTGGCCGGTCGGTTTCGGGCAGACTTCTACCACAAGTTGGGCTTAACCTCGTGTCTTGGCCCAATTTGTACTTGCGCGCTTGGACCTCTCACATTAGGCCTAACATTTGTGGCTGCTGGATATGCCGGTCGGGTCCGGGCAGACTTCCATCACAAATGTGACCTAACCTCGTATCCAAGTACAATTTTAATTAATTACTATAATTGTTCTACTAAAAAAAGTATTATTTTAAACTGTTTCTCATTTCAAAATCTCTTAATTTTGGAATATTCTATATTTCCAAAATAACTTAATTTCCAATATTATAACTTACCCTTTTCAAATCTTAATTAAACTTTGGACTTTCTCAATTATTATATTAATAATAATAAACCTTTCAAAATGTCTAATTCTTCTGATGTAAACAAAATGTGATGATTTTGTCTAATTTTTTATAAACAAAATGTGATAATTTTGTCAATTCTTTCTAAATAACAAAATGTGGTAATTTTGTCAATTCTTTCTAATTCTTATTTGCATTAAGAAACATGTAATCTTTTCTTAATTCTTATTTACATTAAGAAAATGTAGCCTTTATAATTCTTATTTACAATTAGAAAATGTAAACTTTTCTAATTCTTATTCACATAAAGAAAATGTAGAATTTTCTTAATTCTTATTTGCAATAAGAAAATGTAAACTTTTCTAATTCTTAATCACTCTAACATATATGAAATATTTAACTAAATTGACAATTTAATCATAACATTCCTAATGAATGATATTTTTATAAAAATAAAGAAAATTTTCTCTATTTTTATTAAAAACGTAAACTTCTAGTGTGTCATTAAATGTTCAACAAAAGGTATATTTTTCTATGTCATTCCAATTTTACCAAAAATGATTATTCTTGTGTCATTACAACAAAATGTATATTTTTCGTGTGTCAATATAATCCCAGCAAAAATGTATATTTTTGTGTGTCATTCTATTTTAAACAAAAATATAATATTTTGTGTCATTTCTTATTTCTAACCAATTGACAATGTAATAATGTTCATTTACTTCTAACAAATTGACAATGTATTAATGTCCATTTATATTTTCAACTAAATAACCATCAAAATGTCCTTTATAATATTTCAACCTATAATGACGGTGCAAATTTGTCCTTTTTCATTTTAACAAAATAAGGTGAAATAAATGTCCTTTTTATAAATTACACACAAATGACAATGCAATAATGTCCATTTATATTTTCAACTAAATGACCATCAAAATGTCCTTTATAATATTTCAACCTATAATGACGGTGCAAATTTGTCCTTTTTCATTTTAACAAAATAAGGTGAAATAAATGTCCTTTTTATAAATTACACACAAATGACAATGTAATAATGTCCATTTATATTTTCAACTAAATGACCATCAAAATGTCCTTTATAATATTTCAACCTATAATGACGGTGCAAATTTGTCCTTTTTCATTTTAACAAAATAAGGTGAAATAAATGTCCTTTTTATAAATTACACACAAATGACAATGTAATAATGTCCATTTATATTTTCAACTAAATGACCATCAAAATGTCCTTTATAATATTTCAACCTATAATGACGGTGGAAAAATGTCCTTTTTCATTTTAACAAAATAAGGTGAAATAAATGTCCTTTTTATAAATTACACACAAATGACAATGTAATAATGTCCATTTATATTTTCAACTAAATGACCATCAAAATGTCCTTTATAATATTTCAACCTATAATGACGGTGGAAAAATGTCCTTTTTAAATTACAACAAAAAGAACCATCTTAATTTGCCAATTCTAATCGACAAAATAACGATTTTACTAAATAACGATTTTTTTAAATTCTAGTGGTCTATTTCATTTCAACCATTTTATTTCAACACAAATACCATCACATCAACAAATTCACCTAACAACATGAACCAAATAAGATTTCGTAGCAATCAGCTAATTTGGATTCCACAACATATATGTATAAAATTCACATGGCAAGGAATAATTTTATTTCAATAATTAAATATAGAAATCTCACCACTACTTTTCTAAATTTTCAAAGTCCTTGTTTCAACTTTTTGGTTTCAACGAAAATTGACAATTTTGCTCCACTATTTGGTTACAACAAAAATGATAAATTTTTGTTTCCAATCCTTTTGTCACAACAAAATAATATATTCGTTTCCTCTAATTTTATTATAACAAATACGATATATTTGTTTTCAATTATTCAATCATGATATATTTATTTATAACAACCAAATTTTAACCAACATGAGAATTCTAATCCGCATATCAATACAACAGTATTATCAGCCAAATCAAATCACGTATGTAACAAACAGAATTTAGCGACATATAATTTCACAACACAAGTTCTAGAACAGATTACGTATCATGATTCAGTATTTTTAATTGTATATAAATAAATAAATAAACAGAATTTCTCACCTTGATTGGATATAGATCTAAAATTCAAACGTGCTCAGAATTGGTCCCAATTGCTTTCAAGAAGTCCTATTCGATGCAACGGTTCAAACGGATCCGAAATTTTCCTTGAGTTTTGATTTCGCCTAAATTCGCAGCAAGTTCTATATATATCCCTACCTCTTCTAGAATGTAGTGGACATTGTCACGTTCACGATGGCTCCTTTAATTACTTCAGCCGTGAGTTTTCAACTTTTGATTCAAAACTAGAGTTCAACTTTCCTTCGAATCGGTTGTACGACGGGGAAATCGGATTGGACCACGTCGGAGATGGAGGAGGCGCGCCTGCCGATGGTGGTGGAGAGTGCTTCAAGTTCCTCTAAAGGATCAATGTTTTTTTTATGTGGACAAGAGGAAGGATTTTTAAATTCATAGAAGAGAACTACAGAGCAAAAATTGAGGAATGGAATTGAGTAGGATATGTGATTTATTTCTGAAAGGGCTCTTTACATATGGTAAGCTATGAAAGAAATAAATTTACTGACTAGGAATGAGGTGTCGATCTAATTAATTTTTTTTTATTTGTGACGAATTTTGGGACTAAGTTAAATTCACTTGAAAATTGGGAATTATGAAACATAAAGAGAAAGCAACATATATAAATATAAATATATATATATATATATATTAATTAGTCAGGAAGGGGAGAGAGAGAGACCTGTAAGTGCATGTATTTCAAATGTAGCATGCGTTTTGATAATTAATTATGAAACATAAAGAGAAAGCAACCTTTTTATATATATATATATATATATATATATATATATATATATATATATTAATTAGTAAGGAAGGGGGAGAGAGAGTAGAGAATAAATGCACAAGTTATTTCCCCTATATGCCTCTTTGTATTTATAACAAATTAAATGCTTGCTTTTTTTTCCTAATTGTTTAAATTATGCACCCTTCTAAATTTCAAAACATGCAATATTAAATAACGTAATGCCATGTTTACATATAATGACACATTTATCCCCCTTTTTTATTTTTTATTTTCAAATTTCAAAAGTATCCGCAGTTTGTACTTAAGTGGATAGAGAGCAAATTATACACAAAATAAAGAACATTTGGTTATTTATAATATTAGATTATTTTGTCCATTAATTCAAGAAAGAGCCCATCATCTCCTATTCACATTTCAAAATAAAACAAGAAAAGACAAAACGGGAAGGTATTCAATTGGATAGACATGAATAAAAAGAATAGAAATATACACGTAGGTTCATTTTAATATTAATAACATACCAATTGGCTTCCAATGTTTCTTTTTACTTAATTCCATTGTAACGTTTCACACATTACTCCTATGGTTATTTGAAAAAATTGTTGCCCGAAATGCGGTGTGTTACAATGTTTATTTATCATCGAATTTCAAAAGCAAATCAAAAAGAAAAGAGGATAAATATAAAGGAATAAATTCATTCATTATATGAACAAAGTATCTATTACAATAGTTATTTAAATGGCAGAATATATTATTTAGAACTATTCTATTTTAAATATTTAATGAACTGCAATCTTATTCGGTAAATCCTGTAATGGAAAAAAAAATAAGATATGAATTGAAATTGCGATTGTCATTATTAAAGGTTGTCTATAAAAGTAAATGTAAGGTTACCTAAATTGTCTGTTTACATCTAATTTACTTAACCTTGAATCAAAAATGAACGGGAAATTGTAATTCTTCGAAATTAAGAAATGAAATAAGTTTAGTTCATATTTTAGAGTTTGCTAATTATTTCATTCATTAGAATGATGGTTGACACATGGATTTCCATGTTTTAGTTAGGTCAAAACCTTATAAATTACAAAATGTTAAAGTATAAGAGATACATATATATAATTACACCCAAGGGAAAGATATATACAAAATAAGGATAAGTATCATATATATATATATATATATATATGTGTTTTTTTTCTCTTTTTTACTGCCCTTAAAAAAGTTTCTTATAAATGCATGCCATGCTGTTTCGCATTCAAGGTTGAAACGGAAGAATAGGTATGTGTTAATGAGATATTCAATTTCATAATATTTTAAACCAAAAAATGAATTGGTTGAGATCCACAAATTGAGATGATTAAGTTTAACGTCAAAACCATTTCAGCGTTACTATACCTATTATTTCTAACATGACATTATTAAATAAATGACGTTCCTTATATAATGACATTATCATGGCATTCCTAATACAGTAATATCTTTTCACAAAGATGACATTTTCTAATAAATAACGCTTCTATTAACCTGGCATTTCAAATGAAATGATATTTTTGTATAAATGACATTTCCTAAGCAAATTATATTTTTAATCTAATATAACATGTCTTAACAAAATGAACATTTTTAACATTTCCAGTCTTAATGGTTTAAAATAAATTACTTTGAATATCAAAAACCCAATAAAATAACTTAAAATAAAATTTTAAATTTACCCTAAAATTCAGGGTTGTTACAGTCTCCCCCACTTAAAATCTTTTCGTCCTCGAAAAGGAACGAAGTTAAAAATGTTTAATTATCGTACTCAATTTTTCATTCTTTGTTATTCATTCATTGGTTTAAATAATTTCATAGTTGAACTAATAATTATACTACACAATCATCAATCAATTGGTTGATTAGCTTTTGAAATATATAACTTTATATATTCAAAAATCATATTTTCTAAAATAGATTATAAATACGTATATTATAAGCTTGTTACTCTCAACTCATTCTGGGGTATTACTAACCCCATCTCTAATGAGTTTCCTCGTTCTAGGATACTGCTGATCCTATCTCTAATGAGTATTCTTAATGGATATCACTAATCCAATCTCTGATGAGTCTTTTGTTCCGTTCTAACGAGTTGTACCCCAAAGATTTGGATTTAACCAAAGCTCTGATACCAAGTGTAAAGACCAGCTAATTCCCACCCTTTGAATCGACCATAAGCCACACAGGTCTGACCCAAAAAGTGAAAATCTACGAATACATTAACTTTGGGCATACAACACATTACAACAGATAACAGAAGACTTTTATAACACTATAATAAATGTTACATCAGAGTACAGAATATACATATCAGAGTACATTGGAATATAATTACAGCGAAAGATAAATACAAAAAATGTAATATACTGCAACGGAAGAACACAGCGGAAGACTCTCTATCTCTGGACACAGCTTTAAGCTTCAACCCAGAATCCTGCTTTATATATCTGCAAATATAGCTACTCGACTGCCCGTGTGGAAAATATGGGCACCCGAGTTTGCCAGTGGACAAACTACAGGTCAGTCATGGGACTGGTGTGAGAATTCTACTTAACCTATATAATATAATAAGGCTAATCACAGGACCACGCCACTTCCGCGGAACGGGTTTTCTCCTATGGATTGCCAGTGCATGACTAAAGTAAATCGTCAAAATAACGCAATGCTTTTTAGAAAAATGAAACCATTATAAGACCCAAGTCCCATCACACAATGCAACGCAAACCGGAGGATAGGGTTTTACCTTATAATGATCAAAAGATGCTTGATACGATAGACACGGTATTATATAATAATAGTGTGCAACCAGTTTGAAATCCATCAAAGTAAATGTATCAATCCTAGACGGCATGAGTGCCCCATCCCACTATGTCGCCATATTTAGGTATACAATCAAAACCGCGTGATGTCGTATTGGAAATTTGGGTTTCCATCTGAGTCAAGGCTAGGGAGGAGATCCTTACCGATTCGAGACACTCTAGCAAATGCCCCAAGATTGGTACTCTGTCCAACCCTTGGATCCTGCAGGGCCGGTCCATACGTTAACGCTTAACTGATTGGCAATTCCTGAACACACGCTTCCTGGTCCTTTTGGACCTATAATACGTCCAGTGCCGACCGCATAAACCGAGGCCTCGAAAAATCCAACAACCACAATGAATAAATGCCAGCGCTGGTAGGTCCCTGGCACCACTCTAGCTAGAGAGAAACGTGTGCACTCCCTGCGTTCCCTTCTCCCGTTTTAGACTTCGCCGGTGTGTGAGGCTCGTGAAGTCACGTCATACACAAAGCTATGCCTAAACAGGCTATGCTTTGATCATCCCACAAGGCCTGCTTTTCAACAAAGCCTTGATCATATGCATCTTGGCATGCCACATCGTCAATCCATACCATATCATTGATTTCTGCCAACATATAACCTCTGAGCTCGTACGTCTCAGAGAAGGGTGTAAAACACCAAACAGATGTATGTTTAGCAGAGATCAATAGATACAGTAAAAAGGAGTACAATGTCAGACGTGCAATCCATTTATACGCTTATGCTCTAGGTCTGAGCGAAAGCCAAATCCGTACAAATCAGCACTACGTCCGGATAACTACCATTTTAGCCCCATCTTGGGAGCAAATCAATCAAGGGCCTCAACACTAGTCACCCATTCGATGTGAAGATCGTCGGTCTTCAATCGTTGTCTTCAATTCTTCGAACGTCGTATCATTATTTGGAATGAGAGTAAACTCGGACTTTCCAAATAACTCTCGCATATATAAATTTGGAAACCATTTCATATAGTCGTTAATAATTTATAACGATCTATCATTATTTTTACTTTACCTACACATCCTAAACATAACAGTATATTTTACTCTTCCATTTTTCAATTTACACCAAATGTATATTTGGTTTCATTATTTTTCTAATGAAGATCCATTCCTTAGAAATGCAAATTCTAATCCTATTATTTATATTGAAAAATGTAAATTTCTATTCCTATTTTATTTACTTTGAGAAATGTAAACTTATACTTCAATATATTATTATATTGAAAATGTAACCTTTATTTCACATTCTATTTACATTGGAAAATATAAATTCCTAATCATTCTTTTGTTTACATTGAAAAATGTAAACTTTTTTATTTGCATATAAAAATATAATTCCCACTTCATCCTTATTTACATTGAAAAATGTAGGTTTCTATATTACACCAATTACATATAAAAATGTAACTTCCTATTTTTCCTTTTATTTACATTAAGAAAAATGTAACTTTTCTAATATTTACATTAAGAAAAACGTAAAAACTTTTATAATCCTTATCTTATTTTATTAGAAATGTAACCTTCCTTTATAACAAAATTGGAGGTGAAAATATTCATTTTGTTATTAACACATAACGGTGTGAAAATAACGTCAATTTCTAAGTTATCCATTTATATTTTGATATGGGCCAGACCTCTCACATTAGGCCTGCAACTCGTGGATGCTGGATTGGTCGGTCGGTTCCGGGCAGACTTCTACCACAAGTTGGGCTTAACCTCGTGTCTTGGCCCAATTTGTACTTGCGCACTTGGACCTCTCACATTAGGCCTAACATTTGTGGCTGCTGGATATGCCGGTCGGGTCCGGGCAGACTTCCACCACAAATGTGACCTAACCTCGTGTCCAAGTTCAATTTTAATTAATTACTATAATTGTTCTACTAAAAAAAAGTATTATTTTAAACTGTTTCTCATTTCAAAATCTCTTAATTTTGGAATATTCTATATTTCCAAAATAACTTAATTTCCAATATTATAACTTACCCTTTTCAAATCTTAATTAAACTTTGGACTTTCTCAATTATTATATTAATAATAATAAACCTTTAAAAATGTCTAATTCTTCTGGTGTAAACAAAATGTGATGATTTTGTCTAATTTTTTATAAACAAAATGTGATAATTTTGTCAATTCTTTCTAAATAACAAAATGTGGTAATTTTGTCAATTCTTTCTAATTCTTATTTGCATTAAGAAAAATGTAATCTTTTCTTAATTCTTATTTACATTAAGAAAATGTAGCCTTTCTAATTCTTATTTACTATTAGAAAATGTAAACTTTTCTAATTCTTATTCACATAAAGAAAATGTAGACTTTTCTTAATTCTTATTTGCAATAAGAAAATGTAAACTTTTCTAATTCTTATTCACTCTAACATATATGACATATTTAACTAAATTGACAATTTAATCATAACATTCCTAATGAATGATATTTTTATAAAAATAAAGAAAATTATCTCTATTTTTATTAAAAATGTAAACTTCTAGTGTGTCATTAAATGTTCAACAAAAGGTATATTTTTCTATGTCATTAATTTTACCAAAAATGATTATTCTTATGTCATTACAACAAAATGTATATTTTTGGTGTGTCAATATAATCCCAGCAAAAATGTATATTTTTGTGTGTCATTCTATTTTAAACAAAAATATAATATTTTGTGTCATTTCTTATTTCTAACCAATTGACAATGTAATAATGTTCTTTTACTTCTAACAAATTGACAATGTATTAATGTCCATTTATATTTTCAGCTAAATAACCATCAAAATGTCCTTTATAATATTTCAACCTATAATGACGGTGCAAATTTGTCCTTTTTCATTTTAACAAAATAAGGTGAAATAAATGTCCTTTTAATAAATTACACACAAATGACAATGTAATAATGTCCATTTATATTTTCAACTAAATGACCAACAAAATGTCCTTTATAATATTTCAACCTATAATGACGGTGCAAATTTGTCCTTTTTCATTTTAACAAAATAAGGTGAAATAAAGGTCCTTTTTATAAATTACACACAAATGACAATGTAATAATGTCCATTTATATTTTCAACTAAATGACCATCAAAATGTCCTTTATAATATTTCAACCTATAATGTCGGTGCAAATTTGTCCTTTGTCATTTTAACAAAATAAGGTAAAATAAATGTCCTTTTTATAAATTACACGCAAATGACAATGTAATAATGTCCATTTATATTTTCAACTAAATGACCATCAAAATGTCCTTTATAATATTTCAACCTATAATGACGGTGGAAAATTGTCCTTTTTCATTTTAACAAAATAAGGTGAAATAAATGTCCTTTTTATAAATTACACACAAATGACAATGTAATAATGTCCATTTATATTTTCAACTAAATGGCCATCAAAATGTCCTTTATAATATTTCAACCTATAATGACGGTGGAAAAATGTCCTTTTTAAATTACAACAAAAAGAACCATCTTAATTTGCCAATTCTAATCGACAAAATAACGATTTTACTAAATAACGATTTTATTAAATTCTAGTGGTCTATTTCATTTCAACCATTTTATTTCAACACAAATACCATCACATCAACAAATTCACCTAACAACATCAACCAAATAAGATTTCGTAGCAATCAGCTAATTTGGATTCCACAACATATATTTATAAAATTCACATGGCAAGGAATAATTTAATTTCAATAATTAAATATAGAAATCTCACCACTACTTTTCTGAATTTTCAAAGTCCTTGTTTCAACTTTTTGGTTTCAACGAAAATTGACAATTTTGCTCCACTATTTGGTTACAACAAAAATGATAAATTTTTGTTTCCAATCCTTTTGTCACAACAAAATAATATATTTGTTTCCTCTAATTTTATTATAACAAATACGATATATTTGTTTTCAATTATTCAATCATGATATATTTATTTATAACAACCAAATTTTAACCAACATGAGAATTCTAATCCGCATATCAATACAACAGTATTATCAACCAAATCAAATCACGTATGTAACAAACAGAATTTAGCGACATATAATTTCACAACACAAGTTCTAGATCAGATTATGTATCATGATTCAGTATTTTTAATTGTATATAAATAAATAAATAAACAGAATTTCTCACCTTGTTTGGATATAGATCTAAAATTCAAACGTGCTCAGAATTGGTCCCAATTGCTTTCAAGAAGTCCTATTCGATGCAACGGTTCAAACGGATCTGAAATTTTCCTTGAGTTTTGATTTCTCCTAAATTCGCAGCAAGTTCTATATATATCCCTACCTCTTCTAGAATGTAGAGGACATTGTCACGTTCACGATGGCTCCTTTAATTACTTCAGCCGTGAGTTTTCAACTTTTGATTCAAAACTAGAGTTCAACTTTCCTTTGAATCGGTTGTACGACGGGGAAATCGGATTGCACCACGTCGGAGATGGAGGAGGCGCGCCTGCCGATGGTGGTGGAGAGTGCTTCAAGTTCCTCTAAAGGATCAATGTTTTTTTTTATGTGGTCAAGAGGAAGGATTTTTAAATTCATAGAAGAGAACTACAGAGCAAAAATTGAGGAATGGAATTGAGTAGGATATGTGATTTATTTCTGAAAGGGCTCTTTACATACGGTAGGCTATGAAAGAAATAAATTTACTGACTAGGAATGAGGTGTCGGTCTAATTTTTTTTTTATTTGTGATGAATTTTGGGACTAAGTTAAATTCACTTGAAAAATGGGAATTATGAAACATAAAGAGAAAGCAACATATATATATATATATATATATATATATTTATTAATTAGTAAGGAAGGGGAGAGAGAGACCTGTAAGTGCATGTATTTCAAATGTAGCATGCGTTTTGATAATTAATTATGAAACATAAAGAGAAAGCAACCTTTTTATATATATATATATATATATATATTAATTAGTAAGGAAGGGGGGAGAGAGAGTAGAGAATAAATGCACAAGTTATTTCCCCTATATGCCTCTTTGTATTTGTAATGACCCGTAATTTGGCATGAGAATAATTAACTAATTTAATTATTAAAATATCGTTTTGACGATATCGATGACCTGAATTAATTAATATTGAATATTTAATTAATATTTATAATGAATAATAAATTATAAATATCGAAATAGTCAGAAATAGTAGAATTCACAATAGAGTGTGAATTGAATAGTATACGAGATGTGGTTGAGTTTCGATTTGAAATATAATAACGAATATATCGAATCGACGACAGTTGAACGTATAGTTTATAATATATTTATAAACGAGCTCGAAATGGCGCTGCAGTTCGCTATTTGGCGATTTGAACTTCAACTGAATGTACAGGATTCGTTTTAAGCCGGATTCCTGTGAAACAAGAAATGCGTAGAGCTGGTGTAGTATATCTTTCTAGTGGAAGAGAAAAATATGGATTTCGTCGTGTAGATTTTGAGATATGTCCAAACCAAATTTTAAAATAGTCGCTATAGAATCGTTTATCGACCGTATCAGATTATTCGATATAACTAGAGATCGGGTGGGAATTTAGACAAGGTCCTTTGGGGAAATAGCGATAATTTAATTTTTAGAATTTTACTGAAATTTTTAATTAATTAAATAAGCAACTTTTTATTTGGAGTATTTGGCACCCTGTATCGACATTTCGGGGTTTCACAATATGAGTCCATCTACCGGTATTATTACATTTTTGGGACTAGAGCACATCACTCATTTAAATAGTATTTTTGTTTCTGTCCATAACTGTCCCTGCGTGAAAAGAATATTTCATAGTGGGGTACGCTATGTTTTTAACTTAAAACAAACTAAACTGAATGGTTAACTGGTCAAACGAACTCGAAATTCAACGAAACAAGTTTCATACGAAACCTTAGGAAGAGGTCTAGTGAAACGTCAAGGCCTCATATTTTTAGGATTTTTTCTGTAATTTTAAGGAATTATTGCTCGGTGTTTTTCATCGATATTTTCTAAAGGATTTTCGCAAACGGTGTCGGAATTCGACGAAACCTGTCCCATTGGATCCGGAATGTGTTTTTATGCTAGGATTAGCTTTGTTTGTCAAAAATGGAAATCATACGAATTTAAAAATGGATCGAAATGAAATGGAAATGGAATATTCCGGGGAATATTCCCTGTCCATAAAATCTTCTATAAATAGTAAGAGCTTTGTGCGTTAAAACCTAAAACCATTTCCCCACTGTTTTGCGCCGCCAGCTCCTTGAGCTCAAATACATTTTCCGCGAGCCAAAAGGGGAATACAAATCAAAACGTGAAATTTAGATCGGAGGGGGAGGCTGGGGTATATGAATACACACTTGCGGTTGGGTATGTGACGAAGAGAAGCTGCTGTTATGGGTAGGAGAACTTGCGGACGTGGTGTTTATGTGGATGTTGAGGAGAGTGAGCGGCTTGTGTTTGCAAAGTTTGGAAAGGTATGGTGCAGATTAATGTCGCACCGAACATTGTACACGTGCGAAGGGGTTCACGACGGATTTTGCTGTGCCGTAGCGTGTTCATCTTGAATGGTATGAGGAGGAAGAGTTTCGGATGAGAAGCTTTGTGGTTATTTTAGTTGATTTTTATTTGGGGTGGTTTGGAAGTTATGGGAGGAGCAAGATCGAAAATGGTGGAGGATAATTACCTGGAGCTCACGGTTGGTATTGGGGAAGGCAACGTGTACGGGTTTGGGCTTGTTGATGGTAGTGGGCCGGTTAATTCAAGGGAATTTCGAACGGTTGGATCCGTTGGGATCGTATGGACGGGAGCAACACAATGAGACTGACCGGGAGTGAATCTGAGCACGTTACAATTTATGGCAAAATAAATTGTCCGTCGTAGTCAAATAAACGCAAACCGTTATTTAACGGCTAACGCGCAAATGTGAGTAAATCTCACCAACTCTAAACAGTTTATAATTTCATGTTGTATCTTTAGAACTGTTAGAAATTGTCTGATTTACTATGTGTTGATTGTTTGATTGAACTGCTAGTCAGTTAGTTAAATTTCTATATTGATTCTGTTTAACAGAATATATCATATGGAACTGAAAGTGATGTTATCTATATTGTCTAACATCTGTGGATGCAGGGAAACAGGTTGGAGGAATCCGACTGGATTCCTCAACAATTATTTTATTGTTTTTCATATATTATGATATATGATGTAGTTAAAACCTGTGGTTGATTATATGGGTTTGAATGAGATTGGTCATCGTGATTTGATGTGTTAAGTACCATAAAATATCGAAAGAGAATTTAAGGAGATATTCAAAAAGGAAATAATTTCAAACCATTTTCTTTTTGAATGGAAAGGCCTGTGTGGCGGGTTTGGGGATTTTCCCAATGCTCCCGATACAAAGGAGGTTATGGCGAATTTTCCCGGGAATTTAAGGAATTAGAATATTTCAAGAATAAATTTGAAAAGGGATTATTTGTAAACCATTTACAAATAGAATTGAAAAGGAAACGTTATAAAAAGGAAATCATTTTTAAAGTGTAGAACCGTTATTTAAAAGTAAATCTTTTCAAATGAATAAAACGTTGTTAAAAAGGAGAAATCGAATATGGTATTCGAAAGTTAGTTAATCGAATATGTTATTCGAAAGGGGTTAGTCAAGTCGAGTTAGTCAAATAAAGTTAACCAGTTAGAGTTAAACAGTTAGAGTTAAAACAAACATAGTTATTCAGGATGAGTTGCCATTTAGCACGACTGCTAGCGTAATTCACAGGGCTGTAAATAGCCTACGGCGTTCGGATGTTTCCTGAGGGAATCAGGCGTAACCATTGTGATCGCTGCGATCTAGAGTTGAGCGAATGGAGTTAAAGAATATAGAGTTAAGCAAAATTTGAATCTGACTAGAGATTAATAAGTTGAATGGTTTCCTGGGTATCGATCTGATGTTGGTTTCGGCCTTCGGGGTTTATACTTAGGAAGTTGTTCTCTTGTTAGTTTATAGTTAGAGTCTGATAGTTGTGGAAGGATAGTGATACGTAAATAAACAATGGAAATGTTTTCCAACGTTGATAACAAATATTTTCTAAATATAGAAAATAAGGAAATATGTATAGATATACATGATGATTGATCGATTGACATTCCATTTGGAATTTAGATCGTTGTTTGTACACGGACATGTTTTCATTTGATAGTTAAATCACAGACTATCGAAGTTTTGACCATTTTAACGTTGTTAATATGGAGAGACCGGTTGGATTATTATCCAAAGAACCACTCTGTATTGGCATAAGCGTCGCGAATCATATATGCCAAAGATAATTGAAGACGGAGTAAAATGCAAGGGCTTTCCTGTTTACAGAATAGTGCCTTCGGTTTGTCCAGTCCCAGGACAACTTGTATGGACGAAGGTCTGACAGAGTATAACCAATGAACCGCGTAAGTTGATCTGTTCAAACGTATTCACGTTTGGTGGCGGAGGAATTCGTTTCTCTTAGCTGTATACCCGTGTTATTTTTGGATAAGTCAATTTGTGATTTGGCGGGTATGACGATGTGACATTTCTAAGTGAATGAAGATGGATGTCTGACAGAGTATTTCCAGAAAGGTCACGTACATTGATTTCTTCAACCGTACCAAGAGTGGAAGCGGAGAAGGAAACTTCTTTTAGCTGACACGTAATGTATTGTTGTAGACGTCAATTAGTGATTTTCGATGGATCTGACAATGTGGCATTCAAAGTGAATCTATTGTGATGATAAAGCGTAGCTTCTAGCCTCACATCCGGTAAATGACAGAAATCGGGCAGGCAGCATGGCTAAGTCGGTCGCACCGAAGTAGGGTGTATAATCACCTATCTAGTGAATATTCATTTGTCTCTTAAATCTATCAATGCTGACCCATATATATATACGGGAACGGTTGCTGATCCCAACCGTTGGTGATGTACATTCGATACACTCAAGCGAAATGAGTGGTCGGTCATGTGTGGCTGAGTTGCAAGATGTTCTTGTTGAACTCCAGTGTATCGTTCCTAGAGTACACTGATCGGAAGGTGATTCCATACCTTGTCATAGTTGGAAATCCATTACCCAATACGTGCTTGCGGTTTTGATTGTATACTATATATGTAGAACGTGAGATGCAAGCGTTTCTACTAGACTGATATTTATTTGTACTTAGACATTATTATAATATCAAAATGATATTGCTTTGCAAAAATGTTTGGATTATCATAAGGAAAAAACCCGTTCCGTATTCACGGCGTGGTCTTATGAGATATCATATACCTGTTTTAAATGATTTGAGTTTATTCACACCAGTCACATGACTGACCCGGAGTTTATTTGTTGTTTTCCCTAAACTCTTGGGTGCCTAAATTTGTACGGGCAGTCAAGTAGTCGGGTTTTACAGATATACTAGAAGAGCTTGGAGCAGGAGGCTTCAAGATCATATAGCTATAGTTATTTCCGCTGTGTTGTAAGTGTTGTACTCTGATAAGTGCTATTGTATACATAACTGTTATATTTCAAAGTTATGTTATCTATTATATGTTATTCGTTCCGCTGTGAGGTTCGTGTTACTCTGATATTGTGTTCTTCTTCTTCTTCTATTCTACGTTTCTATCTTATCTATTCTCACCTTCTAATTTCTTTCATTAATTACCGGGATTTTTCGATGTTTTGGTTATCGACGTTGAGCTTACGTCGATAACCAAAACCGCTCAAAAATCCGGGTCGTTACAGTTGGTATCAGAGCTTATGTTTTAATGATCGGACTTAACTCTGTGGCGTAACTCAGTAGAGATGGGATTAGTAATATCCTAGATTGAGTTGAGTGTATATATACGAGTGAACGTATTTGTTATTTAATATAAAATTGTTTTATATTGTGGAGATTTATTGATTGAGTGGCTTATGAATTCGGGACGATCAGTTTGATCCACTGTATCGGTAGGAGTTTTATAAACACTTGAATACGATGAACCGACATGATATGTTTTGAAATTAATATAGTATATTAGTTGTGTTGGTTGTTAGTATAATCGAATGAGATTATAAAAAGATGAAATGGTTATAAATAACTAATCAGAATTCATATAAGTAAAGTATATGAAGTAAGACGAATTGAATCTGAAGTTAAATCAGAATTGGAATTAAAATAAGTAAATTTTAAGTTCCTGGGAGATTTTGAACTGTTTTCAAAATGGAAGTGTTTAGGAAAGATTTTTGAAAATGAAATAGTATTGAACTCACTTCGATTTGCTGGAAAATATATTCTGATGAGTGTGGCCACATCATCAGTGTTCATTTTCGAGTTGTATGTGACGGATTACTACCAAAGGTTTTGTTTTTGAATTGTTTTGAGAAAACAAGTGTTTAGAAACTCAAATGTTTTGAATTGGTGTTATGATTTCAAATTGATTTGAAATTACCCAGGAATTTAAGTTCTGGAATTTAAAATTTAACTAATGAAGTTAAATAGATTGAGATGGTATAAATCGAATTAGTAATAATCTGGAATTAACTTGAATAAATAAGTTAAGAGTTTGAAATCGAGAATGGAACTCGAGTGGAAATAGAATTCGACTTAGGTATAAGCGAATGATTTGGTTTTGAGAATGAACCGATTTGAGATCAAGTTGGTAATGCATTGTTATATGCAGAAGTGGTGACGAATGGTAGGGATATAATGATATGCCCGACAAAAAGGTACAAGTTTATATTTCATATGAGTTTGGTGATTTATGAGCCGAATTGGCAAGCCGCTTGGCTATTTGATTTTCTTTTGGGTTGAAGAAGGCCTAGAGAGGCGAGTTGGAGTTTGAGCTATTGACCAGTACAAAGGAGATGCTGGCGAAATTTTTCGAAAAGTTAAGGTGTTAGAAAATTTTCAGGATTTTTGAAAATTTAGTTAGTCGGAATAAATTAATATTTTAGTCGATATTAATTGGTTCAGTTGAAACCGGAGATAAGAGGTAACAGATAAATTTTTACTCAGTAGATAGGGTCGTCCCCTACCTTAGCAATTTCGAGGACGAAATTATTTTAAGGGGGAAAGAATGTAATGACCCGTAATTTGGCAGGAGAATAATTAACTAATTTAATTATTAAAATATCGTTTTGACGATATCGATGACCTGAATTAATTAATATTGAATATTTAATTAATATTTATAATGAATAATAAATTATAAATATCGAAATAGTCAGAAATAGTAGAATTCACAATAGAGTGTGAATTGAATAGTATACGAGATGTGGTTGAGTTTCGATTTGAAATATAATAACGAATATATCGAATCGACGACAGTTGAACGTATAGTTTATAATATATTTATAAACGAGCTCGAAATGGCGCTGTAGTTCGCTATTTGGCGATTTGAACTTCAACTGAATGTACAGGATTCGTTTTAAGCCGGATTCCTGTGAAACAAGAAACGCGTAGAGCTGGTGGAGTATATCTTTCTAGTGGAAGAGAAAAATATGGATTTCGTCGTGTAGATTTTGAGATATGTCCAAACCAAATTTTAAAATAGTCGCTATAGAATCGTTTATCGACCGTATCGGATTATTCGATATAACTAGAGATCGGGTGGGAATTTAGACAAGGTCCTTTTGGGAAATAGCGATAATTTAATTTTTAGAATTTTACTGAAATTTTTAATTAATTAAATAAGCAACTTTTTATTTGGAGTATTTGGCACCCTGTATCGACATTTCGGGGTTTCACAATATGAGTCCATCTACCGGTATTATTACATTTTTGGGACCAGAGCACATCACTCATTTAAATAGTATTTTTGTTTCTGTCCATAACTGTCCCTGCGTGAAAAGAATATTTCATAGTGGGGTACGCTATGTTTTTAACTTAAAACAAACTAAACTGAATGGTTAACTGGTCAAACGAACTCGAAATTCAACGAAACAAGTTTCATACGAAACCTTAGGAAGAGGTCTAGTGAAACGTCAAGGCCTCATATTTTTAGGATTTTTTCTGTAATTTTAAGGAATTATTGCTCGGTGTTTTTCATCGATATTTTCTAAAGGATTTTCGCAAACGGTGTCGGAATTCGACGAAACCTGTCCCATTGGATCCGGAATGTGTTTTTATGCTAGGATTAGCTTTGTTTGTCAAAAATGGAAATCATACGAATTTAAAAATGGATCGAAATGAAATGGAAATGGAATATTCCGGGGAATATTCCCTGTCCATAAAATCTTCTATAAATAGTAAGAACTTTGTGCGTTAAAACCTAAAACCATTTCCCCACTGTTTTGCGCCGCCAGCTCCTTGAGCTCAAATACATTTTCCACGAGCCAAAAGGGGAATACAAATCAAAACGTGAAATTTAGATCGGAGGGGGAGGCTGGGGTATATGAATACACACTTGCGGTTGGGTATGTGACGAAGAGAAGCTGCTGTTATGGGTAGGAGAACTTGCGGACGTGGTGTTCATGTGGATGTTGAGGAGAGTGAGCGGCTTGTGTTTGCAAAGTTTGGAAAGGTATGGTGCAGATTTGTGTCGCACCGAACATTGTACACGTGCGAAGGGGTTCACGACGGATTTTGCTGTGCCGTAGCGTGTTCATCTTGAATGGTATGAGGAGGAAGAGTTTCGGATGAGAAGCTTTGTGGTTATTTTAGTTGATTTTTATTTGGGGTGGTTTGGAAGTTATGGGAGGAGCAAGATCGAAAATGGTGGAGGATAATTACCTGGAGCTCACGGTTGGTATTGGGGAAGGCAACGTGTACGGGTTTGGGCTTGTTGATGGTAGTGGGCCGGTTAATTCAAGGGAATTTCGAACGGTTGGATCCGTTAGGATCGTATGGACGGGAGCAACACAATGAGACTGACCGGGAGTGAATCTGAGCACGTTACAATTTATGGCAAAATAAATTGTCCGTCGTAGTCAAATAAACGCAAACCGTTATTTAACGGCTAACGCGCAAATGTGAGTAAATCTCACCAACTCTAAACAGTTTATAATTTCATGTTGTATCTTTAGAACTGTTAGAAATTGACTGATTTACTATGTGTTGATTGTTTGATTGAACTGCTAGTCAGTTAGTTAAATTTCTATATTGATTCTGTTTAACAGAATATACCATATGGAACTGAAAGTGATGTTATCTATATTGTCTAACATCTGTGGATGCAGGGAAACAGGTTGGAGGAATCCGACTGGATTCCTCAACAATTATTTTATTGTTTTTCATATATTATGATATATGATGTAGTTAAAACCTGTGGTTGATTATATGGGTTTGAATGAGATTGGTCATCGTGATTTGATGTGTTAAGTACCATAAAATATCGAAAGAGAATTTAAGGAGATATTCAAAAAGGAAATAATTTCAAACCATTTTCTTTTTGAATGGAAAGGCCTGTGTGGCGGGTTTGGGGATTTTCCCAATGCTCCCGATACAAAGGAGGTTATGGCGAATTTTCCCGGGAATTTAAGGAATTAGAATATTTCAAGAATAAATTTGAAAAGGGATTATTTGTAAACCATTTACAAATAGAATTGAAAAGGAAACGTTATAAAAAGGAAATCATTTTTAAAGTGTAGAACCGTTATTTAAAAGTAAATCTTTTCAAATGAATAAAACGTTGTTAAAAAGGAGAAATCGAATATGGTATTCGAAAGTTAGTTAATCGAATATGTTATTCGAAAGGGGTTAGTCAAGTCGAGTTAGTCAAATAGAGTTAACTAGTTAGAGTTAAACAGTTAGAGTTAAACAGTTAGAGTTAAACAGTTAGAGTTAAAACAAACATAGTTATTCAGGATGAGTTGCCATTTAGCACGACTGCTAGCGTAATTCACAGGGCTGTAAATAGCCTACGGCGTTCGGATGTTTCCTGAGGGAATCAGGCGTAACCATTGTGATCGCTGCGATCTAGAGTTGAGCGAATGGAGTTAAAGAATATAGAGTTAAGCAAAATTTGAATCTGACTAGAGATCAATAAGTTGAATGGTTTCCTGGGTATCGATCTGATGTTAGTTTCGGCCTTCGGGGTTTATACTTAGGAAGTTGTTCTCTTGTTAGTTTATAGTTAGAGTCTGATAGTTGTGGAAGGATAGTGATACGTAAATAAACAATGGAAATGTTTTCCAACGTTGATAACAAATATTTTCTAAATATAGAAAATAAGGAAATATGTATAGATATACATGATGATTGATCGATTGACATTCCATTTGGAATTTAGATCGTTGTTTATACACGGACATGTTTTCATTTGATAGTTAAATCACAGACTATCGAAGTTTTGACCATTTTAACATTGTTAATATGGAGAGACCGGTTGGATTATTATCCAAAGAACCACTCTGTATTGGCATAAGCGGCGCGAATCATATATGCCAAAGATAATTGAAGACGGAGTAAAATGCAAGGGCTATCCTGTTTACAGAATAGTGCCTTCGGTTTGTCCAGTCCCAGGATAACTTGTATGGACGAAGGTTCGACAGAGTATATCCAATGAACCGCGTAAGTTGATCTGTTCAAACGTATTCACGTTTGGTGGCGGAGGAATTCGTTTCTCTTAGCTGTATACCCGTGTTATTTTTGGATAAGTCAATTTGTGATTTGGCGGGTATGACGATGTGACATTTCTAAGTGAATGAAGATGGATGTCTGCTAGAGTATTTCCAGAAAGGTCACGTACATTGATTTCTTCAACCGTACCAAGAGTGGAAGCGGAGAAGGAAACTTCTTTTAGCTGACACATAATGTATTGTTGTAGACGTCAATTAGTGATTTTCGATGGATCTGACAATGTGGCATTCGAAGTGAATCTATTGTGATGATAAAGCGTAGCTTCTAGCCTCACATCCGGTAAATGACAGAAATCGGGCAGGCAGCATGGCTAAGTCGGTCGCACCGAAGTAGGGTGTATAATCACCTATCTAGTGAATATTCATTTGTCTCTTAAATCTATCAATGCTGTCCCATATATATATATATATATATATATATATATATATATATATATATATATATATATGTATATATACGGGAACGGTTGCTGATCCCAACCGTTGGTGATGTACATTCGATACACTCAAGCGAAATGAGTGGTCGGTTATGTGTGGCTGAGTTGCAAGATGTTCTTGTTGAACTCCAGTGTATCGTTCCTAGAGTACACTGATCGGAAGGTGATTCCATACCTTGTCATAGTTGGAAATCCATTACCCAATACGTGCTTGCGGTTTTGATTGTATACTATATATGTAGAACGTGAGATGCAAGCGTTTCTACTAGACTGATATTTATTTGTACTTAGACATTATTATAATATCAGAATGATATTGCTTTGCAAAAATGTTTGGATTCTCATAAGGAAAAAACCCGTTCCGTATTCACGGCGTGGTCTTATGAGATATCATATACCTGTTTTAAATGATTTGAGTTTATTCACACCAGTCACATGACTGACCCGGAGTTTATTTGTTGTTTTCCCTAAACTCTTGGGTGCCTAAATTTGTACGGGCAGTCAAGTAGTCGGGTTTTAACAGATATACTGGAAGAGCTTGGAGCAGGAGGCTTCAAGATCATATAGCTATAGTTATTTCCGCTGTGTTGTAAGTGCTGTACTCTGATAAGTGCTATTGTATACATAACTGTTATATTTCAAAGTTATGTTATCTATTATATGTTATTCGTTCCGCTGTGAGGTTCGTGTTACTCTGATATTGTGTTCTTCTTCTTCTTCTATTCTACGTTTCTATCTTATCTATTCTCACCTTCTAATTTCTTTCATTAATTACCGGGATTTTTCGATGTTTTGGTTATCGACGTCGAGCTTACGTCGATAACTAAAACCGCTCAAAAATCCGGGTCGTTACAGTATTTATAACAAATTAAATGCTTGCTTTTTTTTTCCTAATTGTTTAAATTATGCACCCTTCTAAATTTCAAAACATGCAATATTAAATAACGTAATGCCATGTTTACATATAATGACACATTTATCCCCCTTTTTTATTTTTTATTTTCAAATTTCAAAAGTATCCGCAGTTTGTACTTAAGTGGATAGAGAGCAAATTATACACAAAATAAAGAACAGTTGGTTATTTATAATATTAGATTATTTTGTCCATTAATTCAAGAAAGAGCCCATCATCTCCTATTCACATTTCAAAATAAAACAAGAAAAGACAAAATGGGAATGTATTCAATTGGATAGACATGAATAAAATGAATAGAAAATATACACGTAGGTTCATTTTAATATTAATAACATACCAATTGGCTTCCAATGTTTCTTTTTATTTAATTCCATTGTAACGTTTCACACATTACTCCTATGGTTATTTGAAAAATTTGTTGCCCGAAATGCGGTGTGTTACAATGTTTATTTATCATCGAATTTCAAAAGCAAATCAAAAAGAAAAGAGGATAAATATAAAGGAATAAATGCATTCATTATATGAACAAAGTATCTATTACAATAGTTATTTAAATGGCAGAATATATTATTTAGAACTATTCTATTTTAAATATTTAATGAACTGCAATCTTATTCGGTAAATCCTGTAATGGAAAAAAAATAAGATATGAATTGAAATTGCGATTGTCATTATTAAAGGTTGTCTATAAAAGTAAATGTAAGGTTACCTAAATTGTCTGTTTACATCTAATTTACTTAACCTTGAATCAAAAATGAACGGGAAATTGTAATTCTTCGAAATTAAGAAATGAAATAAGTTTAGTTCATATTTTAGAGTTTGCTAATTATTTCATTCATTAGAATGATGGTTGACACATGGATTTCCATGTTTTAGTTAGGTCAAAACCTTATAAATTACAAAATGTTAAAGTATAAGAGATACATATATATAATTACACTCAAGGGAAAGATATATACAAAATAAGGATAAGTATCATATATATATATATATATACGTATATATATATATATATATATATGTTTTTTTTTTCTCTTTTTTTCTCTTTTTTACTGCCCTTAAAAAAGTTTCTTATAAATGCATGCCATGCTGTTTCGCATTCAAGGTTGAAACGGAAGAATAGGTATGTGTTAATGAGATATTCAATTTCATAATATTTTAAACCAAAAAATGAATTGGTTGAGATCCACAAATTGAGATGATTAAGTTTAACGTCAAAACCATTTCAGCGTTACTATACCTATTATTTCTAACATGACATTATTAAACAAATGACATTCCTTATATAATGACATTATCATGGCATTCCTAATACAGTAATATCTTTTCACAAAGATGACATTTTCTAATAAATAACGCTTCTATTAACCTGGCATTTCAAATGAAATGATATTTTTGTATAAATGATATTTCCTAAGCAAATTATATTTTTAATCTAATATAACATGTCTTAACAAAATGAACATTTTTAACATTTCCAGTCTTAATGATTTAAAATAAATTACTTTAAATAACAAAAATCCATTAAAATAACTTAAAATAAAATTTTAAATTTACCCAAAAATTCAGGGTTGTTACATATCTCCACCTTTTTGCCTCTATTTATTAAATCAATTTCAACCTTCCATCATATTGTTGGGCAAACGATCAAAGAACCCGAGTTTCTCCTGAACTAATAGTTATTGATTCTCGTTCTTTAGGTGCAAAACCCATTGGGGAAGTCGAAGAGAAGCAAGAATAAGTCATTGACAAAACTATCGTGCCGTCAAGTACTAAGACTCCCAAGGACAAGGACATAATAGAGGCCTTGAAAGACGGTGATGGTAATGAAGGAAACGAAGAAGATGATGATGTAGTTGTAACTGGAGGCTTAGGAGAAGCTGATGACATGACTTTGCCCGAGATGAAGGTGAATAAAGATGAGCTTATGAAAGCTAAAGCTGAGGAAGAAACCGATGAACCTCTCAACATTGATCCTATCCAGGCGATTGCTCCTCAGTCCGGATTGATTGTCAAGTTTTCTACCTGATTAATCACTAATAGCTTAGCCCAGAAATCCTCTACTGATCCGAATGCACCTCATGTAGATAACAGAAGAAAGAAACGTATCCTTACTGAAGTTGAGCAAGAGGAGAAAGTTAGACTTAAAGCCGCCAAAAAGCTTAAAGCTTCCCTAAAGTCCAACTGAAATGTGGCTCAGTCTTTTCATATTTTTTTCCACTGGTCTTCTTTTATTGTAGCGAGTGTGGCCCTCGCATCTTTTAGTTAGTCTCCTTATGTAAACCTGCACTCATGTAAATAAAGTAGTTTGTTTCCCTGCAAAGTCAAATATCTGCAAGCTTGTCATATATTTAAATCAAGTGTATCAGTAGTCAAAAAAATTTCAATCCAAGTAACTAATGATAAATCACATCACAGATCAAATAAAAAGTTCCATACGAGCCTCCCTCTAAACAATAATCTATGCAATATATAAAATCATTACTAAACTAAGTAACAAACAACAAGGCATGTGATGTGTATGCCCCCAATCAATCTTGAATAAAATGGCTGGCCAAATCTTGTTTGGGAATGATTAGGTTCAACATTAGATTACCCCCAATCCTTCAGCGGGGTATGGATCCTTTTTTCATTGCCACTTGTTCTCAACGCCTTTATACTCTCCTGTCGTATGCCCAGGTTAGAGTGTGGTCAAGGCGGTCTTTAATCGTGGTGCACCATCATGGCTTAGGGACGTCGTCTTCTCGTCCTTTATACTCTCTTTCTCGATTCATGAGAGTTAGAGTCTGGGATATCGTATTCATGTCCTTTATACTCTCTCTCGATTCATGAGAATTAAAGTCTAACTCTATTATATCATGAAAACGGCCGTCTTGTTTGCTCCGTCTTTCTTTCTACCCCTTTTTAAGGCGGAGCCTCACCGGTTTGAGTGTAATATTCGCTCTCAATTCTAATTCAAGTTCTATATTTTAAGCCTAGAACAAAACAATCACAGGATATATAGAAATAAATGCAATAAAGGTAAACAACACGCAATATTTGTACAGTGGTTCGGCCAAATTATTTCCTACGTCCACTTTATAATCTTTTGTTTATATTAACTAGACTATTCTAGGAAAGTCGTGCCTTTGTACATAGTTTATAAAACAAAAGAAACAATACAATCTTGAGTCAAATAGTGCTTCAAGTGTTAGGCATTCCACGCTCTAGGGATTTCATCACCATCTACGGTTGTTAGCTTGAAAGCTCCTTTGTCAAGTTTCCGTTGAATGGCATATGGTCCCTCCCATTTCGGACCTAGGAATACTGGGGTCGGGAAGACACATTTCAAAACCAATTCTCCAGGTTTAAAGGTTTGGGGGTGAACCTTCCTGTTGTAATATCGAGCAACTTAGTGTCGGTGCCTCGAAGCTTGCAAGTCTGCTTCATCTCTCTTTTCCTCAGTCTCATCCAAGGACTCAAGGAGAAGTGCTTTGTTCATCATCGGATCATAGTACGTTGTCCTATGAGAGGGAACTTCCAATTCCACTGGAATGATCACTTCTGATCTGAATGAAAGCGAGGAGGGAGTATGACTAGTCGTTGATTTGTAGGTCGTTCTGTAGGCCTACAATGCTAGAGGAAATTCATTAACCTACATGGCTTTTTCCTGCTTTAATAACTTCTTTAGAATGGACTTGATAATATTGTTCACTGCTTCGACCTGCCTATTCGATTGTAGATGAGCTATTGCAGTGTATCTTTTCTTGATCTTGTATTTTTGGCAGAAATCTTTAAATTCCGTACTGTCAAACTGAGTTCCATTGTCAGTTATGATGACTTTGGGAACTCCAGATTGGCAAATTATGTTCTTGATAACAAAATTAATCACCTGATTCGTTGTGATCATAGTTAATGGATCGGCCTCTGCCCATTTAGTAAAGTAATCTACAGCCACAATTGCATACTTAGCTTCTCCTTTAGCGATTGATAAGCTTCCTATGATGTTTATCCCCAACACAGCGAACAGCCACGGGCTCACCATTGAATTAAGATGACTGGGAGGTGCTCTTGAGATCTTTGCATATTTCTGGCACCTATCGCAACATCATGAATAATCAGCTGCATCCCTATTCACGGTAGGCCAGAAGTGGCCATACCGCAATATGTTCTTTGCCAATGTTTTGACCTCCAGTGTGATCTCCACATTCATCCTCCTGCACTTATCTCAGTACAAGTTTGATGTCTTCATGTGCTACACATCGGAGCAGGGGCATCGAGAATCCCTGACAGTGAAGAACTCCATCATGTATGACATATCTTAAAGCCTTACGAATCACGGCCCATCTCTCACTCTTTTCGTCGGGAGTGTTCCATTTTGCAAAAAGTTCTTTATTGGCGTCATCCATGACTCTCTTTCCAGTTCGGTTTCCAGCACCGGATCAACTTCCATCTGGTCGATGCTTGGGGACTCTAGTACCTCGATTGGGACCATCTCCGTTTCCTTCGTATTGTTAGAACTCGCCAACTTAGCTAACATATCTTCTTTTTGATTTTCTGGTCGTGGAATGTCGGTTATGATATAATGTTCTATATTGTCTGATAACTCCTTTACACTTTTCAGGTAAGTGATGAGTCGAGGTCCGTTAGCCTGAAATTCCTTCCGAACCAAGCAAACGACGATCTTCAAATCACATAAAATGTTTAGTGTTGTTACCCTAAATTCCTTAATAAGTTTCAACCATGTAACAGGGCCTCGTATTCAGAATCATTATTAGTTGCGGAAAATTCTAACCGTAGAGCGTAATAAATCGATCATCCTTCTGGAGTTGTCAAAACAACTTCGGCGCCTGATCGTCGATCATTTTTAGCTCTATCTATATATAGTTTCTAAGGGCTAAGTTCAAACTTCTATTCTGAGGGGCTAGCCCTTTCATCTAACACATCCTCTTCGAGGACCGTGAATCCAGCGATGAAGTCGGCTAATGCCTGCCCCCTTATTGATCTTCTGGGTTGGAAGTTTAGGTCGAACTGGCTTAGTTCAATATTCCATTTAAGCAATCGTCCAGACGCTTCAGGCCGTTGTAGTACCTGTCGAAGTGGTTGAGCAGTATATACCACGATTGGATGAGCCAAGAAATAATGGTAGAGTTTTCTAGAAGCAATCAATAGGCTATAAGCAAGTTTTTCTATCTTCGGATAGTTGCGCTCTGCTGCCGCCAACATCTTGCTCACATAATATACTGGTCTTTGAACTTTGTCTTCCTCACAAAAAAGAGCTGAACTAATTGCATGAGATGACACTACCAAATATACAAATAAATCTCCATGATCCACTGGTTTAGACAGTATCGGGGCTTTTTCTAGGAGATCCAGTAGGTTCTGAAAAGCTTATATGCAATCTGGGGTCCACTCGAAATTGCGTTTCTACGTTTTATCAAATCGAAGAAAGGAACGCATTTGTCAGTGGCCTTAGAAGTAAACATGCCTAGTTCTGCGACCTTTCTTGCCAAACTTTGGACGTCTTTGATCTCTCGCGGTTCCTCAAATTTCATGATTGCCGCAATTTGATCGGGATTAATCTCGATTCCGCAGGAACTGACTATGAAACCTAGAAATTTTCCTGATGCAACTCACAATGAGCATTTCTGAGGATTAAGCTTCATTCCATATCGTCGGAGGATTATGAACATTTCTGCTAAGTCTGTTGTGTGGTCGGATGATCACTTTGACTTTATGAGTATATCATCCACATTAACTTCCATAGTTTTCCCAGTTTGGTTGTAAAACATCTGATTCAACAAGCGCTGATAGGTGGCTCCGGCATTTTTAAATCCGAAAGGCATCACCACATAGCAGTACAACCCCAAGTATGTGATAAAACTGGTATGTTCCTTATCTGACACGAGCATAGGAATCTGGTTGTACCCTAAATATGCATCCATAAAAGAGAGAAGTTCGTGTCTTGTCGTTGAGTCTACCAATTGGTCAATTCTAGGGAGCGGAAAGTTGTCCTTCGGGCAGGCTTTGTTTAGATCACAAAAGTCAATACATGTCAGCCACTTCCCATTGGATTTCTTGACTAGGACAGGGTTTGAAATCCAATCGGGATTTGTTGAATCTCTGATGAACCCATTATCCCTTTACTTCTCTACTTCTTCTTTCAAGGCGACCGACCTCTCCGGGCTCAGCGTTCGCCTTTTTTGTTTCATAGGAGGATGCTTTGGGTTTATGCTTAGCAAATGGCTCGTAACTGAAGGTGAGATCCCACGCATATCAGCGTGGGTCCAGGAAAACACATCCCAGTTTGCTTTCAAAAAAGTTCGTTAATTCCCTCGTCCGGAAGGAATCCAAGTGAGATCCGATCTTAAAGACCTTTGCCGGGTCTCGTTATCGATCAGAATGTATATGGTTACTTCATTAGACGTCGCCTTCCTGCTCCCTGGTTCTTTGTCCTCTCTAGGATCGATATCTTCGAGTAGATCATTAGGTGACTCCCTTGGTGACATATTCTTTACTTGCTATGCTGATCCCTCCTCGGCAGACAGGAAGTATTCATGGAATCCATACCTTTTCCATTGCGCAACATCTTTAATTCTGCCATATAACAAGATCTTCTGGTGACCTGGTCGCCGCGAACCATTCCCACCCCGGCTTCAGTTGGGAACTTCATCAATAGGCACCAGGGAGCAATATAGGCCCTAAATTCTACAAGGGCCAGTCGGCCTAAGAAAGCATTGTAAGGCGAGTCAATGTCCATGATCACGAATGGGAGGATCCTTATTCTTCGGCGATCTCCCTCTCCTAGCTCTACAATAAGTCCACCATACCAATCGGAGCAATTGACGATCCATTAAAACCACAGATCCAACCTCCACACGGCTTTAAGTCCTTCGTTTCTAACTTCATTTGATCAAAAGTTTTTTTAAATAAGATGTTGATGGAACTCCTGCAGTCCAAATGAACTTTCTGTACCAATGTCGGTCCAATGGTTATAGTTATCACCAATGGATCGACGTTAGGTACTTCAACTCCTACGCTCTCTCTGTCTCGAAAGATAACATCATCTGCAGCTGTCTTTCGCTGTTTTACTGGTGTAGCTTCTTCAAGATTGCTACACTCTGCTATTTTTGGGTGTTTAGCTGTGTTGATATACTGCTCCATTGTTCTGTTGCTAAATCCAGCTGGATGTGGTCCCCTAATTATAGTATTAATGACTATGACTTTTCCCTTTTGTTGATCAGTGGGCTTGGAAGCAAGCTAATTCTGTTTTGGAGCTTGTCCTCCTTGCCCCATGTCCTTTGGGGAAACTTTGTATTCATCCAACTTTCTGGCTCGAAGTGGCTTTTCCACAACATCCCTCAAATGGTGACACTCATTCGTAGAGTGCCCATAAGTCTCGTGGAACAGACATAACTTCCCGGTTTCACATTCTTTTTCGGTCGAATCCCTAGGCGGATTTTCTTATACTAGACAACGTTATAGGTATCCAAATAGATATTCTCTAAAGTGTAGCTTAGCAGCGTGTAATTTTCAAAAGTATGAAATCGAGGCCTCTTTCTATAATCGTTCCTCCAATTCCTATTTCTTTTTCTAGTGTTCCCTCCTTGACGGTCATTTCCTCCATTCTTGTTACCAACATTTATTTCGACTTTCCTAGCGCTATCACCAGACTGCTTAATGGCAACGTTGCTCTGGATATCTTCCCTCGGGATCTTGTCAGACTTTCTTTTTCGGTTGGTATATATTTCCTACCAACGCAAACGAATGTTGTCTTTCTCATAAAACATGTGACACCCCACGTCTGTTATTGTCACTCTTTAACAGAATGCATTAAGTTCCATGAAGCGTTATAGGTAAACAAAATAGAATCTCACAAGACGGATATGTAAATAGAAGTGGAAATTTAAAACTTTATTTTTCCAACAGAAAACATCACGGTCTCAAAATCCAGTTACAACATCATACTGAAATACTGGAATAAAATACATCAAATAAAAACACATGTCTTGCACTAAAAACCATCAGAGTACATAAGTAAAAATCCATAGTCCCCATAAGTAGTCATAAACAAGTAGAGAAGTAGTCAAAGCGGTACATCGAAGCAAATCCAAGCAAAAACAGAAGAGAGTCCTAGTCAAGCCTAAGCGTTCCCACCCTGAGAACCTGAGGGGGGAAAGGAAGAGGAAATGAAACGGGTCAGACATAAAGTCTGGCAAGTCCAGTTACTTTTAGCATATAAATAAGTAAATTATCATGACATGCATATAAACTAGATGAGAGATAATAGTATCATATAATAGGTATGAAAAAGATGGACAGGATAAATAGAATAAACAGAATAGACTATACTTCTCAAATACTTTCTTTGCACCGATACTAGTATACCGAATTAAGTGTTTTCCGATTACTTAATAGAAACAGAATGATCCCAACATTACATAAAAGGTAGACTTAGGTGTATTTCTAGTAACGGGTGTTACCCCAAACAGAAATAATAGGTACCTAAACAGAAATAACGGGTGTTACCCCAAACAGAAATAACAGGTACCTAAACAGGACTAGATGTGCCCTAATTACTACACCCAACGATCGGCTCCCTACCACGTAAATACCCTATGTTAGCCCCACAGTAGGGTGTATTACTTCCTAAAGTGGCAACCACCAGAAGGACACATACCTTTTTTTCAGGTGTTATGGCGTCTTATTTTCCCATACATACCGGACCCATGCACGCACATGACCCCATTGGAACGTGCCATCAGAAAACCCTATCCCAAATGAACCTCTTATAATTACCTCAGTAAGCGTGCCCTGACCCCTACCTAGTGCGGGGTCCTCTTTTAATGCCAGAATGGGAAACTGACTAATATGGGTCCCACACAACATATGACACAAGTCAAAACCCCTAAATTTGTATCCCCAATCAACTAGGATTTCCACAGGTTAAGTTTTACACAGGTTAATAGTGTCCCTACAACCCCAACAGATTAATAAGTTTACTTAACCCCCAACCGATTAAACAGATTACATAAGTGACATACAGTTACATTACTTGTTCCACTTAATCTTTGAATTAAGCCTACATGTTTACATGTTCATACACCTCATATTTTAGTTATGTTACACAGTATAATTTATGCCCCAATATTTTAGTCATATTCATAGTACAGGTTACGCCCCTAAATTACCATTTCTAATCATTCCCAATTAGTCCCAGATTCGTTCGTATGCATATTTCAGCGATATTGGCCTAGGCTCGAAGGTTCCCTAAGCTATAAAAATAAAAAGGGAATGAGAGAGGAAGAAGAACATAAATAGGCATATATAGCATAAATAAGCATATAGTAATAACTGAATAACAAAATATGTGTATATAAAATTTCATGTCATTATAACAGATCTGTTTAAATATTAATCAGTTTCTTAATAGGCATAGGTTTAGATCCAGATTTTTAAACATGTCAGGATTACTTGTTAAATGTTTATATCTAAAAATAATGTGAACTCACAGAGACTGGACCTAAAGAACAGAGAACAGCGTGCTGAAGTTGCAGAGGAAATTCTTGTATGCGTATAGGCCGTTGTTGTAGAAGATAGTCTGATTCGATCCAAGCTGAGGCAGCATCTCCTTGTCTCCATTGTTTTAGGTGCATAAAACAGTAGAAAGGCAAGTCCTTATATAGATTTTTCCATTGAATCTTGTTCAGAAACAAGTCCAGGTTCAGGAAATGAACCTGGATGGATCTGGGGTGGGTCGACCCCGGAGTCGACCCTAGGGTCGACACACGCATGAGTGGGTTGACCCCCCTGGGGCGTGGGTCCACCGCTAATGGGTCCAAATCCCGCGTCGTCTTCCCACTTTGATTTTGAACTATTTTGAATTTCTGGACTGATTTGTTTATATATATTTCTCTTGTATGCATACAAACTTCTAAGCTTCATATCTTCTTCATACGATGTCTGTTTTTTGCGAACCCGGAGTCTATCTTGAGAAGAATTCCGAGACAAACGCACTGATACAGTCCGTTTTACTTAATTCCCAGTATTTAATTAAATATTCTTTTGTTTATCGTTATAATGTCCTTTAAAAATTATAGGGTGTTACATTCTCTTCTACTTAAAGGATTTCGTCCCCGAAATCTCCAAGTTAAGAAGAATTTTATTATCCTAACAGCCACAACCATCTACTCATCCATCATCCACAAGCATCCATTGTCCTTAAGATTTTTCTAATTCTTGTATGAACATATGCAATAGTGTGTGTATATGTCCTTACACTAATGCGAAAAATCAAGCGGTCGAATGATTCAGTTGGCCTCTTTAATGTAATTTATGTTTGTGCCATGTAACCAAAAAGTATGCAAATAATCATAGTATACCAAGTAAGTTCTATATATGTGCACAATCATTCATCTAAATGCAACATCCATATGATGATACATCCATTTTCATCCATATAAATCCTAATGCACACACATCTATATGCAATATGTAAGTGATTGAACTGATCTAGTGCCTAATGTGTGTGTATATGCATCCAGGAGAAACCACTAGCAAACACTTGCATCCATCAAACATAACATGTATCAAACACATGTTTACACCCAATTGGTTTTCTACCTAAAGGTCGAAGATTCGATTGATAGGATACATACGAATGATAGAAGCAAGTACTAGTAAAAGCTTGGAAAAAGAAGTGAAGAACATACCCTTGAAAAGAAAAGGGTACAAAGCATGAATCTTGTCTCCAGTCTCCCAAGTTGCATCTTTACGTTCATCTCCCAATTGAACTTTCATCAATTTGACTTCTCGGTTGTGAAGCTTCTTAACCTCTGGTCCAAGTATATGTGTCGGAACTCGTCTAACTGTCGCCTCCCGTTCCACCTGTACTTCCTTAAGCATGTTCGGCTCAACTACCTCTACTGTATCGTGAATACATTTCCGCAAGTGGGAAACGTGGAAACCATCATGAACACCAACTAACCTCTCTGGTAATCTCATCCTATATGTCATTTGACCTATCCTCTCTATTATGGGAAATGGCTTTACAACCCTTAGCGCCAGTTTCGCTACCGATCCAAAACGAGCCACATTCCTCGACTGTGATACTTTGATGAAAACCATGCCTCCCACTTCAAATTCAATGTCAGTCCTTCTCTTATCAATTTAAGATTTCTGCATGTCCTGAGCTGTCTTCATGTGCATGCGGATAAGATCAATCTTTTCTGAAGTCTCTAATCATCTCAGGTCCAAGTAGAAGCCTATCTGTGGACTCCCACCAACAAGTCAGTGATCTACAAGGCCTTCCATACAATTTCTCGAAGGATTCCATGCCTATACTAACCCGATAGCTATTGTTGTAGGCGAATTCAACCAATAGAAGATGCTCTTCTCAAGTCTCTCCGAAATCTCGGATACACAGCCTCAAAAGATCCTAAAGAACTCTGTTCACCCTCCCAGTATGCCTATCAGTCTAAGGGTGATAAGCGGTGCTCAAACATAACCGTGTACCTAATGCCTCTTGTAGGCTGATCTTTAAGAACTCACTAGTGAAGACGGAATCACGATCACTCACTATGCTAGAAGGTACTCCATGTAGACGGACTATCTCACGAAGATAAACCGATGTTAATCATGTTGTCGTTCTCTTGCTCTTAACAGGAATAAAATGAGCGCTCTTAGTAAGCCTGTCTACTATAACCCAAATGCTGGTATTGCCCTTCCTCGATCTTGGAAAATCATCGATGAAATCCATAGAGAAGCTCTCCCACTTCCACTGTGGGACCTCCAAAGGGTGAAGCAAAGCGTCAGGCTTCCTTTGTTCATCTTTAACTTGCTAGCAAACTAAACATCGAGAGACAATCTCCGCTACATCTTTCTTCATCCCAGCCCAAAAGAAAACCCTCTTCATATCTCTATACATCTTATCACTGCTCGGATGGATAGTCATCCTAGAATGATAGGCCTCCACAAGGATTGTCTTCAATAGACTCCCAACTCAGGGTACACAAAGCCTTTCATCCCGTCGCAACCACCCTCTATCATCCGTGGAATATCTACTGAGGTGACTAGAAGTATCCACTCTACTGGCCCTACCCAAGACATCTGCTTTCTGTGGGTCCTCTCGCTGTGAAGATCCTATTTGATCCATAAGAGTAGGTCGCACCTCTAAGGATGCCAACAAACCAGGTGTAAGATCCGTAGATGGCCTAAAATCGATGGTCGATATGTACTCCAAGCTCCGCCTCTCTACGAATAGAGGACTTAAAGTCATCCTCTACCCAATCAACGCATCCACCACCACATTACCCTTGTCAGGGTATAAGAATTCTCAAAATCATAAGACGCTAGGAACTCCACCCATCTTTGCTGTCTCAAATTGAGATCCTTCAACGAGAACAGATACTTGAGAGATTTATGGTTCGTGTATAACTCAAACCTCTCTCCAAGTAGAAAGTGTCGCCAAGACTTAAGTGCGAACACTATAGCAGCCAATTCCAAATCGTGAGTGGGGTAGTTCTTCTCATGGACCTTCAATTGTCTACTTCTATAGCAAACTACCCTTCCCTCTTACATTAAAACGACACCGAGCCCTGTACCACATGCATCAGTATACACTGTGAACAACTGCTCCCACCAGGTAATGTCAAAAATAGGGTTGTTGTCAAATCCCTCTTTAATCGCTAAAAATAATCCTCATAACTGATACTCCAAGAAAAGGTCATATTCTTCTTCGTCGGTCTGGTGGTGGGGATGATATTGTTGCGAAGTCCTTAATAAACTTCCTATAGTAGCCTGCTAAAACAAGAAAACTTCTCACCTCCGTTGCATTCTTTGGGACATTCCAATCCTGAACTGCAACTAATTTTGCGGGATCCACTGCTATTACTTCCTTGATAACCACATGCCTTAAAAATCTCACCTCCTTTCTCCAAAAGTGGAACTTGGAGAACTTCGCCTTAAGTTGGTGTGCTCTAAGAGTCCTCAAGGACTCTCCTAAATGTAGGGCATGCTCTTCTTCATTCTTCGAGAAATCAGAATGTCATCCTTAAAGACCACAACGAATTTATTCAGAAACTCCCTGAACACACTACTCATCAGATCCACAAAATATGTGGGTGCATTCGTCAAACCAAAAGGCATGACTAACCACTCAAAGAAACCATCTGGAGTTCTGAAAGAGGTCTTATTTATACTATCTTCGGCTACCCTCAACTAGTGAAATCCTGTAGCCAAATCTAACTACGAGAAAACAGATGCGCCAACAAGATAGTCAAATAGATCGTCAATCATCGGGAGTGGGTGCTATTTTTCTTGGTGAGCTTATTCAACTCCCTATAATCCACACATAGGCGAAGCAAGCCATGCGCCTTAGTTGCAAAGATGACTGGAGCACCCCATTTTGATATAGTCTTCCTAATAAACCCCTTCTCAAGTAGCTCCAATACTTGCTTGCTGAGCTCCCTCCTTTCCCAAGGAGTCATGTGGTGCATAGGCAATGCGACTGGCTTCGCATTATCTACCAAATATATCAGTAAATCAATCTCGCACCTCGGAGGTAAGCCCCTAACCTCATCAAAAACATCTTTATACTCATAGATTATAGGTACATATCAAAAATCATCAACAGAATCATCAAATGACTCAAGGAAACTAAGCATGACAGACCCCCTTGGGTCATAGTAAATCTCGAGAGTCCTCCCATGGCAAGTAAAAATTCTAACGACCCTCTTCTCACAGTCTAGAATAACACCATACATGGCACCGTACTAGGGTCATAAGGTCCCAAGTCAATAGCCACATCTTCGCGAGATCCCAATGATCCAAATGTTAGTTGCTCAATGTTATCAGGCCTTTGTATGGCCTCCTCTGACGTGGATGACTTCCTTCCGAAGAAAATGAATGGTCTGCAGCGAGATGATGAGTCGGAGAAGGTGTTCTCTGCCTGCGAAGCTCGTCTAACTGCCTACTCATGTCTTTCATGTTTTCTTGCATTGCGACACTTTCACATCTCTAGACTTCCAAGGCATCATTAGTCCTATCGAACATATCAAGTAGGCATGAGAAATCCATGTGTGAGATGGGTGCAGAAGCAGCAGGCTGGTTATTAGTTGACGTGGCTAGCATTGAAGCATTTGCGACGGCTTAATTAGAAGTACCAGCCTCAACTGTAGACGGTTCGGATCGGGTAGTGGTAGTGCCTCCAGGTTGGTTCAGAGGAGAGTTACAAGCAACATTCAGACCTTCAGTTTGGTTTGGTCTGGCGCCATCGGGTCGGCTCGGTGAACGCATCTAGTTCGGGTCGGATTGTCCCCTCTGTATCAGTTCGGATCTGAACCGGATCCTCGCGACCTGATGACTACAATCGCCTGCAGATCTTCGTTTGCATCATTTTCCCGAGAAGTTTGTGGTTCCTTCCTTTTCTTGGAGCCATGAAATTTGAGTCTTTTGAGATCAATGAAACTTCAAAAACAGTGGAAATGCGGACTAACTTCTTCGGACTTGAGAATCCAAACAGTAGAACGATAATCCGAAAAACTGAGAATTCAAATTTCTCGGTGAAAGCACCAAAATGTTAGACCAAAAAGTGGTTCTAATACCCAATTGATTGATAATTTCAGAGAATAATAACTCTAAACATATAAAAAAGAGAATCAACACACAAGATTTATAGTGGTTCGGCGTTAACGAGCCTACGTCCACTTTATACTTCCTTGATTGATGAATTGATTACAAATACAATGGTAATTGCCACTCAATCTGACTAGTACAATCAATAATCTCTCCAATTTTGTTGAAATATACTCTAGGATTTAGAGAATAATATGAAATAAGCAAAGAGGTATCGTTGGTGATGGAGTTAGAGTAGATAAATGGCCAAAAGATCCTTGAAAATGGTGCATTCTGGTGTTTTATAGGTTGGAAATGCAGGCGGGCCGGATGCCACGTGGGACCCATCCCATAAATCTCGGAAATGGGTACATTATGGTGAGTACAACGCATAGAAGTCGTGGGTGAGTGGGTTGTAACTCCTCCGAGTTTGTAGCTAAATGGTGTGCAACTGCCTCTGGGTTGCAGTCATGGGATCGGATCAGTGAAAGGAATACCAAATCGAACCGACGTTCACTAGAGGAGTCAGATTCTTCGTAGCTATGTGAGCTGGTACGACCCATACATCTCAATCTGAACTCGCTTCCTAGTCTCTAGTGAGAAAGTGGATGATGGCCGACCCGATCCGATGATTTGGCTTGAACCCGACTCAATGAAGTCCCCTTTTTGATTAGCCATGTCTTTCACCTTTGAGCATGTCCAACGTTTAATTCAATTCTCAAACTTTGTATTGCTTGATTACAAAGCAGGCTAACAATCACTAGTTTACAAATAAAAGCATAATATTCATTGGTTGACATTGCTTCATTATGTATGGTATCACTACTACAAAAGTAGGCATATCCGACACTATTTTTCTGTGGCCGTAGATCAAAAAAGCGTTGTCATAGGCCATTTTTTCAAATAGACAACACCAGGGGGACGTGGCAACCGCGGCCGTTGCATTAGCCATCTAATGCAATGCTTTTGCCCATTTACGGCCATGGAAAGAAAGTGTTGCATTATAGCCATAATGCAACACTATTTACACATAATGCAACAGAACATAACGTTGCCTTAAGCATAAGTTAGAACCTGGCTGCCAGGTCACTATATTGAGGCCACGTAAGTTATCCACGTGTCACACGCCATGTCAGCAACCCACGTGTCACACACCACGTCAGCTATGGGGCCCACATGCCATGTGGAATTAATAATATTTTATTTAATGCAACACCACTATATTATGTAATGCAACACTATTACTTTGAAATGCAACATAAAAAAAAGCAAATGCAACAGTAGAAAAAGGCAAATGCTACATTAGAAGAAAGCAAATACAATGCTTTAACTAAAAATTCTGCAGTATCAATTCTATACATAGAATAAACTCATCCAAGACATTCATCATCACATTCAAACCATCCAAAATATTCTACATACGTACCAATTCTTCAAATATACCACAATGTAACACATACGATCAAATACATGATTTAAAAATAGAATTCAAATTATTTACTTTTATGTAAGCGTTAATGAAACTCCAACAATAAATAAGAAGAATGACATGTCAAAATCACCCAAATCGATTAGCCTGAACTCCACCCAAACCGAGCTCTCCAAAAAAGTTCTCTCCATGCTCGGTTCTATGACGAAGAAGCTATTGACAAAGAGAGTTTCTCTTGAAGCTTCGCAATCCAACCTGAACTACAACAAACATATAACAAGTTAAACTTTGCTCAAACACCATGCAGAAAAGTGCTAAACAAACATATATGTAAGATGTTTTTTATCAAGATCCTTTGACCAATTTTGCTTAATGCTCAACCTCTTACATACCTGTTGGAGGCATGATGCTCAAGCACTGCTCTTTTTCAACTCACATCAACCAGAGAATGTGACATAAAATAGATTAAGGCATAATCATGTAGCCAAATTACAAGTTTTAACATGAATCGGATATCTAGATGGGACATGACCCAAGCCCATTATTATACAAATTTCTATTCCCCGTTACCCTCACAATTGCATGTGCATGGCGCGCACACACATATAATTTTGGAATTTTCCAAAATCTTATGCTTTTAGTGTACAAATAAAAAAGGTCACCACACAGAACAATGCTTCAATGAAATATAGTAAGAAAATTATTGTTGCACTATCATACTCAAATTGATCAAACATGCTAATGGTAACTAAACAATCCATTTTAAAAAGTGCAAAGAACAGTATAGTTAAACAGTCAAGAAAGTGGCAATACAGTATAGAATACATATTTACCTTACACAAATAGTGCATTAATGTGAGTTTGTTATTGGCTCTAGCATCAGCAAGCTTCAAAAGACTATCAAGACGAAAACCAACAGCAGAGCCTGCACCATGGAAAAGAAGAGATAATCAAACTGATATACGGATGACTTGGTGAAGCAGAAAATATGAAAGAGAATGCATAAACACATCTCAAATCTATGAATCCAGAATGTGCTAAACATACAACTGGTTCGTCAAAATATTACAATTTCATACAGATAAGCCTTGTACTGTCTAATTCATACAAACAGGTTAAGAGATATATTCATATAAAATATAGACATGCATGACAATATTCATATTGGATATATCTTATAATACCCAGATATCATCCAAACACATATCATTTAAAATTTCTTCATTATTTTAAATGACAGATAATTTCTATAAAATTCATAACAACGATGAATATATAGTACCAAGTGGCCAATTCATTATTGTGAACACCTACATGTACATTCAATGTTATATAAGATTACCCAGATTCATATTCAAACAATATACGAATCATAATTCATTTAAACACAGATTTAACATGTTAATATAAACTGTGTTCATTTTGTGTGTGTGTGTATACACACACACACACAGAGACAATCAATGATATCAATATATCATATTCATGTGTACATCAAAACTATTTATCTGTATGCATAATTGCAATACAAGTTACTGAACAAATACATTTATATAGTAATCAGTGATTCATGCCTCTTATAAGTGGTCAATTTGAAGACACATTTGTATATATGTTACTAAAACTATTTTTTTTTAGTTTACATAGAAACAAATAGGTTTTAAATGTGTACATCTGCAATTTTATTTCACACGAGCTAGATGCTAGCTACTGGGATGAAATGTTTTATACAATATATCTAACAACAGATCAATTATTTCATGGAATCATTCTGTCATTAACTTAGGAGTCGACCACTAACACAAAATCAAACAAATCTGATCTGAATTTGTATGAAATAAGTGAAATTGGAAAAAAATTAAATCCATTTGGCATGTTAATTTCCAGACAAGCCTTTGTTTTGAACGTTTCGAGACAATTAAGAGGATATAAATAATTTATAAATTCATTTGGCACTTCATGATAAATTAAACAAGCCTTTGTTTTGAACGTTTCGAGACAACTTTCTTATATACAAAGTGAACCATGAATTACATCTTTGATCAACACAGCTACTATCATTTCTTCATAGAGCCGCAGCCTTTTATACTATATTGATGATAAGTCATGTTACCACTTACATTTACAGGTAAAAAATACAAATATGTAGAACATGCATGTTAATTTCCAGAACATGGCAAGTAAGACTAAGGCTTATAATTACATGATTTATATGCCTGCACCTTACAATCAATACACAGACATATTATTGAACAGATTGTATGCATAAAAGAATAATGAACATCTATATAAAATTTTATGAGAGATCAAACTATAATCAACTCATTGGTACTCACTATCAATATAGCATGTTACCATAATATAAACTATTAACATATAAGCAACTTGCTAATAATAAAAGGATTAACCATACATACATATCTTAGCATGTTTGTAGAAACCAGAACATCAAAACATAAACACATCTCAAATCTGTGATTCCATAATGTGCTAAACATACAACTAGTTCTTCAAAATATTACAATTTCATACAGATAAGCCTTATACTGTCTAATTCATACAAACAGGTTAAGAGATATATTCATATAAAATATAGACATGCATGACAATATTCATATAGGATATATCTTATAATACCCCGATATCATCCAAACACATATCATTTAAAATTACTTCATTATTTTAAATGACACATAATTTCTATAAAATTCATAATAATGATGAATATATATTACCAAGTGGCCAATTCATTATTGTAAACACCTACATGTACATTCAATGTTATATAAGATTACCCAGATTCATATTCAAACAATATACGAGTCATAATTCATTTAAACACAGATTTAACATGTTAATATAAACTATGTTCATTTTGTGTGTGTGTGTGTGTATATATATATATATATACACACACACACAGAGAGAAAGAGAGAGACAATCATTGATATTAATATATCATATTCATGTGTACATCAAAAGTATTTATCTGTATGCATAATTGCAATACAAATTACTAAACAAATACATTTATATAGTAATCAGTGATTCATGCCTCTTATAAGTGGTCAATTTGAAGACACGCTTGTATATATGTTACTAAAACTATTTTTTTATAGTTTACATATAAACAAATAGGTTTTAAATGTGTACATCTGCAATTTTATTTCACACCAGCATGATGGTAGCTACTGGGATGAAATGTTTTATACAATATATCGAACAGATCAATTCTTTCATGGAATCATTTTGGCATTAACTTAGGAGTCGACCACTAACACAAGCATGATGCTAGCTACTTTACTTTAAAGTATTGCCTTAGGGATGTTATGTTTATGATCTTAGGAGGTATTCTAAATATCCAGGACTTTCTAAAATTCACCGTACCTTTATAGTGAGCATAAGTGTTGTAGGATCTGATAGTTGATGATTTTCATCATCCTCCACTAGAAATTAAGGATTCTATATGGTAGAAAATTCCCTATTCGGTCGTACTATCCTTCAGATGTCTACGCTTCATTGATTTTGCAGAAATCGCTTGGCATTCACGTTTGAATCTCAAGCTTCGCCTTGCATTCGGCCTCCTTGAGTAATTTAGCGTGAAACAGAATTGATTCATGGCGATTCACGTTTGATTCTGTATGGTAGAAAAGTGAAACATAATTGGGAAAAAGAATTTAGGTTTAAATTTGGGTCAATTAGTAAAAGGGGAAAGTAAAGAGAAGTAACGTTAGAGAAGAAAGAACGAATTATTTTTACATGTTAATTCGTAGAGGGGGAAACATCCCGCCAATTTTTCACTTAGCAGAAGGACGTACGTAATGAAGTGGCTATTGTTGATTGGATAATGGGGGTAATTTTCAGATAGGAAGCATGGATTGGTTTGAATTGTTGGATTAATCATCATCTATGATCACTTATTTGTTTATTTTGATAACGCGGATTGCTAACCTAGATTGTATTTATGTAAAGCTACGCTTTGAACTGGTGTTGCACGTCACAGCACTAGAATTCCAACCGCAACCGTGCATTTACATCTAATGCAACAACATATGAGTATTGTTGCAGAAGATCAAAGAAAGCATAACTTTCGCCACACTTTTCATGCAACGCACACATATTAGTGTCGAATATTCCCACTTTTGTAGTAGTGTATGATTCAATACAAGGTGTCATTAAAAGAAAATGTAATAAATATTTTGTCAAAGAACGCCCATATATTTCATTAGCTTCAGCTCAAGTGCATGACAATTAATAGTAAAAGTGTGGCAATCACATGGTTATCATGAACTAAGAGCATCTCCAACGCTTTGTTATTTTGAATGTAACATCAAGGGTACATCATCCATTAACATTTTTGTTAATTTTATTTCATCCAATGCAAACGTTGAATGAATTTTGAAGGTGACGTGTTAATAAATTTATAAGACATAGTGAAACATAATGTCTAGTAGTAGACATCATAGTGCACAATGTAGAAGTGCATATAACCACTACTATTTTGTATTTATATATAAAGTATTCTTAAAATGACAAGTGTACAAATTATATGCTTCTAGAATTTTTCATTGGAGAACAATGTTAAATTTTATTGTAGAAGCTTGTTTTATATATTTGACATTGTAGAATAAATGTGAACACATGTGTATTTTATGACACTACATTCAAGTAGGATTGGAGATGCTTTAAAGCTAAATCTAATGCATTAGACCAAAATTCATGGACAAGAAAGAAACTAGAAGAATCAAATAAAATTAATACTCAAAACAATAGTTTCATTATATGCACTAAAATCGGTAAGCAATACATGACCACGTCAAACTGTTGGACTTCCAAAAAGAAAAAGGAAACAAGATAACTGTTTCATCTCCTTCTAATTAATCGGTAAGCAATACATAGATTTTACATCCACCTGATGCAACCCTAAAAATATCCAAGCCTCTCTACTTTACTGCCAATCCATTCACTTGATCATAACTATTTCATCTCCTCTTAATTAATCAAATTTCGCACCTTATTTTTCATTACATTCGATGTGTCATCTTGATTTAATCATCTGATCCGCAGGGTACAAAGGGTTGTTTTCACTTTTTAATCCTCCTTCATCTAATCGTTTAATCTTGGTTCCATAACGTTATGTTATATGTTATTTTGTGCAAATTTAATTCCTTGTAGGAACCAACGACCCGTTTAGAGTGGCTTTAAGTTTCGATTGACCTTTTTTGGATCGAAATTTTGGCCCACTCAAGGTAGGTTGTTACAAGGTATGTCAGAGAGGGAAGGCACATGCAGTGGCTTAGGCGTGGGTCTCGATGTGGAGGAGTACAAAGGCGAATGCTAGACATGAGGAGGCTTTGCGTTTTTGAAATTATGAGTAGGCCTATTTTTGGAGATACAGAAATTTGAAAAGAAGAGAACAAGGAAAGCTACAATTTTATCATCTTTGAACAATGTAATGCATTGTTTTCTTTTTATCTAGAAAAATAAGATCTTCATTTACTACTAATTCAACAAAATTTTAACTTCAAAGATGTATACACATGGTCACTTTTCATATTAGAGGAAACTGTTCAGATATTTATGTCTGCTATAGTCAGTGTTTTAAATATCGGTCATCTCGGCCGAGATCTCGTTTTGAGGTCAAAACGATATGAAATACAATATATCGTTATTTATCTCGTTTCGAATATATCGGCCGATATTTTCAAATATCGACCGATATCTTGACCGAAACGAAATCATGATATATCGCCCGATTTTAAAAAAAAAATATTAAGCAAGGCTTGTGTGCCGGTTGGGTTTGCATGTGTTTGTTGGCTTTCTGTATTTCTCATGCAGGGTTGGGTCTGCATTTATTCATTCAATTCAAACTATGAAATTCGTCAAGTAACCCGTTTTCAGTGCTTGTCCAATCACATATTTAGCCACTGAAATTTAGTTGTAGTACTTCTGTTACATTATCTGTACTTGTACCACTCTAATTAGCTCGTATTGTTCTATTATTCCAAAATTTATGTTGTGGAATTCTTGCCCGCTATGCCATTTTATGAAGGCTTTAATACTGGATTATTTACTAACCAATATATACATTTCTAGTTTGTAGCTTTTTTGGCTGTCATTTTTGTCAGTTCAATTACAGACATGACTATGTAGTGCTTTAATGTTGTCGTAAGTAGTACTTTTAATGTTGTCATTTTATGAATGCATGATATGCCATTTGTAGTCAGTTCAATTTCTGGTTTGGCTATCTTTTTTTGCTGTCATTTATAGTGCTTTAATGCTTCATTTTATGAATGCATGGTATGTCCTAAATAAGGTCATTCTGTGAAGTGTTTGTTCTTCATTGTAGTTCTTTAATGCTATCATTTGATGATTGCATGCAATGTCATTTTATGAATGCATGGATGTCATTTGTAGTGCTTTAATGCGGTCCTAAATTATGCCCAATGCTTTAATGGTGTCATTTAGTATATATAATTATTAACTTAAAATGTACGCGGATATGGTTCTGATATGAACTTTAAGCTCCGAGATGTAAATCCGATATCGACGCCCGAGATGTACTGGTCTCCTCCGAGATCTCCTCGAAACGATACCGAGTCACTAAAATCGCCGAGACGAAACGTGACCGATATCCGATATTTAAAACCTTGGCTATAGTGTCGTACATCTTTAGCAAAGTAACAAAATGTTTTATATATGCATGTTATCTTTATTAAATATATAGAAATAGTTCTAACGTGTACGTGTGTTATATATGAATATATCATGCCATTATCAGATTACATGTTGTATGAACCAAAAGTTAGCAAAATTTAACCTTAGTAAAAAAAAATTTGTTCTCGTCATAAATTCAAGAATTTTGAGACAAATAATATCTTTGGTTTAAACAAAGTTTATACAGCCGAGAAAATGGAATGGTGAAGATTTTTATACTCAAACACCGTTAATCCTAAAACAAACACCATGCAGTTTTACTGATTTTCGGCGTCATCGGACAAAAATGGACAAATGAATATACTCATTAATCAGCGCGAAGAGATGGACGCTGTGATGACCGCCCGTAACTCCCACATTTAACAAGAGGAATAATACGCTGAAAGACGTGCTAGGCAGCTACGGACGATCATCATAGTAGAACGATATACGTAAAACCTGTCGCATAACTCACAATGCAAGGATAAAATATAATAGAACATACACAACAGACAATAATTGTGAAGCAAAATTGAGTAAAACTTAAAACTTTCATATTATCATGAACCATCCAAAACATCAAACTGGATACAATGTCAAATTCTGTGCAAATTGCTTCATTATAGGTCACTCAGAGAATACATCAAGCATAACAGCGGAAAACAAGATATAGTAGGTAATAGGAAACTAATATGTTAGCCTCCAGCTCATCATCACTCAGTAGCATCGTCCTCATCAAGATCAACTACCCGTCACCTGCTACTTAGTCTGCCATCCATACAATGGATGAACAACCTAAGGTAATACGATGAAACATAAAACCTTAAGTCAGATAATAGTCTTAATGAGCGATAAAACAGCTATCTAACATCATCAATAAAGTATATGAGAATAGTAAGATCAATAATCTAATCTAGCAATATCAACAGAGAAGAAACCCTAACCCATATCCTTCACATCAGACAGTGATAGCCTTTGCAATAACCAAATAGAAACAATCAGTACATTCATGGCAACCAGTTATCAAGCGTAGACCATCCTAATCGAACTCGACATCTCCTAAGCATAAGCCCTGGAGGCCTAAACTAACATCAAACAAGCACCCAAGAGATATCTCATTTGACGTCGGACAATCTACACAAGATGATACAAGCATAACAATCATCATCCATGACTCTGGCTATCACCGCCAATCCTGCCTTGAAACAATTGTTAATCTTATGACTGACCATATCATCATTCCATCCGTTAAGGGCTAATGATAACCTCTGTTCTAGCAAAAACTCCATACACCTTTCACTGCTACGTATCTAGGCCTTTCATCGCTACCCAGGGTACTCGACCAATCATTTGGTCTTTTAGGCGTCCCTATTGTATCCCTGCTTTGAGCCCGCTAGAACCTATAATAACGATAACTCCTCGGCCTTTTATATCTCTAATCGTCCTACAACTATCCATAAGCTCAAATCATCTTAAGCAGCCATTATCCACGAGCTCAAATCATCTTGAATCGTCTTCATATTCGTTGTGTTTCATCGATCAAAGAACATCTCATAGTGCTTCGAACATTCCGCATGAAATTCACATCGTTCCAACATCGTTCCAACATCGAGCCAAAAAAATACTTGATTTGGTCGATATTCGATTCACATTGTTTCCCCCTTTTCTATGAATAATGGTCCATATTTTCTTTCAAAGCGCTTCATCTTTGCTATGAGTAACATACCACAGTGTTTTATCCACGTCCACAGCATTTCAGAAACGCTGCCGATCCATTATGGATCGGTCTTGTCGATCCATACAATCTGATCCACCCAAATTGAGCCTCTATCCAATGTAGCGCTCCATCAAGTGCTACCGATCCATTTAATGTAGTGCTCCATCAAGTGCTACAGATCCATCTAATATAGCCTCAAAAACCCTTGCCGATCCATTGAAAAATGTGGCTGATCCATCATCAGAGTCGTGCTCGATCCACCCACAAACCAAGCCCGATCCATCATTTTGCATGCTATCAATCCATAGATTTTCTCGTGCCGATCTACCACCATTTTTTTGCCAATCCAAAACTTTTTAAAATATGCTGATCCATGGCTTTAATAATGTGTCGATCCATGGCCTTGCTGAGTGCTGCCGATCCATGAAAATACATACCGATCCATCGACTTTGGCACATCCGATCCATTAGCTAAGTTATGCCGTTTCATCAATTCGACACGTCCGATCCATGGAAATGTCCATGCCTGATCCATAACTTCCCTTGTCGATCCATCATGTCTTGCTTATAAAGAAACGATTCAAACCCGAAATCGACTTGATTCAAACTCATGCGATTTCAAACAACCATTCAACAACAAAATAAAGCAATCATCAATAACACTAATACATCAAATAATCATCATTCAATGATATAAAATTCACCAAATCATGATTAAACAATAAACGAATCAATAAATAGATCTAACATAGAATTAACACATAAATTTACTGATTTTAGTTGCTAGATTAAATCTTCTGGTGATTCGAATGAAAACATACTTACCATGATATCTATTTCTAGGTGAAAACAACTTGAAATGATGAAAATAAGATCAAACAACTCATATACTCGATTGAATCCGTATGAGAGATGTTTATCACTCATCAAATTCATAAATTAGCTTGAAAACAAAGATCTACAAATCCGGGCAGCGAAGAATGATCTTTAAATCACCCAATTTGATGCGATCTACTCTCTCTTGATTTGATCTAGCTTACTTGATGTAGATATTCATTCTTCTAATGTAGATCTAAGATATTAATGAAGGAGAGGTGTATCTGATTGGAGTAGGAAGAATCTCAAACCCAGCGAAATAAAAAATGAAGAACCGAACAATTCTCCTTGCCTCTACCCCCTATTTAAAGCCATCTAACCAGCCCACTAATGGGCCACACCAAATCAACCCACTTATCACTAGTTAACCTTTCCAGAAATTGTGTAGCACTAAAACAACGATTTCTCCCAAACCGCTGAACCAAATCCTTAATGTGACCACTCTACGGAATTGGAAACATTATTTTCTTTCCAATGTAATCAATCTTTGCACTGATTCGATTCCAATCAAAAGTTATTCCCTATACAAAATTGTCAGGGGAAAAATGGTCATAAATAAAATTACCAATTTCCATATTTGAATGTTAAATATTGTATAAAACAATTACCTATGGTTGTATGGTAACAAGTGTTTATTAATAATTTAACAAATATTTAGCTTCAAAGATGTACGGTCAGTTTTATAAACCTTAAAAGGTTTTTAAAGACTTTTACTTCTCCCTCACGCCAGCGAGACCAGTTCCACAATTAGCTTTTGTGTGCTTTTAGGAGTGAATAGTGATCCTGCACTAAATCCACTCGGATCACTTTCCCAACCGTTGATTATTTTTCGCCAACTCTATAAAACAACCGATAGATATTTACCTGAAGCAGTGAAAATAGAGTAAAGATAATTTACCTCCTATTTTCGCATCAAAACCCTATAAGTATGAGTCCAACCCTTTCACTGCCTATCCACATTTCTCACTTCACTTCGTAGGGCTGTTTTGACTTTTTAATCATCCGATCTACAGGGTACGTAGGGCTGTTTTTGATCCTCCTTCATCTAATCGTTTAATCTTGATTGATTTAATCACCATCTTAATTAATTTATGTGATTAATTCTTTATGATTTAAACTGTGTTTATGTGATTAACTCTTTATGATTTCATGATCAAATATAATCGATCTGTCTTCCATGCATCAGGTTGGTCCTATATAGCTTTAAACTGATCAGATCCGTTTTATATATGTATGCTACCTTTGTACTAATTAATAGGTTTGTATTGTTTTTAATTTAATTTTGTCATTTCAAATGACCCAAGATTGTATACCTAGCCACACTGATTGACCGTTCATGTTTATATGTGAATTTAGGTAAAGTATTTAAGGGAGATCCCCGTTAAATATAAAATTTTTACCTAGTATTTATTATAACATTTTGAATGAAAAATAAATAAGTTAAACATCTTTTAATTAGATTCTGCCACGTGGTTTTATATTTAAGCATTAAGGGCTGGCTGTTAACAATTAATTCTAAGATCTTTAATTATCTGCTTTAAGATCCCTTGCGCACAGCATGCATTCGATCAGACCAATTCCAAAGGCAATCCCTGCAGTACTTGCGATCTTTGAAATGGATATTGATTAAGATCAATTAGAAATAATGTTATAATTATATATATTACAACTATTATTAATTATCAGCATGTGCATGCAGATGCAGTTATCAATGAATTAATGGAAGTTTTCTTGATTTCATAAGTACTAACAAAACGTTTTCATGTTGCAGACACAGTGCAGAAAGGCAAGGCTTTGAAGCTATATATATATATATGGATAGTTTGAACCAAATGGGGAATCAAAGACAAGATAAAGAAGGCTCTACTCAAAATAATACTGTGCAATATGGATCAAATCAATCAAACTCTCCTGATCGTAATTGCCCTTTGTGGACTCCAAACCTTCAAAACAAATTTGTCAGCGCTGTGCAAAAACTTGGAGGCATTAAAAATAATACTGTGCAATATGGTTATACTTAATATGTTGTTACTAAGCAGTCTACTCGAATGATTCTAATGCATTACATGTAATTGATATGCAGATCATGCAACAGCTAACGAGATTTTAAAAGAAATGCATGAACCAACGCTGACAAGAAAACAAGTTAACAGCCATTTGCAGAATTACAAGAAAAAATTAGCATATGTGGAGAAAGAAGAAGAAACTGCAGCTGCAAATGGTATGAATGAAAGAGCGAGTGATATGAATAATTCCACCTGTGATGATGAACAACATGGCATATTGACAGATGATACATTCGAAGAGCTTGAAGAGTGGTTGAATAGCATATTGACAGATGATACGGATAAACCAGACAGAGCTTCAACCAAAGAAGATACTGCAAAGAATAACCTTACCGACATGGATGAAGGGCATGAAGAGTGGTTGAATACCGTATTGACAGATGATACAGGAAGGCTTGATCAAGAGTGGTTGAATAGCATATTGACAGATGATACGGATAAACCAGACAGAGTTTCAACCAAAGAAGATAATGCAAAGAATAACCTTACCGACATGGATGAAGGGCTTGAAGAGTGGTTGAATACCGTATTGACAGATGATACAGAATTTGAAGAGTGGTTGAATAGCATATTGACAGATGATACGGATAAACCAGATAGAGCTTCAACCAAAGAAGATACTGCAAAGAATAACCTTACCGACATGGATGAAATATTTGGCGACTTAATTAGAGAGCATCGTAGCCATCGATGAAGAACATGATCATCGCATGGTGATCGTTGAAGAGGAACATGGTCATGAGATAATCATAATCACTGATGATGATGATGATGAAAGAGAAGAAGAGGTACAAGGGTGTTCCGATGATTGGATTAGCGCCATGATGAAAAATGATAAAAACTTTATGCAGACACACCAGAGATTATTAATGAGTGAGGAGCAGGGCAATTAACTTTGTTTGGTCTGTTTGCGGATTGTCATTCATATGTAAAATCTCTTGTACTCTTCTCAACGTGGTATAGAATCTCTCTTCAAAGTGGATGTACACTAACAAGTCGTTAGTGGAACCACTATAAATCTTGTGTTGTGTATGATTTTTTTTTTTAATTGCTTGTGATTGAGCATTAAAAAGAAAATTGACCGATCATAGCTAGAGATCACATCTCATCATTATTAACTAACTTACATTTGTAAGAAAAGTTATTAACTACTAATCTGTATTGTAATCTATATCTTAAAAATACACGTATATTTTGTTATTCAGCGTCAGATCACAAAATTGACTGAGAATTGAGTACACAACCAAATTTTATCACATCCACATGTTAAATAACAAAATCCAAACCTTAAAACAACTTGCAAACCCAAATCCAATTATTTTCCTCCAGTCATCTTTCTTATTGAGTTGTGCTTACTGTTATTTTATGGCATGGAGATATTATTGCTTGAAAAGGTGAACTATGCTATATACCACTTGTCTCAGTAGTGATGAAGATAACAAATTCAAAACCCAATTCCTGGACCGTTTCTCTAGAATCCTTATCAATTCCTGCATCACAACATAAAGGAGCTAAACATTTCGTGTTTTGTTCTCATGCTCCACGTAGCTTTAGGGGCTGACGCTGCCAGGGCAAGCAAAGAAGGTCCGACATTGAAATCCTTTGTTATATTAAATTATGTTTCAAATTTTGTATGCATAGGTCTTTATGAATAATCCACTGCACTTTATAATTCACTTATTTTATTTTGATGTATATTAAAGTGGTGTAGATATAGTATAGATCCGGAGGGAAATTGTAAGTATAAAAGTGGTAGAATGGAAATGGATAAGTGGGTTTATGGTATCCTTAATCTAAGGAACAAGTGAATCAGCGATGAATTAAAATCCATTGAATTCTCGAAACTAAGAAATAATCCAGTTTAAATAGGTTTATACTTTCTCACATGGATGACCAAATTTAACCACTGGATTTCAAAATAAAACCAAAATCTTAACGGTTGTAAATTCATTCATTTAAACACCGCTCACTAACAAAACTAAAGACCGAATTTTTATTTTTCTCAAGTTTTTACAAGTGAGAGTCCTTCAACGATTAGTCCAAGTAATGTAGCACAGTTGAATTCTTATCAAGAATCAACAAAATGAATTTTGTGTTTATATTATTGAAGAGGATTTACAGAATTGTAATAATGTTTTTCATACATTCTCACGGCAGTACAATGTGTTTATATATACAAGTGACTAATATAACAGATAATGGGCCAAGCCCAAATGAAAGTAAAAAAGAAAAGGCTTTGGGCCAAGCGGGAGAGTTAAAATAAGCGGTGCTCTGGTTTACTCGTTCATTTCTAACTCCCCCTCCCCCCCGAAACCAAACCCTAGTTAGGTTTCTAGGAAATAAAAATAGTGACTTGATATTCCGATTGATGGCTGAATCTACTTGTTAGGCCTCCAAAACAGACGATTCTGGAAAATTGCTTAAGTTTATCCAAGCTTAAGCATGCTTCAGTCTTGTTGAGAGAGGTTAAATTGGAGTTTGAAAGGATTTAATTCGAATCTGCTCAAACCCTAGCTGAACAAGCCTGAACCAGTCATCAATTAGAAAATCAACGTCTTCAATCTGGTATGTAAATTATTCTGTTAGATCTGTTGCCTGGATCTGCTGATTCGACGTTGAGCTCTTCCTTCAATCTAGTGAAATTCTGTCTTGAGAGAGGTTTAGTAAGCATATCTGCTTTCTGGTGCTGAGACGGTATATATTCTACTCTCAATTTTCCTCGCATAACTTGTTCACGAATGAAATATTGATCAAGTTCTATGTGCTTTGTTTTAGAATGTAAAACTAGATTAAATGTTAGTGATATAGCACTAACATTGTCGCACCAAATTACAGCTCTCTTTTCTGTTTTAATCCTAAGCTCAGTTAGTAATGATTCAATCCAAAGAACTTCTGCAGTAGTACTAGCTACACATCTGAACTCTGCTTCAGTACTTGACCTTGAAACAGTATTCTGTTTCTTTGCACTCCATGAAATTGGGTTTTTTCCTAGACAGATACAATATCCAGATGTTGATTTTCTATCATCAACATCTGTTGCCCAATCAGCATCTGCATATGCATTGATATTTAATGATTTGCTTTCTTTAAACACCAGACCATGATCCAGAGTACCCTTGAGATACCTAAGAATTCTTTTGACTGCAGCCCAATGTGTATCCAAAGGTTTTTGCATATACTGACTTGCCTTGTTAACACTATAGGATATATCTGGTCTTGTCATTGTAGCATATTGAAGGGCTCCAATAATACTTCTACAAAAGGTTGCATCCTGAAATTCTTCAACCTTGTATTTAGAAAGTTGACCATTTATAATCATAGGTGTTGGCAATGAGTTTGCTTTGTCCATTTTTTCTTTTAAAAGAATTTCTGATATGTATTTTCTTTGATTGAGATGTATCTCTGATTCTGATGTTTTGACAACTTCAATTCCTAGAAAATAGCTTATTTCTTCCAGGTCTTTAATTGAGAATTCTGAATTCAATCTTTTAGTTATGCTATCAATCTCTGCTAAGCTACTCCCTGTAATTATGAAATCATCAACATAAATTAGTATATATGCTATTTTAGTTCCAGAGAATTTTGTAAATACAGAGTTATCAGATTTTGAAGAATTGTAGCCACAATTGACAAGTGTTGATTTCAACTTGTCAAACCAAACTCTAGGAGCCTGCTTTAACCCATAAATTGCTTTGTTAAGCTTGCACACCCGCTTAGACTTATTGCCTTGACAAAAACCTTCAGGCTGCTGCATAAACACCTCTTCCTGCAATTCACCATTAAGAAAAGCATTATTAACAACAAGCTGTTTGATGCTCCAATTTCTACTTAAGGCTATTGTTAATATTATTCTAATGGATGCAGGTTTCACAACAGGTGAGAAAGTTTCTGAAAAATCAAAACCCAACTGTTGTGAGTAACCTTTAGCAACCAATCTAGCCTTATACTTAGAAATTGAACCATCAGAATTTTTCTTTAATTTGTACACCCATCTACATCCAATTATATTTTTATTTTCTGGTTTCTTAACCAGAGACCAAGTTCCTTTCTGAATTAAAGCATCATACTCTTCTTTCATGGCTTGTTTCCAGTTTTCAAATTGTGATGCCTCATAGAAAGAACTTGGTTCATCATGAACTACAGCTGCATTAATTTGCTTTGGTTTGAAAATACCACACTTAGCACGAGTTAACATAGGATGCTTGTTAATATTGTCTCTGACATTATTGTCTGGACTGTTGTTCCCAGGTGCTTCACTGACAGGTGATTGATAACTGGTTGGTGATTGACTACCTCTCATATGAAGCTTGAGATGATTCATTCTGATTGCCATATTTTTCTTCAAATACATTCTCTTGGCCTGGCCTTCTTGAAGGCATTGTGTGCTGAGAGTTTGTGGTTGTATCTCTCAAATTTCTTTGAGGTGGTACTATTACTTGAATTTCTTCAGGCAATTCAGGTATGATAATTCTAGGCTCAACTACTTTTTCAGTAGTCTTCACTTTTTCAGTACAAAAAGGATATTTATGCTCATTAAATTTGACATGTCTAGAAATATATATTCTACCAGACCTATCTAGACATTTGTAACCTTTCTGTTTGGTACAATACCCAAGAAAAGTACATGGTGTGGATCTAAAACTCAACTTATGTGTATTGTAAGATCTTAAACAAGGATAACACTCACATCCAAACACTTTCAAATGATTATAATCTGGTCTAATTTTGTAAAGAATTTCCTGTGGGCATTTAAACTTTAACACCCTTGTGGGTAATAAGTTTATCAAATGTACTGCAGTATAAAAAGCTTCAGGCCAGTATTTCAGAGGTATTGAAGCTTAAGCAAGCAAAGTTAGACCAGTTTCAACAATATGCCCGTGTTTTCTCTCAATAAGCCCATTCTGTTCTGATGTGTAAGGACATGTGGTTGTATGATTGATACATTTCTTCTCAAAAAATGATTTTAATGGTAAAAAATTCTCTACCACCATCTGTTTGAAAGGTTTTTATTTTAAGCCCAAACATATTTTCAACCTTATTTATATATTGTATAACTATATTACTGACATCAGATTTAGATTTTAGCATGTATATCCATGTAAATCTAGAATATGCATCAATGAAAGAAATATAATATTTGTACCCAAACACAGAACATGTAGATGCTGGACCCCATAGATCAGTAGCAACTAATTCAAGAGGATTAGAGTATTCTGTTTGTGAATTTGGAAATGCAAGTTTATGTGATTTTCCCAATTGACAAGAGGAACAAACATATGAATCAGAAATATCATTAGTAGTAAGATTCATATTATTCATAATTTGTTTAACTATCCTAATACTAGGATGTCCTAGCTTACAATGCCATAGATCAAATTTCCTGTTACACTCAGAATCATTAGCAATAGTCATCAAGCATTTTTTTATTACAGGATTTAGGGTTTTTGTGACTAGAAACATAAAATATGTACAACCCTTTATACTCTTTACCCTGCAAAATGATTTCTTATGTCAGTATATCTTTAACAATGCAAGAATTTGGGTAAAATTCAAAATAGATTTTGTTGTCCTTTGCAAATTGGGAAACACTCATTAATTTTTTTAATGGAAGGAACCCTTAACAATTTGGGTCCATTTAAACTTGCATTTCCAGTATGTGTAATGTGTGCTGTCTTACCATTACCAACTAAAAGATTTTGCATACCTTTGTATTCTTTACTCCCCAAGTTCAGATTGCTTAAATTGTTTGTAACATGATTAGTAGCTCCTGAATCTGGATACCAACAGTCATCATTTGCATCATCTGTTGAAGTAGTGTCTGCACTGCTATTCTCTGCCTGACTTTTATTGTCATCCTTTTGCACATTAACCATGTTAATGTTTGAATTATTGCTAGATTGGCTTGGATTAACACTTGAGTTATATCTAAAATAGCACTTATTTGCAGTATGACCAAACTTTTCACAAATTTGACATCTGGGCTTTGAGTTATTATTTCTGCCTCTACCTCTTCCTCGATTAGATTAACCACCTCTCTGAACATTAGTTTGGTTTCTTGAAGCATTTGTTTGAGTTTTACCTCTACCAAAGGCAGTGTAATTGAAAGACAGATCTGTATTGACATTCTTTTTACGATCAATTCTGCCTTCATGAGCCAATAATGTTGAATATACATATTGTAAGGTAGGTGTAGGATCCATAGACAAAATTATTGCTGACACATTTTCATAATCATCATCCAACCCACTTATTATTGACAGCACTTGTTCTGATTCAGGAATTATCTGCCCTGCAGAATTCAATTGATCACAAATGTTTTTTACTTTTAACAAATACTCATTCGTACTTTCATCTCCCTTTCTTATACTATGGAGTTGTCTTTTGTAATGCATGATTCGAGCTGAGGATTGAGCAGAAAAATTTCTCTCGATTGTGGACCAGACCTCATTTGCAGTCTTGACTCCAATTAACTAGGGTAAAATAGTTGCTCCAATGGATGACATCATCCATGCACAGATAAGACTATCTTGCCTTTGATATGTCTGAAATTCTGTATTTGGCACAAGTTTATCTTCATTATCTCGAGTGTATTTAGGTGGAATCATTTTTGTTCCATATATGTAATCTTCAAGCCCATATCCTCTAACAGCAGTTTCAACCTGTAATTTCCATAACAGGTAATTTGATTCATCAAGCTGGATTGAGATCAACTGACTTTGTGGTTTGATGATTGATTTCAACAAATCTTGTATTGGATCAGGTGGTGGTTGATTTTGCCCAGTTGAAATTCTGCCACTGGAAACATTTGCACTGGCTGAATCATCAGGACCAGTCATGACTGAAAAACTGAAGTAATCTCAAAAGAAAACAGAAGCAAATTGAACTAGAAGGAAAAAACAGGTAAGAATCTCTGAATTCAAGAAAACATTGAATTGTGAAAATAAAGAAATTCTTTATTTGATGATTGAGGCAAACTTAAAGGCTTGAATGATGAGAATTATAGAAAGGACTAAAGTTCCTGACAAGCCTTTCTGAATGGCTTCTTTATCAGCTAATCTTGTTTCTTTACTTTCTTGATCAGTTTTCTTGTCAGTTTTAGAATTCTTTAACCGCAAAGCTTCAGTTTAAGAATTGATGCAGCCTGTAATGAACACAGGCGAGGCCCTGTTCTTTTCTTGAAGCCAACAACTCTCAAATGACAAGGCAAGATCCTTCAATGAGAGGGTCCAGATGATGAAATCTAACTGATGGACAATACCCTCTGTTAATCAGAGATTGCGATGCACAGGATCGAGCATGAAATGTTGTTAAGCATAAATGATTGCTCTGATACCAAGTTGAATTCTTATCAAGAATCAAAAAAATGAAATTTGTGTTTATATTATTGAAGAGGATTTACAGAATTGTAATAATGTTTTTCATACATTCTCACGGCAGTACAATGTGTTTATATATACAAGTGACTAATATAATAGATAATGGGCCAAGCCCAAATGAAAGTAAAAAAAGAAAAGGCTTTGGGCCAAGCGGGAGAGTTAAAATAAGCGGTGCTCTGGTTTACTCGTTCATTTCTAACTAGCACCTTATAATACTAAAACAAAATAAATATTTTACGACGCTTTTAAGCGTCCCCAAAAATAGGTCTTGCGTCGTTAAAGGTTAGCAGTGGCGGTATATTTTCCCTCGCACGAACATCGTAAATAGTGCAGACAAAAATAAAACATTTTGTCACAAAATAGCATCACAAAAAAATAACATGCGACTTACCAAGCGTTCTAAACAATAATCCTCCTGTCGTAAAAATAGTATGTCACCAATAATATAGTAGCATGCACCCTCGTCTGCAACGCTACATTAGTGTCCTTAAAACTACCTAACCACGATAATTTTTATTGCACAAGCTTCAATTTATGGTTGCACATTTTTGTATCGCACTTTTTTGTGTTGCACTTATGTAAATTTCTAACTACAAATACTTTCGTCGCTAGCATAATTCAACATTTGCAATGTTTATTGGTGTTGTTAAAGATGCTCAAAATCAGTGATGCTTGAAACATAAATTCATCCATTTGCATCATTTCTATATATATTTGTTGCTAACAACAATGTAATAACATGATTTTTATGCATCGCAAGAAGATGCTCCGTTTATCACATTATCCTTTAAAGTTATAACATATTAAAGACATTTTGTATGCATTCTATGTTGTAAACAATCAACTTTTCTTAACATTATATAATATCAAATTATTTTGTATCATAAAGGAGGTCTCAAACTCTCATTGATCTAAAAGAAGAGTACAATATTGTAATAAAATACCAAAGGGACTTCTACCCTCTTTTTGATGATCAAAAAGTGATCCTCATTCAAGGGAAGCAGATGATTTATCAAACAAAAACAAACTTCATATTATAGGCATTTGGAACTGTCTATTACATATTTACAAATCATCACTATGACTGATGACCATAAGAATGAAAAAGTACTAAATAGACTATATATAATACACATGCAAATGTTTATTTGCAAAAGTAAAGGGGAAATGCAGTTGCATCAGTCTTTTAAATGATGGCACATGTCGGGATGTTTCAAATTTGCGGATAGCAAGCCAGTGGCATCATGAAATGATATAGCGATTAGTTGAAGCGAATCATGGATTTGCGGTAAAGAAGAATGACACTAAGTGTTGCAGATGACATGAATAATGCAAATAACAAGATCTGATGTGGAATATAGCTTCTCTATATCCTTGGCAAGAGTATACAATTGCATGGAGATTAACATATTGCTCGGAATGAATGCAGTCATGAAAGTGAAAGGAGCTAACTTCAGGACTAATGGTGCGTTCTAAGCCTAATATTGGTAGTAGGTCCTGTTTGAAAGTTCATAGCGTCTTGGTTCCAAATTTGCTGCCATGCACAAGAGGTAAACTATCTGCTGAGACGAAGGAGCTGCATAAGAGCCAATGTTAGGGAGGAGGTCTAGCTTAGATGAAATTAGTGTTGCGGTCGTAAAGAAGAAGAAGAGGAGGTTTTGCATTTATATGTGTGTATGTACATACATACATATAAATGATTATTAAACATGATATGATTGCGATAATAAGTTTTTTAAATTATGACATTCTGCAAGTTTTGAGCATTTGTACTAGTCTGCCTAGGAATATGTAATGGTAATTTTTATTCTAATCCACAATATTAGTAAGTTAATCCACCCTATTTTTTAGGATCATTAACTTTTACTAAAATTTATATTTTTATCAATGTATCCACAAAAAAGTACTTATTTTCTCTTTTTCCTAGTCTTCTTCTCTATGTTTTCCGTCGTCTTCTTATTTCTGAAATCCTAGCATCTAAATCCAAGCTTAAGCGGAGTAATTCAACGTAATAACAACAAGTACTTTGTTTAATATATTTTTTGAAGTTGATTAATTGTATACAAAATTGTTTTTTTTAATATTACCATTATCACGTATAATTGTAGTTAGCTATTTTCTGAAATCTTGAAAAAATTGTACATTAGTAGAATATCATTTTATTCAAATATTGCAATAGGAGTATAGACTGCTTGGATAACATTCACTATCTAGACTCCCTAAGTAGTTATACTCTCAAACAATTATGATATAAAATTTTCTCTTTTATTGATTTGTTGGTATTGTTTAATTACTTTCTATTTGTCTATTATGTAGATCTTGAATTTGATTTTAGTTCTTATTTACTGTTGTTGCCTAGTGCAAATTGTGATGTATCTTCAAAATATTAAGGTATTTGAAAACATTTGATGCGAACTCCTCTACTGGAATCTTGATCTTAGTTTTTATTTTCATAATCATCTACTACCATATCACGTCTGATCATGTTTAGAGATAATTAGTGAACTATTTGTATCTAATTGATTGTTTCTTTGCTGAATTCAAGTGCTATCAACTCTATTTTTAACATATATTTATTTGTTACTACTTTATCAAACGGTAGTGACAATTCAGCATAAATAATTGTGAAATAACGCAGAATTGTGAAAAAGAAGCACAAAATCGACTGTTAGCTATATAATAGAGTGAAATCTTTAACTTAATCCACTCGTGGATTAACTTACAAAATAGTTGTGGATTAACTTATTAAAGTAAAATGGTGGATTAACTTACTAAAACCGTGGATTAGAATAAAAATTACCATATGTAATAGGTAAATTTATCCAAAAAAGCATTATTATGTTAAGCTTACAATAGGTTTTAAAATAAAAAAAAAACCCAGAGGCTCAAGTTATCACAAAAACAATTGGCAATGTGAAGGGTGAACTCTTAATGTCTATACTGACTTTATTTTATAAATTCCCCAGTGTGGGACTTGTCTCAACAAACATCATATTTACAATTATCTGCTTGTTAGTATAAAAATTTAATGTAAGCTATATTATTGGAAGGTCTATATTTAGATAGACTCCCAAACTACTAATGATTACAAAACAGCAAGGCCTGAGAACCTAACATGAGATAGGAGAAACATTTTGAAGACTAAATGAATCCTCTGATCCTTGTGCAAGTTAGGACTACATTTTTTAGCAGCAGTGCAATAGAAATCACAAAACATTTATAGCTCTATGTTTAACTCAAGATACATAGAAAAAAAACAAATTTTGAGAAACAAGCGTAGCACAATAGGTTTTATTTATATCTTAGGTTTGATGGAAATTACCGCTAGATTTCGCTAAGTTTCAAAAGAGAGCTAGCGCCTTTCTTGTGTGTATGGAGAGGGGGGGGGGATTGTGAGTGTGTGGACATATACATATATATATGATTAACATGAAAATGTGTTTATTTTATGCTTTTATATCCTATCTTTTGTGTATAAATAATTATTAATTGGGTATTGTTTTGTCACTTTTACAGATATGCCGATTAAGCCACATACAGTCAGAAAAATGGAAAATAGAGATCAAACTGCTGTGTATATGTATTTGAAGACTCGCAGATGAAGATCTTACATCAAATTGCTTTTTGGACAAGAAAATAACTGGTAGAAAGGCTATGTATATCACAAATCAATGAAGAATTAACAAGGAAGCAAGAAGAAAAGAAGAAAGCCCCAATTTCAATAGAATTAACTAAGGCCCGTTTGTGATTGTATTAGAGATTAGGTTGGCTATATATCCTATAAATACACTTGTAATCTCATTGTAGACATCATTCATGAATTGAGAGTTTTCTTTTTCTTTTTTGCTTTTTTATTTTATTAGTCCTAATTTTATTTTCTGTTAGTTACTTAATTTCTACAAATTTAATTTCTGTTTTTTTAATTGCTTTCCTAGGTCATATTGGATTGAATATGGATTTGATTAGACTCAAATCTGATTCAATTCAATAATAGTTTTATTTGCTTTTCAATTGATAATTATGATTTGATCGTCCGTTCAATTAGGTTTTTTTCTGAATCAAATTGCAGTTTCAATATTTTTTTGTTTTCAAAATCAACCTCAAAGTTTTATCTAACTCGCCACTGCGAATCTTTCAACCTCAAAGTATACAACGATCAACCATCTCCCATTTCTCCACTGCGTATCTTTCAAGCCATTCCCTCACAATTCACAGTCCTAAGCCAGAGAACCATTTTCCACCTGCCTCTTAAACACATCGTCATATCATCACAAAACAACCATCCTCTGCACCACTACTGCTTTTCCGCCACAACCCAACTCGTAGTACATCCACAAGCCACCTACATGTCAACCTCTTCACGAAAACCCTTGCCTCTTCCCAATTCAAACTCACCAAAAATTCCCCATTCGCTTCTCACAAGCCGTTCACCGATTCTGCCATTGACCAAACCACAGGTCCACAGCTAAAACCCTCGACAAAATCAAGCCCTAGCCAAAGATTGAAAACCCTTTGCTAATTCCGATCCGACCCATTTGAATCATACCTGAATCCAAGCTTCGATACGAGTCAAAGAGGAATAAATATATAATTTTTCCTCAACTTTCATTTGTTTCTCGTGAAAAAAAAAGTTTACCTCTTTGAAGAGGACGTGATTTTTTTGGGGTTTACTGTGTTTTGAGAAGTAGAAAGGGTCTTGTGTGGATTTAAATGGCCAAGAGATACTAAAATAAAAAGGATGGTTTACCTCTTTGATTGGTTCCCTTTTGAGTAGGCGTATGTAATACCTTTTCTTCTTTCCACTAAAACCATCAAAGCCAGTTTGTTGTGTAGAATTGTTGAGTTTTGAGCACATTTAGTTAGGAGAGATTTTTGTTTAAGTTTTTTTTTTTGTTTAGTTCTTGATCTTTTTGTTAGGTTTAGTTTTTTTTTGTTTTCTTTGAGCTTAGTTTTTTGTTTTGTTTTGTTTAGCTTACTTCTTGTATTTCTAGTTTAGTCTATTTTTCCAATTTTTTTCCTCTCCTCTCGCTTTAGTCTAATTTTTGTTTTATTTCAAAAAAAAAAACAATTTTTTTTATTTTTCTTTAGTTTATTTTTTTGTTCCATATTTTTCCTTTCTTTTATTCTTTTGCTTTCAAAAGACCCAAAAAAATAATAATCAAAGATCGAAGTGAAAGCAACAAACAGGGAATTCGGAGACCAAGCAACAAAGCAGTGGATTTTTAATCATTGATACTACTCAATCATTTTGGACCGACAGTCAAATCACTGCAAAATTTTCTAACTCTACAGGTGCTGCAGCTGCTTAAAAAAAATAAAGACATTGCTTGTAAAAAAATTCTGCAGGTGTCATGGCTCGCTTGTAAAAAATTAATTTCTGCAATTTATTATTCTGTGACTGTTCTGTGACTGAAATTTCTGAATCTGCTTGTTAGGAATTAGTTTCCATAACTTAAATCATAACTCTCATTGGTTTTTAACTTTAAAAGTCATTAAACATTGATTCTAGGAAAAATACGAGCTCATACAAAATAATATAATTGAAAAGTGGTGGTTTGTGAAGTTGACTGTCTCGTATAATTGGATGGCAAATATGTAGTAGTTCACTTTGTTGAACTATTAGCAAAAGAGTTTGCATACAACCCGTAAAACATTGGCTGTATCCTTTAGTATTTATAGTATACATGAAGGGCCATAAGACCCTCTTCTCCCTTCTAATTGAGTCAGTTAATTAAAAGAGCACAACTCAGTATTTTATATTATTTTGAAGTGAGAATAATTTTTTTCTTGCCTTGACTTCATTCAAATGTCTGATTCAAAAAAATCCTTGAGAGAATTGTGGGTTAATAACCTGAGAGGAACTCGTCGACTCGAGGATTATGAGTATGATTTACAATACATAAGGCAAAAAAAATTCGAAATTTCATGAGCCCAATGCCAACAATTTTAAATTTTTTCCAAATGACCAACATTTTCAAAATCATAGGTATAATCGAAATGGCGATTTCAATTCAAATTTCAATAATTTTGATTATGGGACACATCCATGTCAAAATAGCCTTGAATCGCAATATACCATTGACCAACATCAATATGGTGTTGTAAACCAATTCAAAAATAATATTGAAATTGAAAATGATTTTCAAATCGATCAAAATTTTCAAAATTACATCCCATATCAGCATCTTGAGAATGACCAAAATTGCAGTTTACCCTCTAACTTTAGCGGTTTTGGTTACGAAACTAATTTTCAAAATCAAAATGATTCCAATATCGTTGTCATTTTTCTAAAAATTCAAACATTTTTGAGAATCAAGGAATCCAAAACGAGCGCTCTCAAATCAACGATTCTACAGAATATCATCTTAACATTCCTAGAGAGAGGGTCGAAAGGCTAGATAAACAGCTTGATGAACTTCTTTGTTTAATGACATCTTTTGGAGAATAACGCGAGCAACAAAATCAAATGGACATTGAATCAGAAAATAGTCCAATTTTTACTGACTCTGAAAATTTTCAAATAACAACTTTAGTAATTTAGAATAACCATCTAAATGAAGTTGTTCGAATTCAATAAATGATTTGGATTTCAACTCTTTTCAGGGAAAAGATTTAAGCTCAGATTTTGATCTTTCTCTTTCAAGCTGCGAGAAACTTGAAAATTTAGATATTGAACAAAATAAAAATGTTGAATGTTTCAAAAACTCAAAATTTGAGAAGATTTCAATGAACGTGAATTTTTTGGATTATATGAGGATGAGTTGCCAAATGAGAATGAAACAGAATCAAGTCACCAATCCAAGTTTAAAATTTTCAATTTTGAGGTTTCAAACGAACTTGAAATTGTCAGTGTCAAAAATACGTTGTCAACTAATAAAATTGAGAAATGTGATCACATAGTCTTGAACAACACTTAGAATTTAAATTTCACGATTGCAACTGAGTTTATATACGATCACAAATTTTTGGACAATTACACTGATAAATTTGTGGAACACATGAATCATCTTGGAAACATTATTTCTTTAGGAAAACTTCGGGTTAGGATGATATTAGACATTTATCTACTGGACTATAAATCTAGGTATAAAGATGAGATGGTTTTCAAAAACCTTTGCTTATTAGTAAACATGCCTAAAGATAGTGGGAATGAGATTCATTGGTCTGGAACCAAGTTTAGGGGAAAAATTTGGTGGCATTCTTTTTGTCGCATGCATCACAAACACATATATCATTGTACATATGATCCATTCTTACATATAGTTAGACTGCATTTCATTCTAAAAATAATTTTACATCTCATCCATCTTATGTAACAACCTGAAATTCAGAACCAATTTAAAAATTATTTTTAAGGTAATTTTATCAGAATTTAAAATTTTGATTTTTAAATTAGAATATTGCCCTTATAAAAATAGCCATTTTGCAAACGACCTCCGTTTTCGACGAAACCATTTTTGTTGGATCCGGAATGTCAAATTATTGCTATGTATAAAATTCCATAATTTTTAGAATTAATATATGAGCGTGGTAAATTAAAACGCGTTTGGTAATTTCAGTTGAATTGGATCGACTAGTAAAAATGTCATTTTTCAGACGATTTCCAAATTCAGTGAAATTAATTTTGTTAAGACCGTATCGTCAAAACATAGCTGGATTCTAGTTTGCAGAATTTTTAGAGTCAGTATGTGGCCCCGGTAAATTAAAATGTACGTTCAAATTCAATATTGAACGTGATATATTTTAATTTTGAGAAAAATTGACTGAAACAGTCGAATTGGCTTATGGAACATATTCCATTGTGTCCGGAATGGGGGTATTTAGCTGCGGACGACACTCGTTGGGATTCGTTTGGAGTTCGGATGTAAAATTACTATCTTTGGAATTAAAAGAATTAAAAATAAATTAATATAAATAAACCAGCCAATTAGAATTCTCCGTTGACTTCGTTCATTTCAGAAAAACCCTCCGCCCAGAACGACAGAAACTGTTCAAACCATCTCTCCTCAATATCTTTCGATCCACACAATGAAATCCGAAAATTATTGAAGCAATTTTGTAGTATTCTCCACCCTCTTCAAATCCATACGGGTGTTGGCATCTGGTGTGGAGTATTTTGCATAAAGCATCATCTCAAAGCGCCGCCGTTCGCCAAAGAACTTCTCCGCCAGGCCACCGTCGAGTTCAACATGGTGACATGAGCAGGTGCGGCTTTCCAAGCTCTTCGACGTAACAGAGTTCAATTGTCTTCAAGTGCTACGGATTGGGTGAAAATTCAAACCCTAGGATTCAAACAGTTAATGTGAACATCGACTGTGTTAATTTGAAGAAGAGGAAGGTTAAATTTTTAATTAATAACTTTGTTAATTAATTCAAAATGTCATTAGCCTTTAAAATTTCACAACTACTCATACGGTGTCGAAATCCAATGAAACACAAGACATTGGACTCGTGACAGCGTATTCTACATTCTAAAAGTGACTGGGAGGTGTTTAGAGCTCGTTACGAATTAAGGAGGAGTGGAACCCAATGTGAGATCTCTAAATTCAATTGAAATGGAAAATAAAAATAAATATATATGTGTTGTATAAAATATACATGCGAAGTATAAAATTGAAATGCGACAAAAAATATTTTTGTTGTTATTTATTTTTTGAGTTCAACACTCGAATTCGCACAAATCACATAAATTGGAAGCGATGTATGGATATTACCAACACTCGGATTTCATACTCCGCGAATGGCCACTTATGGCGCCGTAAATGGCATTTGGTTGTTGAGCATAAATATATATGCATAGTACATGCATTGTATAAATTATATATGCGTTGTATAAAATGTATATGCGAAGTATAAAAATTGGTTACACGTTGTATAAATTGGAAATGCAACAAAATTGATTGTGTTGTGAAAAATTTGGTTGAATATGGGTTTGGCAACCCTATGATTGATCGGATTGAATGAAATGGTAACGTATGGCACGAGCCAGTATCAAGAGAGGCATAATGCTAGACATTATTTTCCCGGTTCTAATATCGCGTCGTTATAATGGCAAAATTTTCCGTTATAGTTGTTTAAAATAGCTATGTGTTGAAATAAATATTTATTCATTAAATTTTTTATTTTTAACATGTATGTGAAGTATTAAAAATAGCCATGTGTTGAAATAAATATTTGTTCATTAAAATTATTATTTTTAACATGTATGTGAAGTATTAAAAATAGCCATGTGTTGAAATAAATATTTGTTCGCCAAAAATATTATTTTTAATATGTATACGAAGTGAATAAAATAGTTATGGGTTGAAATAAATATTTGTTTGCTAGAAATGTTATTTTTAGCTTGGATATGATTTTATACACACATGCTGAACAGGTAAATGGATTCGTTGTTGAGTAAAGAATTAATTTGCGTGCCCGACAAATAGGTACACCTTAATGAGTTGGATGCGCAAATTTTATTATTATATAAACTCCTGTGAATGAAATTGGATGCTGTGTGATGGTTGTTCTGTGTGAGAATATAAACCACGCCATAGGATAGCAACAACTAAATTATGAACTACACCGTTTGGCATACTGCATGAAGATAGCATCTCATATCATATTCCATATAAGCATTTGGAGCTTATATGACGAGGTTGGGATTACTATACGAGCAAGATGCTCGTATAGCGATGACTGTATTACAGGTTAAACTGAAGACTGATTATGGACATAACTAAGGAATACATGTAACGGTGCTTGTGGCAGGATTAATAAAAACCCCACATGGGCCTGGAGATGACAATAATTCACGTCTCTCTTGATTTTAGATATGGCATATGGAATATTTATTTCCAACACTGGACAAGGTGGTGAGATATGATTTTTACACTCTCCCTTGGGCATAGATAGGTCACTAAAAATTGTATATGCTTTTTTCTGGATTTGTTGCATGCTTTATATGGCCCAATAAATTTTTCAGCCCCTTCCCGAACAAAGGAGGTTATGGCGAAATTTTCCAAAATTTAAAGGCGTTAGCCAAATAATTAAAGAATTAAATGGTTTAGAAGTTGTCGAACGAATTATATAATTTATATAAAATATAAATTAAAATAAAACGAATTGCACAGCGGTAGTTCGCGTTTTGGAATCGTAATTTTAAACGATTATACCTGGAGATCCGACCATCGGATTTTCCCGAAACTGGAACCTTGGATTCGCTTCGGAAAGATCTTTCCAATGATATTAAATTTGATAGGATCCAATGATTAGATTTTGAGAAATGTTTAATTCAAATCTGAATAAAAACAACGCCAGTGTCGCGTAATGACCTGAAGCGTCATTCGAATTAAATGGGCTAATTTTTAAATAAAAATAGCGATAAATCATTTTAAAATAGTATAAACTATTTAGAATGGAAATAAACCAATTTCACTTGGTTTATAAAATATTGATGGTTAGATTTATTTGACATGAAACTATAGAAATGAATTGCAACGAGAATGTCAACTAATTTAACCAAGGAAAGAATTGATTTGAGTTATATATAAACGATGATTATTTGAAAAAGACAAGTTAAATCTCATTTCAAATAATTGAACGACGACCAAAAGTCGAAGATAATGAAGACGGTGCAACAGCGGTGATCTTCACATTAAATGGATTACCACCGATGCCTTCGATATGGGTAGCTCCCTTGATGAGGTTACAGTGGTAGTGGTCCGGACGTATTTGTTGATTGTCCAGATATGTGAGGACCTCTCTTTCGTATTGGACATATGGAATGAGAAATAAGGTACCTCCGGTTTCGTTCAGACCTAGAACGGACTTGTAAATGGATGTGTGTCTGCCATTGGATTTCATTCTGTGTTGATTGATTTCTATTAATATATATCTATTTGATGACGGAGAATTTATTCTCTTGCTTAGCACCCTTCTCAAAGACATACAAGCTTAGAGGTTATATATCGACAGACATTAGTCGCATGGCATGGATTGTCAATGTGGCATGCTAAGATGCAAATGAACAAGGTTTTTGTTGAAAAGCAGAGTCTTGTGGTTGATGATCAAATCACAACTTTAATTAGCATAGCTTTGTGTATAGTGTAAATTCGCGAGCCTCACACCCTAGTATGAGTCTAAAACGGGATAAGGGACGCAGGGAGTGCACGACGTTTCTTTCTAGCTGGAAGTGGTGTCATGGTAAACATTTTTACATATGTGGTTGATGGATTGCGAGGCGCCTCGGATATTGGTCGCTACTGGCTAAGTGATAGGTAAGATAGGACTGGGAAACGTGTGTTCAGGAATAACCAATCCAATAAAGTAAGTGTAGACCAACCCTGTAGGAACCAAGGGTCCACTGCGGGGGACCCTGAGGCATTTTCTAGAGTGTCTCGAAACCAGAAGGAGCCATCCCTAGCCTTGACTCATGATGGAAATCCAATTTCCAATACGACATCGTTCAGTTTTGATTGTAAACCTATATGTCGACATAGTATATGGTAGCTATGCCGTCTTGGATTGATACATTTACATTGAAAGTGTTTTAAACTGACTAGACACTGGTAATAATATCAAATGATTTTTGTTTTATACGTATCAACCATATTTGGCCATTATAAGGTAAAACTCTATCCTCCGGCTTTCGTTGCATTGTGTGATGGGACCTGAGTCTTATAATGGCTTCATTTTTCTAAAAAGCATTGCGTTGTTTAAATGATTTACTTTATTTCATGCACTGGAAATCCAATTGAGTAAACCCGTTCCGCATTAGCGGCGTGGTCCTGTGATTAGCGTTATTATTAAATAAGTTAAGTAAGATTTCTCATACCAGTCCCATGACTGACTCGTAGTTTGTTTTCACTTGCAAACTCGGGTGCCCTTTTTTTACATGGGCAGCCAAGTAAACAGGTAACTGGCTTTATTTTGGATATGCACCACAGAATGGGGCACTCTTTTGGATGAAGAGGAAGACTATCTTTTATCACATATTTTGGACATGTAGACATTACCTTATGTATATTGTATTTGGTTATGTTGTAGACTTATTATCTACCTGATGGAACCTTTTATGTACTAAGTAGTATCCTGTATTTGTGTAACTCTGATGATGATGACATTTATGACTCCATTGTTACGATGATGTATATTATTCTATGATTTCATGTGTTGTGCTATCATCTGTAATCTGCTGATGTGATTAATGTGCTATATTCCAATGATTATCCTTGCTTCCATGGCACGGAGGTTTGGGTTGTCACAAAAGTGGTATCAGAGCATTGGTTAACCTTAGCTCTAGAGTATAACATATTTAAAACAACTCGCCAGAAATAAAATCAGTAGTATTCTCGGACGAGTAACTCATTAGAGATAGGATTACTAATGTCCTAAAATGAGTGCAACAGAATAGCATTATAACTTGATCATCACATCATTATCCATGCATATGTCTTTATGCTTTTACCATTCCATAAGATGTCTTTTCTGTTGGATGACTCTTTTCTTAGTATTGGCAGAACTAATAGGAAATGAGTGAAAGAGGCAGGAGAGGCAGAGGCTAAGCAAGGGGAACATCCCCACTGCTCCAAATCAGCCCAATCTTGAAGAAGTCGAAACAGACAATAACATTGAAGCTGTAGTGCAACAGCAACCCCCACAACCCGTGTTTGATCTTGATAGGGTTGCTAAGAAGTACAAGAATTTGGGTGGTGTGCCATTCACTGGCAGTGGAACAATAAACGAGGCTCAAGCTTGGTTAAGGTCGTGCGAACGGATCTTCGCGGGCCTAGAATTGGAAGACCAGAGGAAGAGGTTCATGACATCTTGGCTACTTAAGGATGGGGCCTTGATATGGTGGTATGCAGTGACTATTGGCGATTTTTATGTTGACATGACATGGGCAAAGTTCAAAGAAATTTTTAATGAAAGGTTTGTCCCTCGACAATAAGTCGAGTGCTTGCATGATGAGTTTGCTAATCTCCAAGACGGGGATCAAACCATTCATGAATATGTGAATAAATTTCAAGAACTCTCTCATTATGCACCCAAACTGATCCAGGACCCACTTCAGAAGAACAAGCAATTCATAGAGGGTCTTCTCCAAAAGTACCATAGTCGAGTGACAGCACACATAGAGCTTCCATTTACCAAGGTAGTTGAAATAGATTGCATGTATGAGGGTATTGATAAGAATAATTCTCAGGAAAACCATAAGAGAAATCAAGCCAGTAATAAAAGGAAGTATTCTGGTAAGGAGCCTAGAGCGGGCAACACTTATGCTGTTAAGCCTCAACAGGATAGAAAACCAAAGGGTAAATGCCATAATTGTGATTAGTATGACATTGGGAGAGTGAATGCAACGCTTCAAAGAAGCCAAAGAGAAATGAATTAGGCCCTAGTCAGAACCCTCGTGAGACTAGAGAGTGCTTTGATTGCCACAAGAAGGGACACATCATGCCATACTACCCATTGTTGAAAAAGTCCGAAGTGACTCTTGTTTATGATGTGGCGAGTGCGCCAGCTTCTTCAGCAGGAGCAGGTATACCAGAGGTTTTGGGAGGTACCCATACTATTAAACATATTCCGGTTACAGTATTATTTGACACTGGTGCATCACGAAGTTTTATTTCTAGTAACACAGTGAAAAAGTTAAAGTTGAAACCAAGGGATCTTAAAGAATCAATTAGTGTTCATAATCTGATATGTGGTTCTCTTGTTCTCGGTTTATACTATAGAGTGCATGTTTCTTACTCCTATTACCAGTTTCCTTTTGATTTGATTGTCACGAATTTTTCTGAGTTCGATTTTATTCTTGGGCTGGATTGGTTAACAAAATATGAGGCTAAGGTTAAATGTGCCGAAATAATTGTTAAGGTTAAAACGAAGCTCCGAGATATATTTATACCATGCCAGGGCTAAGATTCTGATAGAAAAGAATCTTGATCTGCTCTTGAAATTTCTGCTACTTCTATTGAGAATATTCTTGTAGTTAAAGATTATGCGGATGTGTCTGTTGAAGTTGATAGCTTGCCTCCGCGAAGAGAAATTGACTTCAGAATCAATTTAATTTCGAATGCAAGGCCAGTAGTACATGCAATTTGGAGAATGACATTGAAAGAAAAAGAAGAATTGGGCGATCAAACTCGACAATTGCTATGGAAAGGTCTAATCAGGCCTAGCTTCTTATGTTGGGGAGCAGCCATAGTATTTGTTCCTAAGTCAAACAGTACCCTCAGGTTATGCGTGGATTATCGTGACTTAAATAAGCAAATATTGAAGAATAAATATCCATTATTGTGTATTGATGATTTATTGGATCGCTTGAATGGAGCGCAAGTATTTTCGAGAATGGACCTACCTAGAGGTTTCCATCAACTGCGGATTACCGAAGAATGTGTTACTTTGATAGCTTTCAGAGGTCCAGACTTGTTTTATGAGTGGTTAGTAATGTCGTTCGGCTTATGTAACACTCCAGCTTATTTTGTCGATCTAGTGAACAGAGTATTCCGCGATGTCTTGAATAAATTTGTGCTAGTTTTCATTGATGATATTTTGATATTCTCTAAGTCAGCTAGCGAGCATACAAAGCATTTGGAAGAGGCTTTGGAAATTCTGAGAAAGAATGTATTGAAAGCCAAATTTTCTAAATGCATATTCTGGCAAGAAGAAGTGAAGTTCCTCAGTTATGTAGTACGAAGGAAGGAATTTCAGTGGATCTAGGTAAGATCACATCCATTCGAGATTGGAAGCAACCTAGCACACCCACAGAAGTCAGAAGTTCTCTAGGATTGGCTGGCTATTATCGGAAATTCGTTAAGGATTTTTCGAAGCTATCTAGTCCATTAACGAAGCTTACTAAGAAGCATGCAAGGTTTAATTGGACGACTGATTGTGAGACCGCTTTCCAAGAACTAAATTAAGGTTGACTACTACTCCAGTGTTGACTATTATTGATGGAAATCAAGATTTGAAAGTCTATACAAATGCTTCTCTTGAAGGAGTAGGTGCGGTATTAATGCAAAGAGGCCAAGTAGTTGCTTATGCTATCCGTCAGTTAAAGCCGCATGAGAAGAGATATGTTACTTATGATTTTGAGTTGTTAGCTGCCGTGTTTTCTTTGAAAACACGGAGGCACTATATTTTGGGTGAGAAGTTTGAATTATATATAGATCATAAGTCATTGAAATATCTGTTCACCCAGAAATACTTGAATTTGAGGCAGCAGCATTAGCTAGAATTTCTTGTAGCATACGATCTAGATATTTTGTATACTCCAGGGAAAGCCAATGTTATAGCTGATGCACTTAGCAGAAAGAATGCAATCATTGCCAATCTTATTATTATGCCTTCATTGATTGACAAAATCTCTGTTCTTCAGAAAGATGATGAATTTATTTAGAGGATTAGTAAAAGAGTTCAGGAAGGTGAACCCTCGAGTTTCCAGATTGATAGCAAGGGAATTCTGAGGTTATTAGGCCGAATTTGTGTTCCGAATATTCCTGAGCTCAGAAAAGAAGTGATGGATGAATGTCACAAATCCAAGCTTAGTATTCATTCAGGGGTGAGTAAGATGTAGCATGATCTCAAACACTCGTTCTGGTGGAGGTCTATGAAAAGAGACATTTCCATATATGTTAGCAGGTGTTCTACTTGCCAACAATCAAGAGTGATCAGCAGAAACTCGTAGGATTACTGCAACCACAAGAGGTTCCAGATTGGAAGTGAGATCAAATTTCCAAGGATTTCATTGATGGTTTTCCTAGAACCAATAAAGGAATGACAGTATATGGGTGATCGTAGATCGTTTCACGAAAACCGCCCATTTTATTCATGTGAAGTCGAATAGAATAACTCAAAGTCTGGCACAAATATACTTTAAAGAAATTGTTAGACTATATAGAGTGCCCAACAATATCGCTAGTGATAGAGATCCGATTTTCGCAAGTAAGTTCTGGGAAGCATTTCAATAAGAGTTGGGAACAAAGCTGAATCTTAGCACCGCATATCATCCTCAAACAGATGGCCAAACTGAGAGGGTGGATCGTATATTAGAATATTTGTTGTAAGCTTGTATTCTTGATTTTGGAGGATCTTGGGGGGATCACCTACATTTGGTTGAATTCTAATATAATAACATCTATCAAGCAAGCTTGAAATTATCTTCATTTGAAGCATTATACAGTATAACATGTAGATCTCCTACATGTTGGGTAGAACCTGGAAACCGACTAGTATTGGGTTGTAACACCCTAAATTTTCTGTGTTTAATAAAATAGCGAATTAAAGAATACTTCATTTTTAATGTGAGAATTAAGGGAAATGGGTTATGCCATTGCATTCGTATCGAAATTTTTCTTAAGATAAAGTCCGAGTTTGCGTGAATCAGACTCCGTATGAAGAAGTTATGGAATCTAGAAGATTTCATGTTAAATCAGAAATTAAATATAAATATATGATAATATTAAACCAAGTTCAAAATTCAAAATTCAAGCAGAATAGGTTAAGCGAGAAACTTCCCGCTCAGGAGTCGACCCCCCAGGGGGAGTCGACATAGGTGTCGACCCCCCTTATAGGGGTCGACTCCTGCATTCTGATCCAGACAGTGATGAATTTCTGACTTGCTGCTGAGTCACTAGGGGATAATTTCCGGATAACTCTATCTTGTCTGGATGGTCCTGATTGCTTCTAGGTTGATCTAACAGCTCACATAAGTCTAAACCTCTATAAAAGCAACCCCAACCCTCAACCCTAAATCACACTAAAATTCATTCCTAGAGCCGTCATGTTGTCCATGGTCAACCTAGAGTAGCCGCCATTCTTCTCCGATTAGAAAGCAAGTTAGAAGCTTCGAATCAAATCAAAAATTAGTGAATCGATAGTCTAAATCAAAGGAGAGCTATTCAGTTTCAGAAAATAGATTCCAGAAATATAAGAATCATTCTCTTTTTGTAAGTTCAAGTTACTTTCAGATGTGAATTCTTAATTGAAATTCTTGGCATGTAATAATCTGGATCTAAGCTATACTTGATTATGAGATAATCCTTTCAAATTTATCAAATCTAATCTATTAGATTTATTCCTGCAATGTTATTCAAATCTTGCCTGCGATATTATTCAAATCTAATCCATTAGATTTATGCCTGATGTAAGTAATTCTTTCAATAGAATCCGTGCTTGTATATGCCTTTGGGAATCATTATCGACCATGGAATTGGTCCAATCATATCTATCCTTGTTGTATATCGGAATTGAAATCATGTTTAAGTTCATGATATAACTCTTGTCAAGCCTATATATCTGTGACGGTTCATGACGATGTTCATAACATATCTATATGCCCGCAATGTATTCTATGTAAAACTTGTCAATTTGGTATATCAAATTTATTGGACCAATAGTTCTTATCGCCATATGCTTATTCTTATGCCTTTTATGTTCCATATTGTTTCTCCGCTTATTTTATGATTCTTGAGTTGAATCTCATAATACGTACATTGTGAATGCGGGGGTAGTTGGGTATAACATGAAATTGACATTTATTTGGCATAATTTGGGACATGTATTATGGCATGACTGTAAAATGCAATTTGAGGTAATTTGACATGAATTATGGAATATGTAATTTGACATATTGAACCTAGAATTGGCGTAAATGATAAAGTATGTAATTTGGCATGAAAATCCAGTTTTGGGCATAAGCTGAAAAATAGAATATTAAATCTAGATTGGGAATAACTGTTAGTTGGAACGCCAAGCATAGTGTATGTTGTGATTTTGGAGCATGACTATTATTGTAAATTTAGGGAAGATTGGGTATAAAAAATTTTGATTAATAACTTGAAATTGGAATTTGTTGGGCATAATCTATGGAATTGGAACATGACTAGTTTTGGTGAATTTGGTAATTAGCATGAAAAATCTAGATTTGGGTATATATGGTAAATGTGTAAATTAAAGATGAACATGCCTAACCCGAGGTTAGATTGAGTTGTGGTGTAAAACTGTCAGGAACCGCCCGGCACTTCCACTAACCACAACAACACCTATCTAGTGCGAGAGGATAGCGCATCATGCGTAAGAAAAACCCGAGGTTAGACCGAGTTGTGGTGTAAAACTGCCCGGAACCGCCCGACACATCCAGTAACCGCAACTACACATATCTAATGTGAGAGGTTGGTGCATTAATAAATCAATTGATGCTAATGAACAAGACATGCTAAGAAATGAATAAGTGACTATGGTTAAGTTAATAGGAACACTTAACCAATATAACATGAATAAGGAGGGTTAAGTTAATAGGAACACTTAACCAATATAACATGAATGACTAAAGTTAAGTAATGAGAACGCTTAACCAATATAACACGAATGACTAGGGTTAAGTTATTGAGAAACACTTAACCATTAATACAAGATGAATGACTAGGGTTAAATTAATAGAAAACACTTAACTGGTATAACATGATAAATGGGTAGGGTTAAGTTAGTAAGGAACACTTAACCAATATAACTTGATTTGTGGTGAGGTTAAGTTAAAACAAGAGGGCAACACTTAACCAATATAACTTGGTTTGTGGTAGGGTTAAGTTAACATAAGAAGCCAACACTTAACCAAAGTAACATGACTAGTAGGTGGGTTAAGTTAACTTGAATTGATTTATGACACTTAACCAATACAACATGATGAACATGTGGGGTTAAGTTGACAAGAAACACTTGACCAATATAACTTAATGAACGAATGAGGTTAAGTTAATAGGAAATACTTAACCAATCCAACATGATAAGTGAGGAGGATTAAGTTAATAGGAAACACTTAACCAACATGGCATGATGAATGGGTGGGTTAAGTTAACATGAATGGACAACACTTAACCAACATGACTTGATGAATGGGTAGGTTAAGTTAACATGAATGGACAACACTTAACCAATATGACATAATGTGCGGGAGGGTTAAGTACATATCAAGTTGGGTGGGTAATATTAGTAAATATAGGCCCACAAACTTAACCATTAAATAAACATGCTTGAATCAGTGGGAGGGTAAAGTACATATCAAGTTGGGTGCGTAATATTAGTAAATATTGGCCCATAAACTCAACCATTAAATAAACATGCTTGAATCCATGGGAGGGTTAAGTACATATCAGGTTGGTGGGTAATATTAGTAAATATATGCCCACAAACTTAACCAATAAGGCCCTAGTAACGGGGACCCATTTCAGCAGTAACCCACATAGATGTATCTTGGTACCCTGAACTAGGCATGGTGGGGCACAATTACTGGGCTGATTATAAGCAGTCAAAATAGCGGCAGTGGGTACGTCTGTCTGGGTTCCGATGATTTACGGTCTTGCTTGTACTTCGAAGTCAGAAAAAGCAGGCACTGGGTACCAGTAGTTATACACTGTGCAACTTGAATCGTGTCGGGTTGCTATCATAAGGATTGATACACCTTATGGTGGGACCAGCACATGGTATCTACACGCAAGAGAGAGCTGATTGACACAGACACAAGAGAAATTAATACAAGTAGGGAGCCGATCGATAGGGTAGTAAGGGTACATCTAACACATTCATGGCAATTCGGCAGATTGAGGTGGAATCCTTATAATAGATGTACACCTGAAGGCTACCACAATTGCGGGGATTGGGATCACGTTATCATATTATCTTATTACCATTTTATACAGATTACCAGTTGGGATACTAGTTAGGTGGTGCATAGCGAAGAAATTGGAATAACAAGGTAGTATCGAAGCAGAGAAAGAGTAGATGCGCATTCCGTTTTTCCTGCCTTAGCATACCTTATGCTTATCTTATGTTATCATGTTATCCCTGCTATCACGGCATTGACTTATATTCAGTTTATTCATGTCATGTTGCTTTTACCTGTTCTCATGCTGAAAGTCACTGAGCTTACCAGACTTATGTCTGACCTAGTTTGTTTTCGCCTCTTTTCTTCCGTTTCCCCCCAGGTAGTCAGGGAGGGAATAACTCAGCATAGTTTGGACCGTTTCTCTTTCCAAGCTTGAAGATTATTTGGTGTATTGCTCTGAACTCTATTTTCCACTTCTATTGCTGACTCATTGGGGAATTTCATTGTCATTTTATGCTTCTTTATTTTGTTGAACAAGACAAATACTTTAGTATTGGAAAACAATCTTTGTACAAGCTGTTTTATCAATGAAGTAAAGTTTTATTTATTTACCGCTGCTTTATTTGTCTGTCTTGTGATTTATCTGCATCTTTTACCTAAAATGTTCCACCGAAGTTAAGGCATTCCCTTTGTGAGTGATCTTAACGGAGGTGGGGTGTTTCACTTGGTATCAGACTGAAGGTTACCGGATCAGATAAAAGATTTGAAAAATTATTTTCAAAACTGTTTTAAAAGAAGCATTTTCAAAAGAAAAGTTTTGTTTTAAAGGCATATTCCCCCAAAGCCATATGCATTATCTTTTTATCCTATGTTTGAATCATTGTTTCCCTCTTTCCTGAGACTCCAAGGCTCCTGGCTTTCTGGGAGGTAACCTCATCGCGGCATGGTTCCATAGGCCTGACGAGACTACGACACCTGTCAAAGGTCAAATAAGCGCTAAACTTCCATCTATAGCCGCAGTAGTTTCATCTACGGCTAATTTTCTTTCGAGCTTTGTAGGATTTTCCGTGCGATGGAGGCAGCTTTCGAGAGACTTGTCAACATGTTACACAAGGATGGTAAATATGAGAATGAGGGAGTTTGGCTAAGGAGCACAACCCAAGGATGAGTAACTCATGGATACGGAATTGGTTCACAAAGAAGGTTAAAAAAAACGAGGTGTAAATGGAAGAATCACAGGACAAGAAGGGAGTAAAAAATAATAAAACCTAAAACAAGAGGAAGTGTCTTTATTATGGTATAACGGGTCATATAATTAAGGACAAGGGCAAGAACAAAGGAAAAGATTTTCAGGAGGAAGTGCATGCTCTCATCGCCAGCGTACCTGAGAGAGAGGTAGAGCTTAGTTTATCTTTTTGATCATCTTGTTACTACTCTTTTTTATTTTAGCGCTTCACATTCGTTTATATCTGCTTCCCATAGTTGAGTCTCTGCACCTTAGTACTTGTATAGTAGAAGATCCCATTATTGTCTCGAATCTAATCGGTGGTTCAGCTAATTTATCTTTGGTTTGTAGGGATTTGAGAATAGCTATATTAAATATTTAGTTTAAGCATAATGCTTATGTTTTTGGTTTCATGGGCTATGGGTTGATTCTAGGCATGAGTTGGTTAGCTAGTGACTCTGAAAGGAGTGTAGTTATACTTTTTACTTGCCTCGGGAATATCCTCGAGATTTCATGCTATCCTAAGGGGATCAGTTAGGCTTATCTACCTAGAATCACTTGATGCATCAATCGACGATTTGCGATCCGTTAGAATAGTCCATGAGTACGCAGATGTTTTTGATTAGGTTAGGGATTTCCCCCTAAAACTCGAGATAGACTTCCGCATATATCTAATTGACAATGCAAAGTCAGTTGTGCGATCAACGATAGTTTTGGAGCAAGATTGGCGAGGATAGCTAGAGTCGTTTAAGTGCTCAATTGTTTGGTTGTTTTGCTAGTATCATCTCACATAGATCGTCTAAATTCGGAGGAGGTATTCCTTGGGTGTGTGACAGATATTGGTTTAGGCCTTTGGGGCTTATACTTGAGGGATGTCGGGTTCGACTAGGATGGTTTGCATGAGAAATAAATGGTTGTGGAAGGCGCCCTAAGTAAGACTGGCCTTAAGAGAGGTAAAAAGTACATAGCAACCTTTAGCTTTTGACCTTCAGATTTGTGACATGATGGATAAGCTAAGTAGAGGAGAGACCTCTAATCATCTTAGTATATACACTTGGTATCATGGTTAACATCTGTTTATCTTGGAAAGATAGTTCGACTACATTGGATACCCTCTAGCATAGTAAGTGATCGATGTCTTATCTTTACTAGTCGGTTTTGGAAATGGAGGTCAAGAAGCTTTGCAATCGTGAAGTTAAATTAGTTAAGCTACGGTGGAGTGAAGCTCAAGAAGATGCGACTTAGAAGACGGAAGACTAGATACGCGCATCATACCCTTTCTGAGGGTTTATCCTTGATTCCACTTTTTCTGTAATGTTTATTTGTGTGCTAGTCTTTATTTTTTAAATATATCCTCTAGGTCATATCTTTGGTCCTTAGGTAGAAGCCAATGGATGTAAACATGTATTTGAAACATGTTATGATTAATGGTTGCAATTGGTTGCAAGTGGTTGCTAGTGGATGCTCGTGGATGCATATACACACACATTAGGCACTAGATCGGCTCAGTCACTTTCATATTGCATATGCATATGAATGTATTTGTATATCTATTGAAACGTGATGTGTTATCATATGGATGTTGCATATGGATGAGTGAATATGCACACATATATTATTTACATGATTAGGGATATTTGCATACATATTGGACGCATGACACTCTCATGATTGGCATTAAGGAGGTCAACTGGATCAGTAGACCGCCTGATTTTTCATTAGATAAGAAACATATACACACGCTCTGCATATGTTCATACGACATTAGAAACCTTTTAAGGACAATGGATGCCTGTGTTTAATGGTTGAGTAAATGGACGATTGGATGGTAGAATATACGCTCTTCATAACTTGAAGATTTCGGGGACGAAATCCTTTAAGGAGGAGAGAATGTAACACCCTGAATTTTCTGTGTTTAATAAAGTAGCGAATTAAAGAATGCTTAAATTTTAAAGTGATAATTAAGGGAAATGGGTTATGCCATTGCGTTCATCTCAAAATTCTTCTTGAGATAGAGTCCGAGTTTGCGTGAATCGGACTCCGTATGAAGAAGTTATGAAATCCAGAAAATTTCATGTTAAATTAGAAATTAAATATAATTATATGATAATAATTAAGCCAAGTTCAAAATTCTAAATTCCAGCAGAATAGGTTGAGCGGGAAAATTCCTGCTCAGGGGTCGACCCCCCTAGGGGGAGTCAACATAGGTGTCGACCCCCCTGTAGGGGAGTCGATATAGGTGTCGACCACCCTATAGGGGTCGACTCCTGCATTCTAATCCAGACAGTGACGAATTTCTAACTTGCTGCTGAGTCACTAGGGCATAGGTTGCATTTCTTGATAACTCTATCTTGTCTGGATGGTCCTGATTGCTTCTAGGTTGATCTAACGGTTCACATAAGTCTAAACTTCTATAAAAGCAACCCCAACCCTCAGCCCTAAATCACACTAAAATTCATTCCTAGATCCGTCATGCTGTCCATGGTCAACCTAGAGTAGCCGCCATTCTTCTCCAATTAGAAAGCAAGTTAGAAGCTTAGAATCAAATCAAAAATTAGTGAATCGATAGTCTACATCAAAGGAGAGCTATTTGGTTTCAGAAAACAGATTCCAGAAATACAAGAATCATTCTCTTTTTGTAAGTTCAAGTTACTTTCAGATGTGAATTCTTAATTGAAATTCTTGGCATGTAATAATCTGGACCTAAGCTATACTTGATTATGAGATAATCTTTTCAGATTTATCAAATCTAATCTATTAGATTTATTCCTGCGATGTTATTCAAATATTGCCTGCGATATTATTCAAATCTAATCCATTAGATTTATGCCTGATGTAAGTAATCCTTTCAATTGAATCTGTGCTTGTATATGCCTTTTGGGAATCGTTATCAACTATGGAATTGGTCCAGTTATATCTATCCTTGTTGTATATCGGAATTGAAATCATGTTTAAGTTCATGATAAAACTCTTCTCAAGCCTATATGTCTATGACGGTTCATGACAATGTTCATATCATATCTATATGCCCACAATGTATTCTATGTAAAACTTGTCAATTTGGTATATCAAATTTATTGGTCCAATAGTACTTATTGCCGTATGCCTATTCTTATGCCTTTTATGTTCCATATTGTTTCTCCGCTTATTTTATGAATCTTGAGTTGAATCTCAAAATACGTACGTTGTGAATGCGGGGGTAATTGGGTACAACATGTAATTGACATTTATTTGGCATAATTTGGAACATGTATTATGGCATGACTGTAAAATGCAATTGGGGGTAATTTGACACGAATTATGGAATATGTAATTTGACATATTGAACCTAGAATTGACGTGAATGATAAAGTATATAATTTGGCAAGGAAATCCAGTTTTGGGCATAAGCTGAAAAATAGAATGTTAAATCTAGATTGGGCATAACTGTTAGTTGAAACGCCAAGCATAGTGTATATTGTGATTTTGGAGCATGACTATTATTGTAAATTTAGGGAAGATTGGGTATAGCCAATTTTTATTAATAACTTAATATTGGAATTTGTTGGGCATAATCTTGGGAATTGGAACATGACTAGTTTTGGTGAATTTGTTAATTAGCATGAAAAACATAGATTTGGGTATATATGGTAAATGTGTAAATTAAAGATGAACATGCCTAACCCGAGGTTAGATTGAGTTGTGGTGTAAAACTGCTCGGAACCACCCAGCACATCCACTAGCCACAACAACTCCTATCTAATGTGAGAGGATAGCGCTTCATGCCCAAGAAAAACCCGAGGTTAGATTGAGTTGTGGTGTAAAACTGCCCGGAACTTCCCGGCACATCCTGTGACTGCAACAACACATATCTAATGTGAGAGGTTGGTGCATTAATAAATTAATTAATGCCAATGAACAAGACATGCTAAGAAATGAATAAGTGACTAGGCTTAAGATAATAGGAACACTTAACCAATATAACATGAATGAGGAGGGTTAAGTTAATAGGAACACTTAACCAATATAACATGAATGACTAGAGTTAAGTAATGAGAACGCTTATCCAATATAACACGAATGACTAGGATTAAGTTAATGAGAAACACTTAACCATTAATACAAGATGAATGACTAGGGTTAAGTCAATAGGAAACACTTAACTGGTATAGCATGATAAATGGGTAGGGTTAAGTTAATTAGGAACACTTAACCAACATAACTTGATTTGTGGTGAGGTTATGTTAAAACAAGAGGGCAACACTTAACCAATATAACTTGGTTTGTGGTAGGGTTAAGTTAACACAAGAAGGCAAGACTTAACCAAAGTAACATGACAAGTAGGTGGGTTAAGTTAACTTGAATTTATTTATGACACTTAACCAATACAACATGATGAACACGTGGGTTAAGTTGACAAGAAACACTTGACCAATATAACTTGATGAACGAACGAGGTTAAGTTAATAGGAAACACTTAACCATTCCAACATGATAAGTGAGGAGGATTAAGTTAATAGGAAACACTTAACCAACATGACATGATGAATGGGTGGGTCAAGTTAACATGAGTGGACAACACTTAACCAACATGACTTGATGAATGGGTGGGTTAAATTAACATGAATGGACAACACTTAACCAATATGACATAATGTGCGAGAGGGTTAAGTACATATCAAGTTGGGTGGGTAATATTAGTAAATATAGGCCCACAAACTTAACCATTAAATAAACATGCTTGAATCAGTGGGAGGGTAAAGTACATATCAAGTTGGGTGCATAATATTAGTAAATATAGGCCCACAAACTTAACCATTAAATAAACATGCTTGAATCCGTGGGAGGGTTAAGTACATATCGGGTTGGTGGGTAATATTAGTAAATATAGGCCCACAAACTTATCCAGTAAGAAACACTAGTAACGGGGACCCATTTCAGCAGTAACCCACATAGATGTATCATGGTACCCTGATCTAGGCATGGTGGGGCAATATTACTGGGCTGATTATAAGTGGTCAAAATAGCGGCAGGGGGTACGTCAGTGTGGGTTCCAACGGTTTACGGTCTTGCACGTACTCCGAAGTGGGAAGAAGCAGGTACTGGGTACCAGTAGTTATACACTGTGCATCTTGAATCGTGTCAGGTTGCTATCATAAGGATTGAGACACTTTATGGTGGGACCAGCACGGGGTATCTACACGCAAGAGAAAGCCGACTGACACAAACACAAGAGAAATTAATACAAGTAGGGAGCCGATCGATAGGGTAGTAAGGGTACATCTAACACATTCAGGGCAATTAGGCAGATTGAGGTAGAATCCTCATAATAGATGTACACTTGAAGGCTACCACAATTGCGGGGATTGGAATCACGTTATCATATTATCTTATTACCATTTTATACAGATTACTAGTTGGGATACTAGTTAGGTGGTGCAGAGCGAAGAAATTTGAATAACAGGGTAGTAGCGAAGCATAGAAAGAGAAGTAGCGCATTCAGTTTTTCCTGCCTTAGCATACCTTATGCTTATCTTATGTTATCATGTTATCCCTGTCATCATGTCATTGACTTATATTCATTTTTATTCATGTCATGTTGCTTTTACCTGTTCTCATGCTGAAAGTCACTGAGCTTACCAGACTTATGTATGACCTAGTTTGTTTTCGCCTCTTTTCTTCCGTTTCCCCCCAGGTAGTCAGGGAGGGAATAGCTCAGCTTAGTTTGGACCGTTTCTCTTTCCAAGCTTGAAGATTATTTGGTGTATTGCTCTGTACTCTCTTTTCCACTACTATTGCTGACTCATTGTCATTGTCATTTTATGCTTCTTTATTTTGTTAAACAAGACATATACTTTGGTATTGGAAAACAATCTTTGTACAAGCTGTTTTATCAATGAAGTAAAGTTTTATTTATTTACCACGGCTTTATTTGTCTGTCTTGTGATTTATCTGCATCTTTTACCTAAAACGTTCCACCAAAGTTAAGGCATTCCCTTTGTGAGTGATCTTAACGGAGGTGGGGTGTTTCACTTGGTATCAGAGCTGAAGGTTACCGGATCTGATAAAAGATTTGAAAAATTATTTTCAAAACCGTTTTAAAAGAAGCATTTTCAAAAGAAAAGTTTTGTTTAAATTGCATATTCCCCCAAAGCCATATGCATTATCTTTTGATCCTATGTTTGAATCCTTGTTTCCCTCTTTCCTGAGTCTCCAAGGCTCCTGGCTTTCTGGGAGGTAACCTCATCGCGACATGGTTCCGTAGGCTTGACGAGATTACGACACCTGTCAAAGGGCAAATAAGGGCTCAACTTCCATCTATAGCCGCAGTAGTTTCACCTACGGCTAATTTTCTTTCGAGCTTTGTAGGATTTTCCGTGCGATGGAGGTAGCTTTCGAGAGACTTGTCAACGTGTTACACAAGGATAGTAAATATGAGAATGAGGGAGTTTGGCTAAGGAGCATAACCCAAGGATGAGTAACTCATGGATTTGGAATTGGTTCACAAAGAAGGTAAAAAAGAAAGAGGTGTAAGTGGAAGAATCACAGGACCAGAAGGGAGGAAAAAATAATAAAACCTAAAACAAGAGGAAGTGTCTTTATTATGGTATAACGGGTCATATAATTAAGGACAAGGGCAAGAATAAAGGACAAGATTTTTAGGAGGAAGTGCATGCTCTCACCGCCAGCGTACCTCAGAGAGAGGAAGAGCTTAGTTTATCTTTTTGATCATCCGTTACTACTCTTTTTGATTTTAGCGCTTCACATTCGTTTATATCTGCTTCCATAGTTGAGTCTCTGCACCTTAGTACTTGTATAGTAGAAGATCCCTTTATTTTCTCGAATCAAATCGGTGGTTCTGCTCATTTATCTTTGGTTTGTAGGGATTCGAGAATAGCTATGTTAAGTACTGAGTTTGAGCGTAATGCTTATGTTTTTGGTTTCATGGGCTATGGATTGATTCTAGGCACGAGTTGGTTAGCTAGTGACTCTGAAAGGAGGGTAGTTAGACTTTACTTTCCTCGGGAATACCCTCGAGATTTCATGCGATCCTAAGGGGATTAGTTAGGCTTAGCTACCTAGAATCACTTGATGCATCTATCGACGATTTGCGATCCGTTAGAATAGTCCATGAGTACGCAGATGTTTTTGATTAGGTTAGGGGTTTCCCCCTAAAACTCGAGATAGACTTCCGCATATATCTAGTTGACAATGTAAAGCCAGTTGTGCGATCAACGATAGTTTTGGAGCAAGATTGGCGAGGATAGCCAGAGTCGGTTAAGTGCTTAATTGTTTGGTTGTTTTGCTAGTATCATCTCAGATAGATCGTCCAAATTCGGAGGAGGTATTCCTTGGGTGCGTGTCTGATATTGGTTAGGCCTTTGGGGCTTGTACTTGAGGGATGTCGGGTTCGGCTAGCATGGTTTGCATGAGAAATAAATGGTTGTGGTAGGCGCCCTAAGTAACTGAACTTAAGAGAGATAAAAAGTACATAACAACCTTTAGCTTTAGACCCTCAGATTTGTGACATGATGGATAAGCTAAGTAGAGGAGAGACCTCTAATCATCTTAGTATATACACTTGGTATCATGGTTAACATCTGTTTATCTTGGAAACATAGTTCGACTACATTGGATACCCTCTAGCATAGTAAGTGGTTGATGTCCTGTCTTTACTTGTCGGTTTTGGAAATGGAGGTCAAGAAGCTTCCCAATCGTGAAGTTAAATTAGTTAAGCTACGGTGGAGTGAAGCTCAAGAAGATGCGACTTAGAATACTAAAGACTAGATATGCGCATCATACCCTTTTTGAGGGTTTATCCTTGATTCCACTTTTTCTGCAATGTTTATTTGCGTGCTAGTCTTTATTTTTAAATATATCCTCTAGGTCATATCTTCGGTCCTTAGGTAGAAGACAATGGATGTAAACATGTATTTGAAAGATGTTATGACTGATGGTTGCACGTGGTTGCAAGTGGTTGCTGGTGGATGCTCGTGGATGCATATACACACACATTAGGCACTAGATCGGCTCAGTCACTTTCATATTGTATATGAATGTATTTATGTATCTATTGAAACTTGATGTGTTATCACATGGATGTGGCATGTGGATGAGTGAATATGCACACATATAGTATTTACATGATTAGGGATATTTGCATACATATTGGACGCATGACACTCTCATGATTCGCATTAAGGAGGTCAACTGGATCAGTAGACCGCCTGATTTTGCATTAGATAAGAAATATATACACATACTCTGCATATGTTCATACAGCATTGGAAACCTTTTAAGGACAATGGATGCCTGCGTTTGATGGTTGAGTAAATGGACGATTGGATGGTAGGATATACATTCTTCCTAACTTGAAGATTTCGGGGATGAAATCCTTTAAGGAGAGGAGAATGTAACACCTTGAATTTTCTATGTTTAATAAAGTAGCGAATTAAAGAATACTCAATTTTTAAAGTGAGAATTAAGGGAAACGGGTTACGCCATTGTGTTCGTCTCGAAATTCTGCTTGAGATAGAGTCTGAATTTGCGTGAATCAGACTCCGTATGAAGAAGTTATGGAATCCAGAAGATTTCATGTTAAATTAGAAATTAAATATAATTATATGATAATAATTAAAACAAGTTCAAAATTCGAAATCCAAGCTGAATAGGTTTAGCGGGAAAATTCCTACTCAGGGGTCGACCCCCCCAGGGGGAGTCAACATAGATGTCGACCCCCTTGTAGGGGAGTCGACATCGGTGTCGACCCCTCTGTAGGGGTCGACTCCTACATTCTAATCCAGACAGTGACGAATTTATGACTTGCTACTGAGTCACTAAGGCATATGTGGCATTTCTGGATAACTCTATCTTGTCTGGATGGTCCTGATTGCTTCAAGGTTGTTCTAACGGTTCACATAAGTCTAAACTTCTATAAAAGCAACCCCAACCCTCAACCCTAAATCATGCTAAAATTCATTCCTAGAGCCGTCATGCTGTCCATGGTCAACCTAGAGTAGCCACCATTCTTCTCCAATTAGAAAGCAAGTTAGAAGCTTAGAATCAAATCAAAAATTAGTGAATCGATAGTCTACATCAAAGGAGAGCTATTCGGTTTCAGAAAACAGATTCCAGAAATACAAGAATCATTCTCTTTTTGTAAGTTCAAATTACTTTCAGATGTGATTCTTAATTGAAATCTTGGCATGTAATAATCTGGATCTAAGCTATACTTGATTATGAGATAATCTTTTCAGATTTATCAAATCTAATCTATTAGATTTATGCCTGCGATGTTATTCAAATCTTGCCTGCGATATTATCCAAATCTAATCCATTAGATTTATGCCTAATGTAAGTAATCCTTTCAATTGAATCTGTGCTTGTATATGCCTTTGGGAATCATTATTGACTATGGATTGGTCCAGTAACATCTATCCTTGTTGTGTATCGGAATTGAAATCATGTTTAAGTTCATGATAGAACTCTTATCAAGCCTATATGTCCGTGACGGTTCATGACGATTTTCATATCATATCTATATGCCCGCAATGTATTCTATGTAAAACTATTCAATTTGGTATATCAAATTTATTGGACCAACAATTTTTATCGCCATGTGCCTATTTTTATGCCTCTTATGTTCCATATTGTTTCTCCGCTTATTTTTTGAATCTTGAGTTGAATCGCAAAATACATATGTTGTGAATGCAGGGGTATTTGGGTATAACATGAAATAGACATTTATTTGGCATAATTTGGAACATGTATTATGGCATGACTATTAAGATGCAATTTGGGGTAATTTGACATAAATTATGGAATATGTAATTTGACATATTGAACCTAGAATTGGCATGAACGATAAAGTATGTAATTTGGCATGAAAATCTAGTTTTGGGCATAAGCTGAAAAATAGAATATTAAATCTAGATTGGGCACAACTGTTAGTTGGAATGCCAAGCATAGTGTATATTGTGATTTTGGAACATGACTTTTATTGTAAATTTAGGGAAGAATGGGTATAGCAAATTTTGTTTAATAACTTGAAATTGGAATTTGTTGGGCATAATCTTGGAAAGTGGAACATGACTAGTTTTGGTGAATTTGGTAATTAGCATGAAAAACCTAGATTTGGGTATATATGGTAAATGTGTAAATTAAAGATGAACATGACTAACCCGAGGTTAGATTGAGTTGTGGTGTAAAATTGCCTGGAACCGCCCGACACATCCAGTAACCACAACAACACCTATTTAATGTGAGAGGATAACGCATCATCCCCAAGAAAACCCGAGGTTAGATTGAATTGTGGTATAAAACCATCCGGAACCCCCCGACACATCCAGTAACCGCAACACCACATATCTAATGTGAGAGGTTGGTGCATTAATGAATCAATTAATGCTAATGAACAAGACATGCTAAGAAATGAATAAGTGACCCGGGTTAAGTTAATAGGAACACTTAACCAATATAACATGAATGAGGATGGTTAAGTTAATAGGAACAGTAAACCAATATAACATGAATGACTAGGGTTAAGTAATGAGAATGCTTAACCAGTATAACACGAATGACTTGGGTTAAGTTAATGAGAAACACTTAACCATTAATACAAGATGAATAACTAGGGTTAAGTTAATAGGAAACACTTAACTGGTATAGCATGATAAATGGGTAGGGTTAAGTTAATAAGGAACACTTAACCAATATAACTTGATTTGTGGTGAGGTTAATTAAAAACAAGAGGGCAACACTTAACCAATATAACTTGGTTTGTGGTAGGGTTAAGTTAACATAAGAAGGCAACACTTAACCGAAGTAACATGACAAGTAGGTGGGTTAAGTTAACTTGAATTGATTTATGACACTTAACCAATACAACATGATGAACACGTAGGGTTAAGTTGACAAGAAACACTTGACAATTGTAACTTGATGAATGAACGAGGTTAAGTCAATAGGAAACACTTAATCAATCCAACATGATAAGTGAGGAGGGTTAAGTTAATAGGAAACACTTAACCAACATGACATGATGAATGGGTGGGTTAAGTTAACATGAATGGACAACACTTAACTAACATGACATGATGAATGGGTGAGTTATGTTAACATGAATGGACAACACTTAACCAATATGACATAATGTGTGGGAGGGTTAAGTACATATCAAGTTGGGTGCGTAATATTAGTAAATATAGGCCCACAAACTTAACAATTAAATAAACATGCTTGAATCCGTGGGAGGGTTAAGTACATATCAAGTTGGGTTGGTAATATTAGTAAATATAGACCCACAAACTTAACCATTAAATAAACATGCTTGAGTCAGTGGGAGGGTTAAGTACATATCGGGTTGGTGGGTAATATTAGTAAATATAGGCCCACAAACTTAACCAGTATGAAACCCTAGTAACGGGGACCCATTTCAGCAGTAACCCACAAAGATGTATCATGGTACCCTGAACTAGGCAGAGTGGGGCACGATTACTGGACTGATCATAAGCGGTCAAAATAGCGGCAAGGGGTACGTCAGTGAAGGTTCCGACGGTTTACAGGCATGCACGTACTCCGAAGTGGGAAAAAGCAGGCACTGGGTACCAGTGGTTATACACTGCGCATCTTGAATCGTGTCGGGTTGCTATCATAAGGATTGATACAACTTATGGTGGGACTAGCACAGGGTATCTACACGCAAGAGAGGTCCGGTTAACACAGACACAAGAGAAATTAATACAAGTAGGGAGCCGATCGATAGGGTAGTAAGGGTACATGTAACACCCCACCTCCGCTAGGGTCACTCACAAAGGGAATGCACTAGTTTTGGTGGAGTATTATCCAGGTAAACATGCACAGAATATCACAAGGCAGAACATAAATAAAGTAGCGGTAGAAATTAAAAACAAACTTTTTATTATTTCCAAGAAAAGAGTCAAAAGCTCATATATCCAAGATACAAATTATTCCATTACATCAAGTTAATAGTAAAGAAGCATAAACTTTAAAACAAAAGTAAATTATTCCCCATAAATAGCAGAAGCAGCCATAGCATTGCTCAAGACCAAACTGTACACGAGATGTCATAAAGTAAGCCAAATCCAAGCTAAGAGCTAGTGTTTCCTCCCTGAGCACCTGGGGGGGGGACGAAAGAAAAAGGGTCAGTCATAAAGACTGGTAGGCCCTAGTTACTTTCAGTATGAAAACTAATAAAGGTAACATGATATGTGAAAACTGGAATTAAACATAAGGATGATAACAGAACTAGTTGGGTAATTAAGATAACAAGATAAGTCAAGTCTGGCATCGCATGTTCTAGGTTCGCTGCACCAACTGTACTAGTATTCTAAACCATATCAAGTAATAACCATGAAATGATCCCTTAGCCCAGTGTCATGAAGTGACCCATTTACGGGGTCCTACGGTACGATCTACTAATCGATTGGCTCCCTACAAGTCCTAGCTCGTCATGTGTCTGTGTCATACGGCCCTATCCAGAAATTTAGTTACCTATGCTCGGTCCACCATAGGGTGTATCAAGTCCTATGGTGCCAACCACCGACATGAATCAAGCACGCACAGTGTAAATCTACAGGAGCCCAATGCCTGCTTTTTCAACTCCGGACTACGTGCACGACCATAGCCCGCCTGAACCTACACCTACTCAGCCGTTGTACTAGTCGCTTACAATCAGCCCAGTAATCGTTCCCCACCCTGCCTAGTCCCAGGGTATCGTGATACATCTAAGTGGGTTACTGTTGAAAAGGACCGCGTAACTAGGGTTTCTAATGGGTTAAGTGTTATCGTTCAAATTCGTGACTTAACCCTATCCAGATCATGTATCAAGTTGGTTAGGTGTCTTCAAGCAGTTCATGACTTGACCCTATCAAGTCATCGCGTCAAGTTGGTTAAGTATATTCAAGTGGTTCATGACTTAACCCTATCATGTGGCATTAATTCATTAGTGCACGCTAAAGTCTCACATTAGACTAACTGTTGTGGTTACTGGATTTGCCGGGCGGTTCCGGGAAGATTTACACCACAACATAGTCTAACCTCGGGTTTTTACGTGCGATATGACCAACTACCCACATTGGGTCCTATTGTTTGCAGCCACTGGATTTGCCGGGCGGTTCCAGGCAGATTTACACTGCAAACTCAACCCAACCTCGAGTTGGCCATTTTCAAGTTTATCTAACTGTCATGCCCACGTTCAAGTTTTCATGTTTAGATTCATGTCAAGTTTTGAAGTCATGTTTCATGTCAAATCATGTCAAGTTCATGTCCATATTCAGGTTCGTCATAATAACGTTCATGTTCAAGTTTAAAGCTAATTCATATTTTACCTAATCTACCCAAATCGTATTCCCATCGCACGAAGGTTCGAATCGATACAAATAAATCTAATTAGGGATTGACATAAAAAGAAATGGGTATAAGGTGGCAAGAGTGATTACTAGCATAGCATGATATGACTTGAAATAAAACATTACTGGCATATGAAATATTGGCCTCAAACATAAAGATTCCAAATCTAGCAAGATAATGTACTAGTAAAAATAACAGTTGTCACAAGGTGATAGTATAATCATGGTAACGAATGTCATAAGGTGATAGTATAGTCATAGTAACGATTGTCATAAGATGTTAGTATAGTCACGGTACGACTGTCATAAGGTGATAATCATAAACATGTGGCTAATAACAGGTTCAACATGATAATAAGAGGGGTTTCTCCTTTTGATTTACAACATGAATAGGCCCCAAATCGATGTCATAGTAATATTCAAGAGTCAAGATCCAAGACGAACATGAATGAATGTAAACAGTCATCATACATAGGTCCAATTTCAATTTTACATCATATTCATAATACATTTACAGTTTAAATCTGAAAATAACTGGGGCTTACAGATCATGGTTCGAGAATTTAGAAAGAGAGAGTCGACGTGGAATATGCTTAGTCAAGTCCTAATAGAAGTTCTCAAATCAGGAATTTCCTTAACGCAGTCTCAACGTAGTAGAAGCAGTCCCTCTCTCAAACTTTTCAACCAGAATCAGAGCAGCATAAGGTCAGAAAGAAATTTGGTGTAAAGAGAGTGGTGTTAGGGGCTGTATTTATACGGTCAAGTCAACAAATGTGGATAGAAATGAGTCCAAATACATCAGAGTGAATTCAGCTTCAGAAATGGGTTCAGGCACCAGGTCGACCCCCAGGTCGACACTATGGTCGACCTGGTCCTGGGTAGGTCGACTACATAGTCGACCCCCAGGTCGACCTGGTCCTGGGCGGGAAATTTCCCGCCCATTCCATTTGGAGGTTTGAAATTCGAATTTTTGAATTCGAATTGAGTCTGTTTTGAACTTGGAATTTTCTGAAAACTTCGAATGGTCATAACTTGGTCATACGGACTCCGATTTTCAAAAACTTGGACTCGCTTCCAAGCAAAATTTCGAGACGAATAGAATGGCGCAACCCGTTTCCCTTGATTATTATTTTAAAAATTAATTCTCCCAGATTTATTGTTATTACACGTTATAAAAACACGGGTTGTTACATTCTCCCCCCTTAAAGGATTTCGTCCCCGAAATCTCTAAGTTAGGGAGGATGTGTCCTACCATCCAATCATCCATCTACTCAAAGCATCATCCACAGGCAACCATTGTCCTTAAAAGATTTCTAGTGCTGTATGAACATATGCAGAAAGTGTGTGTATATGTACTTATCTAATGCAAAAGATCAGGTGGTTACTGATTCAGTAAACCTCCTTAATGAAAAATATGTTAGTGTCATGAATCCAACATGTATGCAAATTCCTAACATAGTTCATAATCTCTACATGAATGCACAATCATTCATCCATATGCAACATCCAAGTGATAGCATAACAAGTTCCATCCATGTACAAGTATTAGCACTCATGCATATGCAACATGAAAATGTGCCTGAGCCGATCTAGTGCCTAATGTGTGTCATGCGTCCACTAGCAACCACTTGCAACCATTTGCAAACATCAACCATAACATGTTTCAATCACATGTTTACATCCATATGGTCCTACCTAAGGTTCTCAAGATAAGATCGAGAAGATAACAAGACAAACGTAGATATTAGAAGCATGATATGAAAAAGGTTTTCAAGGAAAAAGAGATCGAGAATGTACCCTCAAAAATAAATGGGTAAAGCGCACGTATCTTCTTTTCGGTTTCCCAAGTTGCGTCTTCTTGGGTTTCACTCCACTGCACTTTCACTAGCTTGACTTCTCGATTCCTTAGCTTCCTAATCTTCGTTCCAAAGATACGAATCGAAACTCGCCTTAATGTCGCTTCTTTTTCCACTTCTACGTCTTCAGGGATGCTTGGCTCGACCACTTCGGCTGACTCATGCAAGCACTTCCGGAGATGCGAGACGTGAAAGTCATTGTGTACTCTAGATAACTTCTCGGGTAAGTCTACATTATAGGCCATCCGTCCAATCCTCTCAACGATAGGGAACGGTCCTACGAACCTTGGTGCTAGCTTTCCAACTGCCCCCAAAACGAACTACATTGCGTAACGGAGAAACCTTTATAAAGACCATATCTCCGACTTCGGACTCTAGGTCTGTCCTTCTCTGGTCCGCAAAAGATTTCTGTCTATCTTGGGCTGTTTTCATCCGTCTCCGTATCAACTCAATCTTCTCAGAAGTGTCCCTTATCATGTCGGACCCAAGTATGAGTCTGTTTGTCGTCTCCCACCAACAAGTTGGCGACTTGCATGGTCTTCCATACAGGGCTTTGTACGGTGCCATTCCGATGCTAGCTTGGTAACTGTTATTATATGCAAACTCCACGAGAGGAAGATGGTCTTCCCAAGTACCACCAAAGTCAAGAATGCATAGCCTCAGGAGATCTTCTAGTACCCTATTTACCCTTTCGGTTTGTCCATCCGTCTATGGGTGATAGGCCGTGCTCAAGTTCAGTCATGTTCCCATTGCTTCTTGCAGACTATTCCAGAACTAGCTAGTGAAAATCGGGTCACGATCACTAACTATTCTAGAAGGAACTCCATGCAATCGTACTATCTCTCGAAGGTAAATAGACGCTAGCCCTGATGCGGTCCTCTTTCTCTTCACCGGAATGAAGTGAGCACTTTTCGTGAGTCTATCGACTATGACCAATATGCTAGTATTTCCCTTCCTAGACCTAGGCAGTCCATCCACGAAATCCATCGAGATACTCTCCCATTTCCATTGCGGAATCTCCAAAGGATGTAATAGCCCACCGGGCTTCTTCGACTCGGCCTTTACCTATTGGCACACCATGCACTTCGAAACGAACTCTGCCACGTCCTTTTTCATTCCAGCCCAAAAGAAAATGCGTTTCATATCCCTGTACATCTTATCCTTTCTGGGATGTATAGTCATCTTCAAGTGATGCGCTTCTTCGAGAAATCTCCTTACTAAGTCTCCCACTTGTGGGAACATAGTCTTCCATTGCACCTTAGGCATCCCTTGTCATCTATGGCATACCTACTAAGGTGACTTGACGTCTCACCCCTACCCTACTTGATCTAGAAGTGTAGGTCTTAGCTCAAGAGATGCTAACGTAGCAGTCAATGACTCAACAACAGGTGTAAAATCAAAGGTTGCTATACACTCAAGGCTTTTCATTTCAACAAACAAGGGGCTCAAAGTCAGCTTTTTTCTACTTAGCGTGTCTGCCACCGCATTACCCTTGCCAGGGGTATAAGCTATATTGAAGTCATATGATGCCAAGAACTCCATCCACCGCTGTTGTCTTAGATTCAAGTCTTCCTGTGAGAAGAGGTACTTAAGCGATTTGTGGTCGGTATACAGCTCGAACCTCTCCACTAGAAGATAATGGCGCCAAGCTTTAAGTGCAAAAACAATCACGGCCAACTCCAAGTCATGCGTGGGATAGTTTTTCTCATGGACTTTAAGTTGTTTGCCTCCGTAGCATATTACTCTTCCTTCCTGCATTAGGACAGCGCCTAATCCCGTGCAGCACGCATCTGTGTACACGATAAACATCTTACCTCCATCGGGTAATGCTAAAACTAGAGTTGTGGTGAGGGCACTCTTAAGTCTCTGAAAAGCAACATCACATTCTATGTCCCATGCAAAAGGTAGTGTGACGACACGGAATTTCGCTCGATCTGAATCAGTCGTTAAACCGATCTAGATCGTTCGAAACCCCTGATCGTTTTGAGAACAGGACAAATCAGAACGCAGACGGAAGAACATTTGATTGCTATTACAACAATTCCATCAGATACAAGAATATACAGAGTATAAATGAATAAATTACATTCGATAAATATCAGAGATTACATTAAATTACATAGCAGCGGAAAATAATACAAAGCACAACTGAAGGTGATATACGGATACAGAGCTTTCCGGATATCATTCCAGCTGTAAACCAGGATCCTGTGAATATAAATCTACAAAACCAAAACTACTAGCTGCCCGTGAGGAAAATAAGGGCACCCAGAGTTTAGGTTAAAATAATAAACTCCAGGTCAGTCATGTGACTGGTGTGAGAACTAAAACAGTTTTTTAAAGCTTTACTTTAAAAAAGAGTAATTCAAGGGACCACGTCGTATAACACGGAACGGGTTTTCTCCCAAGAATATCAGTGCATCAATAAACAACGCAATGCTTTTTCAAAAAATGAAGCTATTATAAGACCCAGGTCCCATCACATAATGCAACGCAAGCCGGAGGATAGGGTTTTCCCTTATAATAGCCAAACATGCTTGGTACGTTTAAAACAAATCATTTGATACTATAATAAGTGTATAGTGTCAAAACAATTTCAATCATAAATATAAATCATAGGCGGCATGGGTACCATCTACCATGTCGCCATACTAGTTCTACAATTAAAACCGCGATACACGTATTGGAAATTGGATTTCCGTCATGAGTCGAAGCAAGGGGCAAGCTCCTCTCCGCGTTCGAGACACTCTAGCAAATGTCCCAGGGCTACGCACTCTGGGCAACCCTTGGATGCTTCAGGGCCGGTCCTCACTTACGTTAGAGGATTGGCAATTCCTGAACACACGTTTCCCGGTCCTTACAAACCTATAATCGAGGCGCCTCATCCAACAACCACAAAGGTGAAAAGTATATAAATGTCAGGGCTGGTAAGTCACTGACACCACCAAAGCTAGAAAGAAACGTCGTGCTCTCCCTGCAGTCCGTATCCCGTTTTTGACTCATACCGAGGTGTGAGGCTCGCGAATTCACGTTATACACAAAGCTGCCACATAGGCCGTGCTTTGATCATCAACCACAAGACTCTGCTTTTCAACAGAAGCCTTGATCCATGCAACTCAGCGTGCCATACAGGCAATTCATGCCGTGCGATTGATATCTATCGATATATAACCTCTAAGCTCGTACGTCTCAGAGAAGGGCGTTAAGCAAGAGAATAAATCCTCCGCCGCCAAACAGATATATATTTAACAGAAATCAATCAACACAGAATAAAATCCAATGTCAGACACACAATCCATTTACAAGTTCGTTCTGGGTCTGAACGAAACCGGAGGCACTTTCCTCATATATCCATCCATCTCCAAGTACGTCTGAACGACCACCAACTATTTCCATCCTCTTGGGTGTACAGCCCAATCAGAATCGCCAGTAATTATCCAAACGATGTTAAGACTTCCGGTCTTCGACCACCGTCTTCATCTTCGACTTCTCGTCGAATTGGTTATTCAGAATGGGTAAAAACCCGGCCTTTCCGAACAACCCGCGTATATTAAAAACAAATGTTACGCAAACTCAACATACGCCCCATTCCAATTCAGAATATTCTTTTATTCATAAAATCACATTTTTAGGGAGAGGTTCCCATTAATTTTATCCAAGATAAATTCTTTAAAATTTATCCTTTAATCTTCCTTTGGATGTCATTTCAAACCAGATTATGGTTTTCTAAACTTGTCGAGATTAGCGAGCCACACCGAAGTAATTATTTATTTTATTTCCCAATCCCAACTTATTCATCCCATGAAGCAAAACTGGTAATACTCCATATCTAACACCAAGGTGTTATCGGTAAAATTAATTACCATTTCACGTTCAAATCTAATTAAAGATTTAACTATCGCTTTGGAGCAAAACTAGCGACACTCCATTCTCGCTCATTTCTAAATTTGATAATTTAGATTATAGATTCACATTTCAACCTAATTGCAGATTCGTTAAAACTCCTTTTATTGGGTTAAAGAACTAATGTCATTTAAAACACCGTTCACGACAAACCCAAATCACATTCTATTTATCATCGGGTTAAAGAACTAGTGTTGTTTAAAACACAGTTCACGATAAACCCACAAATCAATTCTAGTTCAATTCAAATCAAATATATTAGGAATTCCGATTATTTAAAACCCCTTTTTTAAATCTAATTTATTTATTTAAAAATAAAAATCCGGGTTTTAAATTGAGTTCAAACTAGTTCATTTCGATAAAAACCTATTTTTATCTTTTCAAATATGGAGTTTTTCATCCCAATTTTTCCCAAATCATTTCTTATGATTTTAAACTAGTTGTTACTATTTTTAATAATTTTATCAAGGCTCGTACAGTCGATTTCCATCAACGGCCATCGAACTGCACTTACAGCGACCTTTTTCAAATTTGATTTGGACGTATCTCCAAATCCAACAGTTAGATTTTAAATTTCTAATATTCGCTAGAAAGCTCTTTTCGATACGAACCCAACGGTTCCGGTTTTAGGAGAATCCGACGGTCGGATCTCACGTAATGTCCGTTCGAAATAAATGGTCGAAATTCACAAACTGCCGCGGCACGGCGCGTTCTATTCAGGCCATTATATTATATATATAATATATATAATATACATTTCGTCGATTTCTATTTAAAACGAATTATATAAATAGTTTCAAATTCGTTTCAAAAACAATTTCAACTTCCATTTAAATTCAAATCAAAATTGAACTTTTCCTTATAAATTCGTTTTAAAATTCATTTCTATTCAAATCGTAATTTCAATTCAATTTGAATTCATTTCAATTTGTTTTCAATTCAATTCGAATTCGTTTTCAATTCGATTCAATTCAAAGTGGTTTTCTATTCGATTCGATTCAAATTGGTTTTCTATTCGATTCAATTCAAATTGGTTTTCTATTCGATTCAATTCAAATTGGTTTTCTAATCAAATTCATTTCGTTTTCTATTCAATCAAATTCATTTCGTTTTCTATTCAATTCATTTCGAAATCGTTTTCTATTCAATTCATTTCGAAATCGTTTTCTATTCATTTCATTTCGAAATCGTTTTCTATTCAATTCATTTTGAAATCGTTTTCTATTCAATTCATTTCGAAATCGTTTTCTATTCAATTCATTTCGAAATCGTTTTCTATTCAATTCATTTCGAAATCGTTTTCTATTCATTTCATTTCGAAATCGTTTTCTATTCAATTCATTTCAAATTTCCTTTCAAAATCTTCGATTTCGAAATCACTTTTCAATATTCATTTTAAAATGAATAAAATCGATATAAATATCGTTCACGTCAAAATGGCGTCAATCTAATCAACACGGCTTCATATATTCCTTTATTCTATTCAACAAATGAATATTTATTTTTGTCAACACACGACTAATCTCAACGAATGAGTACTGTCCACGTGTGACTATTTTTGTTAAATTATTTCATTCAACACATGACTAACCTCAACAGATGAGTACAGTCAACACATGAACCTTTATTTTATGGTGATAAAGATATAAAATTTATTGTTAAAATATTACGTTCAACACATGACTAATCTCACGAATGAGTACAGTCAACACATGAACCTTTGTTTTATGGTGATAAAGATAAAAAATTTATTGTTAAAATATTACGTTCAACACATGACTAATCTCAACGGATGAGTACAGTCAACACATGAAACTTTATTTTATAATATTCTTTATCTTCTAAATTGGAATGAGGCCCAATCAATCACCATATAAAGTTAATTATATGGATTCCATACAACACATGTATATAACAGCATTGAAAAATAACAAACCATCAACCAAAGTGCACTACACTGTATAAGCATCAACTATAGATATCTAACGCTTATAACAGCCTGTCAATCAATCGATCGACATATTTAATAAATCAAGATGAGTGAACTTCATATTTCATCCCAACACTCGTGTTGGGTTTCAAATCAACAAACACAGATTTTTATTTGTGCAGTTGGGCGATGTGTAAAATTTATCGTCCCAATCAATGTCATTCAAATAGGTGTACATAAACAAACCGTCCGGTTTGTAAATGAATATTCTATTTTATTCACATTCACTATATTCATATTCACGTTAAAAATTATATTTTTAACGATAAAACATTTTATTTTAACATATGAATTTTTATTCAGTTCATTTACACAATGAAAATGATATTTTTATTTTTCTAACATATTTTAGAAAATTTCGGCGGCATAACGGCACGATACTAGAAACGGGACGAGGCCTAGCCTTATCCCCGGTCTAGTGAAGGCCCACGCCATTCACACATCAATCAAATCCATTCATTTCACCAAACAACTCAATTTCAAATCAAATCATCTAACTAATTTATGCAACCAAACAAACAAGTCCATGGTTTGTGGACGATTGTGTCGGGTGCTACTAAACACCGTCTGCATCCTAGTATAAATATATATAACTAGAAATAGAAGTTGAAAGGTGAGAAATTCTCACCAAAAGCTATCCAATTCCACGACTCTTCTTTGATAGAAATCTTCATCGTTATCGCATCCTCGTTGCCCGTAGCCACTACATATATAAAAATCGAATTTTTACTTCGTTATTCAATATATAAAAATCGAATTTTTATTATGCTATTCAATATATAAAAATCAAATTTTTATCTCGTTATACAATATATAAAAATCGAATTTTTATTATGCTATTCTTCATATAAAGGTTTCGCCTTTTCAATTTGAAAGATTTCGCCTTTTCAATTTTAAAAATATAATCTTTTCTATTTTAAAAATCTAATCTTTTCTATTTTAAAAATTTAATCTTTTCTATTTTAAAAATCTAATCTTTTCTGTTTTAAAAATCTAATCTTTTCTATTTTAAAAATCTAATCTTTTCTATTTTAAAAATCTAATCTTTTCTATTTTAAAAATCTAATCTTTTCTAAATAAAGTCAAATAAAAATCAGATTTTTAATGCAAAGCCATATGAATAAAAATCCTAATTTTATTCCTAAGTTAAATGCCACTAATTAAATAACAAAATAAATAAATAAAAACTCACATTTTTCTGCTTTTAACTGGGAAGAGGGGTGCTTGGCTGTTGGAGGCGGAGGAGGATGGTGGAGCGGTCGGAGGAGGTCAGGTGGAGAAGACGAAGCAGCGGCGGCGCTGCACAGGAAGGGGGGGGGCGGTTGTCGCGTTCGCGAGGGCAAGGGGTGGGGGTTTGGATCTGGGCGGCGGTAGCGATCATCGTGGGAGGGGGCGCGGTGCGGCACCGATCAGAGGGGCGGCGCGATTAATTAGGGCAATAGGATTTTTTTTCGTTTTGAAATGAACGGGGGGGGGGGGGGGGGTCGGCTGATAAAAGGAGAAGGGATATTTTTTTTATTTAATTATTTTATTCATTTTAAAATTGACTTTTCGTTTGAACTCGAAATCAAGCCCACCGACTGTCGCCCCTAACTAATTACCCCCGTTTCGAACACAATGGGATATGTATCGCAAGCTAATTCGATCGTTATAATCAGTTTCTGTTAAATTTACATTTAAATCTTATTGAATTCTAAACGTACATTTCAAATTACCGGGGTCACATAATAACTAGAAAAATTCCAGAAAAATATTTTCTAGCTTCGTATTGACGATACGGTCCTAACAAAACTAGTTTCATTGAATTCTGAGATCGTTTGAAAAATGGCCAATTTCCAGTCGATTAAAATCAACTAAAACCGGTCAAAAGTGTTTTCCTTTGCCACGCTCACATATTGATTCGAAAAATTATGAAATTTGGAATCTAGCAATAATTTGACATCACGGACCCAACAAAAGTGGTTTCGTCGAAATCCGAGGTCGTTTGCAAAATTCCCATTTTTGAGGGCCTGAATTCCATAGCGACTATTCAGAATTTTCAACCGGACATATCTTTTGATTCCCGCTATGAAATTTCGATTTTTTGGATTTGTTGGAAAGATATTATCAATTAGATTTTAATGTTTTTGGTTTCACTAAAATCCGGACTGTTTTGCACCCGGTACATTTAAATGAAGTTTGAAATCGAATTATCGAACTACCGCGCCATTTTCAATTCCATTTATAATTATATATAATTATTTATATTCTAACGACGACGTGTATAATATATACGTTCGAATTATATTCAAAATAAATTTCTCGTCGATATTATTTAAAATAATCTATTTTAAATGATCAAAATTCGCTAAAATTGCCAAAATAAAATTTTTAAACTGGCCCAGAATTTCCGGGTTATTACAATCTCCCCCACTTAAAACTTTTCGTCCCTGAAAAGAAACAAAGTCGAAAGTGGTTTGATCAATCAACTCTACGTTCGATCTGGCTTCCATTCTCCAACTTTTCAGTTTCTGAGAATTTTCAAATTTTCAAAAATTTGGCTAACACCCTAAATTTTCAAAAAATTTCGCCATAACCTCCCCTGCACCGGGAGCCACGGGAAAATCCCAAAATTGCCATATAGGCCTTCTGATCTCAAAAAGAAAAAGAAAAAGCCAAGCGGCTAGCCAATAGGCTCAAAAAATCATCATCACCCAAACAAAACAGTAAATTATAGTTAACATGTGCCTATTTGTCGGGCAAACAAATTTTATTCTCTGCTCTAGCCTCCTTGCTATGACCTATTCAATATAAGTATATGTATATGCAAGCAAATGCACTAATTTTCAATACAATCCAATATTTGATTCTATTAGGCATAAATGGTTCAAAATTATCAAACAAATAAACAAACAACACAATCATCAATCAATTAGTGGATTAGAGTTTACAAATTCATAAATTTGATATATATACAAAAATCATGTTTGTGATGCCAATTCACAACAATGTGTTCTAGCTATATAAATTTTGGTCCTCACACCAGTCTAATGGAAATATATAGATATTACACCTTCGAAACACGAACATAAATACTGGTGATGGTATACTTCATCATCAGGACCATGTCCGGGCGACTAGAGTGTGACTCTATATCTATCTAATATATTAAAACTTTGAATATACGTTCATGACGCGTATATGCAAAACCTTTATATACTAGATTGTCCATATTCAAAATAAATAAATATTCAAATACGTATAAAACGATTTAAATTTTTTAAAACAAAATTGTTTTCATTTGAAAAAAAATATACTCTTCACACTCGTTCTAGGATACTACTGATCCTATCTCTAACGAGTACACCTAAAGGCTACCACAATTGCGGGGATTGGGATCACATTATCATATTATCTTATTACCATTTTATACAGATTACTAGTTGGGACACTAGTTAGGTGGCGCAGAGATGTAGAAATCGGAATAACAGGGTAGTAGCGAAGCAGAGAAAGAGTAGAAGCGCATTCAGTTTATCCTGCCTTAGCATACCTTATGCTTATTTTATGTTATCATGTTATCTCTGTTATCACAGCATTGACTTATATTCAGTTTATTCATGTCATGTTGCTTTTACCTGTTCTCATGCTGAAAGTCATTGAGCTTACCAGATTATGTCAGACCTAGTTTGTTTTCACCTCTTTTCTTCCGTTTCCTCCTTGGTAGTCAGGGAGGGAATAGCTCAGCTTAGTTTGGACCGTTTCTCTTTCCAAGCATGAAGATTAGTTGGTGTATTGCTCTGAACTCTCTTTTCCACTGTTATGGCTGGCTCATTAGGGAATATCATTGTCATTTTATGCTTCTTTATTTTGTTAAACAAGACAGATACTTTGGTATTGGAAAACAATCTTTGTACAAGCTATTTTATCAATGAATAAAGTTTTATTTTTTTATCGCTGCTTTATTTGTCTGTCTTGTGATTTATCTACATCTTTTGCCTAAAACGTTCCACCGAAGTTAAGGCATTCCCTTTGTGAGTGACCTTAACGGAGGTGGGGTGTTTCATGGGTCCTGACATGGTTCGAGAAGCTTCAGATAAAGTTGATTTCATTAAGAAGCGACTACAAGCAGCTCAAAGCAAACAGAAGAGTTATGCAGATTCTAGAATAAGAGATCTAGCCTTTTCTGTTGGTGATTATGTATATTTAAGAGTTTCTCCAATGAAAGGGGTGGTCCTATTCGGGAAGACAGGGAAGTTGGCACCTAGATTTATTGGTCCGTTTCCTATACTTGAGAAAATAGGAACTCTTGCTTACAGGGTTCACTTACAAGACTGGTTGCCCAGAGTACATGATGTGTTTCACGTTTCTCAACTTCGTAAATATGTGCATGATCCAGACTTGGTTATGGAAGAAGCATCTCAACAAGATTTGGATATCACTCCAAATTTAGTAGTGAGAAGAGAGCCAGTAAAAATTATTAACAAAAGAACCAAAGTTCTCAGAAATAAGAAGGTGCATTTAGTCAAAGTGCAATGGAGCGGAGATCCTAGAGATTGTACATGGGAAACAGAAGATAACATTAAGCAGGCTTATCCCAAGTGCAGAGTGGACATCTCTGATTAGCTCTGATGAAAGTTACATTTACAATATATTTTATTTCGGTTTTGTTTCCTACATTACTATTGTTTCCTTTTCGGGGACAAAAAGTTTTAAGTCAGGGAGAATGTAACAACCCTGAAATTCAGAACCAATTTAAAAAATATTTTTTAGGTAATTTTATCAGAAATTGAGTCAGAATTTGAAAATTCGATTTTTAAATTAGAATACACCCCTTAAAAATAGCCATTCTGCAAACGACCTCCGATTTCGACAAAACAACTTTTTTTGGATCCGGAATGTAAAATTATTGCTAGGTTTAAAATTACATAATTTTTGGAATTAATATGTGAGCATGGTAAATTAAAACGCGTTTGGTAATTTTAGTTGAATTGGATCGACCAGTAAAAAGGCCATTTTTCAAACGGTCTCCAAATTTGATGAAATTAATTTCGTGAAGACCATATCGGCAAAACATAGCTGGATTCCAATTTGCAGAATTTTTGGAGTCAGTATGTGGCCCCGATAAATTAAAATGTACGTTCAAATTCAATATTGAACGTGATATATTTTAATTTTGAAAAAATTGGACTGAAACAGTCGAATTGGCTTACAGAACATATACCATTGTATTTGAAATGAGGGTATTTAGCTGGGGACGACACTCGTTGGGATTCATTTGGAGTTTAGATGTAAAATTACTATTTTTGGAATTAAAAATACATTAATATAAATAAACCAGCCCATCAGAATTCTCCATTGACTTCGTTAGTTTCAGAAAAACCCTCCGTCCAGTAAAAGCGAACGATGGAAACTGTTCAAACCATCTCTCCTCAACATCTTTTGATCCACACAATGAAATCCGAAAATTCTTGAAGCAATTTTGTAGTACTCTCCACCCTCTTCAAATCCATACGGGTGTTGGCATCTAGAGTGGAGTATTTTGCATGAATCGTCGTCTCAAAGCGCCGCTGTTCCCCAGAGAATTCTTCCGCCAGGCCGCTGTCGAGTTCAACGCGGTGACAGGAGCAGGTGAGTTTTCCAAGCTCTTCGACATGGCAAAGTTCAATCGTCTTCAAGTGCTACGGATTGGGTGAAAATTCAAGCCCTAGGGATCGAACAGTTAATGTGAACAGTGGCTGTGTTAATTTGAAGAAGTGGAAGGTTAAATTTTTAATTAATAACTTTGTTAATTAATTAAAATGTCTTTAGCCTTTAAAAATTCACAACTTTCTCATACGTTGTCAAAATCCAGTCAAACAGGAGGCATTGGACTCATGACAACGTATTCTACATTCTAGAAGTGACTGTGAGGTGTTTAGAGTTAGTTACCAATTAAGGAGGAGTGGAACCCAATGTGTGATCTCTAAATTCAATTAAAGTGGAATATATATATATATGTGCGTTATATAAAATATACATGTGAAGTATAAAATTGAAATGCGACAAAAATTATTTTTGTTGTCATTTATTTTTTGAGTTCAACACTCGAATTCACACAAATCGCATAAATTGGAAGCGATGTATGGATATTACCGACACTCGGATTTCATACTCCGCGAATGGCCACTTATGGCGCCGTAAATGGCATTTGGTTGTTGAGCATAAATATATATGCATAGTATATGCGTTGTATAAATTATATATGCGTTGTATAAAATATATATGCGATGTACAAAAATTCGTTACGCACTGTATAAATTGAAAATACAACAAAATTGATTGTGTTGTGAAAATTTGGTTGAATATGGGTTTGGCAACCCTATGATTGAGTGGATTGATTGAAATGGTTATGTATGGCACGAGCCAGTATCAGGAGAGGGATAATGCTAGACATTATTTTCCCGGTTCTAATATCGCGCCGTTATAATGGCGAAATTTTCTTTAATAGTTGTTAAAAATAGCCATGTGTTGAAATAAATATTTGTTCAATAAAAATATTAATTTTAACATGTATGTGAAGTATTAAAAATAGCCATATGTTGAAATAAATATTTGTTCATTAAAAATATTATTTTTAACATGTATGTGAAGCATTAAAAATAGTCATGTGTTGAAATAAATATTTTTTCGCCAAAAATATTATTTTTAACATGTATACAAAGTGAGTAAAATAGTCATGGGTTGAAATAAATATTTGTTCGATAAAAAAAAAGTATATTTAGCTTAGATACGCATATATATACACAAACACACATGTTGAACAGGTAAATGGATTCTCTGTTGAGTAAAGAATTAATTTGCGTGCCCGATAAATAGGTACACATTAATGAGTTGGATGCACAGATTTTATTATTATATGAACTCCTATGAATGAAATTGGATGTAGTGTGATGGTTGTTCTGTGTGAGATTATAAACCATGCAATATGATAGTAACAACTAAATTATTATGAACTACACCGTAGGACATACTGCATGAAGATAGCATCTCATATCATATTCCATATAAGCATTTGGAGCTTATATGATGAGGTTGGGATTACCATACGAGCGAGATGCTCGTATGGCAAAGAATGTATTACAGGTTGAACCGAAGTCTGATTATGGACAAAACTAAGGAATACACGTAACAATGCTCGTGGAAGGATAAATAAAAACCCCGCACGGGCCCGGAGATGACAATAATTCACGTCTCTCTTGATTTTAGATACGACACATGGATTATTTATTTCCAACACTGGACAAGGTGGTGAGATATGATTTTTACGCTCTCCCTTGAGCATAGATAGGTCACTAAAAATTGTGTATGCTATTTTGTGGATTCACTGGGTGCGTAATACGGCCTAATAAATTTTTCAGAACCCTCCCGAACAAAGGAGGTTATGGCGAAATTTTCCAAAATTTAAAATCTTTAGCCAAATAATTGAAGAATTAAATGGTTTAGAAGTCGTCGAATGAATTATATAATTCATATAAAATATAACTTAAAATAAAACGAATAGCGCAGCGGCAGTTTGCGTTTTGGAATCGTAATTTTAAATGATTATACCGGGAGATCCGACCATTGGATTTTCCCGAAACTAGAACCGTTGGATTCGCTTCGGAAAGACCTTTCCAATGATATTAAATTTGTTAGGATCCATCTGTCAGGTTCTGAGAAATGTTTAATTCAAATATGAATAAAAACAGAGCCAGTGCCGCATAATGACCTGAAGTGTCGTTCGAATTAAATGGGCTATTTTTATATAAACAAAAATAGCGATAAATCAAATAGTACAAACGATTTAGAATAGAAATAAACCAATTTCACTTGGTTTATAAAATATTGATGGTAATATTTACTTGACATGAAACTATAAAAATGAATTGGATTGAGAATGTCAACTAATTTAACCAATAAAAGTATTAATTTGAATTACATATAAACGAGAACTATTTGAAAAAGTCGAGTTTAATCTCATTTCAAATAATTGAAAGATGACTAAAACTAGAAGATAATGAAGACGGTGCATGACCGATGATTTTCACATCGAATGGATTACTACCGATGCATTCGATATGGGTAGCTCCCTTGATGAGGTTACAGTGGTAGTGGTCCGGACGTATTTTTTGATTGTCCGAATATGCGAGAACCTCTCTTCCGTATTGGACATATGGAATGATGAATAGTTTCGTTCAGACCCAGAACGGACTTGTAAATGGATGTGTGTCTGACATTGGATTTCATTCTGTGTTGATTGATTTCTATTAAATATATATATATATGTTTGATGCCGGAGAATTTATTCTCTTACTTAACACCCTTCTCTGAGACATACGAGCTTAGAGGTTATATATCGATAGACATCAGTCACATGACGTGGACTGTCATTGTGGCATGCTAAGATGCAAATGAACAAGGCTTTTGTTGAAAAGCAGAGTCTTGTGGTTGATGATAAAAGAACGGCTTTAATTAGCATAGCTTTGTGTATAACATTAATTCGCGAGCCTCATGCCCCGGTATGAGTCTAAAACGAGATCAGGGACGCAGGGAGTGCACGACGTTTCTTTCTAGTTAGAAATGGTGTCATAGTATGGAGCCCAGACATTTTTACTTATGTGGTTGATGGATTGCAAGGCGCCTCGGATATTGGTCACTACTGGCCAAGTGATAGGTCCGATAGGACTGGGCAACATGTGTTCAGGAATAACCAATCCACTAAAGTAAGCGTGGGCCGGCCCTACAGGAACAAAGGGTCCACTACCAGGGACCCTGAGGGATTTGCTATTGTGTCTCGAAACCAGAAGGAGCCATCCCTAGCTTTGACTCATGATGGAAATCCAATTTCCAATACGACATCGTTCGGTTTTGATCGTAAACCTATATGGCGACATAGTATATGGTAGTTATACCGTCTAGGATTGATACATTTACATTGAAAGTGTTTTAAACTAACTAGACACTAGTAATAATATCCAATGATTTTTGTTTTACACGTATCACGCATCCATTATAAGGTAAAAATTTATTCTATGGCTTACGTTGCATTGTGTGATGGGACCTGAGTCTATAATGGTTTCATTTTTCTAAAAAGCGTTGCGTTGTTTAAATGATTTACTTTATTTCATGCACTGGCAATCTGATTGAGTAAACTCATTCCGCATTAGCGACGTGGTCCTGTGATTAGCCTTATTATTAAATAAGTTAAGTAAGATTTCTCATACCTATCCCATGACTAACTCGTAGTTTGCTTTAACTTGCAAACTCGGATGCCCTTATTTTTACATGGGCAACTAAGTAAACAAGTAACAGGCTTTATTTTGGATATGCACCATAGAATGGGGTGCTTTTTTGGTTGAAGACGAAGACTATCTTTTATCACATATTTGGGACATTTAAACATTACCTTATGTATGCTGTATTTGGTTATGTTGTAGACTTATTATCTACCTGATGGAACCTTTTATGTACTAAGTAGTATCCTGTATTTGTGTAACTCTGATGATGATGACATTTATGATTCCGCTGTTATGATGATGTATATTATTCTATGATTTCATGTGTTATGCTATTATCTGTAATATGCTGATGTGATTAATGTGTTATATTCCAATGATTATCCTTGCTTCCGTGGCACAGGGGTTTGGGTTGTCACATCTTTGGGTGTTATCTTTCACATTTAGAAATCGTATTTACAGTGTGGACACTGTTTAAATCAAGTGTGGGATGTGGAGTTTGCATTATATCCTTTTTTTTCTTTTCATATAGGACCGTCATGCATTTTAGATCGTAGTATAATGCCATTTTTTATTTGAAACATGACTCATTTTAGATTGATACAACAAAATAAGTTAAAAATTTAGTCAGTTGATTGTATTTTTCTCTCTCAACTAAGATCAAATAAGAAATATAATGAAAAGTTGAATTTTGAGGGATATGAGTGTAACCGATACATAGGGAGATTCTTAGGTGATGACCGTGAAGTTATTCTAAATTGTAATATTTGTTTAATGAGTGGAGGACTAAAAATACTTATATTGGCTTTTTGAGTCTTTAAAACAAAGTTGTGTTAAGCTGAATTCGCGTAACTCTATCTTGTTCTTATATTTTCAATAATAATAATAGTAATCCAAGGGTATCCAACATTGCTTGTAAATCTAGCATTGGTGTGCAAACCCGACAAGCTCTATCCGACATGCTGTTGACAAAGTCAGTGTCGGTTAATCTTGGTCTCATTTTATGAGTTGGACATCTAAGGATTACTGACATGTTGTTGACAAAGTCAGCGTCGGTCTGCATAATCCACCAAGCTCTGTTCCATATGTCATGGGCGTATACCTTGATATTTTAAGTTAGATGTATGTAATTAATCATAAATTTCAATTTTTATAGAGATAGAGAATAAGCGAGGAATCCCTAGCACTTCTTGACCTTATTGATTTGACTAGTCATACACAAGGAAATTAGAATACCCCTTTATAACCATGACAAGCAAACTAAGAATTTATTTCATGGCCGCACTATGTTATCAACTGAACCAACTAGCCAAACTAGAACATAACATTTGAAAACTTAAATTGTATTGAAAATTTGTGACAAGTTGAGGTATCTAAAATAAAATCAACTGACTAGAAATTGTTAACTTAATTTGTTATACCACTTTTCTGAAACAAGTCGTGTTTTCATTTTTTGTTTCCATTTGCATATGTCCATTTCATTCATGTAGTTGCATTAGAACCACACCATACTGCATTTGGATTTTGTGGGCAGTATCCACTGAAAACCCTCACGAGACACTACTCGTCATACTAGGGACACCTAGAGGTTTAACAGCTTGTTGCATACGCTAAATGCAATCGTGTTTCCTACAAAATTGTGACTTATCTAGTTAGTTTTTTTTCGTTTTTTTTTACTCGAGGACGAGTAAAAGATAAGTGTGGGGGTAATATATATATATACACATGTGTGTATATACACATATATTAGCCCCTTTATTTAGGACAATTTTTTGCCCCTCGATATCATCTACAATCTAGTTCGTGTGATAAAAGGTAAAACAAATAAATATACAAATAAAAACTTACGACTGATATCAAAATAATACATAATGGTGCTAAATAAAGAAAGAAAGCTATTGATATGCATATGCATATGCATACGTACATATATAATGTGTGCATGTATCCTTTAGTTTGAGAGTTATCTCATATAGAGTGGTAAATGTAGATATTTTAAAATCTATGAATAATGCAAAGAAACATACATTTTTCGTCCAACATATAAATATATAAAGTTCTATCATTGCAAAGTGAAAATTTATATAGAAACCAAAAGGCACTCAATGAAAGAAATTTCTTGAGTTGGCGGTGGTGTGAGAAATGCATGGAGAAACATACCTAAGAATTTTGATAGTTAAGTGCCGTATTAATAACTTCTAAAAAGCTTGATTTAATTTTCTACAATAACATGAAGGTAGGGAAATAAATGGACATAATACAAAAATGGTTGTTTCAATAGTTAAATATTATATACACTACAAGAATACACGGCTATTCCAATGGCTCATAGCCGTTGGTGGCCATTTGAAGCCGTTGGAATAGTGTTAACGCTTTCCAATGGCTTTCAAGGATCTAACAGACTCTTTACAACGGCTGTTCTAGCGTCTTCAAACGGTTAAGCGCCGTTGGAAACCATTTGAAAACAAGGACCAATTTGCCATTGGAAGCCGTTGGGAAAACTGGGTTATTTTTTTTATAACAACAAGGAAATAACTTTCCATCCACCCCATTTTCAATCCATTCCATTTTCAATCCAATTCCAATCAATTCCACATATATACAAATAACAATATAAATAACCAAAATAAATTGGAGAAACATCCAAACATACAAAACGAACCATCCAAACATCGAGAAAACTAACACATACATGTCCATAAACCAAATACATCAAAGTTACGTGTCCATAAAGCATCAAAACATATCAAAAGTATCATTCTCACCCACTCCGTGCCAATACATACAATATTCAAACAAAATTTCACCATCTCCAAGTCATAGAAAAACACATATCTCAACATCATCTTCGTCGCTTTCGGAAGCACTAGACAACGAAGGAAAAGTACCATGATTGTGCACATACTTGCAAAGCTTCTGATTTAGTTGCTCCATCTGCATAGCCTAAAGATGATTCTTCTCCTACAACTGCTCAATCATGGTTCTAAGCTCTTTAATTTCTTCTTTGTCTTGGGCCTTCTTAGCTCGTCGAGCCTGCAAATAGAATGAATAGCTAAAAGGTTATGTCAGTATATAAAATATTATAACACTATATACTTAAACATTAATTTATTGTATGCATGCAAAAGGATTCATTATCGTTAGGTTACCGAAGACATAACGTCTGATCCATTGTGATGGATCCATAGCAACGTCAAATATGTTGTTTTCCTCCTCCAGTGTCAACTAATCACGACCAGGCTCCTCAAGTGAATGAGCCCGTGCCTCCTAAAACCTTGCCTACAATGCAAAAAACAATTTCAGTTGGAAAATAATAGAATGTTGTTTATATTTTACATTAGCTAGTAATTAATAAACTTTTCGACGCGAGTAATAGAAATTAAAGTACACATACATATGCAGCTGTCGCCCTATCCTGATCACTCCACTGATATGTGACGTTGCTAGCCTCGTCTACATGCCTGGAAGTGTGAGTAAATACGTCCATATAGGACACGGGATGTCCATGAGCACGTTCCTGCAATTGATAATTTGGATAATTCAATTCCAGATAGTTAATTACTGAATTGATCAATTTACAAAAGTAATAATTGATAAATTTACCAAGTCCTCGTGGTGATGCTGGAAAGACTTGGATCCTCCACGATGAGTTACTGGATTCCTGCTCCTGTTTGTGGAGTTCCTTGCTGACTCTGCCTGCAAATGTACATTGACTAATTATTTAATAATTGAAAATAAATAAATGAGATTCGTTATAAATTTACCTTGAACTCATCTGTGTCCCACCACTCAACCATCTTATTAAATACTTCATCGCTCATCCACCTAGATTTCTTCCTCACTTTTTTTTATCTCATTCATTTTTTCCTTATAATTCTTAGCAACCTTCGAGTTCCAGTGTCGTTGAACCTGCTCGAGGTCGGCGTCCTGCACACTGCTACCCCTTGTACAATGAAAGAAAAAATATTACTAATTATTTATTTGTATTTAATAATTTTGTAAAGCAGGATAAACTTACCAGAAAATATTTCCTTATGGTCTTTTTGACATCCTCGGGTTTCCTGCTCCACTTAGGCTAGAAATCATTCTTTCTAGCCATGTAAGCATCTTTAGAGATATTCAGCGCCGTTTGAGATGGCCCCAACTCAAAACCTCTGCGTTAAATATAAACTAGAACTTTAGGTACTTATAGATATATCATGTACAAATAATTAAATTGTTACTTACGTATGGTCAGCCTGAGGCTGCAAGTACACAACTAGACGAGCTAGTGGCGCGCCATTATTCTCACCGCCATGTCGTCGAGAGCCAGAGCTAGACATAATATACCTGCCACATAGATACATATACAATTCATAATAATTATGATATGATGACCTATTAAAAAAATAATACATGCTACACATTTGTCATGTTGTGTATGTCTTATATGTGTGATTATACATTAATTATCGTTAAAATTGGATAACTTGGATAAATGCAATATTAAACATCGGTAAATGTAATGTGAATAATTGTGAAAATTACTACATTTTACTCAATCTTCATCGTTTTCTGATTCAGACTCGGTTTCGTGTTCTATGTCGTTTTCCTTTACACTCTCAAATGCTTCGACTAATACATTTGTCTCGTCATTTAAAGGTCCAAAATCAGTTTGATCACCTGCAATTGTTATTTTAACATTTTCCTCTAGATCTTTTTGATAGGATTATTCATCAGGAATATTATTTCCGTTGAACGTAAATCTTACCTTGGTTTTAAAAACCGCAGAACAATTTATCCCTTTTTAGAGATGGATAAGGGGCATAATAAGCTTGTATGGCTAATACAAAAGGGTCGTACTTTTGATAACGCGAGGTATGTTTAATTTATATAAGATTATAGTTTGAATGCATACCAGAAACTGGAACATTACTAAACCAGTTGCATCTAAACAAATAAACATCCTCTACGGGCCTTGTAAAACATGTCAATTGCAAATCCGAGTTAACACGCCATATAAGTCATTTATATGATTATTGGGATCTTCATTTCCTTTAACAAACATACCAGTATTGTTTGTTAATTTTTCAGCACCTTATTCTTTAGTGTTGAATTTATACCCATTAACAAAAAATATTGGATATGTTTTAACTTTTCTTTTCGGTCCAAAGGCTAAATGTTTCAGTCCTTTGTCGAGCACATGATTTATTAGATCAGAAATGTAGTTTCTAAACTAACTACTGAAATCTTTGCTTAAATCGCCACTTGGATTTTGTGATTCATAAATACTACACACAAATATGATATATTACATTATTATTAACACGTGTAACTTAAATTTAACAAAACTTGCGAAAAAGTCATTACCTAACAAAAGGAGCAACTTTAGGACAATTAATAAGAATATATGTGTGTGCTACACGGTAATCTTTATCATCTAGCCATATTTCCACATATTTTCCAACATGTCAGCCATGTTGTTTAAAAATAGATAATATTGCTTCAGAAGAAGAATCTTGTTCAACGCCATCATCATTATGTGGAACGCTCTCAAATGATAAGATCACATGATCATTAAAATAATGAGAGGAAAAAAAGAAGCTTCTTCTTCAATATATGATTTGCAAATAGAACCTTTAACTCGAGCTTTTTGCCTCACTTTTTTCTTTAAATGATTTAAGTACCTAATAAAAAATAATTCGTTTCAATATTAAATTCTATTTATAATTAAATTAACATTTGAATACTTAGTATAATAACATACCTTTCGAATGAATACATCCATCCATATTGCACAGGACCTCGAAGACGTGCATCATATGGAAGATGAATAGGTAAATGCTCCATTACATTAAAGAAACCCGAATGAAATATTTTCTTCAGTTTGCATAGTAGTACAGGGATTTCTTCTTCAAGTTTAAATAGGCAGTCAACTTTTAACGTAGTTGAACAAAGCTCCTTATAAAATAAGCTAACTTCTGTTATTACCTTCCAAATTTTTACAGGTAACAATTCTTTAAATGCGATGGGTAACAAATTTTCCATCATTACATGACAATCATGGCTTTTCATTCCACTCAGCCTTCTGTTTTTATAGTCGACACATCAACGAAGATTAGAAGAAATTCCATCAAGAAAATGTAATTCTTCCACCGGTTTTAACAGTACTTTAACTTGGTTGTTGTTTAGTTTATAGCATGCTTTGGTATTTTTACTGTCATTGGTCTTCATATGAAGCTCAGGACGATTGCATATTCCCTCTATATCACGTCTAGATTTCAGATCATCCTTAGTCTTGCCCTTCACATTCAGAATTGTATTAAACACATTATCAAATACGTTTTTCTCGTTATGCATCACGTCAATATTATGACGGATTGAGAGATTTTTCCAACATGGCAATTCCCAGTATATACTCTGTTTGCACTAATTATGAATCGTTGATTTACCTTTAATTTCAATTTGTTTTCCTGTTTCATGTATCTTTGGATGATCTTTTACAAGTTCACATACATCCTCATTTGACCAAACCGTTGGTGGTCGTAGAGTCTGGTGTTTATTAGCCATGATGTAACGACCTGGATTTTTGTTCAGTTAATTTTAAACATTTAATATTGTTTTAAATGTTGAGTTGATAATATAAATGGATTTTTATATGGAGTTCAATGATTTAATAATTAATTACGATTTAATTTCGAGTATTTGAATTATCATAATATGAAAACGAATACAATCAAACTCAAAATTAAACTGAATCGAAACGATTCAAATGGTCAACATAATTTGTTATAAAGGAATTTATTGTTTTCAGTTTAGTTTGTATTATATCGATTTAAATTAATTTCTTCTCCAAATGATCAAATTAGACTTCAGAGCTTATTAATGTGTTCAGAATAGTGGTTAAACCCTAGAAACGTCAGTTGTTGTGTTTTGATTGGAGTTCAGAACCCCGAAATATATTATTATAAAATTTAAATGGACAAGAACAAAATCAAATTGTAATCAAATTGCTTTATTTAAATTGTACCATAGGCTAACCTATTTTACCAACTACCCTAACCTAAACCTCACGTACGTTGTCCCCTTCCTTCCCTCCAAAGGAATCAAAAAATATAATGGTGTGTATATGTATTGTTCCTCCCTTTCCAAAATTATAAAACCACACGCAGCCCCTTTCCTTTCTCTTTTGATTTTTGTTCTTTAGAAAATTCGAAAAGAAAAAAAATGTCAATCCTCCCTTGTTTCAAATTGCAAACCGATCGGATGATACAAAATAAGAAAATGGAGAAAATCGAAGCCGACCCCTTTCTACATCTATAAACCATGTTCTTTCCTCGTAAAAAAAAATGAACGACGAAGTCAAAATCAAATTCAACTTCGCTGTCGAGCCTTATGGTTCTGGAAGCTGGGAACAAGTGCGCGCAAGAGCAACGTCATGACTTAGGGAGAATCGACGTCGAGGATTTTTTCCATGGATGCTTCAAAGAAGCGATGGCAGTAGGTCGGTTTCAAGGGAAGCGCGAGTGGGAAGAGGTGTTGACCGCTGGGTGTAGTTTGAGACGTTGAGTGCATTGATGCTGGTTTTGTCATGGATGTGTGGCTGGAGCAATAGCCATGGCCGGTCAAAGTGGTCAACGTGGGGAGTTCGAAGGTAGCAGACAGAAGTTGCGACAGTCGGTTAGTGAGTTATTAAAGGTATTATTTATAATAAAAATATTACTAATGTAATTAAGGTTTTCAATAATATTCTTAACTTATGTAAAATGGTGCAGATATTATAACACCACGTGTAATCTATAACAGTGAAATTCACAAATTAAAGTATAATTAATTTCAAATCAAAGAATTAAGGGAAACGGGATCTGCCATTGCGTTCGTCTCGGAATTCTGCTTGAGATAGAGTCCGAGTTTGCGTAAAAAGGACTCCGTATGAGGGAGATATGGCCTCCGGAAGTTTCACAATTCAGTTTAAAATTCAAACAGACAGAAACAGCTCAGAAACAAATTCGAATTTCAAAAATCGGACCCAAATTAGGCTGGGCAGGAATTTTCCCACCGAAGGCACCCAGGTCGACTGGGTAGTCGACCTGGGCCACCCAGGTCGACTACAAAGTCGATCTAGGGGTCGATTGCGTAGTCAACCTGGCCCCTGAGCCAGGTCGAACCCAGCCCCTCCTGGCTGGCCTGGTCTGTGCTTGGCCGAATTTCTGAGCTGTCTTGTCACTAGGGCTAGGTGTTAGCTCCGGATTGGTCTCTCTTTCAAACGGACGACTAATATTAATCTGAGCTCCATCGACGGATCTAATCAATTCACAAACTCTGTAAAAAGGACCTAAGACTCCACCTAATTCATACAAATAAAAAAATGAGAATGAGACCGTCATGCTGCTGAAGAAAGACTAGGAGCAGCCGTCAAAATTGAGAGATGATTAGGAGTGAATTCGAAAGCTTAAAGCAACGACAACCAAATCAAAACAACGCCTACAACAAAGGATAGCATCACCAAATTCAGAATTCAGAATCCTGAATTGAAGATTCGTCATACGTCGTAAGTAGAGTGCTATTCCGATATGAATGAATAATTGAGTTTTGATTTGTGTAAAATGAGAAATGGAATTGTACTTAATTTGTGGTGATGATAATTCATAATTGTATGTTGCTATGATTCTAATTATGAATAGATTTGGGATGTTGTGGTATAATGATGTTAGACCTATTGGATATTTGCAAGTATATGACTCATGTTGAAAGTTAATAACTATATGTTTGTGGTAGTTTATTACAACACCTATTGGATATTTGCAAGTATATGATTCATGTTGAAACTTAACGACTATATGTTTGTGATAGTTTATTACAACAAAGTTGAGATTCAAGCAAGTATATGATTCACTATTATGCCAACATGATGTATATTTTCATGATCATTTTTAGTGTAGTTGGATCTATTTGAGTATTATGATTCATATGAATTTATGTTGGAATTGGCATCATGATTCAAGTGTAACACCATACTTTTATATTAGCGACAAAAGTAAGCACCTTTGTGAACTTGTGTTGACTTTATGAACATGGCTAGTTTGACTTTATGCCCAAACAAAATATGTTTTAGGCCTATGTTGTTATCAAAATCATGTGATAATATATGTGACACATAATTTAAGTTAGGTTCACAATTTAAATGCAAGTTTACATGACTAGATTAAAACCATGATTCATGTTTAGGTATGTTTTATGTCATGATTTTATGCTATCACAATGCAAGTTCACAAGTGCCTAATTTATGTTAATTAGTTCGCTATGTTGCAAGTTCATGCGTTCACACACCCCTTTTGATGTTACTTAGAATATATATTCACCATGTTCTAAGCCTCCCCCTTTTCATGTGGCTAAGTTGGGCTTAAATGTTAAACCCAACATATGTTATAATATAGCGAACGTATAAAACGGGGGTAATGACGTTGGGTTAAAAATATAAAACATATATGTTGGCATGTCTGACGCATGCCAATGATCTTGAGAACATTTAAGGGGTATAAATTAATTTTACCCAATAAAGATGAATTTGAATAATGGGCTGCAAATATTTACATATAAAAAGAAAAGAGACAAAATATGTAAACTTAGAAAAGACGATGTGTTTAACCCGAGGTTGGATTGAGTTGTGATGTAAACTTGCCCGGAACCGCCCGGCTATCCAGTAGTCACAACAATACCTATCCAATGTGGGTGATTAAACATTGAGCCCAATAAAGACCCAAGGTTAGACTGAGTTGTGACGTAAGACTGCCCGGAACCAACCGGCAACAGGCAGTCACAACAATACCTGTCTAATGTGAGAGGTCGAGGCTTTGATAAGACAATTAAGGCTGAGTCAGGATTGATAGGATTAAGTAAATTGAATTAATACTTAATCAAAATGGAACATGCTAAACTATACAGACTGATTGGGGGTTAGGTTTACAAAACACTTAACCAACTTAGCACGTTGGCTAGAAATAGAAAACCTAGTAGCGGGGGACCCTTTTCAGCAGTAACCCTACAAGGTGTATCAGGATACCTTGAACTAGGAAGGGTGGGGCACGATTACTGGGCTGACTATAAGAGGTCAAATCGACGGCGGTGGTGCAACAGTGTAGGTTCTAACGGGGTGCGGGCATGCACACACTCCGGCGCAGAAAAATTAGGCACTAGGCACTAGTAGTATGCCTGTGCATTCTAGAATTGTGTCGGGCCGCCACCATGGGACTTGATACACCCTATGGTGGGACCAACATTGGTGACTACAACATCGGGGGCCGTAAGACACATGTAACTATACAAGTAGGAGCCGATCATTTGAAATGGATCACTTCACCCTGATTATGGGGTGACTGTTGGAAACTAGTTTATAGGGGTGCAGAGATTAATATGGGGTACGATAGTACATTCGACTCTAAACAACTTAACTTAGCTTATAGTGCTTTCTCATTTCCAGTTTGTACTTATCATGCTCATTTCTTTATTCATAGACTGAATAGTCCTAGACTTACTCAGGCTTTATGTTTGACTCTACTTTTCTTTCGTCTTCTTTTCTTTCGTTTCCCCCTTAGGTCCATAGGGAGGGAATACCGCAGCTTGACCAGTTTTTACATCCAGCTTGAAGAGAAAGAATGTATTGCTTGGATCTCTTTCGTTTTGGACTATGGCTTTGGACAACAATTATGGGACTTATGCAGTTTACTTATGTTTTTATGCTTCTTTAAATAATGAAATCAAGACAGTTATGAAAATGTAATGTTTTTGGGAGTATTGTAAGACAATTATGGCATGGTTTGTGTAACACGTATTTTGAAGAAACAAAAGTTACTGTTGTTTTCCGCTGTTCAAACATATGCGTATTTATATCTCTCTTGTGTATCTGTGACTTATACTTATAAATCCCCCACCAAAATTAGGGTATTTCCTTTGAGAGTGACCCTAACGGAGGTGGGGTGTTTCACTTGGTATCAGAGCATAGGTTTACCAGATAAGATAAAAAGTTTTAAAAATTTATTTTCAAAAGAAAATTTAAAGAAGCATTTTTTAAAGATAAAATGTTATTTTATTTTAAAAAAGGCATAGTCCCCCAAAGCCATAGGTACTATCTTTTATCCTTCATTTTGAATCTATCCTTTTTGTTTCAGCATGTCCGAAGAACTTAACTTGCCAAAGGGTATACCAATACCTGGTTGGTTCAGACGATTCTTAGAAGCAAGGGCCAATCAGCCAGGTCCCACTGTTCCTCCTCCCCCAGCTGCAGGAAATCATCCAGCTGCAGCAGCACCTCTTCCTCCACCTCCTCCGCGTGGTAATACTTTTGCTAAGATATGTAAAGATTTCAAAGCTATGGGAGGGAAGGACTTTCATGGAACCGAGTCCTTCGGGGCAGCCAGGAATTGGCTGAAGGAAACAGAGGAATTATTCGTCATCTTTGGGGTAGAAGATAGGCAGAAGGTACAATTGGCAGTATGGCTACTTAAAGGCGAGGCTTCCTACTGGTGGGAAGTCACCAATGCAGAAAGACCAATGGAAACATGGGAGGACTTTAGGGCAAGGTTTGAGGCTAAATTTCTCTCAGAAGATGAAAGGAGTCTTCAGTTGGAAAAATTCCTATTTCTTAAGCAAGGGAATATGACAGTCAAAGAGTATGTTAACCAGTTCGATCAGCTGGCTAGGTTCGGACTAGACCTAGTCAACACTTCGCACAAGAAGGCTCTCCGCTTTGTCAAAGGATTGAATTAGCCATTACACAGTTTGGCCATGACCCATATACCCATGGGAGCTACGTATGAAAGATTGGTACAGATGGCATTGCTGAACGAAGAGGATAAGGGCAAGAAGGAGACAAAGGCAGAAAGCTCTCAAGGGAAGAAAGAGGGTTTATAGCCTAAGAAGACAGACTTTAAGAAGGGCGGAAAAGACAACAAAGAGAAGAGGAAGTGTAATTTCTGTGGTAAAGTGGGGCACTTAGTGAAAGATTGCCGGAAAAAGAAGGCCAAGTTGAATGGTGGGTGCTTTTCTTGCGGTGAGACAGGCCACAAGGCTAAGGATTGCCCAAAGAAACGAGGGCAGGGGCAGAGGGTTGGATCCACCTCAGGGGCACATGTTCATGTGCTAGAAGCGCCACCTCTACAATAGCGAGGTGTAAATACTTCTGTAGAAAGTGTAGTTTATCTTTATGATCACCCAGTTCGCACTTTATTTGATTCTAGCGCATCACACTTCTTTATTTCATCTGCTTTAGTAGAATCTTTGCACCTAGAAACTAGTATGGTAGAGGACCCCTTAATTGTTTCAAATCCAATCGGGGGCCCGACTCATTTGTCTATGATCTGTGTGGGATTGAAAAATTCTATTCTAAGCGTAGAATTTAGATGTAGTGCCTTTGTTTTGGGCTTCTCGGGATATGATTTGATTTTGGGCATGGACTGGCTATCCAGTAATGGTGCCATCCTTGATTGTGAGAAAAGGGTGGTTAGGCTTCTGACCCAACTCGGTAACACTCTGGAAATTACTTGTAATCCCTCGTACGTGGTTATGCTTAGTTATGTCGAATCGCTAGATGCTTCTGTTGAGAATTTGCAATCGGTTAGAGTGGTCCGTGAATATCTGGATGTCTTCGAAGAGGTGAAGGGCTTACCTCCAAAGCGGGAGATAGACTTCCGCATATATCTTGTAGATAATGCAAAGCCTGTTGCATTGACCATTAGACACATGGCTCCACGGGAAAGGAAAGATCTCAGTAAACAGGTTAAAGAGCTTCTAGAGAAGGGGTTCATTAGAAGGAGCATTTCAGAATGGAGCGCTCCAGTGGTATTCGCCACAAAGGCGGATGGTTCACTCCGTCTATGTGTTGACTATAGGGAGCTCAACAAGCTGACGAAAAAGAATAGGCACCCTCTCCCTAGAATTGACGATCTTTTTGATCAGCTTGTAGGAGCGTCTGTTTTCTCCCAACTCGATTTGGTGACTGGATTTCACCAGCTAAGGGTGGCTGAAGATAACATCGATAAGACAGCATTCAGAACCCCAGACGGCTTCTTTGAATGGCTTGACAAACGCACCCGCTTACTTCGTGGACCTGATGAGTAGGGTGTTCAGAGAATTCCTCAACAAGTTCGTAGTGGTCTTCGTAGACGATATCTTGATCTTCTCAAAGAATGAAGAAGAACATGCTCAGCACTTAAGGGCAATCATGGAAACTCTGCGAGTCCATCAGCTAAAAGCCAAATTCTCCAAATGCCACTTTTGGAGAGAGGAAGTGAGGTTCCTTGGGGACATAGTGTCCAAAGAAGGGTTAGCTGTGGACCCTACTAAAGTAGTAGCGGTGCAGGATTGGAAGACACCAAGGAATGTAACTAAGGTTCGAAGTTTTCTAGGACTAGCAGGTTCTACCGAAAATTCATAAGGGATTTTGCGAAAATCTCAGCTCCGCTCACAAGGCTAACAAAGAAGAATCTAGTGTTCAATTGGGACTTGGGTTGCGAGTTTGCTTTCCAACGCTTAAAAAGGGCTCTTACAACAGCCCCAGTTCTGACGTTGCCAGATGGAAGCAAGATGTTCACAGTTTATACAGATGCATGTGAGACAGGGCTAGGCGCTGTCTTAATGCAAGAAGGAAGGGTAGTAGCTTATGGTGGAAGGCAATTGAAAGTTCATGAAAAGAACTACCCAACCCATGATCTCGAGTTGGCCGCCATCGTCTTTGCACTCAAGTCTTGGCGACAAGTTCTCCTAGGTGAGAAGTTCGAACTTTATACTGACCATAAATCTTTGAAGTATCTCTTCTCGCAGAAGGACCTTAACTTGAGGCAACAAAGGTGGATGGAGTTTCTTGCCTCATACGATTTCGAGATCTCCTACACTCCGGGCAAAGGCGACGTAGTGGCAGACGCGTTGAGCCGAAAGAAACTGACCCTAAGCCCGCTGTTTGTTGAAAGGCAAAGCCTAGAGTTTATAGCCAGCTTTGACTTTAGGCCCTCCTCCGATTTTGTACCGGGCTTGCTAGCATCTCTCGAAGTACGCCTGACTTTAGTGGACTCAATAAGGACTTCACAACGCGAAGACCCTCATCTTGTGGAGACTATTAATTGGCTAATTAGGGGTGAGACTTCAAGTCACCTCAATAGATACTCCATCGACGATAAGGGTTGGCTAAGGTGAGACGGAAGACTATGCGTCCCACAGACAAGGGATTTAGTAAAGACGGTTCTCGAGGAAGCACACCACTCCAGGATGACGATACATCCAGGCGGAGATAAAATGTACAAGGACATAAAGAGAACCTTCTTTTGGAGCGGCATGAAGAAAGACGTGGCAGATTTCGTTTTTAGGTGTATGATTTGCCAACGGGTTAAGGCGGAACAGAAGAAACCTGGCGGTCTGCTCCATCCTCTAGAGGTCCCGCAGTGGAAGTGGGATAGCATATCGATGGACTTCATTGATGGGCTGCCTAGGTCTAGAAGAGGCAACACTAGCATTTGGGTAATAGTGGATAGGGTTACTAAAAGCGCCCACTTTTTACCTATCAAGAGTAAAAGAACTGCCTCATCCCTAGAATCTCTTTATCTCAAGGAAATTGTTCAACTCCATGGAATACCCTACAACATTGTTAGTGACCGAGACCCTATCTTCACAAGTGAGTTTTGGCGGAGTCTACAAGAAGCGGTAGGCACACAGTTATGCTTGAGTACAGCCTATCACCCCCAAACCGATGGCCAGACAGAAAGAGTGAACAGAGTTTTGGAGGACCTTTTAAGACTGTGCGTTCTTGACTTTGGAGGGATGTGGGAAGACCATCTTCCTTTGGTGGAATTTGCCTACAACAACAACTACCAAGCCACCATCGAAATGGCACCCTTCGAATCTTTATATGGAAGACCGTGCCGATCGCCCACTTGTTAGTGGGAGTCTACTGACAAGCTCATACTTGGACCAGATATGATCCGAGAGACTTCAGAGAAAGTAGACTTAATACAGAGAAGAATGAAGACAGCCCAAGACAGACAAAAATCCTATGCCGACAAGAGAAGGACCGACATTGAGTTTGAGCTTGGGGACAGAGTTTTTCTTAAGGTATCTCCTCTAAGGAGCGTTGTTCGTTTTGGAACCACAGGGAAGCTAGCACCAAGGTTCGTAGGGCCATTTCCTATTATCGAGAACATAGGAAAAATGGCCTATAGATTAGAACTACCTGAAAAACTAGTTGGAGTTCACAACGTCTTTCGCGTTTCGCACCTCCGGAAATGTCTACATGAATCTGCTGAAGTGGTAGAGTCAAACATCCTAGAAGAAGCTAAAGTGGAACGCGAAGCAACCGTGAGGAAAGTTCCAACCCGCATATTAGGAACGGAAGTGAAAAAGCTACGCAACCGCGAAGTCAAGCTCGTCAAAGTTCAGTGGAGCGACGCCGAGGAAGACGCAACTTGGGAAACTGAGGCTAGAATACGTGCAGCCTACCCTTTTCTTTTCGAGGGTACATCTTTGATCTTTATTTTTCCTTAAGTTGCGCTTTTATCTATCTTTTTAGGTATATCTCCTCGACCTTATCTTTTAGGTAGAAACCCTTTGGATGAAAACATGTAATTGAAACATTTTATGGATGATGGTTGCAAGTGGTTGCAAGTGATTGCTAGTGGTTGCTCGGGGTTGCATATACACACACAATCTAGGTTTTAGATCGGCTCGGTCACTTCATATTGCATATGCATATATGTATTTATATTCGTATATGGTTGAAGTTTAATGTGTTGTCATATGGATGTTGCATTTATATGAATGATTGTGCACTCATGTAGAATCATGAATAGGAAAATTTGCATACATAATGGATTCATGACACTTACATAATTTGCATTAAGGAGGTCAACTGGATCAGTAGACCGACTGATCTTGCATTAGATAAGTACATGTACACATACTTCGCATATGATCATGAAGCATTAGAAGTCTTTTAAGGACAATGGACGCTCGTGTTTGATGGATGATTAGATGGACGTTTGGATGTTAGGATATACATTCTTCCTAAACTTGAAGAATTCGGGGACGAAATCCTTTTAAGTGGGGGAGAATGTAACACCCCGTGTATTCTATAATAGTGAAATTCACAAATTAAAGTATAATTAATTTCAAATCAAAGAATTAAGGGAAATGGGATATGCCATTGCGTTCGTCTCGGAATTCTGCTTGAGATAGAGTCCGAGTTTACGTAAAACGGACTCCGTATGAGGAAGATATGGCCTCCGGAAATTTCAGAATTCAGTTTAAAATTCAAACAGACAGAAACAGCTCAGAAACAAATTCGAATTTAAAAAATCGGACCCAGAATGGGCTGGGCGGGAATTTTCCTGCACAAGGCACCCAGGTCGACTGGGTAGTCGACCTGGGCCAACCAGGTCGACTGGGTAGTCGACCTGGGGCACCCAGGTCGACTACATAGTCGACCTGGGGGTCGACTGGGTAGTCGACCTGGCCCCTGAGCCAGGTCGAACCCAGCCCCTCCTGGCTGGCCTGGTCTATGCTTGGACGAATTTCTGAGCTTTGTCTTGTCACTAGGGCTAGGTGTCAGCTCCTGATTGGTCTCTCTTTCAAACGAACGGCTAATATTAATTTGAGCTCCATCGACGGTTCTAATCAATTCACAAACTCTATAAAAAGGACCTAAGACTCCACCTAATTCATACAAGTAAAAAATGAGAATGAGACCGTCATGCTGCTGAAGAAAGACTAGGAGCAGCCGTCAAAATTGAGAGACGATTAGGAGTCAATTCGAAAGCTTAAAGCAACGACAACTAAATCAAAACAACGCTTACAACAAAGGATAGCATCTCCAAATTCAGAATTCAGAATCCTGAATTGAAGATTCGTCATATGTCGTAAGTAGAGTGCTATTCCGATATGAATGAATAATTGAGTTTTGAATTGTGTAAAATGAGAAATAGAGTTGTACTTAATTTGTGGTGATGATAATTCATAATTGTATGTTTCTATGATTCTAATTATGAATAGATTTGGGATGTTGTGGTATAATGATGTTAGACCTATTGGATATTTGCAAGTATATGACTCATGGTTAAAGTTATCAACTATATGTTTATGGTAGTTTATTACAACACCTATTGGATATTTGCAAGTATATGATTCATGTTGAAAGTTAATGACTATATGTTTTGTGACAGTTTATTACAACAAAGTTGAGATTCATGCAAGTATATGATTCACTATTATGCCAACATGATGTATATTTTCATGATCATTTTTAGTGTAGTTGGATCCATTTAAGTATTATGATTCATATGAATTTATGTTGGAATTTGCATCATGATTCAAGTGTAAAACAATACTTTTGTATTAGCAACAAAAGTAAGCACCTTTGTGAACTTGTGTTGACTTTATGAACATGGCTAGTTTGACTTTATGTCCAAACAAAATATGTTTTAGGCCTATGTTGTTATCAAAATCATGTGATAATATATGTGACACATAATTTAAGTTAGGTTCACAATTTAAATGCAAGTTTACTTGACTAGATTAAAACCATGATTCATGTTTAGGTATGTTTTATGTCATGATTTTATGCTATCACAATGCAAGTTCACAAGAGCCTAATTTATGTTAAATAGTTCGTTATGTTGCAAGTTCATGCGTTCACACACCTCTTTTGATGTTACTTAGAATATATATACACCATGTTCTAAGCCTCCCCTTTTTCATGATGCTAAGTTGGGCTTAAATGTTAAACCCAACATATGTTATAATATAGCGAACGTATAAAACGGGGGTAATGACGTTGGGTTAAAAATATAAAACATTTGTGTTGGCATGTCTGACGCATGCCAATGACCTTGAGAACATTTAAGGGGTATAAATTAATTTTACCCAATAAAGATGAATTTGAATAATGGGCTGCAAATATTTACATATAAAAAGAAAAGAGACAAAATATGTAAACTTAGATAAGACGATGTGTTTAACCCGAGTTTGGATTGAGTTGTGATGTAAACCTGCCCGGAACCGCCCGGCTGTCCAATAGTCACAACAATACCTATCCAATGTGGGTGGTTAAACATTGAGCCCAATAAAGACCCGAGGTTAGACTGAGTTGTGACGTAAGACTGCCCGGAACCAACCGGCAAAAGGCAGTCACAACAATTCCTGTCTAATGTGAGAGGTCGAGGCTTTAATAAGACAATTAAGGCTGAGTCAGGATTGATAGGATTAAGTAAATTGAATTAATACTTAATCAAAATGGAACATGCTAAACTATACAGACTGATTGGGGGTTAGGTTTACAAAACACTTAACCAACTTAGCATGTTGGCTAGAAATAGAAAACCTAGTAGCGGGGACCCTTTTCAGCAGTAACCCTACAAGGTGTATCAGGATACCCTGAACTAGGAAGGGTGGGGCACGACTACTGGGCTGACTGTAAGAGGTCAAATCGACGGCGGTGGTGCAGCAGTGTAGGTTCTAACGGGGTGCGGGCGTGCACACACTCCGACACAGAAAAATTAGGCACTGGGCACCAGTAGTATACCTGTGCATTCTAGAATTGTGTCGGCCCGCCACCATGGGACTTGATACACCCCATGGTGGGACCAGCATAGGTGACTACAACATGGGGGGCCGTAAGACACATGTAACTATGCGAGTAGGAGCCGATCATTTGAAATGGATCACTTCACCCTGATTAACGGGTGCCTGTTGGAAACTAGTTTATAGGGGTGTAGAGATTAATATGGGGTACGATAGTACATTCGACTCTAGACAACTTAACTTAGCTTATAGTGCTTTCCCATTTCCAGTTTGTACTTATCATGCTCATTTCTTTATTCATAGACTGAATAGTCCTAGACTTACTCAGGCTTTATGTCTGACTCTACTTTTCTTTCGTCTTCTTTTCTTTCGTTTCCCCCCCAGGTCCACAGGGAGGGAATACCACAGCTTGACCAGTTTTTACATCCAGCTTGAAGGGAAAGAATGTATTGCTTGGATCTCTTTCGTTTTGGACTATGGCTTTGGACAGCAATTATGGGACTTATGCAGTTTACTTATGTTTTTATGCTTCTTTAAATTATGAAATCAAGACAGTTATGAAAATGTAATGTTTTTGGGAGTATTGTAAGACAATTGTGCCATGGTTTGTGTAACACATATTTTGAAGAAATAAAAGTTGCTGTTGTTTTCCGCTATTCAAAAATATGTGTATTTATATCTGTCTTGTGTATCTGTGACTTATACTTATAAACCCCCACCAAAATTAGGGCATTTCCTTTGAGAGTGACCTTAACGGAGGTGGGGTGTTTCAGATATTTTCGATCTGTTATTTGTATTAGAGTTTGACAAAATGGGGTAGCAGGGACCTGATGCTGGCTACACTATTCGAATTGGAGAGGATGATTAAGAAAAGTTTTAATTTTAATTAGCAATTAATTAAATTAGTTAATAACGGTTTAATGCATTTAAAACTTGTAAACATTGCACCTTATTCAAATTAGGTCAAAATCGAATGCCGTCAGTGGCAATGAAATCATGTATGCGTTTCCTACGTGTAGACACTGGACTAAGATTTTTTTGGAGTCGACTGGAATTTTTAATTTACATTAGACGTTGTTCAATTTAAATTAAAATTTTGAACGAATCACAAATTAAAATCAGGTGAGTGAACTCACTCTCTGGGTTCGTTTATAATTTACTATAAACGAATATTTATTTAATATAATGTTTTACGCTGGTTGTTAATTGTTTGGATGCATTTAAATATTTTCGTAGCAATTATATAGATTAGTTATATTTATGCTTGGTATTTCTGGCTATTATATATATACATACACACACACACACACACACATATATATATATATATATATATATATATATATATTGGTGGCTGGATATTTCCCGCAGTACCATTAGCGAATGACCCTATGCGCCCTCACAATATATTATAGTGGACAACCTTCTATACCACGATATCCTGCCTTGAAGCAGGATGTGTAATATTTATGTTGGCTAACATCTGTAGATGCAGGAAAGCAGGTTGGAGGGATCCAACTGGATTCCTTAAATTTTATTATTGTTTGTTTTCATATATATTATCGTTTATGATGTTGTTTATCCCTTATAAACCAAACATATATTGGTCTATTAAATCTGTTTAAAACTATGGGACGAACGTCGTTAGGTTCGGTCATGCATAATCTTTTTATCCCTTAAGAATCATACATGCGTTAAAGGATTAAGTCCATGTTAAAATCATAAGACAAGCACTTTCAAAGTTCACATACTCATACTCCAACAAAGCATACAAGGTCGTTCGTGCACAACAAGGTCAAGTGTAAGTCATGGGTCGAGCATGGGGGTAAGGATTAGTCATTTGTATCAAATAAAGTCCCTCGAATATCAAGAAACACAAGCGCAACATGGCTAAAACATTTTAGGAGACCACTCGCACATAAACATAGCTCGCTCCGAACATCCGAACAAGTTGGGTCGTCCTCTCATACAGTCAGGATCGATCACACAGTATAGCACGACCAATATAAAGAGGTCATACACGTGGAGCTAGCTCCAGAATGGAACGGCCCAAGGACAGTAAGGCTCATACATCCTATAAAGGTCGCACATGTTAAGGGAAGTTGCTCATTCCTATTGTGAAAAGGTCGGTCGTACAAGAAAAAGAGAAGAATTGGTTCCGGTTACACGTTCCACTCTGCAGTTGATCGTGCATAATAAACCGATCGATCGTGCATAACAAGAAATATAAAGAAGCTAGAGGTCGCACATGTATCCCATGTCCTCTCATAGATTGAAATCCAGTCACCTGCTCATTCCTCAATCAGTCGCTAATGTTTCAATCAGATGCCAACTACCGATCGGTCAGATACAAGCTCCTGAAGGGTCGCACTTACATTTTGATCTACAAGCCTTGGTCGGTCGTCTACAGACTACGGTGTTGATCGCCCGTTCATCTATAATCGGACATAGCTGCGTCAACCAGATACCATCTACCAGTCAATCATTAAATCGCTCTCTCCTATAAAGTCACTCTCACAGGACAGCTGGAAATAGCTACCGACAGTTGGCTACACCTAGGCGATGGCATTTTAGTAATTAGTGAGACGAGCGACCTGCATCCTGCATAAATGGATTTCAGCACATTTCTCCAGGGGAGCTCACCTATAAATAGGACATGGCTTCCACCAAAGAGGGGATCGACCCCTTTGCGACCACGAAGTGTTGTTGAATTCTGTCCTCCACCATTCCTTAAGCATTTCAATCATTATCATCATCTCCGCTTGAAGGATCTTCATCCATTTGGCCATGGCATCCATTAAGATCTTATAAGTGGAAAAAGGTCAAAGGCATCCTTCTTCTCCGTCGCTCATCCATCCTTCTCCTCCATGACTTCCACCATTCCTCCATTGAATTCCGTGAATTTAAATGAGATTTGTATGGGAGAGTATGAATATGTTGAGAGAACGAGAAGATGTGTGAACAAAGAGAGTTTATATGCTTTGTAATCATTGTCATGATAATTAACTACCTTCATAGTGGACGCAGGACTAGCTTAGGACCGAACCACTCTAAAACCTTTTCTCAATTTTTCTTTCCTTACATTTTTACTTTCAAATTTTGTTGAGTGCGGCTCCAATTACTTTCTAACTATATTTATGAAGTACAATTCTCATAACCTTGGTGTTTGAGCCATTTTTTGGTGAAAACATTTGGCGTCCACCATGGGGCCGTGTTCGTATTTCCTTCCTTCACAATTTCCTCCAATTCCAACAGCCTACCGTTGAAATCCTGAATCGCCTCCTTCTTCGAAGCCATGGCTGGTTCGAAGAAAAATAAAAATTCCATTAGAGCTACCACGATTATTGAGGATATTCATGGTGATGAAGCTACACCGCAGACTTTGAATGGAGAAGTTGAAGAGTCCTCTAGGCCATCCGTAACACGAGTTGAATTGAATATGGCTATGACCGGTTTAAACGAAAAAATGGATGCTACGACAAAAGTGATGATAGAAAGGCTTGATGCCCTGATTAATGCTCAAGCCAATCTTTTGCAACCGAATGTTGTAAACAATTTGACAAAAAAGAGGACTCTTCTGCCTCAGACCCTATTCGATCCCAATTCTTAGTGGAAAACAAGGGAGAGGCCGGCGTTGAGGACCCTAAGGTCAAATACCCACATCATGAGGTGAAACGTGCAACTCAGAGCGTCGCAAGTCCCACCAAAGGGACACCTCCCAAAAGAGGTGCAATCCATCGGAGCTTGAACCGCGATCGCACCAACAAAGCATCGATGCCAATCCTGTGGAACGAGCAAGCGACCATAACACATTGCAAATATGATCTAGCGGATAATGAAAGAAAACACGATCTGAGAAGATGATGAGAAAGAATGGGAGTTTTCACCAAGTAAAAACCCGTTTATAGAAAAGATCCGTCAAGCGAAGTTTCCTAAGAAATTTATATCCCCGACCATAGCACCTTATGGTGGGACTGGAGATCCGAACATCTTCTTATTCAAATATGATCAACACATGAACGGAGCTAGGGCAACCGATGAGATAAAATGCTTGTACTTCCCCGTATGCCTAGAAGGTGTGGCTTCACTATGGTTCACTAGACTTCCACCTAAGTGCGTTGATCAATTTGCCGATTTGGCGAGAGGATTTTAAGACCAGTTCGGTCTTCACACAACCAAAGAAAGGGATGTGATGTCGCTCAACGAGATGGAACAGATGTCTGGAGAAACCATCAAAGCTTTTCTTACACGATTCCATGCTACGGCGGCCGAAGTATTAGAACCAAAACCTTAGTATTTATTGGCAGCTCTGAAGGGTGCTATTGATAAGAAATCAGAATTTGGTAAATGGCTCAAGATGAAGAAACTCAAAGCTATAAAGAAGTTCTATAAGAAAGCCAAAGAGTATATGAGCGTGGAAGATGATTCCCCAAATATTCAGAAGGTTATAGAAAGTAGTACTACCAAAAAAGGGAAAGGCAACGAATTTCAAACCGAGCAGAAGAATGACTCTGGGCAGAAGAGGGGAAGTGTTGTGAAGGATAACAAAGCCTATAAGAAAGCACATATTTACAATCATTCAGAATTGACTCTCTTAAATGAAACCCCGGAGAGGATCTACTCCACCACAAAGGATTCAGGCATCTTTCCCAAAATGAAGCCTCAAAAGATTACTGAGCAGCAAGCCAACTCCGGCAAATTCTGCCGGTTTTATAATCAACTAGGGCATAGCACTAACGAATGTCGGCACCTGAAAAGTTTGATTGAAGAACTTATCAGAAAGAACCAACTTCAACAGTATGTGAAGAATCCTCAAAATGCTCCGACTAACCAGGGACAGAATAATACCACCAATCACTACAGTTCGCGTGAAAAAGCCCAGGCACTCATTGATTCGAGGCCAGTGATCAACATGATCTCCGGCTGGCCACACCCAGCCGGAAGCAGCGGGGCAGATATGGAAAGATATGCTAACGAGCTGAAGGTTGTCTCGAAAGAAGAAAGGTGCATGATATTAAGCAATGAGCTTCCAATGAAGATGCTTAGAACCTCGATCGATGATGTGGTATTCAAAGATAGAGATGCTGACGGATTACTTGCACCAACCGTTGATGCCATGGTAGTCATAATTGGTCTTGGCCCTGCAGTTGTGAAAAGAGTCCTTATTGACATGGGGGCATCCGTTAATGTAATATTCATAAATACATTTCAGAAAATGAACCTTTCTATGATAGAAGTGCGAGCCTATCCAAATCAAATCCATGGATTTGCCGGACAACCCACGCAACCCATTGGCACAATTAACTTGCTCATCGAACTAGCAGATGGGGAACGCAAGGTCTCTATGATGCAAAATTTCGTCTTGGTGGATGAGCTCTCCACCTACAATGCGTTCCTCGGGCGGTCGACTCTCGCAGGTTTTAAAATTGCGCTAGCTCCATGGTGTTTAACTATGAAGTTTCCAACTGAGAATGGAATTGGCATAATTAAGGGCGACCAGGCCACTGTGAGGGATTGCTATGTGACAGAGCTGCGTAAGGCAAAGAAGAAACATTTAGGGAAGAATGCGGAGGCTCCACCCCGCATTCGCGAACTACCTTTACAACAATTAAGGAGCGGTCCCTGCACTGGCGAACACAGTGGAGCACAAAAGGAAATCGATCCTAGAAAAGCGAGTGTAGAGGACGAAAGAGTGGCCTCGGCTGGATTACAATTCCTATAGCTGTTAGCCCAAAGGATCCAAACCGTGTGCTGAATATAGGATCTCAGTTGGGCTCCGAATTGAAGAGTCAATTAATTGCCTTTTTAAAAGCTAATTTGGATGTGTTTGCGTGGAACCATTCTGACATTAGCGACATATCTCCAGATTTTGTAGTCCATAAACTTAATATTAATCTGCATGTTCCATCTGTCAAGTAGAAAAGGAGGACCCGGGGGCCGGAGAGATTAAACGCCTTGAAGGAGGAGGTCGACAAGCTAATGGAAAACAAATTCATCAGGGAATCTACCTATCCAAACTGGGTCTCTAATCCTGTGCTTGTAAAGAAAGCAAACGACAAATGGCGAGTCTACGTGGACTATTCTGATCATAATAAAGCTTGTCCAAAGGATAGTTCCCTCTTCCCAGAATAGATCAATTGGTGGATTCCACGGCTAGGCATGAGTTGTTGTCTTTTGTGGACGCGTATTCAGGTTACAATCAAATCATGATGTACGGACTGGATCAAAAGGATACAAGTTTTATCACTGATCTTGGCCTATATTACTACAAAGTGATGCCATTTGGCTTAAAAAATGCAGGGGAAACTTACCAGCGATTGGTAAACGCTATGTTCAAAAAACAAATTGACAGGACAATGGAAGTCTATGTCGATGATATGTTGGTAAAGTCAAAAAGAGCAATTGATCATTTGGAAGATTTATCCCAGATGTTCGATATTCTACGCCAATATGGCATGAAGCTGAATCCTTTAAAATGTTCCTTCGGGGTCGGTTCAGGTAAGTTCCTATGGTTTATGGTCAACGCTAGGGGCATAGAAGCCAATCCATCATGGATATCAGCCTTGAGAGAAATACGTACCCCAGGAACCAAGAAAGAGCTTCAATATTTAAATAGAAAAGTTGCAGCTTTGAATCGTTTCATATCCAAGGCAATGGACAGATGTCTTCCCTTCTTCGATGCCCTTAGAAAAGGAAAGAAAGAGATACAGTGGACTTCTGAATGTCAGAAAGTTTTCAAAGAACTAATTGAACACATGGCAACACCTCCAATGCTGTCAAAACCTAGTATTGGAGAAGATTTGTTTGTATATTTGGCAGTATCTGCTCATGGTCTAAGCGCGGCATTAGTAAGGGAGGATTCGAAGGTTTAGGGGCCAATCTATTACATCAGTAAGAGACTATCTGGGGAAGAAATGAACTACCCAAAACTCGAAAAAGCTCGCTTATTGTTTGCTTATCTCCTCAAAGAAGCTTCGACCCTACTTTCAGGCTCACCCTATAAAGGTCCTCACAGATCAGCCTCTGAGGTAAGTTTTGTTTCGACCAGAGACTTCTGGGAGGTTGTTAAAGTGAATATTGAGCTTAGTCAATATGACATTACATACCACCCTCGAAAGGCAATTAACGGACAAGCACTTGCAGATTTTATCGTAGAATTTACCGACCGAGGTGAGATGAACGAGGAGCCTGACATTGAAACCAATGTCCAATGGAAATTATTTGTTGATGGACCACCAAACAATTGCTGCACTGGGGCAAGAGTAGTCATGGAAACCGCTAAAGGGAGATCTATATGTTATGCGCTAAGACTAGAATTTCCATCAACAAATAACGAAGCTGAATATGAAGCCCTCATTGTAGGAATAAGGCTAGCAAGAGAATTACAACTAAAGACCGTACAAATCTTCAGTGACTCCCAACTAGTGGTGTGTCAGGTCCGAGGAGAGTTCCAAGCCAAAATGGTTAATTTACCAACTTATATATCTAAGGCCTTGGAATTATTAGAGAGCTTCGAGCATTATACCATATCTTGCATTCCAAGAGAAGAAAATAACAAGGCAGACTCACTAGCAAAGTATGCAAGCATAGAAGATGCACACTTATAGGATTAGTCCCAGTGAGGTCCTCTCTAACCCTAGCACGGAACAAATCGAGATGGATTGGGTCATGGAGGTGGATAATGAGCCATACTCGTGGATGACACCAATCAAAGAGTATCTCATGACTTGTACACTCCTAGAAGAGATTAAGAAGCGAAGAAAAATCTTACGAAAAGCCCCTATATATCTCATTCAGGATGGACGGCTATACAAACGAGGATTTTCTACGCCCTTACTTCGCGGCGTTACAAAAAAGGAATCGAAAGCAATCATGACAGAATTACATGAGGGTGAATGGGAGGTCATACTGGTGGCTAGACATTGGCCAAGAAAATACTGCGATATGGTTACTTCTCGCCAGACATAAATAAGGACTCCATAGCATATACCAAAAAATGCGATAGATGTCAGAGATTTGCAAAATTTCCAAGGACGTCATCAACAGCTATAACCCAGATGGTCAGCCCATGGCCATTTGCCATCTGGGGCATTGATCTTATAAGAGCACTTCCCACCGCAAAATCTGGTTTTGAATATGCCATTGTTGTTGTTGATTATTTTACAAAATGGGTTGAAGCAGAACCGTTGGCAATTATAAACTCAAAGAAAGTTATTAACGTTGTCTTGAAAAATATCATTTGTAGGTTCGGAGCGCCACAAAAAATAATCATAGATAACGGAACCTAATTTTAGAGCGAAAAATTCCAAAATTTCTGTGCCAAGTATAAAATCCAGAAACTTGTTTTTGTAGTTGCCCATCTGCAAGAAAACGGGCAAGTGGAAGCGGTAAACAAAATCATTAAATCAACCATTAAGAAGCGATTGGAGAAATCCAAAGGTGGTTGGGCAGATGAGCTTCCACTAGCACTATTGGCATACCTTACCACTCATAAAACTGCAACTGGGCACACTCCCTTTTCCTTAGCTTTCGGCTCTGAAGCCATGATCCATGTGGAACTGGAAGTTCCCACCCATAGGAAGATTCACTTCAACTAGGAGGAAAATGAGAGGTTACAACTTGAGGCCCTCGACCAACTCGAGGAAAAAAGAAAGGAAGCAGAACTCAGGGTGGTTGCATATCAAAGAAGGGTGGCTAGGCATTTCAATTCAAAAGTCAGACATAGGACTTTCGAGATTGAAGACCTTGTGCTGAAGAAAGTAATGACCGGAACTGGGGTTTTTGGACCAAATTGGGAAGGGCCCTATGTTATAAACCAAAAACTTTGGGATGGTACTTTCAAATTGACCACTACTGATGGAGTCCAGATTCCTCGAGCTTGGAATAGCGAGCACATCCACCGTTACTTTCTATAATGCATTGTTCAAATCTATTGTAAAAGCTGTGAATATTTGCAAAAAACTTTGTATTCAAGCTATGTACATATAAAAAGAAAAAACACACATAAGTGAGAAACTCCAAATCATATATTTGCAGACTTCTGCTAAAAGTTGACTTTCTTAAGAAGGCAAACAAAAACACATATAAAAGTTGACTTCAAGCTATGTACATTCAAAATCCAATCATAGTTGAAGACTTCCCAAGCGTATCCCAACTGGAACAACTCAAAACATTAAGTGCCGAAGCATCATGCAAACTGAGCAATAAGTGGGTGACAAATCGGAAAGCTGGGTCTTTCATCACAAAAAGCACCAAATCCTTAATGAACATCCAGCAGGAGGGTTGGTGTCAGATAGTGATAATATTGCAAAGGTGGAAGCAACCAAATTGTCCCGTGGATAAAAGATTGCCAGTCCCAAAAGAGGCACCTTGTTGGGTGCAGGATACGAGTTCTTTAAATCGAACTAAATCGATAAGATGAAATAGTATCCACCTTATGGGATGAATCATAAAGTCAGAAGGACCGATAAAACCTAGGTTTGAAGTACCAGTCCTAGTGCCGGAAGGACCGGCAAAAAAGCTGGAAGGAGTAGCAGTCTGAAGGACCGACAAACCTAGGCTGGAAACAACAGTCCTAGTGCCGAAAGGACCAGCAAACATGCTGGAAGGACCAACACAAACAGAAATCCTAGCCGAAAGGGGGTAATAGAAATCCTAGCCAAAAGGGAGTATCCGATTTAATCTTCGCAGTTCTGAGCTAATCAGAACAGAAAAGGTATAAAGTTGGATTAAACCTAAAAGTATTTAAACCCGCTCTCCGAAGGACTCAGGTCACTGAGATAGTGAGAAGTGTGGTTGAATACGTTATAAAAATGTGTACCTAACCAAATCTCCGAAGGACTTGGGTCACTGAGTTAGTGAGAAATATGTTAGATACATCAGAAACCAAAAAAATTCTCCGAAGGACTCGGGTCAATGAGTTAGTGGGAAAAACGATTAAATGCATCATAAAATTTATAACCCTCTTTAGGGGGCTTGCATTCAAGTCCAAATTCCAAACGGCTTGGGTCACTGGGTCAGTGAACGTACGAATGAATGGATGATTACCAAAAAGAGAGAAAAATGGCATAAAATCAATCAACTAAAATGAATTCTAAGAAGTTGATCGCTTCCAATTTAATAAAACTATAGCAAGCTACTATAACATCAAAAGGCAAGTCGATAGCATTAAAGTTACACACTGTAAATACGATACTAATGCACGGTCGACAAAGAAAATCGTAATACAAGGTACAAATAGAAAGTGCTACCAAATAATAGCATTGTCCTGTACTAACAAAACAGGGCACAGAAGCATCAAAACGTCACAAACTACTCACAAGACCATCAAAACACCAAAATAAGCACAAGTCGCGACATAGACCAACATAAAGTTAAATGCGAGGATCGACACTCGCTTATACAACCGATCTAAAAGCATATTTCGCAAAAGAAACGACCAAAGGCAAAATAGAAAAGCTACAGATCCTTATTCTTCCTGGGCCTGCCAACCTTCCTCTTAACCTGAGTGGAACAGGATGGAGGTTCATTAACCAAGGACTCTCTGCGCTTTGAAACTACCAACTCGACATCTCCCGGAGCAAAAGAAGCAACCACACTATCCCTGGATCTAAGATCTTGGATCAACTTCACCTTGTCATCCTCTAGGGCGGAGATATGCTCGAGATTGTCCCTATGAAGCTTTTGGAGATCGCAAGCCAGTATGTGCCAATCACTTATTTATTTTGCAGAATGATCCTTGAGCAGATCCATCTGCTTCCCAAACAGATACATAGCGGTCTCAAAATGGGCAAGCATCTGAGCCTTTGCGGCAATAATATCACAAGAAAAAGTTTGATGGTCAGACGGAGATATGTCCACGTTAGAATATACTCCTCGCAAACTCGAGCCTTTGAGCTGCTTAACAAGCTTGGGATTGCTTGGCCCAGGGGCATAATGTGGCCTACTAATGATGGTTTAAAGTTCTATATGAGAGGGACTGAGGGGAGAGTTCACGGACGGCTGACCGGTCGATTGAACATCAGTTATTTGAACATCCAAATCAAAAAACCTTTCCAGCCGACGTCGTTCCGGAGACGAATCCATCCAGCAAGTGGGTTAATGAATAATTATGCAATTTAGGGATTTAAAGGTCAGTCAAGATTAAACAAGTAACGCAACTAAGAGAAGAACCATGAATGACCAATCCCTCCAATCTTGGCCGCATGTAGCAAGTTCATGTTATTCTCACATGCTTCACCAAAAACGGTTGCTCATATAAAAAATATCAAGGCCGCATGGTTTAAGCATTTCGTCGAACATCATGTGTAAAATAGATAACTGAGAACAAGTCGTTAGCATATGGTCATAAGATTAGGAATTGTGCAAGATGTGAACTTGTCTTAAGCATTTCAGCAAGCATATCATGTGTACGAAGCTTAGAACCAGAGAGATAAGGAATATCGAAGGTAAATATTCTCAGATAAATGCATGCACAAAACAAATCAGATCCAGTCCAAAATTCCGACTATTATCATCATAAAAAGATCAATAACAACACAAATTGTATCTAATGATCATAAGGGTTTCAGAGAGCACAAAAAGGACTTATTCTTATTAAAGCATATACTATCAATTCAGAAGAGGAACAAGCATAAGCAAGGATTGACAAACCGGCGCTTCACAAACTGATGATAGGAAGGAGTACGTAGTTTTTTGGTTGGGAGAATATAGTCGAAAGGAAGTCGAAGTAGAAATTAGGGTTTTTTAGATGGTGAAATAGCTACTACTAATGTGTTTTTGGAAAATGAAAATAAAAGTGAACTAAAGAGAGGAGTAAGAAAACGAGGGGGAAGATTAAAAGATACACATCCAGATCATTCTCACCATGTCAACTCAGTACTCGATTGCGCAAATATAAGTGGCCCATTAGATCCAACTGGCTTGTCCGCCTCCCCATGATTTGACTGGTCGCAATGATACTTCAACTCAAAAAGAAATAGTGTGAATGACTTAGATTTTTCGCTCACGAGAAGGAACGATCTCAGCCGTCTTTATCTAAACAATCCTAAGTTTTGCGTGATCATCCCTTGGTAAGCCAGATTTAATCTACCAAACTATGTTGTGATCAATTATTTGGAAACCTGTAATTTTTTTTCAAAAAAAAATTACAAACTTCAAGGGGCAAATGTTTATCCCTTAAAAACCACACATTTATTGGTCTATTAAATCTATGTAAAAATTATGGGATGAACGTCGTTAGGGTCGGTCGTGCATAGTCTGTTTATCCCTTGAGAACCATAATGCGTTAAAGGATTAAGTCTATGTTAAAATCGTAAGATGAGCACTCACAAAGTTCACATACTCATACTCCAACAAAGCATGCCAAGGTCGTTCATGCACAACAAGGTTAAGCATAAGCCATGGGTCGAGCATGGGGGCAAGGATCAGTCATTTGTATCAAATAAAGTCGCTCAAACATCAGGAAACATAAGCGCAACATGGCTAAAATATTTTGGGAGACCGCTCGCACATAAACATAGCTCGCTCCGAACATCAGAACAAGTTGGGTCGTCCGCTCAATACAGTCAGGATCGGTGACACAGTATAACACGACCAATACAAAGAGGTCATGCACGCGGAGCTAGCTCCAGAATGGCATGGCCTAAGGACAATAATGCTCGAACATCCTGTAAAGGTCACCCATGTTAAGGGAAGTCGCTCATTTCTATATCGAAAAGGTTGGTCATATAAGACAAAGAGAAGAATTAGTTTCGGTCACACGTTCCACTCTGCAGTTGATCGTTCATAATAAACCGATCGATCATGCATAGCAAGAAATATAAAGAAGCCAGAGGTCGCACATGTATCCCATGTCCGCTCATAGATTGCAACTCCAGTCGCCCGCTCATTCCTCAATCAGTCAATAACGCTTTAATCAGATGCCACCTACCGATTGGTCAGTTACCAGCTCCTGAAGGGTCGCACTTACATTTTGATCTACAACCTTGATCGCTCATCTACATACTACGGTGCTGATTGCCCGTTCATCTATAATCATACATAGTTGCATCAATCAGATACCATCTGTCGGTCAATCATTAAATCGCTCGCTCCTATGAAGTCGCTCGCACATGATAGCTGGTAACAACTACCGACAGTTGGCTATCGCTAGGCTATGGCATTTTAGTAATTAATGAGATGAGCGAGCTGCAGCCTGCACAAATGGATTTCAACACATTTCTCCAGGGGAGCTCACCTATAAATAGGCCATGGCTTCCACCAAAGAGGGGATCTACCCCTTTGCGACCACTAAGTGTTACTGAATTCTATCTTCCACCATTCCTTAAGAATTTCAACCATCATCATCATCTCCGCTTGAAGGATCTTCATCCATTTGGCCATGGCATCCATTTAGATCTTATAAGTGGAAAAAGGTCAAAGGCATCATCCTTATCCATTGCTCATCCATCCGTCTCCTCCATAAATTCCACCATTCCTCCATTGAATTTCGTGAATTTAAGCGAGATTTGTATGTGAGAGTGTGAATATGTTGAGAGAACGAGAAGATGTGTGAACAAAGAGAGTTTATATGCCTTGTAATCATTGTCATGATAATGCAAACTACCTTCATAGTGGACGTAGGCCTAGATTAGGGCCGAACCACTCTAAAACCTTGTCTCCATTGTACTTTCCTCATATTTTTACTTTCAACTTTTGTTGAGTGCGGCTCCATTTACTTTCTAACCATATTGATGAAGTACGATTCTCGTACCCTTGGTGTTTGAGCCCTTTTTTGGTGAAAATAGATGTGTTGAAAGACCTGTGATTGATAATCAGGTGTTTTGGATGTTTAAACATCACTGAGTCTAAATGTTGATTTATAAAAATATCGTGAAAAGGGATTTTGAGTTTTAAAAGGGGAAATCTATTCAAAAAATAGAATTTGAATTTCGAATGGGCTAAGAAATATTAACTTGTTTTGAATAATAAAAACAAGTAGTGAATTGATAAACGATGTTTGTAAATGAAATGGAATAATTATCATTAGATAATTTGAATATTTAAATTCAAATGTGAATTTAAAATGGGAATTTGTAATCGTTTTAAATAAGTAGACGATGAAATTTATTCTGATGTTCGGAATGTAAATAAAATAAAATAGAATAAATCCATATGGACTTATGATTTGAATTCGACTATGTTGAATTTATAAAATAAATTTTTTACAGAAAAGATATTGGAATTATATTAGATAGAAACTAAGATTAACTATGAGAAAAAATTATATGATATATATAAGTTATATAAATAAAATATTCCGAAGTAAGATTTGTGTGATGACCCAAACTCCCGTGCCACGGAAGCAAGGATAATCTTTGGAATATAACACATAAATAATAACAGAAGAACAGAAATATAGAATTACACCAGATAACGTACATCATATTACAGCGGAAATAATATAATCATCAGAGTAACACAACATAACAGGATCATACTTAGTACATAATACAGTTTTAGCTTTGTATAAAATGTCTGTAGCGGAATCAAACATAATATACATAATAAAGTATGAAAAACAAAATAGAAATGATAGAATCCATCTTCAGATCCATATTTATCCAGAATGAGTCTGCTAAAACCTGAATATGAGGCTGTCCATGTAGAAAATAGGGGCACCTGAGTTTGCAAAGTGAAACAAACTACGAGTTTGTCATGGGACTGGTATGAGAAATCTTACTTAACCTATTTAATAATAAGGTCAATCATAGGACCACGCCGCTAACGCGGAACGGGTTTACTCCATTGGATTGCCAGTTCATAAATAAAGTAAGTCATTTAAACAACGCAATGCTTTTAATAGAAATGAAGCCATTATAAGACTCAGGTCCCATCACACAATGCAACACAAGCCGGAGGATAGAGTTTTACCTTATAATGGCCAAAATATGCTTGATATGTATAAAACAAATGGTTTGATATTATTATTAGTGTATAGATGTTTCAAAACAACTTTAATCATAATGTAACAATCATTGACGACATAGTACCCCATACTACTATGTCGCCATACTAGTTTTACAATCAAAACCGCACAATGTCGTATTAGAAGTTGGATTTCCATCATGAACCAAGGCAAGGGACCGTCCTTACCGAATTCGAGGCGCTCTAGCCTGTCCCTCAGGATTCAGCCGCAACTGCACCTAGGAGCCACAGGGCCGGTCCACACAAAGTGGATTGATAATCCCTGAACAATACGTCTCCCTGCCCTATGGGGCGTAAGACTGGTCAGTACGTCGACCATATCCATCCATCGGCCCCGTAGTGACCGATATAACCAAGGCGCCTTGCTTTCGATCATCCATTTACAACACAATCAATTTATATCGTCCATGGTATGTGGACGAGGGGAGTATATATATATATATGTATATAAATATATTTCGTTTCCATTTCAATTCCATTCAACGAAAATATGATTTATACAACGCTTATATGATTTATACATCACTTATATGATTTATACATCGCTTGTATGTGAGATATACAACGTTATATAATTTATACATTGCTTATATAATTATTACATCGCGTTTTCTTTCGAATTTGAATTTAGATTGCTCACATTGGGTTCCACTCCTTCTAAAATTGTAGGAAGCTCCAAAAATTCTCTATCTCTTCTAGAATGTAGAAGACGTCGTCATGAGTCCAATATCTCTTGTTTCACTGGATTTCGAGAACATATGAAAAAGATATGATTTTTATTAATAAATCAAACTTCACAGCGCTTTTAAGTGTTAAAAACCATTTAAAATTTCAAAGTCGTTACCTTCCACAACACGTTCGAAACTAGGTCTTGGATTATCTTCCAATCCGAAGCACGAGACGCAGATTAGGTTGTACCACGTCGTAGGGGGTCAGAAGGCGCGCCTGCTGGTGGTGGTGCAGATGAACTCGACGACGGATCCTGGTCACAACGGTGCGATGAAGGTTGCGGCTTTCGAGGCCCATATCTCGAACAACACACAACGACAGGGGGCAAAATTTATATGCATTTGAAGATCTAGGGATTCTCTACAAAATTCCCAACTGGAGAATTGGATTTTATGGAGTGGATTGGCGGAATCGAGGAGAGAAGGGAGAAGCTTCTTTCCATCATCGAGTTTGAAGAGGGTTACGGGTTTGAATGTTCTGATTTGGTCAACGCGGGTTTGGATATTTTATATATAATTTATTTTTAATTCTTTTATTTCAAAAATATCAGTTAATCCATACGAACTCCAAATCAAACCCAACGATTGTCACCCCTAGCTAAATACCCCCATTCAAGACACAATGGAGTACGTTTCGTAAGCCCATTCGACTGTCTTAGTAAGTTATTCTTCAAATTAAAATATAAAAATTCAATATTAGATTTGAACGTACATTTTAATATGCCGGGGCCACATACTAATTCCAAAAATTCCCAAAAAATAAATCTAGCTGTCTTTGGACAATACGGTCCCAACAAAACTGATTTCATCGAATTTGGAGACCGTTTTAAAAATGGCCATTTTCTGGTCCATCCAATTTGCACTGTATTTGCAAAACACGTTTTCCTTTGCCACGCTCACATATTAATTCCAAAAATTCTGGAATTTTAAACCTAGCAATAAATTTACATTCCGGATCCAACCAAAGAAGTTTCATCGAAAGCGAAGGTCATTTGCAAAACGGCTATTTTTAAAGGCTTTGCGATTATTTAAAAATGAAAATTTTAAATTCTGACCAAATTTCTATTAAAATTGCTCGAAATAAATTTTTTAAATTGGTTCTGCTTTTCCGGGTTGTTACAATTTGGGTTTTAAGTATACTTGAAATGGATTTTGTTTTAATATATAAACAAGGAAGTTAAATTTATAAACTATGTTTATAAATCTAGTGAAGTAGTTATCATTAGAAAATTTAGAAGTTTAATTTCAAGTATGAATTTAAAAGTGAATTGGAAAACATTTTGAAATAGACCGATTGATTTTATTCCCGAATTTGGAATATAAACTGAACTGAGAAAAATCCAACAGATTTATAATTGGATTCGATTATATCGAATTTTATAATTTATATCAAGGGGAGTTGAAATTCATTATAGAAAATTGAGTTATAGATAAAATTATAACGGAGTTATGAAATAATCGTCGAATCGTCGATTAAGGATAATTGAAAATATTAAGTTAGATCTGAAAAAACCAGTTTATTTTTTATTTAAAAAAAATAAGAATGAGAGTGAAATTTATTAATAGACAAAGTTTAAACGTTTATATTAAAATATAGTTAAAACAAACTCACCGTAGCGCGGTTGCTCGTAATTTGACGTTTCGAACTTCAATTGAGTATATAGAATTCAATTTAAGTCGGAATTCATTGAAACAAGAATCGTTAGGGCCGATTGAATAATAATTTTCTAATGGAAGAGAAAAATATGGATTTCGTCTTATAGATTTTGAGTTATGTCAAAATCAAATTTTCAGAAAAAACAGCGCTACAATCATAATTAAACCATATCGGTTTATTTAAATTAAAAAAAGATTTTAAGCAAATAAAATTTAGGTTTTCATTAGAAAAAACCAGGCTTGAGTTATAAAATAAATATGAACTCAAGTGGAGTAAAAGGATTGATTTTCGAAACAAAAATCAAAATTTTAATTATTGAATAGAATTAACCAATTTGGAGAATAATTAGTTAATGGAATTTTGAATAGAAATTGGGCTTTGGATAAGTGAATTAGATTTGTGAATTCATACTCGAAATCGAATATGAAACTTGAATTGAAAATGGAATTCAATTGGTTCATAAGCCAATTTAAATTTGTATATGAACGTGATATGTTCAAATAAAAAAATGAAATGGGCAAAAGAGCTAATTAAAGATAAATTAGCGAATTGAGTTAAAAATGATTGGATTGAGTTGGAATAAATTTGTAGTGGACGTATATATGTGGAATAGGTATGGAATGAAGAGAATGAAGATTATAATTCGAGTGACCGACAAAAAGGTACACGTTTACATTCCATATGAGATTTAATGAGCCTATTGGGCAAGCCACCTGGCTTTTTGATTTTCTTTCTGAATGGAAAGGGACTGGAGAGGTGAGTTGGGGTTTGAGCTATTGAAACGTACAAAGGAGGTGCAGGCGAAATTTTCTGAAAATTTAAGGAGTTAGTATATTTTTAAGAAAAATTGTTAACTATAAATCAATATATCAATATATATAATTCGACAAGGAAACAAACTTAAAATAAAATATTATAAACAAAAAGAAAATCTATAAATTTAAATTTTGTAAGAATAGAAAGAGAAACGTATACACAGTTTAAAAAATTGGATAATTGGTTTTATATGATGTTGATTATTCGAGATAAGTATTCTTGTCTATTTTGAAGTTAAGAATGTTATTCAGTCAAGGTCTGAGAGGTTGTTATACAACTTGATTGATTTCATTATTAACCGATAAATAGAAAGATCTAGTCTTGAAGATCAATGTTTAAATAAGATTTAGTTGAATGTAGTATTTTGGGTTGTTGTAACGATGTTTTACACAACATTCGTTTTAACCCAAGTAAGTGGAATTTTGGAAATATAAAAATAAATATTTCCTAAGTATAGAAATAAATGAGTTCGGGAAAAAGATAAGTAATTGGAATGTTGTCCAATTATAAATAGAAGATATTTTCTAATTATAGAAAATAAAAGAAAGTGATATATGAAAATGTTTTCCAAATAGCGTAAGAGGCCAAGAGATTTGTTGAAAATATTGGGTTAACAGACATTGATAAGGAAATGGAGAAATGATTTAACCAATGAAATATTAACTAAGGGCCTAGTGATTGTTTGATGATTTGCATGAATGTTTGTATTTCTTCGATAGCTAAATAACCGACCGTCGAAGTATTGGCCAATATCGTTGTCAATGTGGAGAGATTGGTTGGATTATTATTCAAGAACCACTCCGTATTGGCAGTAGCGTTGCGAATCAGATTATATGAAGACAAATCAAAGAAGGATTAAAGTGCAAGGGCTTTTTCTGATAATCCTAGATAGAAATTACCTAAGATGGATTAATGGAAATTGTGCCTTTGGTTTCGTTCAATCCCAGAAAGAATATGTATCGACGAATGTCTGACAGAGTATTTCCAATAATCGCATATGTTGGTTTGTGCAAATATACATCTGGTGGCGAAGAATTTATTCTCTTAGCATAATATCCATAATATCATTGTGCAAATCAATTAGTGATTAACCGATATGACAATGTGACATTCAAAGTGATTATGCTATCAATGAAAGGTAAGTAATCATAACCTCAAGCCTCGCAACCGGGAAATGGTATAAAATCGGGTAGGTCTCATGGCTATGTGGGTCGCACCCAATTAGGGTGTCTTGTCATCTGATCTAGAGAAAATCCTTTTTGCTTCTTTATCTTATCATTGTTGTTGCTTAGGAACGGTTGCTGATCCCAACCGTTGGTGACAATACGTTCAGTACTCTCAAGCGAAGTGAAGAGTCGAATATGTTTAGCTTGCGTTGCAAGATGTTCTTGTTGAAACCGATGTATTCCTCTCTAGAGATACACTATTGGAAGGTGGTTCCATACCTAGTTGAAATCCATTATCCAATAAGCACCAGCAGTTTTCATTGTATACTATGTATATAGAGGGTGAGATGCAAGCGTTCTGCTAGATTGATATTTATTTGTTTTATACACTATTATAATATCATAACAGTATTGATTTCAAAGAATGTTATGGGTATCGTAAGGTAGAAACCATCCGTATTTATGTGTGGATCGATCTTACGATTATCCTTTCTTTCGAAAAGGATTTTTAAAAGTTAAACCAAGTGGTTGGAGTTTACTCAGGCCAGTCCCATAACTGACCTAAAGTTTATTTCGTTTTGTTTTACCCTAAACTCTTGGTGTCCAAATTTGTATGGGCAGTCAAGTAATTCAGGTATTTACAGATATACTTGGAGGAGCTTGGAGTAGGAGGCGTCATTTTTTGTTATCTAGTGTTATTTTCCACTGTGTTGCGTATGTAATGTACTCTGATAATGTATATAAGTTAAATTATGTATTTCAAAGATTGTAATATATATATATATTATATTTTTTTCTACTGCGATGTGAGATTCTGTGTTGTTGTTTTATGTTCTTCTTCTTCTACTCTAAAATTTCTTTCTTTTTATTTCTTACCCTCTAACTTCTTTCTATTAATAATCCGGTAATTTCTGGTGTTTGGTTAGTCGATATGGTATTTGTATCGATAATCAGGGTTGGGAGAATGTCGATTCTTTACACATGAAATTATTTTGTCTCTTCTAAAAGGAATATTGATATGAAGAAAACATCAGTGACAATCAAATCATGAAATTTTCTACCCATGCGGTAATGAAAATGCTCGTGTTTCTTCCATGAAATAAGGACAAGAAAAACGATTGGCCGTACTCCAACCCGAAAGCATTGCATATGCAGGAAAATCACTAATGGTCCATGACAAAGAAGCGAACATCCGAAATTTTTTATTTTTTGATACATCGTATGTTTCAACTCCTTCATACCATAATTTTTTCAACTCTTCGATTAACGGTTGTAAGTAGACATCAATGCCCTCTGTTGGATCATCAGGGCCAGGGCGACAATTGTGAGAAACATATATAGAGTTTTCATACACATCCAAGGGCTAAATTGTAAGGTGTGTTTACAATAGGCCAAGACAAATATTTAGAACCAAACTGAGAAAACAGTGAGAAGACATATGTACATAAACCTAGTCTAACGTTGTGACTCTCCGTCGCAAAATTGTGATATTTCTTGTCAAAATGTTTTCATGCTTCTCCGTCCGATGGGTGTGTCAGCGTACTTCTTGAGGTGCTCTCACACCGTTCCATCTCATATTGTGCGATGTTACAGATGATGCATATAATCTTTGAAGTCTAGAGGTAATGGGTAAATAACGCATACGCTTGCACGAAACTTCTTTTCCCATCTTTTTCTTTGGTTTGTATCTTTCTTGATTACATATTTTACATTTTCTAAGATTGATGTCTTCTTTCCAATACAACATACAACCCTTTAAACATGTATCTATTTTCTAATACAACAAATCGAAAGATGACGTAAGTTTTTTCACTTCATAACAATTTTCACACATTAAATTATCGGATGGCATATGACGTTTATCAACTTGAACAACAACCTTAAATCTAGCTCCATAAGGTTGTATTTCGATTTTATTGCAATGTATTCTGCAGTTACCGATAATTGAGTGTCACTTTCACATCCATTCCAAAGGTTTCTTTTAGCATTATTCAATTAAATAAATCATATATTGTTTAGCTTCAACATTTGGTTCCTCTTCGAAGTTAATATCGTCGTTACTAATTTCAATGGTAGGGAACATTGATCGTGCAACATCTTCGACAATATTTTCTATGAGATTCATACAAACTTCAACAATATTGATCTTTATCGATTGTTCTTGATTATTAGGGGCAAAAATTTCTCTATGACGATTCCAAAACAAATAATTGGATAGGTAACCGTATTGGCGCAAATGAATCTTAACCATATTCGGTATTAAATCACCTACTACATGGACAACGAATTTCTGTATTGTTTCCAACATTACTTATCGCAAATTTGATGAACACTTTTACCCCATTTTCAAAATGTTCACTTATTGCGCCACTAATTACCCTTCTTTGATACATCCTGCTTCGATCAATAAAGTAATTGACCATTTTTCCTACTTTATAACCTATGATGAGTTAAAAAAATTGTTAATTTTATATGTTGTTTAAAATTTTTTTACTGATTTGTAAACATGTACTAATTAATTTTATATATTTTTTACAAACTTTATTTCAAATAAAAAACTATTGGTTCCTTGATGCTTATGTGGCTTCTTTGATGGTCGGTCATCCTACTTTCCATTACAAACACAATAGTAATAATATTTCATAAATCATATCGTTTTAAACGATTTCACAAAATTTCGGCAACATTTCCCCCCATGTTCGTTGTATCGTACACGCATGCATGTACACAAGGAACGTAAAGGAAATGCCGTCGAAATTTTGTGAACCGTTTAAAGTGTTATGATCTACGAAATATAAATACCTTATAGTGTTTGTAACTTGTCTAGTATAGGGAGAAATTCAACATATGATGTATCAGATGAATAGAGATGTCCATTTTGTAGAAAAAACGAATATTTATATAACGATCAAATACAAAACTTGTCAAATGGGGCCAAATAATATTTAAGGTTTTAAATATTTGTCTATATTAAATTTAAACATACAATTTGTTTATATTTTACCGTTTTTATTACATGTATACTAAATTATATATTTTTACAATTTATTGAATTCTAACTACGACGATTACTATTAAAATCATTTATATACCAAATCATTTCGCATAAACACAAAACTTATGTTCACACAAAATTTCCAAAACTAGGAACTCTCAACATAATATATAATTCATGTTTGCATAAATTATATTATTAGCAAACTCTATCACACATATATCGTTCGCTAACCATAGCTACCAAAACAAACACAATATACGAAATTTAAAAAATGTAAAATTCCTAGCAATTTGATCATGATGGTGATAATAATAACAATTAGGGTGTAGCATGATGTAATATACATATACAAACAACTACGAATCAAGCAAACTTCAAATTAAACCCGAAATCAATGAAAATCTAAAAATTAGTTTTAGGGAAATTACCTAACTCGGAGAGCAACAAGGGTGGAGACGGGTCGGAGAAGCTTCTAGACGACATCGGAGGTGGTCGGAATGGCGGTGGAAGTGTTGGCTGCAGATTTGGAGGAGTGAAAAATGGGGAAAAAATCCATGGGTTTTGGGGGAGAAATGATTCTCGGCTTGCTGGTCTGGGAGATAACATGAAAATTTCCAACGGCTACTAATGGCAATAATTCCATCGGTTTCCAATGGCCGTCAACGACTACAATCTTGCCGCTGGCAGCCGTTGGAAAACTAACATTGGAATACACTGTTTCTCTAATAGTGATACCTTGACATGCATGTAGCCCAAAAGGAAGAAATTTTTAAAAGCCCTCAAATGCCATGTTAAACTTTGTACGACACTAAGAGATTTAGAAGTTTTAAACAAATTCAAAATGTTATTTACAGTTTTAAGGGAATTCGAATGCAGCACAATACTTTACCAATTATCCAAATTAACTTTTAAATAAAGGAAAACAAATAAATTCCATTTCTTGACCTCACTACAAGAAAAGTACACTTGTAACAACCCGTATTTTCAATAAACTGTTATAACATAAATCGAGGCAGAATTTAATTCTAAAATCTGAATCAAGGGAAACGGGCTATGCCATTACGTTCGTCTCGGAAAAATACGCGAAATAGAGTCCAAGTTTTCGAAAATCGGAGTCCGTATGACCCAGTTAAGGCCCATTGAAGTTTTCAGAAATTTCCATGTTAAAAACAGATTTAAATTTCAAATTAAAAACAAGGATTAGGGCTAATTGGTGTCAGGCGGGAAAACTCCCGCCAGGACCCCCATGTCGACAGGCATGTCGACAGGGGTCTTAGGGTGTCGACTGCCCTGTCGACAGCCCTTTCGACACGAGGTGGTCGGGCAGTTTTGCCTGGCGCACCATTTTGATTTGGGGCTGGGTCTTGTGGCTTGGTTCTAGAGAATTTCTGAATCTGACGGACCTAAACTAACCTAGGGTTAATCCTAGGGCTAAAAACACTCTAATCTTCTATAAATAAGCCCCTAATCCTACCCTAAAGCCTCATTATTCACTCTAGCAACCAAACTATGTCAAATTGAATTCTCAAATGGCCTCCACTTAAGAACCCTAGCCTCCACCCTCTTCAAAAATCATTTCTATAAAGATTTTGATGTTCATACAAGCATTTCTAAGTTGTATGAATGATCATTAGCTTGCATACATCATCAAGTTGCAAGCTTTAATTGCTAAAGCTAAAGTTTTTGGGATTTTTGTTAATTGGAGCTTTGTTTTGGGTTTTTATATGCTTGCATAAAAGGGCTTCTCAATCTTTATTAGTAGATTTGTGTCTTCATAATATTTGTAAGCCCTCTTACCTTCATTTTTGAAACTCTAAAGTTAATATGTGATGAAGGTTGAGATTTATGCATGTTTAATAAGTTATGCATGCTTATGCGAGTTCACTATGCTATGTTTTGCATGTTTAATAAGTTATACATGCTTATGCGAGTTCACTATCCTATGTTATGCATGTTTAATGAGTTATGCATGCTTATGTGAGTTCACCATCCTATGTTATGCATGTTTAATGAGTTATGCATGCTTATGTGAGTTCACAATGCTATGTTACACATGTTTGATAAGTTATGCAAGTTCACTAAGCCATGATTTGCAAGTTTATTGAGTTATGCATGTTTATGCAAGTTCACTATGCCATGATTTGCAAGTTTAACAAGTTATGCATGTTTATGCAAGTTCACTTGTAACAACCCGAAAATCTGGGCCAGTTTGAAATTTTTATTTTGGCAATTTTAGCGAATTTTGATTATTTAAAATAGATTATTTTAAATAATATCGACGTGAAATCTATTTTGAATATAATTCGAACATATATATTATATACGTCGTCGTTAGAATATAAATATTTATATATAATTATAAATAGAATTGAAAATGGCGCGGTAGTTCGAAAATTCGATTTCTAATTTCAAATGAATATACAGAATTCAATATAAGTCAAAATTGAACGAAACAAGAAATATTTGAATCTGTATAACTATATCTTTGTAACGAAGTTAACAAACTGAGATTTCATTTTAGAAATGATAAGATATGTCCAGTTTAAAATTAGAAATAGTCGCTGTGCAATTTATATATATTTTTATATATATAAGGCCCTTAAAAATAGCAATTTTGTAAACGACCTCGGATTTCGACGAAACCAGTTTTGTTGGGTCCGTGATGTTAAGTTATTGCTAGATTCCAAATTTCATAATTTTTCGAATCAATATGTGAGCGTGGCAAAGGAAAACGCGTTTGACCAGTTTCAGTTGAATTTAATCGACTGGAAATTGGCCATTTTTCTAACGGTCTCAGAATTCGACGAAACTAGTTTTGATAGGACCGTATCGTCAATACGAAGCTAGAAAATATTTTTCTGGGATTTTTCTAGTTAGTATGTGGCCCCGGTAATTTGAAATGTACGTTTAAAATTCAATATAAGGATTTAAATACAAATTCAACGGAAACAGATTGTAACGATCAAACCAGCTTACGATACCTATCCCATTGTGTTCGGAATGGGGGTAAAACGCTATGGACGACAGACGGTGGGCCTCGTTTCGAGGTCATAAGTAAAAGTCAACCCTAGTGCAAATATAAATAATTAAATAATAAAATAAAATAATAAAAAAAAATAAACTTCTCCCCTTTTTCTTTCTGCTTGCCCCCCCCCCCCCCCCCCGATCATTTATCAGAGAAATAAAAAAAAAGGAAAACCTAGAAACTAAATCGAGCCACCGCCTGATCTTCGAAGCCACCGCCGAACCCTTCGCCGAAGCCCCACCGCCGACCAACCTCCTCCTCCCACCGCACGACCCCCGTTCAGTCTCCTCCCTCCAGACATCGAAGCAGCAACCCGAAGCCTCCGCACCCTGTCGCGACGCCACCGACACCTCCGAACGCCGCCTGAGCCGCCCTCGACTCCTCCTCCTCCCCTTCGCATACCACAGTGAGTTTTTTTAGTTAATTTATTTTTATTTTTATTTCTGATTTACAAAACTGTATTTTTTTTAAGAAGTTATATTACTGTTTTTTTTTAGATTTTAAAAACAGAAATTTTTAAAGATTTAAAAACAGGATTTTTAAAAGTAAATAAAAACTGGATTTTGAAAAGATTTTTAAAACAGAATTTTTAAAAGATTTTTAAAACAGAATTTTTAAAAGATTTTTAAAACAGAATTTTAAAAGAGTTTTAAAAGCAGAAATTTTTAAAAAAGATTTTTTTTAAAACAGAATATTAAAGAGAAGATTTAAAAACAGGATTTTTTTTAAAGATAAAAAAAACTGAGTTTATTTTAAAGGTTTGAAATGAAATAGAAAAAGATTTAATCTTTTAGTAGAAAAAGATTCAAACTTTTAAAAATAAAGATCATATTTTTAAAAAAGAGAAAAGACAGAATTTTGTTAAGTAGAAGAAGTAAGATGTGATTCTTATATTTTTAAAGCAATAAAAATATAATTTTTACATCATAGGAATATTAAAAAAATATCTTTGTTTTTAAAATATAATCTTTATATATTGATTAACATAGTAAAAATTCGATTTTTACTTATGTAGAGAATACGGGAAACGAAAGCGACAAGAAGACGAAATAGACGAAGATTTCCATAAAGGAAGAGTTGTGTTATTGGATAGCTACTGGTGAGAAATTCTCACTCTTCAATTTCATTTATATATATATGTGTGGAAAATAAAAGTGAATTGCTATATATAAATATTATATATATATATATGTATATACGCCACTCGTCCACAAACCATGGACGATATTTATTGGTTGAAATTGTTGTGAAAATTGGTTGCATAGATTAGTTGAATTATTTGTTTGAATTGAATTGTTTGGTGAGATGAAATTGATTTGATTGATGTGGGAATGGCGTGGGCCTTCACTAGACTGGGGATAAGGCTAGGCCTCGTCCCGTTTCTAGTATCGTGCCGTTATGCCGCCGAAATTTTCTAAAATAAGTTAGAAAAATAAAAATATCATTTTATTTAGAGAATGAACTGAATAGAAATTCATAGGTTGAAATAAAATGTTTTATCGTTAAAAATATAATTTTTAACGTGAATATGAAAATAGTGAAGTGAATAAATAAATATTCATTTACAAACCAGTTGGTTTGTTTATGTACACTTATTTGAATGACATTGATTGGGACGATAAATTTTACACAACGCCCAACTGCACAACTAAAATCTGTGTTTGATTGTTTGAAACCCCACAAGGGTGTTGGGATGAAATTTGAAGTTCACTCATCCTGATTGATTAAATATGTCGATCGATTGATTGACAGGCTGTTATAAGCGTTAGATATTTATATTTGATGCTTATACAGTGTAGTGCACTTTGGTTGATGGTTGATTATTTTTCAATACTATTATACATGTGTTGTATGAAAATCCATATAATTAACTTTATATGGTAATTGATTGGGCCTCATTCCAGTTTTAAAATAGAAATATTTGAAATAGAAATATTCGAAATAGAATATTTGAAAATAGAAATTTATGAAGCCGTGTTGATTAGTTGACGCCATTTTGACGTGAACGATATTTATATCGATTTTAAAACGATTTCGAAATGAATTGAATTGAAAACGATTTCGAAATGAATTGAATTGAAAACGATTTCGAAATGAATTGAATTGAAAACGATTTCGAAATGAATTGAATTGAAAACGATTTCGAAATGAATTGAATTGAAAACGATTTCGAAATGAATTGAATTGAAAACGATTTCGAAATGAATTGAATTGAAAACGATTTCGAAATGAATTGAATTGAAAACGATTTCAAATTGAATTGAAAACGAATTCAAATTGAATTGAAATTTGAGTTGAATAGAAATGAATTGTAAGACGAATTTATAGAGAAGAAGTCAATTTTGATTTGAATTGAAACGGAAGTTGAAATTGCTTTTGAATCGAATTTAGAACTATTTATATAATTCGTTTTAAATAGAAATCGACGAAATATATTATATATATATATATTATATATAATATAATGGCCTGAATAGAACGCGCCGCGCCGCGGCAGTTCGCGAATTTCGACCATTTATTTCAAACGGACATTACGGGAGATCCGACCGTCGGATTCTCCTAAAACCGGAACCATTGGGTTCGTATCGAAAAGAGCTTTCTAACGAATATTAGAAATTTGAAATCTAACGGTTGGATTTGGAGATACGTCCAAATCAAATTCGAAAAAGGTCGCTGTAAGTGCAGTTCGATGGCCATTGTTGGAAATCGACTGTACGTGCCTTGATAAAATTATTAAAAATAGTAATAATTTGTGTAAAATCATAAGAAATGATTTAGAAAGAATTGGGATGAAAAACTCCCTATTTTAAAAGATAAAAATAGATTTTTATCGAAATGAACTAGTTTTGAACTAGAATTAAAATTCTATTTATTTCTAAATAAATAAATTGAATTAGAAAAGGGTTTTAAAAATAACCAGAATATCCAATGATTGCATTGGAGTGGATTTGAATCGAAATTGTCTTCGGAATATTTCGATGTTGGAATTCGTGATTATACAGGTGTTGTTATGGAAATTTGAAAGATATATTTGTATCGTTATTTCAAATACGACATTTGTTAATCGTAGAATTTGATATTGAATATAAGCCGATATATTTTCTATTCAGAGCCTTATATTGAATATCAAATGTGATTTGGGTTTGTCGTGAATGGTGTCTTCACTAACACTGTTCTTGAACCCAGTTGAGAAATGATTAAATCTTTTTGTTTAGATTTAATGAAGTGTACCAATTAAATAAATATTTAATTGGAATTGAATTGATATTGATTTTTGGGTTTATCGTGAACAGTGTTTTAAATAACACTTGTTCTTTAACCCGATAATTAATGAATGTGATTTGGGTTTGTCGTGAATGGTGTCTTCACTAACACTGTTCTTGAACCCAGTTGAGAAAAGATTAAATCTTTTTATTTAGATTTAATGAAGTGTACCAATTAAATAATATTTAATTGGAATTGAATGGATATTGATTTTTGTGTTTATCGTGAACAATGTTTTAAATAACACTTGTTCTTTAACCCGATAATTAATGGGATGTGACTTTGGGTTTATCGTGAACCGTGTTTTAAATGACACTGATTCTTTAACCCAGTCACAGATTAAAACTAAGTGGAGTTTTAATGAATCTTTAATTAGATTGAAAAGATCGAGAATGGAGTATCACCAGTTTTGCTCCAGGCGATAGTTAAATCTTTAATTAGATTTGAACGTGAAATTTAGAAACTAACGGTCGGTTAGCCAAGCAGAATGGTTTTCTGGATATTGATCTGATGTTGGTTTCGGCCTTCGGGGTTAATATTTGGGGAATTATTCTCTTGATTAATTTACGGTTAGTGACTATTGAATTGGAATGAGGCGTATGTTGTGTTTGTGTAACACTTATTTAAAATATACGCGAGTTATTCGGAAAGACCGGGTTTATCCCATTCTGAATAACTGATACGACGTTAAGTCGAAGATGAAGACGATGGTCGAAGACCGGAGGTCTTCACGTCGTTTGAGTGATAGCTGATGATCTTGATTGGGCTGTACACCCAAGAAGATGGAAACAGTTGGTGATCGTCCAGACGTACTTGGAGATCGATGGATATGCGGGGTACTAGGTGCCTCCGGTTTCGTTCAGACCCAGAACGGACTTGTAAATGGACTGTGTGTCTGACATCGGATTTCATTCTGTGTGACTGATATCGGTTGCATAGGATGGTTTGCCTGTGTGGCATGCTAAGATGCAAATGATCAAGGCTTCTGTTGAAAAGCAAAGTCTTGTGGTGATGATCAAAGCACGGCCCTTGTGGCGTAGCTTTGTGTAACGTTTACCTCGCGTGTTTCACACCAGGTATGAACCAAAAATGGGAGACGGACCTCAGGGAGGACTTGCGTTTCTTTCTAGTTAGAAGTGGCGTCAGTGGTTTTACACGCCATGACGAGTTTGACTTATGTGGTTGTTGCTGTTGCGAGGCGCCTCGGTTATATCGGTTTCGGCCGATGCATTCTGGTCGGCTGACGGACCAGACTTACACCCCATAGGGTGGGGAAACGTAGTGTTCAGGCATTTTAATCCACATCGGTGGACCGGCCCTGACGATCCAAGGGCCCACCTGTGTCTGGGTCCTGAGACACGGACTAGAGCGTCTCGAATCGGTTGAGGACTATCTTTTGCCTCGGTTCATAGACGGAAATCCAATTTCCAAATACGTGACATTTGCGGTTTTAATTGTAACCCTATATATGGCGACATAGTGGGATGGGGCGCTTATGCCGCCTATGATTGATACTTATGATTTGAAGTTGTTTTATACACTTATAATAGTATCAAATGATTTGTTTTAAAACGTATCAAGCATTCTTTGGCTGTTATAAGGGAAAACCCTATCCTCGGCTGCGTTGCATTGTGTGATGGGACCTGGGTCTTATAACAGCTTCATTTCTCTTTATTTAGCATTGCGCTGTTTGTTTTATGCACTGGTATTCTTGGGAGGAAACCCGTTCCGTGTTATACGACGTGGTCCCTTGATTTACCTAATGATTTAAAATAAAGATTAATAACTGTTTTAGTTCTCACACCAGTCACATGACTGACTTGGAGTTTATTGTTTTAACCTAAACTCTGGGTGCCCTTATTTTGACACGGGCAGCTAGTAGTTTCGGTTTTGCAGATTTATATTCACAGGATCCTGGTTTACAGCTGGAACGATATCCGGAAAGCTTTGTATCCGTATATCTACTTCTAGTTGTGTATTGTATTATTTTCCGCTGCTATGTATTTAAATGTAATTTAAATCTCTGATATTTCTGTGTAATATTCATTTATACTCTGTATATTCTTGTAATCTGATGCATTGTTGTAATATACAATGAAACGTTCTTTTGTATGCGTTCTGCTGTGGCTTGTTCTCGAACTATCCGACGCTTTCCTTTACGGGGAGGTTGCGGGTCTTCACACGTGGTGTCAGAGCTTTGGTTTACAAAGCTAGAGAACAAGGCACATTAGAACCATATGAAAGAATTCATCAGATATTGGATTAGCTATATCCAATGAGAATGACTCGTTAGAGATAGGATCAGTAGTATCCTAGAACGAGTGTGAAGAGTATATTTCTTTCAAATGAAAACAAATTTCGTTTTGAAAATTTAAATCAATTATTCGTATTTGATTATTTATTTATATTGATTTGGACAATCCGATATATAAAGATTTTGCATATGCGTCTTGCAAACGTGTATTCGAAGTTTTAATATACTGGATGGTTATAGAATCATACTCTAGTTGCCCGGGGATAATTCTGGTGATGGGGCACTGTCGCCAGTATTTATTTTCGAGCGACGAAAGTGAGATTTCTATATATTTCCTATTGACTGGCGTGAGAACCAAAATTAGATAGGGCTAATTGTTGTGATTTGGCATCAAGAATCTGATTTTTGTGTATGTATCAAAATTACGAATTTGAAACTCTAATTCACTAATTGATTGATGTTTGTATGGTTTGTTTATTTGTTTGCTAATTTTTAGCCATTTAGCCTAATTGAACCAAATATTGAATTGTATTGAAAATTGGTCGCATTTGCTTGCATATACATATATATCATTGAACAGGTCATAGCAAGGAGGCTAGAGCCGAAGAATAAAATTTGTTTGCCCGACAAATAGGTACCTGTTTACTACATAATTTCCTGTTTTGTTTGGGTGATGATGATTTTGTGAGCCTTTTGGCTAGCCGCTTGGCTTTTTCTTTTTCTTTTTTGAGATCTGAAGGACCGGGGAAGCTATTTGAAATTCCTCGATGCTCCCGGTGCAGGGGAGGTTATGGCGAAATTTTTCAAAAATTTAGGGTGTTAGCCAAATTTTTGAAATTTTGAAAATTCTCAGAAACTAAAGAGTTGGAGAATGGAAGCCTGATCGATCGTAGAGTTGATTAATCAAACCACTTTCGACTTTGTTCCTTTTCGGGGACGAAAAGTTTTAAGTGGGGGAGATTGTAACAACCCGAAAATCTGGGCCAGTTTGAAATTTTTATTTTGGCAATTTTAGCGAATTTTGATTATTTAAAATAGATTATTTTAAATAATATCGACGTGAAATCTATTTTGAATATAATTCGAACATATATATTATATACGTCGTCGTTAGAATATAAATATTTATATATAATTATAAATAGAATTGAAAATGGCGCGGTAGTTCGAAAATTCGATTTCTAATTTCAAATGAATATACAGAATTCAATATAAGTCAAAATTGAACGAAACAAGAAATATTTGAATCTGTATAACTATATCTTTGTAACGAAGTTAACAAACTGAGATTTCATTTTAGAAATGATAAGATATGTCCAGTTTAAAATTAGAAATAGTCGCTGTGGAATTTATATATATTTTTATATATATAAGGCCCTTAAAAATAGCAATTTTGTAAACGACCTCGGATTTCGACGAAACCAGTTTTGTTGGGTCCGTGATGTTAAGTTATTGCTAGATTCCAAATTTCATAATTTTTCGAATCAATATGTGAGCGTGGCAAAGGAAAACGCGTTTGACCAGTTTCAGTTGAATTTAATCGACTGGAAATTTGCCATTTTTCTAATGGTCTCAGAATTCGACGAAACTAGTTTTGATAGGACCGTATCGTCAATACGAAGCTAGAAAATATTTTTCTGGGATTTTTCTAGTTAGTATGTGGCCCCGGTAATTTGAAATGTACGTTTAAAATTCAATATAAGGATTTAAATACAAATTCAACGGAAACAGATTGTAACGATCAAACCAGCTTACGATACATATCCCATTATGTTCGGAATGGGGGTAAAACGCTATGGACGACAGACGGTGGGCCTCGTTTCGAGGTCATAAGTAAAAGTCAACCCTAGTGCAAATATAAATAATTAAATAATAAAAAAAAATAATAAAAAAAAAATAAACTTCTCCCCTTTTTCTTTCTGCTTGGCCCCCCCGATCATTTATCAGAGAAATAAAAAAAAAAAGGAAAACCTAGAAACTAAATCGAGCCGCCGCCTGATATTCGAAGCCACCGCCGAACCCTTCGCCGAAGCCCCACCGCCGACCAACCTCCTCCTCCCACCGCACGACCCCCGTTCAGTCTCCTCCCTCCAGACATCGAAGCAGCAACCCGAAGCCTCCGCACCCTGTCGCGACGCCACCGACACCTCCGAACGCCGCCTGAGCCGCCCTCGACTCCTCCTCCTCCCCTTCGCATACCACAGTGAGTTTTTTTAGTTAATTTATTTTTATTTTTATTTCTGATTTACAAAACTGTATTTTTTTTAAGAAGTTATATTACTGTTTTTTTTTAGATTTTAAAAACAGAAATTTTTAAAGATTTAAAAACAGGATTTTTAAAAGTAAATAAAAACTGGATTTTGAAAAGATTTTTAAAACAGAATTTTTAAAAGATTTTTAAAACAGAATTTTTAAAAGATTTTTAAAACAGAATTTTAAAAGAGTTTTAAAAGCAGAAATTTTTAAAAAAGATTTTTTTTAAAACAGAATTTTAAAGAGAAGATTTAAAAACAGGATTTTTTTTAAAGATAAAAAAAACTGAGTTTATTTTAAAGGTTTGAAATGAAATAGAAAACGATTTAATCTTTTAGTAGAAAAAGATTCGAACTTTTAAAAATAAAGATCATATTTTTAAAAAAGAGAAAAGACAGAATTTTGTTAAGTAGAAGAAGTAAGATGTGATTCTTATATTTTTAAAGCAATAAAAATATAATTTTTACATCATAGGAATATTAAAAATATAATCTTTGTTTTTAAAATATAATCTTTATATATTGATTAACATAGTAAAAATTCGATTTTTACTTATGTAGAGAATACGGGAAACGAAAGCGACAAGAAGACGAAATAGACGAAGATTTCCATAAAGGAAGAGTTGTGTTATTGGATAGCTACTGGTGAGAAATTCTCACTCTTCAATTTCATTTATATATATATGTGTGGAAAATAAAAGTGAATTGCTATATATAAATATTATATATATATATGTATATACGCCCCTCGTCCACAAACCATGGACGATATTTATTGGTTGAAATTGTTGTGAAAATTGGTTGCATAGATTAGTTGAATTATTTGTTTGAATTGAATTGTTTGGTGAGATGAAATTGATTTGATTGATGTGGGAATGGCGTGGGCCTTCACTAGACCGGGGATAAGGCTAGGCCTCGTCCCGTTTCTAGTATCGTGCCGTTATGCCGCCGAAATTTTCTAAAATAAGTTAGAAAAATAAAAATATCATTTTATTTAGAGAATGAACTGAATAGAAATTCATAGGTTGAAATAAAATGTTTTATCGTTAAAAATATAATTTTTAACGTGAATATGAAAATAGTGAAGTGAATAAATAAATATTCATTTACAAACCAGATGGTTTGTTTATGTACACTTATTTGAATGACATTGATTGGGACGATAAATTTTACACATCGCCCAACTGCACAACTAAAATCTGTGTTTGATTGTTTGAAACCCCACAAGGGTGTTGGGATGAAATTTGAAGTTCACTCATCCTGATTGATTAAATATGTCGATCGATTGATTGACAGGCTGTTATAAGCGTTAGATATTTATATTTGATGCTTATACAGTGTAGTGCACTTTGGTTGATGGTTGATTATTTTTCAATACTATTATACATGTGTTGTATGAAAATCCATATAATTAACTTTATATGGTAATTGATTGGACCTCATTCCAGTTTTAAAATAGAAATATTTGAAATAGAAATATTCGAAATAGAATATTTGAAAATAGAAATTTATGAAGCCGTGTTGATTAGTTGATGCCATTTTGACGTGAACGATATTTATATCGATTTTAAAACGATTTCGAAATGAATTGAATTGAAAACGATTTCGAAATGAATTGAATTGAAAACGATTTCGAAATGAATTGAATTGAAAACGATTTCGAAATGAATTGAATTGAAAACGATTTCGAAATGAATTGAATTGAAAACGATTTCGAAATGAATTGAATTGAAAACGATTTCGAAATGAATTGAATTGAAAACGATTTCGAAATGAATTGAATTGAAAACGATTTCGAAATGAATTGAATTGAAAACGATTTCAAATTGAATTGAAAACGAATTCAAATTGAATTGAAATTTGAGTTGAATAGAAATGAATTGTAAGACGAATTTATAGAGAAGAAGTCAATTTTGATTTGAATTGAAACGGAAGTTGAAATTGCTTTTGAATCGAATTTAGAACTATTTATATAATTCGTTTTAAATAGAAATCGACGAAATATATTATATATATATATTATATATAATATAATGGCCTGAATAGAACGCGCCGCGCCGCGGCAGTTCGCGAATTTCGACCATTTATTTCAAACGGACATTACGGGAGATCCGACCGTCGGATTCTCCTAAAACCGGAACCGTTGGGTTCGTATCGAAAAGAGCTTTCTAACGAATATTAGAAATTTGAAATCTAACGGTTGGATTTGGAGATACGTCCAAATCAAATTCGAAAAAGGTCGCTGTAAGTGCAGTTCGATGGCCATTGTTGGAAATCGACTGTACGGGCCTTGATAAAATTATTAAAAATAGTAATAATTTGTGTAAAATCATAAGAAATGATTTAGAAAGAATTGGGATGAAAAACTCCCTATTTGAAAAGATAAAAATAGATTTTTATCGAAATGAACTAGTTTTGAACTAGAATTAAAATTCTATTTATTTCTAAATAAATAAATTGAATTAGAAAAGGGTTTTAAAAATAACCAGAATATCCAATGATTGCATTGGAGTGGATTTGAATCGAAATTGTCTTCGGAATATTTCGATGTTGGAATTCGTGATTATACAGGTGTTGTTATGGAAATTTGAAAGATATATTTGTATCGTTATTTCAAATACGACATTTGTTAATCGTAGAATTTGATATTGAATATAAGCCGATATATTTTCTATTCAGAGCCTTATATTGAATATCAAATGTGATTTGGGTTTGTCGTGAATGGTGTCTTCACTAACACTGTTCTTGAACCCAGTTGAGAAATGATTAAATCTTTTTGTTTAGATTTAATGAAGTGTACCAATTAAATAAATATTTAATTGGAATTGAATTGATATTGATTTTTGGGTTTATCGTGAACAGTGTTTTAAATAACACTTGTTCTTTAACCCGATAATTAATGAATGTGATTTGGGTTTGTCGTGAATGGTGTCTTCACTAACACTGTTCTTGAACCCAGTTGAGAAAAGATTAAATCTTTTTATTTAGATTTAATGAAGTGTACCAATTAAATAATATTTAATTGGAATTGATTGGATATTGATTTTTGGGTTTATCGTGAACAATGTTTTAAATAACACTTGTTCTTTAACCCGATAATTAATGGGATGTGACTTTGGGTTTATCGTGAACCGTGTTTTAAATGACACTGATTCTTTAACCCAGTCACAGATTAAAACTAAGTGGAGTTTTAATGAATCTTTAATTAGATTGAAAAGATCGAGAATGGAGTATCACCAGTTTTGCTCCAGGCGATAGTTAAATCTTTAATTAGATTTGAACGTGAAATTTAGAAACTAACGGTCGGTTAGCCAAGCAGAATGGTTTTCTGGATATTGATCTGATGTTGGTTTCGGCCTTCGGGGTTAATATTTGGGGAATTATTCTCTTGATTAATTTACGGTTAGTGACTATTGAATTGGAATGAGGCGTATGTTGTGTTTGTGTAACACTTATTTAAAATATACGCGAGTTATTCGGAAAGACCGGGTTTATCCCATTCTGAATAACTGATACGACGTTAAGTCGAAGATGAAGACGATGGTCGAAGACCGGAGGTCTTCACGTCGTTTGGGTGATAGCTGATGATCTTGATTGGGCTGTACACCCAAGAAGATGGAAACAGTTGGTGATCGTCCAGACGTACTTGGAGATCGATGGATATGCGGGGTACTAGGTGCCTCCGGTTTCGTTCAGACCCAGAACGGACTTGTAAATGGACTGTGTGTCTGACATCGGATTTCATTCTGTGTGACTGATATCGGTTGCATAGGATGGTTTGCCTGTGTGGCATGCTAAGATGCAAATGATCAAGGCTTCTGTTGAAAAGCAAAGTCTTGTGGTGATGATCAAAGCACGGCCCTTGTGGCGTAGCTTTGTGTAACGTTTACCTCGCGTGTTTCACACCAGGTATGAACCAAAAACGGGAGACGGACCTCAGGGAGGACTTGTGTTTCTTTCTAGTTAGAAGTGGCGTCAGTGGTTTTACACGCCCTGACGAGTTTGACTTATGTGGTTGTTGCTGTTGCGAGGCGCCTCGGTTATATCGGTTTCGGCCGATGCATTCTGGTCGGCTGACGGACCAGACTTACACCCCATAGGGTGGGGAAACGTAGTGTTCAGGCATTTTAATCCACATCGGTGGACCGGCCCTGACGATCCAAGGGCCCACCTGTGTCTGGGTCCTGAGACACGGACTAGAGCGTCTCGAATCGGTTGAGGACTATCTTTTGCCTCGGTTCATAGACGGAAATCCAATTTCCAAATACGTGACATTTGCGGTTTTAATTGTAACCCTATATATGGCGACATAGTGGGATGGGGCGCTTATGCCGCCTATGATTGATACTTATGATTTGAAGTTGTTTTATACACTTATAATAGTATCAAATGATTTGTTTTAAAACGTATCAAGCATTCTTTGGCTGTTATAAGGGAAAACCCTATCCTCGGCTGCGTTGCATTGTGTGATGGGACCTGGGTCTTATAACAGCTTCATTTCTCTTTATTTAGCATTGCGCTGTTTGTTTTATGCACTGGTATTCTTGGGAGGAAACCCGTTCCGTGTTATACGACGTGGTCCCTTGATTTACCTAATGATTTAAAATAAAGATTAATAACTGTTTTAGTTCTCACACCAGTCACATGACTGACCTGGAGTTTATTGTTTTAACCTAAACTCTGGGTGCCCTTATTTTGACACGGGCAGCTAGTAGTTTCGGTTTTGCAGATTTATATTCACAGGATCCTGGTTTACAGCTGGAACGATATCCGGAAAGCTTTGTATCCGTATATCTACTTCTAGTTGTGTATTGTATTATTTTTCGCTGCTATGTATTTAAATGTAATTTAAATCTCTGATATTTCTGTGTAATATTCATTTATACTCTGTATATTCTTGTAATCTGATGCATTGTTGTAATATACAATGAAACGTTCTTCTGTATGCGTTCTGCTGTGGCTTGTTCTCGAACTATCCGACGCTTTCCTTTACGGGGAGGTTGCGGGTCTTCACATCACTATGCTATGATTTGCAAGTTTAACAAGTTATGCATGTTTATGCAAGTTCACTATGCTAAGTTATGCAAGTCCAACATGTTATGCATGCTTATTATGATATGCAAGATGTATCATGTATGTTGTGCCAAGTTCCCTCTTCCTATCCTTTATGCGTTATGACGAATATGTAAGCGATAGAATGACGTTGGGGGGGTTTTTGGGTAAAACTTAAAATACATGAAAAATATAAGATTGGGAATTTACCTATTAAGTTAGGTCTACCCCTTGGGAATTTACCTATTAAGTTAGGTCTACCCAAGTATTTGTTAAACTTGTAATTATGGTTTGAAAATAAAGTGGACATGACACTTAGAAAACATGTGTGGCCAACTCGAGGTTGGGTTGAGTTTGTAGCGTAAACCTACCCGGAACCGACCGGCTTAACTAGTTGCTACGAACAATAGGACCCAATGTGAGAAGTTGGTCATGTGTACCTTGGACCCGAGGTTAGACCAAGTTGTGGTGTAAAGCTACCCGGACCCGCCCGGCTTAACTAGTAACCGCAACAAAGTCTAATGTGAGAGGTTAAGGTACAATTAAATTAATGCCTCGTGATTAGGGTTAAGTCATGGCCCACTAATACTTAACCAATTTTGGGGATACGAGGGATTAAATGGGGTTAAGTGGTGAACTGTTGGTTACACTTAGCTAATTTAATCCATGATTAGTGAGGGGTTAAACCACACTTAACCCTCTTAGAAAACCCTAGCAACGTGGTCTGTTCCAGCAGTAATCCCAGTTTGGTATCATTCACAACCCTAGAAGCTAGGCTAGGGCGGGGCACGATTACTGGACTGATGTAAGCGACCAAAGCGACGGCTGAGTGGTACAGCGGTGCGGGTCCAGGCGGGCTACGGACGTGCACGTAGTCCGGTGTTGGACAAACTCGAGGCACGGGTACCAGTAGGTTTAGACTGTGCATTATTGCCCGAGGGCTTGATACACCCAAAGGTGGACCCAGCACAGTCTGACTACAACCATATGTGGGCCGTATGGACACCAACACTTGACGTGTTAGGTTTATAGGGAGCCGATCGACTAGACCGTTGGGCTGGACCTTGCATTAAGGTCACCTCATGCTATTGGGCCAAAGTTTGGGCTGAGGGATCAATACCTGTTATGTTAGTTTGCTAGTACACTGTGGTGCAAAGCTTAATCTTCTCTATGTGATGACACCTTTATCTATTGCCAGTATATTCATCTCAGTTTCCATCATGATGTTAACTTTATTAGTCTATAGACTGATCGTAGTAGGGCTTACCAGTCTTTTTGACTGACCTGTTTTCTTTCGCTTCTTTTCTTCCGTTCCCCCCCCCCAGGTTCTCAGGGAGGGAACAGTGGTGCTTAACTTGGATCGCTTGCTTGTTCCCTGGATAGCTCATGTACGTCTGGATATTGAGCTCACTATGGTTTATCACTTTTATTTTTGGGGATAGCACTATGTATTTCAGTATTTCTGTTTATGTTGTAGTAGATATTTATTTTGGCAGATGACTTTATGATGTACTAGACTTGTTTTGAGATGGTTTGAGATATTCCGCTGTTTTATTCTCGCTTACTCTGTTTTACATATATATTTATGTTCCTGTTCTGCCTTGATATATCATTATGCATGCTTACCCAGTTCTAACGCCCCCCAGAAGCTAGTGCCCCCGAAAGAGTGACCCTAGCGGAGGTGGGGTGTTACAAATTTGGTATCAGAGCATAAGGTTTACAAGAAAGAACAAAAAGTTTTTAAAAGACTTTTGAAAAACTATTTTCAAAACAAGTATGAAGTATTTTCCAAAGAAAAGTCTAGTATTTTAAAAGGGCTATTCCCCAAAAAGCCATTAGCGTTATCCTTCGTTCCCTTGACCTAATCTTATCTTATCCTTCGTTTCAGTATGGCTGAGGATCTTGCCATCCCGGATGGAGTAAATGTGCCACTCTGGTATAGGAGACTTCTAGAAGCTAGGGCGGCAGCCGGCCCCGCAAACCCTACTCCCACTCCCCCTCCTGTAGTTTAGAATCCTCCCCCTAATGTCCCTCCTCCGGTGGTTCCTGTTCCCCCTCCTCCAGTAGTTAATATTCCTCCTCCCGTTGCTAATGTTCCTCCCCCTCCTGTTGCTGAGGCTCCTCTTCCTCCTCCTCCCCCTCAGCATCCTCAGGTTGAGTTCACGAAGGTTTGTAAAGACTTCAAGGCGATGGGAGGCAAGAATTTCCTAGGCACAGAATCTTTTGTTGAAGCTAGGAATTGGCTGAAAGACACTGAGGACCTGTTTGCTATCTTTGGGATTAATGACGAGAGGAAGATCTTATTGACAGTATGGCTTTTGAAGGATGAAGCGGCCTATTGGTGGGAGGTCACCAATGGGACGAGGCCCGTTGAGACTTGGGACGATTTAAGGGCTAGATTTGTGGCCAAGTTTCTATCTTCTGCTGAGGAAAATTTACAGATGGAGAAGTTCATTGCATTAAAGCAAGGTGATATGTCTGTTAAGGAGTATGTGAACAAGTTTAATCAGCTGGCCCGTTTTGGTTTGGATATGGTGAACACTCCGGAGAAGAAGGCTCTTCGATTTGCTAGAGGGTTGAATGAGCCGCTGCAGGGCTTGGCAATGTCACATATTCCGCATGGGGCTACTTTTGAGAGTTTGGTCAATATGGCTCTACTTCAGGGAGATGGAAAGAAAGAGGTCAAGACGAGTGATACTCAAGTAAAGAAGACTGATTCTCAAGGCAAAGGCAATCAAGGTGGTCAAAGCAGTCAGGGGAATCAGAGCAAGAACAAGAAGGGGAACAACAACAAAGGCAAGGGGAAGTGCAATTACTGTGGTGTGCCTGGACACTTTGCTAAGGATTGTAGGAAGAAGAAAAGGAAGCTTAGTGGTGGATGTTTTTCCTGTGGTGAGACTGGACACTTCAGCAAAGAATGCCCAAAGAAGAAAGGACAGGCTGGACCTTCGGGAGGGCAAGTTCATGCTCTCAATACCGCTCCAGTTCCCGACCGAGGTAGTGTTTCTGTTGAGAACCTTGTTTATGTTTCCGATCTTCCAGTTCGTACCTTGTTTGATTCCGGTGCATCACATAGCCTTATTTCATCTGATCTTGTTGATAGTTTGCACCTTAGTACTAGCTTAGTGGATGATCCCGTTTGTGTTTCGAATCCCATTGGGGGTTCTGCTCATCTATCTATGATATGTGAGGATCTGAGGAACTCTATACTCAGTGTAGAGTTCTTGTGTAGTGCGTATGTTCTTGGTTTCAGGGGATACGGATTGATACTGGGCATGGATTGGCTGTCCCGATATGGAGCCATTCTTGATTGTGAGCATAGGGTTGTGAGGCTTGTGACTCGCCTTGGCAACACCTTAGAGATTTCATGCAATCCGAAGGATCCCGTCATGTTGTGCTATCTTGAATCTCTCGACTCGTCAGAGGAAACCCTTCAGTCTGTAAGGGTGGTCCGAGATTATCCAGATGTTTTTGAAGAAGTTAAGGGGTTGCCCCCTAAACGAGAGATTGATTTTCGCATTTATCTGGTGGATAATGCTAAGCCTGTTTCTTTGCCCGTTCGGCACATGGCTCCGCGTGAGAGACGGGAGCTCAGCAAGCAAGTAAAAGAGTTGCTTGAAAAGAACTTCATCAGACGAAGTATATCCGAATGGAGAGCGCCTATGGTGTTTGCTACTAAGGCAGATGGTTCTCTTCGACTCTGTGTGGATTATAGAGAATGGAATAAGCTGACTAAGAAGAACAGACACCCGTTACCGAGGATCGATGATCTCTTTGACCAGCTTGATGGTGCTTCTGTTTTCTCTCAGCTTGATCTTGCTACCGGATTTCATCAGCTCAGAGTGGCTGAGGATAGTATAGACAAGACTGCATTCAGAACTCCAGACGGATTCTTTGAATGGCTTGTTATGCCGTTCGGTTTGACGAATGCACCCGCGTATTTTGTGGACTTGATGAGTAGGGTGTTTCGGGAGTTCTTGAACAAGTTTATCGTGGTCTTTGTGGATGATATTCTGGTCTTCTCCAAGGATGAAGAAGAGCACGCGAGGCATCTTGTAGAAGTGATGGACACGCTTAGAGCACATCAGTTAAAGGCCAAGTTCTCCAAGTGCCACTTTTGGAGAAGGGAAGTTAGATTCCTTGGGCATATCGTATCCAAGCAAGGCTTAGCGGTGGATCCCGCTAAGGTGGTTGCAGTTCAGGATTGGAAGACTCCAAGGAATGCAACCGAGGTGAGAAGCTTTCTGGGTCTTGCGGGTTTTTACCGGAAGTTCATCAAGGACTTCGCAAAGATATCCGCTCCTCTTACTAAGTTGACGAAGAAGAACTTAGTTTTTGCTTGGGATATGGACTGTGAGCTTGCTTTTCAAAGACTCAAGAGAGCCCTTACCTCTGCACCAGTTCTAGCTTTACCCGATGGTGGTAAGATATTTACCGTGTACACTGATGCTTGTGGCACGGGATTGGGCGCCGTTCTGATGCAAGAGGGCAGAGTTATATGTTTTGGTGGGAGGCAACTTAAGGTGCATGAGAGGAATTATCCCACTCATGATCTAGAGCTGGCAGCGATTGTATATGCACTTAAGGCTTGGCGTCATTATCTTCTGGGAGAGAGATTTGAACTGTATACTGATCATAAGTCTTTGAAGTATCTCTTCTCGCAGAAGGATCTGAACTTGAGGCAGCAGAGATGGATGGAATTCTTGGCATCCTATGATTTTGATATAGTCTATACCCCTGGCAAGGGGAATGTTGTAGCGGATGCGTTGAGTAGAAAAAGGTTGACACTAAGTCCTCTATTTTTTGAGATGAAGAATTTAGAGTTCTTGGCAACCTTTGATTTCTCTTTGGCAATGGAGTCGGTGACCGGTTCTTTAGCATCTCTTGAGCTCAGGCCTACCCTTCTAGATCAAGTTGGGGCTTCGCAGAAGGAAGACCCTCAGATAATTGAGATTATGGATAAGCTGATTCGAGGGGAGACATCTAGTCACCTTGCTCGATATTCTATAGATGATAAGGGTTGGCTGAGGAGAGACGGAAGGCTTTGTGTTCCGATGGCGGGTGACTTGGTGAGGAAAGTTCTTGATGAAGCACATCGCTCCAAGTTGACTATACATCCAGGCGGTGATAAGATGTATAAAGATATGAAGCGCATTTTCTTCTGGCCTGGAATGAAGAAGGATGTGGCCGAGTTTGTCTCTAGATGTGTTATTTGTCAGAGAGTAAAAGCTGAGTCAAAGAAGCCCGGTGGGCTATTGCATCCTCTAGAGGTCCCGCTATGGAAGTGGGAGAGTATTTCTATGGACTTTATTGATGGGCTTCCAAGGTCAAGGAGAGGGAATACGAGCATATGGGTCATTATAGATAGGCTTACGAAGAGTGCTCATTTCATTCCAGTAAAGAGCAAAAGGACCGCATCTGGACTAGCATCAGTATATCTTCGTGAGATAGTACGACTACATGGAGTCCCTTCCAGTATAGTCAGTGACCGAGACCCCATCTTTACAAGTCAATTCTGGAACAATTTGCAGGAAGCTATGGGCACAAGGTTGAACCTGAGTACGGCCTATCACCCACAAACAGACGGCCAAACAGAAAGGGTGAATAGGGTACTTGAGGACTTGTTGAGGCTTTGCATTCTGGATTTTGGTGGTGCTTGGGAAGACCATCTTCCTCTTGTTGAGTTTGCATATAATAACAGTTATCAGGCGAGCATAGGGATGGCACCATTTGAAGCTTTATATGGGAGGCCGTGCAAGTCACCCACATGTTGGTGGGAGACTACAGATAAGCTTATACTTGGACCCGACATGATTAGAGATACATCCGAGAAGGTCGAGTTGATTAGAAGACGGATGAAAGCGGCCCAAGACCGACAGAACTCCTATGCTGATAAGCGGAGATCCGATTTGGAGTTTGATGTTGGGGACATGGTTTTCGTAAAGGTTTCTCCTTTGCGGAATGTGGTCCGATTTGGGGCTGTTGGGAAGTTGGCACCGAGATTTGTTGGACCCTTCCCTATCATAGAGAGAATTGGGAAGATGGCTTATAAAGTGCAATTGCCCGAGAAGTTGTCCGGAGTGCATAATGTCTTTCATGTCTCGCATCTCCGAAAGTGCCTACATGAGTCCGCTGAGGTGGTTGAACCTAGCATTCTTGAAGACGTGGAAGTAGAGAAAGAGGCAACTTTGAGGAGAGCTCCGATTCGTATCTTGAGGACGGAGACCAAGAAGCTAAGGAATCGAGAGGTCAAGCTGGTGAAGGTTCAATGGGGTGAAGCCGAAGAAGACGCAACTTTGGAAGCCGAGGAGAAGATGCGTGGGCTTTATCCATTCCTTTTTGAGGGTACGCTCTCAATCTCTTTCCTTTGTTAGCATATCTTTCTCTTTGTTTATCTAGTTATCGTGCTAATCTTGTCATGAGAACCTTAGGTAGAAACCCTTTGGATGAAACATGTGTTTGAAACATGTTATGTTTGATGGTTGCAAGTGGTTGCAAGTGTTTGCAAGTGGTTACTCGTGGATGCATGATACACATTAGGCACTAGATCGGCTCACACACTCCTCATATTGCATGTGCATGAGTGTTTATGCTTATTCTTGGATGAAATTTGTATGCGATCACATGGATGTTGCATATGGATGTATGATTGAGCACGCATGTAGATATTATACATTATGTTAGGGATTTGCATACATATGGATACATTTCACTAACATATTTTGCATTGACCTTTGCATTAGATAAGTACATACACACACACTTTTGCATATGTTCATACAGCATTTAGAATCCTTTAGGACAATGATTGCTCGTGGATGATGCTTTGAGTAGATGGATTATTGGATGGTAGGATACGTTCTTCCTAACTTGAAGATTTCGGGGACGAAATCCTTTAAGGAGGGGAGAATGTAACAACCCGTATTTTCAATAAACTGTTATAACATAAATCGAGGCAGAATTTAATTCTAAAATCTGAATCAAGGGAAACGGGCTATGCCATTACGTTCGTCTCGGAAAAATACGCGAAATAGAGTCCGAGTTTTCGAAAATCGGAGTCCGTATGACCCAGTTAAGGCCCATTGAAGTTTTCAGAAATTTCCATGTTAAAAACAGATTTAAATTTCAAATTAAAAACAAGGATTAGGGCTAATTGGCGTCAGGCGGGAAAACTCCCGCCAGGACCCCCATGTCGACAGGCATGTCGACAGGGGTCTTAGGGTGTCGACTGCCCTGTCGACAGCCCTGTCGACACGAGGTGGTCGGGCAGTTTTGCCTGGCGCACCATTTTGATTTGGGGCTGGGTCTTGTGGCTTGGTTCTAGAGAATTCCTGAATCTGACGGACCTAAACTAACCTAGGGTTAATCCTAGGGCTAAAAACACTCTAATCTTCTATAAATAAGCCCCTAATCCTACCCTAAAGCCTCATTATTCACTCTAGCAACCAAACTATGTCAAATTGAATTCTCAAATGGCCTCCACTTAAGAACCCTAGCCTCCCCCCTCTTCAAAAATCATTTCTATAAAGATTTTGATGTTCATACAAGCATTTCTAAGTTGTATGAATGATCATTAGCTTGCATACATCATCAAGTGGCAAGCTTTAATTGCTAAAGCTAGAGTTTTTGGGATTTTTGTTAATTGGAGCTTTGTTTTGGGTTTTTATATGCTTGCATAAAAGGGCTTCTCAATCTTTATTAGTAGATTTGTGTCTTCATAATATTTGTAAGCCCTCTTACCTTCATTTTAGAAACTCTAAAGTTAATATGTGATGAAGGTTGGGATTTATGCATGTTTAATAAGTTATGCATGCTTATGCGAGTTCACTATGCTATGTTTTGCATGTTTAATAAGTTATGCATGCTTATGCGAGTTCACTATCCTATGTTATGCATGTTTAATGAGTTATGCATGCTTATGTGAGTTCACCATCCTATGTTATGCATGTTTAATGAGTTATGCATGCTTATGTGAGTTCACTATGCTATGTTACACATGTTTGATAAGTTATGCAAGTTCACTAAGCCATGATTTGCAAGTTTATTGAGTTATGCATGTTTATGCAAGTTCACTATGCCATGATTTGCAAGTTTAACAAGTTATGCATGTTTATGCAAGTTCACTATGCTATGATTTGCAAGTTTAACAAGTTATGCATGTTTATGCAAGTTCACTATGCTAAGTTATGCAAGTCCAACATGTTATGCATGCTTATTATGATATGCAAGATGTATCATGTATGTTGTGCCAAGTTCCCTCTTCCTATCCTTTATGCGTTATGACGAATATGTAAGCGATAGAATGACGTTGGGGGGGTTTTTGGGTAAAACTTAAAATACATGAAAAATATAAGATTGGGAATTTACCTATTAAGTTAGGTCTACCCCTTGGGAATTTACCTATTAAGTTAGGTCTACCCAAGTATTTGTTAAACTTGTAATTATGGTTTGAAAATAAAGTGGACATGACACTTAGAAAACATGTGTGGCCAACTCGAGGTTGGGTTGAGTTTGTAGCGTAAACCTACCCGGAACCGACCGGCTTAACTAGTTGCTACGAACAATAGGACCCAATGTGAGAAGTTGGTCATGTGTACCTTGGACCCGAGGTTAGACCAAGTTGTGGTGTAAAGCTACCCGGACCCGCCCGGCTTAACTAGTAACCGCAACAAAGTCTAATGTGAGAGGTTAAGGTACAATTAAATTAATGCCTCGTGATTAGGGTTAAGTCATGGCCCACTAATACTTAACCAATTTTGGGGATACGAGGGATTAAATGGGGTTAAGTGGTGAACTGTTGGTTACACTTAGCTAATTTAATCCATGATTAGTGAGGGGTTAAACCACACTTAACCCTCTTAGAAAACCCTAGCAACGTGGTCTGTTCCAGCATTAATCCCAGTTTGGTATCATTCACAACCCTAGAGGCTAGGCTAGGGCGGGGCACGATTACTGGACTGATGTAAGCGACCAAAGCGACGGCTGAGTGGTACAGCGGTGCGGGTCCAGGCGGGCTACGGACGTGCACGTAGTCCGGTGTTGGACAAACTCGAGGCACGGGTACCAGTAGGTTTAGACTGTGCATTATTGCTTAGGTGTCTGGGGTTGACACCCGAGGGCTTGATACACCCAAAGGTGGACCCAACACAGTCTGACTACAACCATATGTGGGCCGTATGGACACCAACACTTGACGTGTTAGGTTTATAGGGAGCCGATCGACTAGACCGTTGGGCTGGACCTTGCATTAAGGTCACCTCATGCTATTGGGCCAAAGTTTGGGCTGATGGATCAATACCTGTTATGTTAGTTTGCTAGTACACTGTGGTGCAAAGATTAATCTTCTCTATGTGATGACACCTTTATCTATTGCCCGTATATTCATCTCAGTTTCCATCATGATGTTAACTTTATTAGTCTATAGACTGATCGTAGTAGGGCTTACCAGTCTTTTTGACTGACCTGTTTTCTTTCGCTTCTTTTCTTCCGTTCCCCCCCCCCCCCAGGTTCTCAGGGAGGGAACAGTGGTGCTTAGCTTGGATCGCTTGCTTGTTCGCTGGATAGCTCATGTATGTCTGGATATTGAGCTCGCTATGGTTTATCACTTTTATTTTTGGGGATAGCACTATGTATTTCAGTATTTCTGTTTATGTTGTACTAGACATATTTATTTTGGCAGATGACTTTATGATGTACTAGACTTGTTTTGAGATGGTTTGAGATATTCCGCTGTTTTATTCTCGCTTACTCTGTTTTACATATATATTTATGTTCCTGTTCTGCCTTGATATATCATTATGCATGCTTACCCAGTTCTAACGCCCCCCCAGAAGCTAGTGCCCCCGAAAGAGTGACCCTAGCGGAGGTGGGGTGTTACAACACTCTTACAACGATGGATATACATTGTAAAAACATCAATGATGTTTGCCGTTTTCATATGCATAGTTGAATAAAATATGCATTTTTTTCATCATTTACTTAGTGTTGCTAAGACCATTGTAGATTGTATATCCCGACATTATTTGATTATCGTATATAATTCTTATATTAATCAAAAAGATTTTACACAATGATCCAAAAATATTGTAAAAATGAAGTTTCAACAACGTCTTATAAACGTTGATGATTCTTCTGCATCTACTTTAAGAAATTATTGATTCCTTTTATAATATTTTTTGTACGTTGTAAACATAAATATAAAACAATGGAAATAAATTATCAAAAGCAAGGCATTCAATATTTGAAAAGAATTATATTTTTTTTAACTATAATTTCAAGACATTGTAAACACACTTGTTACAAGTGCATTTCAATATTGCCTACATAGGTATTCACAATGATACAAAAATATTTTAAAATAAACTATCAGTAACATATTATCAACATTAATGCACTCTCTTCTACATCGATTGTAAGAAATAGTTAATTCCCTTTATAATGTTTTTTGTACATTTTAAATACAAGTCTAAACCAATGAAAAATATTGTAAAAAATAAGGTATCCAACATTAAAGAAGAGTCATGCTTAGATTTTATAGTATAATTTTAAAACACAGTAAACAAACTTATTACAAGTACATTTCAACATCATGTATGTTATTTCAGTAATGTGTAGTAAAATCTGTAAATAACAGTTTAACTATGTACTATATAAGCACTGCCCTGGAGTCATATTATGCTGCCACTTGCCGGCCATAGCCACAACGCACTGCCTACATCCTTTTTCGTCATTATGATACAGACCATGAGCCAGCATGCCTTAATTTGTTAACGCGGGGTATTTTCATCTCCTCACACAATCCCATTCAAAGAATCATCTCCATGGTGTCCCAAGTGTAGCTCTCTTCTCACTGTATTATTACTTCAGCATGCAACTGATATGCATCAATGTTGTTTTAGAGCTTTTATATGTTTCATCTCATTCTTTTTCTATTTGCCATTTTAAATCATTTGCCTGCAAATCTTTTCCTTTAGCTTGTTCTCACCATTCTACTTTTTTATAGATCATCTAAGCGATGATCTTGTCATACAAAATCTTCCCCTTATTTAAATCATTACGCATCATAATCCCTCAGTAACTTCATCTAGATATACCACAGGCTTACGGGTAAGGTTTGAAGCAAACGATTCTCTATGGGCGACGTTCCTCCACGCTAAGTACCACAGGCTTATGGGTATGAATTACACCAGCATCCCGTCCTATGCTAGTGAGATGTGGAAATGGATATGAAATCCGCGAAGTCCTTTTTGGATTCACATGGTGGTGCGCATCCGAATGGGATGACAGTCCTTTCTTGGTTAGAGTGGCATGAGGCTCGACGAGGACCCCGACTCCGTGTCTCTATCTTTTTTCTTTCATCTGGAACGTCTGACTACTTCCGAAGGTTTCTTTGTTTTTGTGGAGAACCCTTCATGATGGGTTACCAATAGATGAGAACTTACAAAGGATCGACATCCCAATCATGTCTCGTTTCAGGTGCTGTGGAGCTGGTGAGATTTAATTCGTTGCTCATGTATTTTTCCGTAGCTATTCTACTAGAGTTGTCTGAAATTACTCTGGGAACTTGGTTGATTCCCGAGTTAATGCCACATCTCTTTTGATTTACTGAGATACTGGTAGGACGACATCTCAGGTAAATCTATTTGTTTGATCCACTTCCGTATGATTCCTTGTCTTATCTACTGGCATATCTGGTGCGTGCAGAATAAGGCAATCTTTGAGGAGGTGTCTATGGACCTTCCTTCCATCATCCGGAGGGTAAGGAACGATGTTTTCCTTGCGTTTCATGGTAGGTCGTTCAATGGAACAATTGGCTTTTGCTTTAGGAGGTTGGTTAGTACGTTTGGTGTTACCTCAGTACCGCCTACCCCCAAGGCGGGGTTGGTTGAACCCTTTTGCTAGTTAAGTGCGGGCTCCTCCCCGCTATATTATTCTCCACCTCACTCCCCTCCCCCTTATTGGATTCACATGTACTTATTGGATTGAGCCACTTTGGGTCTTTTGTTGTTGTTAGTACAGTTTTCGAGTTGGAGCTTAGAGTGGGAGTTGATTGTTCTCGCCTGTTGGCTTCTAGGTTTGGCTTGCTCTTTTTTAGGATCTCTGACGTTGCTCAGCAGAGTAATGGAGACTACCGAGTCGTCTTTGTTATTGGAGAGAGATTTGTCAAAATTCGTTCCATTGACCATTGCTCTAGGCTTGGATGATCTTTGATTATATTTGTGTTATTTTGTCATGTTTATATTGTTATGTGTGTGCACAGACTATATAGCCATTTCTGAAATCTATTTTTGTGAGCCGTTGGAGAATGACTAGATTCTCCCTTTTGTTATATATGTTCTTCTTTTATTAAAAAATATATTCATCTACATATATCAATCATACAAGAAAGGAAGTTATCGTAACATCTAACAATATAATCATGTAGCGCTAACTTATATATTTATAATCATGCGATACTAACTTACATATTTATAATGACATTAAATTACCTTCCCATCATCATAACAGTAGCATGTAGATATATCCCAGGAGAATCCACAAAAAGTGAACTATCGGTGACCCTCAAAGCTTTAACTCCCATAACCTTATATTCTCTATCCACGGTTTTTTCCAATTTGCAACCTCTGTGTTAATGCCACACCGTAATCGCAGTATCCATACAAAACTGCTCAAGGGACTTGGTATCGTTAGTATGCTTAGGTATCAAGTTCATGTTAGCCTTCACACTCATGTTAAGCAACCTATCCTAAGTGTAGCTCGAATCATCCATTAAATCTACAATTTTATTCGCTTTTACAATTTTCTCAATCATTATGATTCCATAGGCGCAATGTTCCGACTAATTTTGAAGTGATTGAAGACAACATTTGGTATTATTTCTCAATGGAATTGTTCAGTTTTAGGTATCAATTGGATAGAGGACTCGATCTTTTCTTGTATGAATCCACCTATGAATAATTCAACTGGTAATTCGTGCTTGGACTATGAAAATTTCTTTGCTGCCTCCAAGTTTCTTTGTCTTAGTAGAAGAGTATAGATTTGTCCAATCTGCAAGCCAATCTATTTGGTTAATATTCAGTGACCTAGGCTTCGTTTGTTTAATATGCTGAATTATGAATTCTAATTGCTGAACTCTGAAGTCTGAGTGCTGATTACTTAATGCTGAATTATCAATTACTTGTTTGTTTGCATTTAGCATTCAGAACAAAAATCAATATTCAGCATTCAGAATAAAAAACAAGCACTAAAATTGTTCTGAATAGAAGGTTTTATTCATAACATTGACAAAAAACAAACAACTTAAAAAGTTCTGATTTATAAATCAGAACTTGCTTTCAGAATTTTTTTTATAAAAAAAACGCAACCCTAGCCAAAAAACAAGAGATGGTATCTGGTTTGTTTGTGTATTGAAAACAAAAAGAAGAGCGATATGAATACACTATGCCAAATGCTAATAGACTCAATACCTCAACAAACATGATTCCACGATGGCACTGAATACTGTCAGATGACTCGAGGAACCCGCTACTGACTTTGGTATGGGTGACCATTTTGGTGATCCATACGATTTGAATGAGAGATTGTTCGAGGTAATCCTTAGTGCAAATGAATATAGAATTCATGGGATTACCTGATAGCCCACTACACCAAAACAGCAAATTTGGCACACCAGAATGCGAAGATTTGATGAGGCTTTAAGCAGTATCAAATTTGATAGAGCTCATAGCTGTATCAAATTTCCTTTGCGATCCGCAAAACCCCAAGACCTAAAATCTAACCCTAAATCTTCAAAGCTGCGGATTAGTTCGTTTGATACAGTTTAGCTATATCAAATCCATATAATATTTCCTGTAACGTCCCGTATTTCTATGGTATAATAAATAATTTATTTAATTATTTGAGTATTTGTTTAGTAATTTAAAAATGACCTGAATTAAATAATAGTGAATATCTAATTTAAATAAATAGTAGAATAATATATTTAATTCCGAAATAATCGGAATTAAGTTGAATGTACAATATTGTGTGAATTGGACAATTTAAAATATATAATTCAGTTTAGAATTGAATTATATTAATGAATTTATTTATAAATGTCAGTTAAATGCATAACTTATATTATAATTATAATCGTGCTCGAAATGTCATGACAGTTTGTAATTTGGTGATTCGAACTTTAAACGAATATACAGAATCTGTTTTAAGCCGCATTTCTGTGAAACAAGAAACGTTCGGAGCCGGTGAAGTATATTTTTCTAATGGAAGAGAAAAATCAAGATTTCTTTGTGTAGATTGTGAGTTGTGTCCAAATCAAATTTTCAAAAAGTCTTTTATAATTTATAACGGTTCATTTATATTATAAATGGATTTTCAATATAAATTGAATACTGATTTAATCTGGATTTGAAATGTTGAGTTATAAATTCAGATAGGAATATTTTGGAGCTGTATTACATCTTATGTGAATATATACGATAATATTTATTTATAAATATTTAATTTAATTATTCTTAAATATATTAATATTTAAATGGGTTTTTTAGAGCTTTAAAAATAGCCACTTTTGCAAACGAGCTCCGTTTTCGATGAAACTAATTTTGTTGGCTCTTGAATATTAAATTATTGTTAGATTTCAATTTTCGTGATTTTTGGAACCAGTATGTGCCCGTACGGGATTTTAATGTGAAAAACAATCAATAATTTCACTTTAAAAATACACTGTGTGAGCAAACAAACTCGGAATTCAACGAAACTAGTTTCGTTGGGTCCGTAATGTCGAACTATAGCTGTATGTTCATTTTTGTCGAATTTGGATATTGTATGCGATCACAGGGATTTTTAACGATAAGTACAAATAGCGATTGATTATAAATGAATATTTAAATCGAATATAAAAATATTATATAACTTCTATAAATATTTCTTAAAAATCTTCTAACCCTAAGACAATCATTTCTCTGGTCAGATTACTTCTACCGCCGTTTCTTTTCTTCACACAGTAAAAATGGGGAGTTCTAAATCATAAGAAATTCAACAAAAAAATCTATAAATTATATTATACACATATATGAACTCGTATCAGGGTTGGCAACAATCTTGTATGGCTTTTATAGGGTTCGAAGTCCAATGTGTGTGCTTCTTTCTTCTACAGCGAACCTAGGGTTCGGTCTTGAGCGAGATTTAAGAAGTTTTAAATGAATTCGAGTTCGTCTTAGTGTTTTTGAGGTCGAATAGAAAGTTTGGGTAAATTTTGGTGATTTTCTGAAACAAAAGATGTCGATCGGCTGTAGTGTATGCGTGGAAGAAGCGGTTCGAGCGCAATGCCATTGGTGACTTCGAGTTTGGCATTGTTTATATGGGTAGGAAGAGAAGCTCGAGAGAAGAACTTTGGTGAAACTTGCGTGATTTTTGATGAAACAAGGGAGGAGTTTTAATTTTTCTTATGTGAGAAATGGTGTTGGAGTGACAGGATTTTAAGATCCTGGAGGAAGAAAAAGTTTACATTTGGATGCGGGTGGCCATTTTGTGGTGATGGGCCGAGAAATGTAAGGAGAAGCTCAACCAAAATATTTATATATATTATGTTTGTTTTAGTTAAAATAATACGTAAACTGGTTAATGTTATATCTTTGTCATACGTTATCCAAATTCAACAAAACAAGATCCGTTGGAATCGTATGGACGGTGGCTACACAATGGAAATGAGTGGGAGTGGATTGGAGCTTGTTACAATTTATAGTGAAATAAATTGTCTGATCTGAATCAAATCAACGGTCACTTATCGTTATTTAATGATAACCGACCAATGTGAGTAAATCTAACTAACTCCGCATAGTTATATTTTTATAACGTATTTTTTTAATTTCCAAATGATGGTTGATTGCCGTGTGTTGATTGTTTGGATGAACTGTCATTTGACTGGTTGAAATTATAGATCTAGTGATATATAAATATATCGTTAATCAAATATTGATTATGTTTATCAGAATATTTCATATTGAAATGAAATTGATGTTATTTATATTGTTTAACATCTGTGATGCAGGGAAACACAATGGAGGGATCCAACTGGATTCCTCAATATTTATAATACTTTTTTTCATATATTGTGATATATGATGTGGTATATAATCTGTTATTGATTATGTGTGTTGGGATGATGACTGATCCTTTTGATTTGGTATTTTAATACCGTAAGTGATGCTGGAATGTAAAAGGAAATTTTCAAAATGTAAAGTGAAATAAAAATATTTATATAAATCAAAGGATTTTATAATAAAGGAAATAATTAAGTCAATATTCAATTTAAGTATTTTATAAAATCGACAGATTTTATAAAAGGAATTATTTTTTAAATGAATAGAATTTAATAAAAGGAAATACTTATAAAATGAAATAGAATTTTATAAAAGGAATTATTAGGAAAATTAAATAAGAACTTCTGTATAAGATTAATAGTTATATGAATGTTTTAAAAGGTCTATTTGGTATAAATACTGAATGAAGGTAATAAGAGGTAAATAAATGAGTATACGGAGTAAATATAATATCTGGAAAATTTATAGAATTATAAAAAGAGAATTATACATTAGGACTTGGTTTAGACCCGTGCTTCGCATACGGGTATAACATGGTATTGATTAAGTGGAATTGGCGAGATATAAAAGAATTATGGGAAGATTAATTTAAAGTAGATTTTAAATAGAATATGTTTTAATAGATAAATTGAGAAGATTAATTTATAAATAGTGTTTTACAAATTAAATAAAATACTTACCATTTGATAAATGGGATATATAACTCTGAAATTATATAGAGAAGTAAAATCGGTTTCAATACCGATATGTGAAATTGAATGTGAACTTAGCGGTGTAAAGGGAGTTATAAATAAGAGTATTACGAATAGTCTATAAATGGAAGTATAAATAGAATTTGGAATTTGGATATTGTTTTTAAATACGAAATCAAACCGTTTGATTTGATAAAAGAAATATTTTCACATTGCGAATAGGGGATTTAAGTAAATATTTTGCGAAATAAAAATATTATAAAGGAAAATTGGTTTTGAAATAGGATTTTAAATTGGAGTTAATCGAATATTAGTTATTCAAATCGAGAGTATCGAATATTAGTTATTCGAATAGAGTTAATCGAATATTAGTTATTCGAATAGAGTTAATCAAACATAAGTTATACGAAGAGAGATTATCAAATATAGTTTACTCGAAAGAGAATGACCAAATATAGTTTATTCGAAAGAGAGTTATCAAATATAGTTTATTCGAAAGAGGGATTGTCGAATATAGTTTATTCGAAAGAGAATTATCGAATAGAGATTATTCGAGAGAGTATTATACATTAGTATTCGACTATATCGAATGTAGGAAAGTACTATTTACTTTTCGGTTTTTAAATCAAGATTTATTTGTTTAATAAATCGTTTATTTATTTATTTAAATTAAGTTATAAAAGTTTTATTTAAAGTTAAATATTATGAAAGTAGGGATTATAATGTTATTGTTATAACAAATGTTTTTCATAAAAGAATTGGATTCGTGAACTGAATCCAAGAGTTGCGTAAGCAATAATATAATAAGAGGATAAGAAACGGAGTTAAGTAATTTAGAAGCTGATTGGAGATTAGTTATGTTGAACATCTTTCTGGGTATCGATCAGATGTTGGTTTCGCCTTCGGGGTTGATATTCAGGGAATTGTTCACTTATGAATGGGGAAGGATAATGATGCGTGAATAAGAAATGGAAACGTTTTCCAATGTTAATAACATATATTGTCTATACTTAGAATATAAGAATTCACGAATATATGGAAATTGGCAAATGAATAAATTAATGATAAATTAATTAAAAAGGGAAAAATGTTGATTGATGATTGATCGATAAAATTTCCATTTGGAAATAAGATTGTTGTATGTATGGATGTTTTCCTTTGATGGTAAAATAACCGACTATCAAAGTTTTGACCATTTTTCCGTTGTCAATACGAAGAGATCGGAATCGGATTTGTTATCTGAAAACCACTCCGTATGGACATTAGCGTTGCGAATCGAATATGTTGAGGATAATTGAAGACGGAGTTTATGCAAGGGTTGTTTTGTCAATCCTAGGTAGAAATTGCCTAAGATTGATTTACAGAATAGTGCCTTCGGTTTGTCCAGTCCATGAACAACCTGTATGGAAGAATGTATGACAGAGTATATTTAATAGATCGCGTAAGTTAATCTATTCAAACATATTTACGTTTGGTGGCGGAGGAATGCATATCTCTTAGCTATATACCTGTGGTATTTTAGGAGAAATCAATTTGTGATTTGGCGGGTATGATGATGTGACGTTCAAAGTAAATAAAAGTGTGATCTATAAGTTATGGCCTCTAGCCTCACAATTGGGAAATGGTATAAAATCGGTTAGGTCACATGGCTAAGTGGTTAGCTGGCAATTAGGGTGTATTTTCACCTGATCTAGAGAAATTCCATTTACTTCTATAATCTATTTCGAAGTTGTCCGCTTCAAAAAAGGTTGCTGATCCCAACCGTTGGCGATAATACATTCGGTACACTCAAGAAAATGAGTGACTGGTCATGTTTAGCCTGGGTTACAAGACGTTCTAGTTGAACCCGGTGTATTCCTCCAGAAGGATACACTATCGTAAGGTGGTCCCATACCTTGCTAGTTGGAATCCATTAACCAATAAGCGCCTGTGGTTTTTGATTATATATTATATATGTGGAATGTGAGATGAAAGCGTTCCACTAGATTGCTATTTATTAGATTTGGACATTATTATAGTATAAGAAGAGTATTGATTTTAAAGAAATGTTTTGAGTTATCGTAATTTAAAAACCATCCGTGTTTATATGTGGATTGATCTTACGATTATCCTTTCTTTTAAAAGGAATTTTAAAAGTTAAACAAATGGTTGAAGTTTACTCACGCCAGTCACATGACTGACCCATAGTTTATTTTGTTTTGTTTTCCCTAAACTCTTGGGTGCCCAATTTTGTATGGGCAGTCAAGTAGTTGGGATTTTACAGATATACTTGGAGAGCTGGAGCAGGAGGCTTCGGGATTTTATAGCTATTGTTTATTTCCGCTGTGTTGTAAGTGTTGTACTCCGATAATGGTATTGTATACAGATACTAATTTTATTTCAAAGTTTTGTTATATAATATAATTTATTCGTTCCGATGTGAGACTCGTGTTACTCTGATTCTTTTGTTATGTTCTTCTTCTTCTATTCTAATTTTCTATCTTATCTATTCTCACCCTCTGACTTCTTTCTATTAATGATCTGGAATGTTCAATGCTAGAATAATTGACGTGGGTTTTATGTTGATTTTCCAGGTCGAAAATCCCGGTTCGTTACAGTGGTATCAGAGGAGAAGGTTGGCTCTGTGGCATAAGTCGATAGAGATAGGGTAAGTAATACCCTAGATTGAGTTTGAATGTATATATACGAGGGAACGTATTTGTAGATTTTATAAAGATTGTTTTATATTGTGGAGATTTATTGGTTGAGTTGTTTATAAGTTCTGGTTGATCAGTTTGATTCACTGTATCATCAGGAGTTTCTAAACACTCGAATACGATGAACCGACACGGTATGTTTCGAAAAGAGGGTAAATGAATTAATTTTACCCAAATTATATATTGATATAAAAGAATGATTTATATTTGGATTACTATAGTATATAGGATGTGTTGGTAAAAGTAAAATGGTTATGTAAATAACCAATCAGAAATCATATAAGTGTAATATATGAAATTAGATGAACTAAATCTGAATTTAAAGTCAGAATTGGAATTAAAATTCCTAAAAGTTGGAGAAGTGTTTGTAAATGGATTGGAATTAAGTATATGGAAATTTTAAGTTCCTGGAAAATTTGGAAATGTTTTTCAAAAACATTGTGAACGATATTTTGAAATAATTTCAAAATGGAAATGTTTAAATATGAGTTTGAAAAGTGATATAATATTGAACTCACTTCAGTCGCTAGAAAATAACTCTGATGATGCTGGCCACATCATCAGTGTTCATTTTCGAGGTTGTAAGTGATGAATTACTACCAAAGATACTATTTTTGGAAATGTTTTGAGAAAACAAGTTGTTTTGATTTTGAAAAGGGTAAGTTTTTTAAAACCCCAGGAAGAGATTGTTTAAATGGAAACCAAATTGAATTGAAATTTGGGAAAGCAAATATAAATTGAATTAAAGCCGGTTAAATGGAAACTAAATTGAAATAGAAAATGTTGAATGAATTGGATTGTGAGATAGGAATCTGAAATGATATTGGACTAGTGAGATAAGAGTTTGGGATCAAGAATGAAACTTGAGTTTGGAATGGAATTTGGCTTGTATAAGCAAATAGCTGTGTTGAGGATAAATTGATCGGAGTTTGATCGGAATGACATTGGTATATGCAGAACTGGTAATAGATGGAAAGGATATAATGACATGCCCGACAAAAAGGTACAAGTTTATATTTTGTATAAGCATGAGATTCATGAGCCTATTTGGCAAGATGCTTGGTTGTTTGATTTTCTTTTGGATTGGAGAAGGCCCAGAGAGGCGAGTTGAAGATGTACCGATGGAGCCGTACAAAGGAGGTGCTAGTGAAATTTTTCAGAAATGAAGGGTGTTAGAATTTTTTTTGGAAATTTTGGTCAATAGAACTGAATTAATAATTTATTTGAAATTAATTGGTTTAGTTGAAACTGAAATTAAGAAGTAAACAAATAATTTTTAACCTAGTTAATAGGGTTTATTTCCTACCTTAGCAATTTTGAGGACGAAATTATTTTGAGGGGAGAAGAATGTAACGTCCCGTATTTCTACGGTACAATAAATAATTTATTTAATTATTTGAATATGTGTTTAGTAATTTAAAAACAACCTAAATTAAATAATAGTGAATATTTAATTAAAATAAACAGTAGAATAATATATTTAATACCGAAATAATCGGAATTAAGTTGAATTGACAATATTGTGTGAATTGGACAATTTAAAATATATAATTCAGTTTAGAATTGAATTATATTAAATAATTTATTTATAAATGTCAGTTGAATGTATAATTTATATTATAATTATAATCGAGCTCGAAATGGCGCGGCAGTTCGTAATTTGGCGATTCAAACTTTAAACGAGTATACATAATCCATTTTAAGCCGGATTTCTGTGAAACAAGAAACTTTCGGAGCTGGTAAAGTATATTTTTCTAGTGAAAGAGAAAAATCGAGATTTCGTCATGTAGATTGTGAGTTGTGTCCAAATAATTTTTTTGAAAAGTTGCTATTTTATAACTTATAACGGTTTAAATATATTATAAATGGATTTTTAATATAAATTGAATACTGATTTAATCTGGATTTGAAATGTTGAGTTATAAATTCAGATAGGAATATTTTGGAGCTATATTATATTTTATGTGAATATATGCGATAATATTTATATATAAATATTTAATTTAATTATTTTTAAATATATTAATATTTAAATAGGTTTATTTAGAGCTTTAAAAATAGCCACTTTTGTAAAAGAGCTCCATTTTCGATGAAACTAATTTTGTTGGATCCGGAATATTAAATTATTGTTAGATTTCAATTTTCGTGATTTTTGGAACCAGTATGTGCCCAAACAGGATTTTTATGTGAAAAACAATCAATAATTTCACTTTAAAATTAAGATGTGCAAGCAAATAGACTCGAAATTCAACGAAACCAGTTTCGTTGGGTCCGTAATGTCAAACTGTAGCTGCATGTTCATTTTTGTCAAATTTGGATATTGTACGTGATCATAGGGATTTTTAACGATAAGTACAAATAGCGATTGATTATAAATGAATATTTAAATCGAATATAAAAATATTATATTACTTCTATAAATACTCCTTAAAAATCTTCTAACCTTAAGACTATCATTTCTATGGTCAGATTACTTCTACCGCCATTTCTTTTCTTCACACAGTAAAAATGGAGATTTCTAAATCATAAGAAATTCAACAAAATATCTATAAATTATATTATACACATGTATGAACTCGTATCAGGGTTGGCAACAATCTTGTATGGCTTTTACAGGGTTCTAAGTCCATTGCGTGTGCTTCGTTCTTCTACAGCGAACCTAGGGTTCGGTCTTAAGCTAGATTTAAGAAGTTTTAAATGAATTCTAGTTCGTCTTTTTGTTTGTGAGGTCGAATAGAAAGGTTGGGTAAATTTTGGTGATTTTCTGAAACAAAAGATGTCGATCAGTTGTAGTGTATGCGTGGAAGAAGCGGTTCGAGCGCAATGCCATTGGTGACTTTGAGCTTGGCATTATGTATATGGGTTGGAAGAGAAGCTCGAGAGAAGAACTTCGGTGAAACTTGCCTGATTTTTAATGAAACAAGGGAGGAGTTTTATTTTTTTGAACGTGAGAAATAATGTTGGAGTGACGGGATTTTAAGGTCTTGGAGGAAGAAGTAGTTTATATTTGGACGCGGGTGGCCATTTTGTGGTGATGCGCCGAGAAATGTAAGGTGAAGCCCAACCAAAATATTTATATATATTATATTTGTTTTAGTTAAAATAATACGTAAACTGGTAAATGTTATATCTTTGTCATACGTTATCCAAATTCAGCAAAACAAGATCCGTTGGGATCGTATGGACAGTGGCTACTGGGAGTGGATTGGAGCTCGTTACAATTTATGGCAAAATAAATTGTCAGATCTGAATCAAATCGACGATCGCTTGTTGTTATTTAACGATAACCGACCAATGTGAGTAAATCTCACAAACTCCGCATAGTTATATTTTTATAACGTGTTTTTAGAATTTACAAATGATGGTTGATTGCCGTGTGTTGATTTTTTGGATGAACTGTTAATTGATTGGCTGAAATTATAGATCTAGTGATATATATATATATATCGTTAATCAAATATTGATTCTGTTTATCTGAATATTTCATATTAAAATGAAATTGATGTTATTTATATTGTTTAACATCTGTGACGCAGGGAAACAGGTTGGAGGGATCCAACCAGATTCCTCAATATTTATAATACTATTTTTCATATATTGTGATATATGATGTGGTATATAATCCGTTATTGATTACGTGGGTTGGGATGATGATTGATCCTTTTGATTTGGTATTTTAATACCATAAGTACTGGAATGTAAAAAGGGAATTTTCAAAATGTAAAGTGAAATAAAAATATTTATATAAATCAAAGGATTTTATAATAAAGGAAATAATTAAGTCGATATTCAATTTAAGTATTTTACAAAATTAACGGATTTTATAAAAGGAATCATTTGTTAAATGAATAAAATTGAATAAAAGGAAATATTTATAAAATGAAATAGAATTTATAATTGGAATTATTTGAAAAACTAAATAAGAACTTCTGTATAAGATTATTAACAGTTATATGAATGTTTTAAAAGGTTTTTTTTGGTATAATTACTAAATGAATGTAATAAGAGGTAAATAAATGAGTATATGGAGTAAATATAATATTTGGAAAATTTATAGAATTATAAAAAGAGAATTATATATTAGGACTAAGTTTAGACCCGTGCTTCGCACACGGGTATAACATGATATTGATTAAGGGGAATTGGCGAGATATAAAAGAATTATGGGAAGATTAATTTAAAGTAGATTTTAAATAGAATATGTTTTAATAGATAAACTGAGAAGATTAATTTATAAATAGTGTTTTACAAATTAAATAAAATACTTACCATTTGATAAATGGGATATATAAGTCTGAAATTATACAGAGAAGTAAAATCGGTTTCAATACCGATATTTGAAATTGAATGTGAACTTAGTGGTGTAAAGGGAGTTATAAATAAGAGTATTACGAATAGTCTATAAATGGAAGTATAAATAGAATTTGGAATTTGGATATTGTTTTTAAATACGAAATTAAACCGTTTGATTTGATAAAAGAAATATTTTCACATTGCGAATAGGGGATATAAGTAAATATTTTGCGAAATAAAAATATTATAAAGGAAAATTGGTTTTGGAATTGGATTTTAAATTGGAGTTAATCGAATATTAGTTATTCAAATAAAGAGTATCGAATATTAGTTATTCAAATAGAGTTAATTGAATATTAGTTATTCGAATAGAGTTAATCGAACATAAGTTATATGAAGAGAGATTATCAAATATAGTTTACTCGAAAGAGAATGATCAAATATAGTTTATTCGAAAGAGAGTTATCAAATATAGTTTATTAGAAAGAGAGATTGTCGAATATAGTTTATTCTAAAGAGAATTGTCGAATAGATATTATTCGAGAGAGAATTATACATTAGGATTCGACTATATCGAATGTAGGAAAGTACTATTTACTTTTCGGTTTTTAAATCAAGATTTATTTATTTAATAAATTGTTTATTTATTTATTTAAATTAAGGTATAAAAGTTTTATTTAAAGTTAAATATTATGAAAGTAGGGATTATAATGTTATCGTTATAACAAATGTTTTTCATAAAAGAATTGGATTCGTGAACTGAATCCAAGAGTTGCATAAGCAATAATTTAATAAGAGGATAAGAAACGGAGTTAAGGAATTTAGAAGCTGATTGGGGATTAGTTATGTTGAACATCTTTCTGGGTATCGATCAGATGTTGGTTTCGCCTTCGGGGTTGATATTCAGGGAATTGTTCACTTACTAGTTTACAGTTAGAGACTTATGAATGGGGAAGGATAATGATGCGTGAATAAGAAATGGAAACGTTTTCCAATGTTAATAACGTAAATTTTCTAAACTTAGAAATTAAGAATTCACAAATATATGGAAATGGGCAAACGAATAAATTAATGATAAATTAAATAAAAAGGGAAAAATGTTGATTGATGGTTGATCGATAAAATTTCCATTTGGAAATAAGATCGTTGTGTGTATGGATGTTTTCCTTTGATATTTAAATAACCGGCTATCAAAGTTTTGACCATTTTTCCGTTGTCAATACGGACAGATCGAAATCGGATTTGTTATCGGAAAACCACTCCGTATGGACATTAGCGTTGCGAATCGTATATGATGAGGGTAATTGAAGACGGAGTTTATGCAAGGGTTGTTTTGTCAATTCTAGGTGGAAATTGCCTAAGATTGATTTACAGAATAGTGCCTTCGGTTTGTCCAGTCCTAGAACAACCTGTATGGAAGAATGTTTGACAGAGTATATTTAATAGATCGCGTAAGTTGATCTTTTCAAACATATTTAAGTTTGGTGGCGGAGGAATGCATATCTCTTAGCTATATACCTGTGGTATTTTTGGAGAAATCAATTTGTGATTTGGCGGGTATGATGATGTGACATTCAAAGTAAATAAAAGTGTGATCTATAAGTTATGGCCTCTAGCCTCACAATTGGGAAATGGTATAAAATCGGTTACGTCGCATGGCTAAGTGGTTAGCTGGCAATTAGGGTGTATTTTCACCTGATCTAGAGAAATTCCATTTACTTCTATAATCTATTTCAATGTTGTCCATTTCAAAAAAGGTTGCTGATCCCAACCGTTGGCGATAATACATTCGGTACACTCAAAAAATGAGTGACCGGTCATGTTAAGCCTGGGTTACAAGATGTTCTAGTTAAACCCCGTGTATTCCTCCCTAAGGATACACTGTCGTAAGGTGGTCCCATGCCTTTCTAGTTGGAATCCATTAACCAATAAGCGCCTGTGGTTTTTGATTATATATTATATATGTGGAACGTGAGATGAAAGCGTTCCACTAGATTGCTATTTATTAGATTTGGACATTATTATAATATCAGAAGAGTGCTGATTTTAAAGAAATGTTTTGGGTTATCATAAGTTAAAAACTATCCGTGTTTATGTGTGGATTGATCTTACGATTATCCTTTTTTTTAAAAGTAATTTTAAAAGTTAAACAAATGATTGAAGTTTACTCACGCCAGTCACATGATTGTATTCATAGTTAATTTTATTTTGTTCTCCCTAAACTTTTGGGTGCCCAATTTTGTATGGGCAGTCAAGTAGTCGGGATTTTACAGATATACTTGGAGAGTTGGAGCAGGTGGCTTCAGGTTTATATAGCTATTGTTTATTTCCGCTGTGTTGTAAGTGTTGTACTCCGATAATGGTATTGTATACAGATACTAATTTTATTTCAAAGTTATGTTATATAATATATTTTATTCATTCCGATGTGAGACTCGTGTTACTCTGATTCTTTTGTTATGTTCTTCTTCTTCTATTTTAATTTTCTATCTTATCTATTCTCACCCTCTAACTTCTTTCTATTAATGATCTGGAATGTTCAATGCCAGAATAATTGACGTGGGTTTTATGTTGATTTTCCGGGTTGAAAATCCCGGTTCGTTACAGTGGTATCAGAGCAGAAGGTTGGCTCTGTGGCATAACTCGATAGAGATAGGGTAAGTAATACCCTAGATTGTGTTTGAATGTATATATACGAGGGAACGTATTTGTAGATTTTATGAAGATAGTTTTTTATTGTGGAGATTTATTGGTTGAGTTGTTTATAAGTTCTGGTTGTTCAGTTTGATTCACTGTATCAGTACGAGTTTCTAAACACTCTAATACGATGAGCCGACACGGTACGTTTTGAAAAAAGGGTAAATGAATTAATTTTACCCAAATTATATTTTGATATAAAAGAATGATTTATATTTGGATTACTATAGTATATAGGATGTGTTGGTAAAAGTAAAATGGTTACGTAAATAACCAATCAGAATTCATATAAGTGTAATATATGAAATCAGATGGACTAAATCTGAATTTAAAGTCAGAATTGGAATTAAAATTCCTAAAAGTTAGAGAAGTGTTTGTAAATGGATTGGAATTAAGTATATGGAAATTTTAAGTTCTTGGAAAATTTGGAAATGTTTTTCAAAAACATTGTGAACGATATTTTGAAATAATTTCAAAATGGAAATGTTTAAATATTAGTTTGAAAAGTGATATAGTATTGAACTCACTTCAGTCGCTAGGAAATAACTCTGATGATGCTGGCCACATCATCAGTGTTCATTTTCGAGGTTGTAAGTGATGAATTACTACCAAAGATACTATTTTTGGAAATGTTTTGAGAAAACAAGTTGTTTTGATTTTGAAAAGGGTAAGTTTTTTAAAACCCCAAGAAGAGATTGTTTAAATGGAAACCAAATTGAATTGAAATTTGGGAAAGCAAATAGAAATTGAAGTTGAATTAAAGCTGGTTAAATGGAAACTGAATTGAAATAGAAAATGTTGAATGAATTGGATTGTGAGATAGGAATCTGAAATGATATTGGACTGGTGAGATAAGAGTTTGGGATCAAGAATGAAACTTGAGTTTGGAATGGAATTTGGCGTGTATAAACAAATAGCTGTGTTGAGGATAAATTGATCGGAGTTTGATCGGAATGACATTGGTATATGCAGAACTAGTAACAGATGAAAATGATATAATGACATGCCCGACAAAAAGGTACAAGTTTATATTTTGTATAAGCATGTGATTCATGAGCCTATTTGGCAAGATGCTTGGTTGTTTTATTTTCTTTTGGATTGGAGAAGGCCCAGAGAGGCGAGTTGAAGTTGTACCGATGGAGCCGTACAAAGGAGGTGCTGGCGAAATTTTTCAGAAATTAAGGCTGTTAGAAATTTTTTGGAAATTTTGGTCAATAGAAATGAATTAATAATTTATTTGAAATTAATTGGTTCGGTTGAAACTGAAATTAAGAAGTAAACAAATAATTTTTAACCTAGTTAATAGGGTTTATTTCCTACCTTACCAATTTTGAGTTCGAAATTATTTTAAGGGGAGAAGAATGTAACATCCCGTATTTCTACGGTACAATAAATAATTTATTTAATTATTTGAATATTTGTTTAGTAATTTAAAAACGACCTAAATTAAATAATAGTGAATTTTTAATTAAAATAAATAGTAGAATAATATATTTAATTCCGAAATAATCGGAATTAAGTTTAATTGACAATATTGTGTGAATTGGACAATTTAAAATATATAATTCAGTTTAGAATTGAATTATATTAAAGAATTTATTTATAAATGTCAGTTGAAAGTACAATTTATATTATAATTATAATCGAGATCGAAGTGGCGCGGCAGTTCGTAATTTGGCGATTCAAACTTTAAACGAATATACAGAATCCGTTTTATGCCGGATTTCTGTGAAACAAGAAACTTTCGGAGCTGGTGAAGTATATTTTTCTAACGAAAGAGAAAAATCGAGATTTTGTCATGTACATTGTGAGTTGTGTCCAAATAATTTTTTTGAAAAGTTGCTATAGAATTCCTTTATAATTTATAACGGTTTATATATAATATAAATGGATTTTTAATATAAATTGAATACTAATTTAATCTGTATTTGAAATGTTGAGTTATAAATTCAGATAGGAATATTTTGGAGCTGTATTATATTTTATGTGAATATATACGATAATATTTATTTATAAATATTTAATCTAATTATTTTTAAATATATTAATATTTAAATGGGTTTATTTAGAGCTTTAAAAATAGCCACTTTTGTAAAAGAGCTCCATTTTCGATGGAACTAATTTTTATTGGATCTGGAATATTAAATTATTGTTAGATTTCAATTTTCGTGATTTTTGGAACCAGTATGTGCCCGAACATGATTTTTATGTGAAAAACAATCAATAATTTCACTTTAAGAATATGCTGTGCAAGCAAATAGACTTAGAATTCTACGAATCCAGTTTCGTTGGGTCCGTAATGTCAAACTGTAGCTGCATGTTCATTTTTGTCAAATTTGGATATTGTATGTGATCATAGGGATTTTTAACGATAAGTACAAATAGCGATTGATTATAAATGAATATTTAAATCGAATATAAAAATATTATATTACTTCTATAAATACTCCTTAAAAATCTTCTAACCTTAAGACTATCATTTCTCTGGTCAGATTACTTCTACCGCCATTTCTTTTCTTCACACAGTAAAAATGGGGAGTTCTAAATCATAAGAAATTCAACAAAAAATCTATAAATTATATTATACACATATATGAACTCGTATCAGGGTTGGCAACAATCTTGTATGGCTTTTACAGGGTTCGAAGTCCATTATGTGTGCTTCGTTCTTCTACAGCGAACCTAGGGTTCGTTCTTAAGCGAGATTTAAGAAGTTTTAAATGAATTCGAGTTCGTCTTATTGTTTGCGAGGTCGAATAGAAAGGTTGGGTAAATTTTGGTGATTTTCTGAAACAAAAGATGTCGATCGGCTGTAGTGTATGCGTGGAAGAAGCGGTTCGAGTGCAATGCCATTGGTGACTTTAAGTTTGGCATTGTGTATATGGGTTGGAAGAGAAGCTCGAGAGAAGAACTTTGGTGAAACTTGTGTGATTTTTAACGAAACAAGGGAGGAGTTTTAATTTTTTGAACGTGAGAAATAATGTTGGAGTGACGGGATTTTAAGGTCTTGGAGGAAGAAGTAGTTTATATTTGGATGCGGGTGGCCATTTTGTGGTGATGCGCCGAGAAATGTAAGGTGAAGCCCAACCAAAATATTTATATATATTATGTTTGTTTTAGTTAAAACAATACGTAAACTGGTAAACGTTATATCTTTGTCATACGTTATCCAAATTCAGTAAAACAAGATCCGTTGGGATCATATGGACAGTGGCTACTGGGAGTGGATTGGAGCTCGTTACATTTTATGGAGAAATAAATTGTCAGATCTGAATCAAATCGACGATCGCTTATTGTTATTTAACGATAACCGACCAATGTGAGTAAATCTCACAAACTCCACACAGTTATATTTTTATAACGTGTTTTTAGAATTTACAAATGATGGTTGATTGCCACGTGTTGATTGTTTAGATGAACAGTTAATTGATTGGTTGAAATTATAGATCTAGTGATATATATATATATATATATATGTATATATATCGTTGATCAAATATTGATTCTGTTTATCAGAATATTTCATATTGAAATGAAATTGATGTTATTTATATGGTTTAACATTTGTGACGTAAGGAAACAGGTTGGAGGGATCCAACCATATTCCTCAATATTTATAATACTATTTTTCATATATTGTGATATATGATGTGGTATATAATCCGTTATTGATTATGTGGGTTGGGATGATGATTGATCCTTTTGATTTGGTATTTTAATACCATAAGTAATGGAATGTAAAAAGTGAATTTTCAAAATGTAAAGTGAAATAAAAATATTTTTATAAATCAAAGGATTTTATAATAAAGGAAATAATTAAGTCGATATTCAATTTAAGTATTTTATAAAATTAACAGATTTTATAAAAGGAATCATTTGTTAAATGAATAAAATTTAATAAAAGGAAATATTTATAAAATGAAATAGAATTTATAATTGGAATTATTTTAAAAATTAAATAAGAACTTCTGTATAAGATTATTAACTGTTATATGAATGTTTTAAAAGGTTTTTTTGGTATAATTACTGAATGAAGGTAATAAGAGGTAAATAAATGAGTATATGGAGTAAATATATTATTTGGAAAATTTATAGAATTATAAAAAGGGAATTATATATTAGGACTAAGTTTAGACCCGTGCTTCGCACACGGGTATAACATGATATTGATTAAGAGGAATTGGCGAGATATAAAAGAATTATGGGAAGATTAATTTAAAGTAGATTTTAAATAGAATATGATTTAATAGATAAATTGAGGAGATTAATTTATAAATAGTGTTTTACGAATTAAATAAAATATTTACCATTTGATAAATGGGATATATAAGTCTGAAATTATATAGAGAAGTAAAATCGGTTTCAACACCGATATTTGAAATCGAATGTGAACTTAGCGGTGTAAAGGGAGTTATAAATAAGAGTTATACGAATAGACTATAAATAGAAGTATAAATAGAATTTGGAATTTGGAATTTGGATATTATTTTTAAATACGAAATCAAACTGTTTGATTTGATAAAAGAAATATTTTTCACATTTGATGTGAATAAGGGATTTAAGTAAATATTTTGCAAAATAAAAATATTGTAAAGGAAACAGGGTTTTGAAATAGGATTTTAAATTGGAGTTAATCGAATATTAGTTATTCGAATAGAAAGTATTGAATATTATTTATTCGAATAGAGTTAATCGAATATTAGTTATTCGAATAGAGTTAATCGAACATAAGTTATTCGAAGAGAGATTATCGAATATAGTTTTTTCGAAAAGAGTTATCGAGTATAGTTTATTCGAAAGAGAGTTATCAAATATAGTTTATTCGAAAGAGAGATTGTCTAATATAGTTTATTCGAAAGGGAATTATCAAATAGAGATTATTCGAGAGAGAATTATACATTAGGATTCGACTATATCGAATGTAGGAAAGTACTATTTGCTTTTCGGTTTTTAAATCAAGATTTATTTATTTAATAAATCATTTATTTATTTATTTAATTTAAGTTATAAAAGTTTTATTTCAAGTTAAATATTTTGAAAGTAGGGATTATAATGTTATCGTTATAACCAATGTTTTTCATAAAAGAATTGGATTCGTGAACTGAATCCAAGAGTTGCGTAAGCAATAATTTGATAAGAAGATAAGAAAAGGAGTTAAGGAATTTAGATACTGATTGGAGATTAGTTATGTTGAACATCTTTCTGGGTATCGATCTATTGTTGGTTTTGGCCTTCGGGATTGATATTCAGGGAATTGTTCTCTTACTAGTTTACAGTTAGGGACTGATGAATGGGGAAGGATAATGATGCATGAATAAGAAATGGAAACGTTTTCCAATGTTAATAACGTAAATTTTCTAAACTTAGAAATTAAGAATTCACGAATATATGGAAATGGGCAAACGAATAAATTAATGATAAATTAAATAAAAAGGGAAAAATGTTGATTGATGGTTGATCGATAAAATTTCCATTTGGAAATAAGATCATTGTGTGTATGGTTGTTTTCCTTTGATAGTTAAATAACCGAATGTCAATGTTTTGACCATTTTTTCGTTGTCAATACGGAGAGAACGGAATCAGTTTTGTTATATGAAAACCGCTCCTTATGGACATTAGCGTTGCGAATCGAATATGATGAGGATAATTGAAGAAGAGTTTATGCAAGGGATGTTTTGGCAATCCTCGGTAGAAATTGCCTAAGATGGATTTACAGAATAGTACCTTCGGTGTGTCCAGTCCCAGGACAATCTGTATGGAAGAATGTCTGAAAGAGTATATTTAATAGATCGCGTAAGTTGACCTCTTCAAACGTATTTACATTTGGTGGCGGAGGAATTCGTTTCTCTTAGCTGTATGCTCGTGGTATTTTTGGATAAATCAATTTGTGATTTAGCGGGTATGATGATGTGACATTCAAAGTAAATAAAAGTATGATCTATACGTTATGGCCTCTTGCCTCACAACCGGGAAATTGTATAAATTCGGGTAGGTCGCATGGCTAAGTGGTTAGCTGCCAATTAAGGTGTATTGTCACTTGATCTAGAGAAATTCCATTTACTTTTACAATCTATTTCGATGTTGTCCCTTTCGGGAAATGGTTGTTGATCCCAACTGTTGGTGATAATACATTCGGTACACTCAAGAAAATGAGTTATCGGTCATGTTTAGCCCGGTTACAAGATGTTCTTGTTGAACCCGGTGTATTCCTCTCTAGAGATACACTATCGGAAGGTGGTCCCATACCTTGCCAGTTGGCATCCATTAACCAATATGCACCTATGGTTTTTGATTATATGTTATATATGTGGAACGTGAGATGAAAGCATTCCACTAGGTTGCTATTTATTTGATTTAAACATTATTATAATATCAGAAGAGTATTAATTTTAAAGAAATGTTTTGGGTTATCTAAGGTAAAAACCATTCGTGTTTATGTGCGGATCAGTCTTATGATTATCCTTTCTTTTAAAAGGAATTTTAAAAGTTAAACAAATGGTTAGAGTTTACTCACACCAGTCACATGACTGACCCAGAGTTTATTTTGTTTTGTTTTCCCTAAACTCTTAGGTGCCCAATTTTGTACGGGCAATCAAGCAGTTAGGATTTTACAGACATACTTAGAGAGCTGAAGCAGGAGGCTTCAGGATTATATAACTATTGTTTATTTCCGTTGTGTTGTAAGTGTTGTACTCCGATAATGGTATCGTATACAAAAACTAATTTTATTTCAAAGTTTTGTTATATAATACATTTTATTCGTTCCGCTGTGAGACTCGTGTTACTCTGATTCTTTTGTTATGTTCTTCTTCTTCTATTCTAATTTTCTATCTTATCTATTCTCACCCTCTAACTTCTTTCTATTAATGATCTGGAATGTTCGATGCCAGAATAATTGACATGGGTTTTATGTTGATTTTCTGGGTCGAAAATCCCGGTTCGTTTCATTTCCTCTCCTCCAGTTCCCCGTTATTTTTCATTTCTCACAATCCCTACGTCATAAAAGTATTCCGTTCATTCCCTCTATCCTTTATACTTTCCTTTTTTAGATTTAGATTGTTCATCGTCCGTAAAAGTATTAACCTTGAGAGTTTCCTTATCAGATGCTACCTCCTCTTGTCGAAGAAATATATCTGCTTTAAAGTAAAATTTACCAAGGTTCCTTGACGAATCTCTTTCCAAAAAGATATTGAAATTTGAATAATCCAGAATGCTAAAGATGATAGCCATAAGTACTATAGACAAGTCTGGTCAATCAGTCGATGCTACTGTCGTACTAAACCATCCTAGAAATGTCCGCAAACTCACTCCAATCCTTTGCTAGATTGTACCCAGCGTCATCACGTTCTTAGGTCGATAGATGTGGACCTTGAACTTCTCGACAAACAGCTCTTCCAAAATGTAACACCCTGTGAATTCTATAACATTAAGCTTCACAAATTAAAGTGTAATTAATTCTAATTGAAAGAATTAAGGGAAATGGGTTACGCCATTGCGTCTCGGAATTCTGCTTGAGATAGAGTCTGAGTTTGCGTGAATTGGACTCCGTGTGAAGGAGTTATGACCTTCGGAAGTTTCAGAATAAAATTTAAAATTCAAACAGCTCGGTTTCAAATTCAAAATTCGAAAAATAGGTTCAAACTGGGCTGGGTGGAAAATTCCCGCCTAGGGACCAAGTCGACCATAGGGTCGACCATGGTGTCGACCTGGTCACCCCAGGTCGACCATAGTGTCGATCTGGGTGTCGACCTGCCAGTCAACCTACCTGGTTGACCTGGCTGGCTGGGTCTGGCTCTGGCTCAAATTTTTGTGGCTCGGTGTGTCATTAGGGCTGACATGTCACCTCTTGATTGGCTCTTTGAACTTTGCATGGTCTAGATTCCTCCTGTCTTCATCTGACGACTCAAAAAAATTTAAAAATCTATATATACACCCTAAGTCTCAACTAAAATTCACACATAAAAATAAGATGTGAGTCGTCATGCTGCAAGGAAGGAATTGAGCATAGCCGTCAAGAGAGAGGAGCTTAGAGACGAATCAAATTAAGAAGAAGACTAAAGCTTAATCAAATTAATCTACCCAACGGAATGCATCTCAATTTCAGAATTCAGAATCCAGAATTCAAGATTCTGCATTCGTTGTAAGTATAGTGACCTTTCAGAATATGAATAAAAACTGTGACGTGATTCGATGTAAATGAAAATAAAATTGTGTTATTGTATGATAATGATATAAATGTTGTGTATTGTAATGATTCTGTCATGACTTGTGCATTGATATTTGTGGCCTAAATTGATTGATGCAAGCCTATTGAACAATTGTATATAAAAACAATGGTACTTGCAAGTTTGTGGCAAAAACTAGAATTTGATCCCGTTATGTTTATGTCTATGGCATGGACTATATATATTCTCTAAGTTAAGGCTTATGTAAACATGTTCTAGATTTGAGACTTTTATGCCTACATGATCCAAAACCTATGAACGCATTCTTATGTTTATTTGCAAGTATAATTTGATCTATGTTAAGTATCGTTTGGGTTACATAAACTCTGCAAGTTCATGTCGAAATAGGCTATATGATTTGATGTTAAAATTGGACATTTTGGTGAATATACAACATGCTAGTTTTGTGGTTGACATTATGACAAGTTAAACATGTTTAAACCCAAGTTTGTATAAACCTAAACTATGCCATTTCATATGTCACCTACTTAGTTATACTTTGATTTGAATGCAAGTTCACATGACCCATAATTTATGTTAGTTGCACTAAATTGCAAGTTCAAGCGCCACACACCCTTATATGTTGTAAAATGTTACATGTTCTTGATTTCCCCTTTTTTTCTCACGTTTATAAATTTGGGCTGAATTGTGTCAAGCCCAACACTTGTTATAATGTTGCTAACATACAAACGGGGGTAATAACGTTGGGTGTAAAACTTGAAAATATATGTTGGCATGGCTGGCACATGCCAACGACAATGACAATTAAGTGGTATGAATTGTTATACCCTAGAATAAAGGACATAACATTTACATATAATTGAGAAGTGATAAAATATGTAATTTTAGAAAACACGGTATGCTTAACCCGAGGTTGGATTGAGTTGTGACGTAAACCTGCCCGGACCTACCCGACTGTCCAGTAGTCACAACAATACCTATCCAATGTGGGTGGTTAAGCATTGAGCCCAATAAAGACCCAAGGTTAGACTGAGCTACGGTGTAAACCTTCCCGGAACCGACCGGCACATCCAGTAACCGTAGCAATATCTGTCTAATGTGAGTGGTCAGGTGCTTTAAAAGGCTAAGGACAGATGGTGGGGTTATGTCAACTATAAACACTTAACCAAATTCAACATGTTAACAAGAATTGATGGGTGAGGTTAGGTAAATACAGACACTTAACCACTTAACATGTTTGACTAGAAACCCTAGTAATGAGGGACCCGTTTCAGCAGTAACCCAAGTTTGGTATCAGTACCCCGAAACTAGGCAGGGTGGAGCACGATTACTGGGCTGATTGTAAGCGGTCAAAGCGATGGTGGTAGGTGCAACAGTGTAGGTTCTAACGGAGTGCGGGCGTGCACACACTCAGGAGCAGACAAACAAGATACTCGGGACACCAGTAGTATAACCTATGCCTTCTAGAGTTGTGTCAGGGCCGCCACCATGGGTCTTGATACACCCCATGGTGGGACCAGCATAGGTATCTACAATTCTTGGGGGCCGTATGACACATGTTTACGCGAGTAGGAGCCGATCTTTAAAAAAAATGGGGATCACTTCACCCTCAGCATGGGGTACCAGTTAGAATAATCTCAAGTAGGTGTAGAGATATAGTGTGGGTGCGATAGTACATTCGATTCTAAACGACACTTCCTTAGCTTGTGATACTTTCATGTTTTCAGTTTATATCTATCATGCCCTTTTTCTTGTTCACATACTGAAGAGTTACTAGATTTACTCAGGCTTTATGTTTGAATCTATTTTCTTTTCGTCTTCTTTTCTTTCGTTTCCCCCCGGTCCCTATGGAGGAAACAACCCAGCTTAGTACTCTTTTGCAAGCTTCAAGACCGTAGACGTATGGTTTGGATCTCTTTTGCTCGGATCATGGCTTTGGATATCACTATGGGGATTTTTGTTACTTTTAATTATGTTTTATGCTTCTTTAATAATCAAGACAGTAATGAGGTTGTAATGATGGAAGTATTTTGAGATAATTATGGAAATGTTTTGTTTGAACGCGTATTGAAGAAATAAAAGTCTGTTTGGTTTCCGTTGTTTAAACTATGTGTATTTATATCTATCTTGTGTTTATCTGTGGCTTTTACTTATAAACCTCCACCGAAGTTAAGGCATTCCCTTTGTGAGTGACCTTAACGGAGGTGGGGTGTTTCACTTGGTATCAGAGCATACGTTTACCAGATAAGATAAAAAAATTGAAATTGTTTTCAAAAGAAAGTTTAAAGAAGCATTTTTCAGGAAAAAGTGTTATATTTTTAAAAGAGGCATAATCCCCCAAAGCCATGTGCACTATCTCTCTCTATCCTTCGTTTTGAATCTTCCCTTTCTGTTTTAGCATGTCTGGTGACCTTAACCTTCCAGAAGGAGTGCCGATACACGGCTGGTCTAGGAGGTACTTAGAAGCAAGGGCCTATGGCGTGGGCCCAGTAGACATCCCTCCTCCAGTGGTCGCGGTTCCTCCTCCTCCTCCTCGTGGAAATGCCTTCACAAAAACATGTAGAGACTTCAAGGCTATGGGTGGAAAAGACTTTTATGGGACAGATTCCTTTGTAGGAGAAAGAAACTGGCTAAAGGAGACCAAGGATCTGTTTGTCATCTTCGGAGTTGATGACAGGCAAAAGATACAGCTAGCAGTATGGTTGCTTAAAGATGAAGCTTCCTATTGGTGGGAAATTACCAATGCTCAGAGGGCGGTGGAAATATGGGAAGATTTCAGGACAAGGTTTGAGATGAAATTCCTCTCCCAAGCTGAAAGAAGCCTGCAAATGAAGAAGTTTCTAACTCTGAAACAGGGAAGTATGACAATCAGGGAGTAACAGATTTGGGCTGGACTTAGTAAACACCCAACACAAGAAGGTGCTTCGCTTCGTCAAAGGTTTGAATGAGCCTCTACACAGCCTTGCTATGACCCATGTAACCACGGGAGCGACTTATGAAAGCTTGGTGGACATGGCGTTGCTACACGAGGAAGACAACGGCAAGAAAGAGACTAAGGTGGAAGAAAAGAAAGAGGGTTTAAAAGCAAAGAAAACAGACTTCAAGAAAGGAGGGAAGAACAATAAGCCCCGTGAGAGGAGAAGGTGCAATTTCTATGGCATTGTGGGACATATATCAAAAGACTACCGAAAAAGGAAGGCAAAGATGGGTGGTTGCTTCCATTGTGGAGAGACTGGGCACCAAGCTAAGGACTGCCCAAAGAAGAAAGGGCAGGGACAGAAACCCGGATCCACTTCAGGGGGTCAGGTTCATGCGCTAGTGGCACCTCCGTAGGAACGAGGTAGTAATATTTCTGTAGAAAGTGTAGTCTATCTTTATGATCATCCAGTTCACACACTTTTTGACTCTGGCGCATCACACTCCTTTATTTCATATGCCTTTGTAGAATCTCTGCATCTAGACACTAGTATGGTAGAGGATCCCTTAGTAGTTTCAAATCCAATTGGGGGCGCCGCTTACTTGTCAATGGTTTGTTTGGATTTGAAAATCTCTATTCTCAGCATTGAGTTTAGTTGTAATGCCTTTGTTTTGGGCTTCTCGGGATATGGTTTGATCTTAGGCATGGACAGGTTATCCTGTAATGGTGCCATTCTTGATTGTGAGAAAAGAGTAGTTAGACTCTTGACTCATCTTGGTAACACTCTAGAAATTTCTTGTAATCCCTTGAATGTTGTTATGCTTAGTTATCTAGAGTCGCTTGATGCTTCTGATGAGAATTTACAGTCAGTTAGAGTAGTCCGGGAATATCCGGATGTCTTTGAGGAAGTGAAAGGCTTACCTCCGAGGTGGGAAATAGACTTCCGCTTATATCTTGTGGATAATGCAAAGCCTGTAGCTTTACCTGTCAGACACATGACTCCAAAGGAGAGAAAGGAGCTCAATAAGCAGGTTAAAGAACTTCTCGAAAAGGGGTTCATTAGACGGAGCATTTTGGAATGGGGTGCTCCAGTGGTGTTCGCATCCAAAGCGGATGGTTCGCTTCGCCTTTGCGTCGACTATAGGGAGTTAGACAAATTGACCAAGAAAAATAGGCGCCCTCTTCCCCGAATCGACGATTTGTTTGATCAACTTGTAGGAGCATCGGTCTTCTCCCAACTTGATCAGGCAACTGGGTTCCATCAGCTAAGAGTAGCTAAAGAAAACATTGATAAAACAACGTTTAGAACCTCAGACGGTTTCTTCGAGTGGCTTGTCATGCCTTTCGGTTTGACAAACGCACCCGCTTATTTCGTAGACCTAATGAGCAGAGTGTTCAGAGAATTCCTTAACAAATTTGTGGTTTTCATCGTAGACGATATTTTGATCTTCTCAAAGAATGAGGAAGAGCACGCTCAGCATCTGAAAGAAATCATGGAAACTCTTCGAGTTCATCAGCTAAAAGCAAAATTCTCCAAGTGCCACTTTTGGAGAAAGGAGGTAAGATTTCTGGGGCATATAGTGTCCAGAGAGGGGTTGGCTGTGGACCCCGCGAAAGTGGTGGCAGTGCAAGATTGGAAGACACCAAGAAATGGAACCGAAGTCCGTAGCTTTCTTGGGCTAGCCGGTTTTTACCGAAAGTTTATTAGGGATTTCGTGAAAATCTCAGCTCCACTCACAAGGCTAACGAAGAAGAATCTGGCGTTCACTTGGGATTTGGACTGCGAGTTTGCTTTCCAACGATTAAAAAGGGCTCTCACAACAGCCCCAGTTCTAACTTTGCCAGATGGAAGCAAAATATTCACCGTATATATGGATGCTTGTGGTACGGGGCTAGGCGCTGTTTTGATGCAAGAAGGGAGGGTAGTAGCTTATGTTGGAAGGCAATTGAAAGTTCATGAAAAGAACTACACAACCCACGATCTCGAGTTAGCCGCCATCGTCTTTGCGCTTAAGTCTTGGCGCCATTATCTCCTTGGTGAGAAGTTTGAATTATACACTGACCATAAATCGTTGAAATATCTCTTCTCGCAGAAGGATCTTAACTTGAGGCAGCAAAGATGGATGGAGTTTCTTTCCTCATATGACTTTGAAATTTCCTACACTCCTGGCAAAGGCAACGTAGTAGTAGACGCGTTGAGCCGAAAGAAACTGACCTTAAGCCCGCTCTTTGTAGAGAGGCAAAGCTTGGAGTATATAGCTAGTTTTAACTTTAGGCCCTCCTTGGATTTTGTACCGGGTTTGTTAGCATCTCTCGAAGTACGCCCTACTCTCTTGGACTCAATAGGGGCTGCATAACGTGAAGACCCTCAGCTTGTTGATGTGATTGATAAACTTATTAGGGGTGAGACTTCTAGTCACCTCAGTAGATACGCCATTGATGATAAGGGTTGGCTGAGGCGAGATGGAAGATTATGCATCCCACAAGCAAGGGAGTTGACAAAGAAGGTTCTCGAGGAAGCGCATCATTCCAAGATGACTATACACCCTGGCAGTGACAAGATGTACAAGGATATAAAAAGGACTTTCTTTTGGAGCGTCACGAAAGAGGACGTAGCAAATTTCGTTTCTAAGTGCATGACCTGCCAACGGGTCAAGGCGGAACAGAAGAAGCCTGGAGGACTAATTCATCCTTTAGAGGTCCCACAGTGGAAGTGGGATAGCATTTCAATGGACTTCATTGATGGACTACCTAGGTCGAGAAGAGGCAATACAAGCATTTGGGTAATAGTGGATAGGCTTACTAAAAGCGCCCACTTTATACCCATTAAAAGTAGAAGGACTGCCTCATCTCTAGCATCTCTTTTTCTCAAGGAAATAGTTCGACTCCATGGGATACCCTCCAGCATTGTTAGTGACCGAGACCCTATCTTCACAAGCGAGTTTTGGCGGAGTCTGCAAGAAGCTGTAGGCACACAGTTATGTTTGAGCACGGCCTATCACCCCCAAACCGATGGCCAGATGGAAAGGGTGAATAGAGTTTTAGAGGTTCTTTTGAGACTTTGCGTTCTTGACTTTTGAGGGACTTGGGAGGATCACCTTCCTTTAGTGGAATTTGCCTACAACAACAGCTACCAAGCTACCATAGGTATAGCACCCTTCAAAGCCTTGTATGGAAGACCGTGCAAATCACCAACTTGTTGGTGGGAGTCTACAGATAAACTTATACTTGGGCCGGACATGATTTGAGAGACTTCAGAGAAAGTGGACTTGATACGAAGGAGAATGAAGACTGCCCAAGACAGACAGAAATCCTACACCGACAAAAGAAGGATGGACCTTGAGTTTGAGGTTGGGGACAGGGTTTTCCTTAAGGTATCTCCTTTAAGGAACGTCGTTCGCTTTGGATCCACAGGAAAGATAACACCAAGATTTGTAGGACCGTTTCCTATCATTGAGCAGGTTGGGAAGATGGCCTATAGATTAGAGCAACCCGAGAGACTGGCCGGAGCTCACAACGTCTTTCATGTTTCTCACCTCCGGAAGTGTTTGCATGAGTCTGCGGAAGTGGTGGAACCTAGCATTCTGGAAGATGCTGAAGTGGAACGTGAAGAAACTGTGAGGAGAGTTCCAACCCGCATCTTAGGAACTGAAGTGAAAAAGCTACGCAACCGCGAAGTCAAACTCGTTAAAGTTCAGTGGAGCGACGCCGAGGAAGACACGACTTGGGAAACTGAGTACAGAATACGCGCCGCCTACCCTTTTCTTTTTGAGGGTGCATCTTTGATCTCTCTTTTTCCTTAAGTTATGCTTTATCTTTTTAGGTATATCTCCTCGGTCCTTTTCCTAACTCCTTTGGTAGAAAACAAATGGATGCAAACATGTATTTGAAAACATGTTATGGATGATGGCTGCAAATGGTTGCTAGTGATTGCTAGTGGTTGCTCGTGGATGCATATACACACACAGCCTAGGTTTTAGATCGGCTCAGTCACTTCATATTGCATATGCATATACGTATTCTCATTTGTATATGGTTGAAACTTGATATACTGTCATATGGTTGTCGCATTTGTATGAATAAGTTGTGCACTCATGTAGAATTATGAGTAGGAAAAATTTGCATAAATAATGGATTCATTACACTTACATGATTCGCATTAAGGAGGTCAACTGAATCAGTAGACCGCCTGATTTTAGCATTAGATAAGGACATGTACACACACTATGCATATGATCATGAAGCATTAGAAGTCTTTTAAGGACAGTGGACGCCTGCGTTTGTTGATTGAGTAGATGGACGGTTGGATGGTAGGATATACATTCTTCCTAACTTGAAGATTTCGAGGATGAAATTCTTTTAAGGGGGGAGAATGTAACACCCCGTGAATTCTATAACATTAAGCTTCACAAATTAAAGTGTAATTAATTCTAAATGAAAGAATTAAGGAAAACGGGTTACGCCATTGCGTTCGTCTCGGAATTCTGCAAGAGATAGAGTCTGAGTTTGCATGAATCAGACTCCGTATGAAGGAGTTATGACCTTCGGAAGTTTCAGAATAAAATTTAAAATTAAAACAGCTCGGTTTCAAATTCGAAATTCGAAAAACACGTTCAAACTGGGCTGGGTGGGAAAATTCCCGCCCAGGGACCAGGTCGACCATAGGGTCGATCATGGTGTCGACCTGGTCACCCCAGGTCAACCATAGTGTCAACCTGGGTGTCGACCTGCCAGTCGACCTACCTGGTCGACCTGGCTGGCTGGGTCTGGCTCTGGCTCAAATTTCTGTGGCTCGGTGTGTCATTAGGGCTAATATGTCACCTCTTGATTAGCTCTTTGAACTTTGTATGGTCTAGATTCCTCCTGTCTTCATCTGACGGCTCAAAACAATTTAAAAATCTATATATACACCCTAAGTCTCAACTAAAATTCACACAAAAAAATAAGATGGGAGTCGTCCTGCTGCGAGGAAGGAATTGAGCATAGCTGTCAAGAGAAAGGAGCTTAGAGACGAATCAAATTAAGAAGAAGACTAAAGCTTAATCAAATTAATCAACGCAACGTTAATCTACCCAAAGGAACGCATCTCAATTTCAGAATTCAGAATCCAAAATTCAAGATTCTGCATTCGTTGTAAGTATAGTGACCTTTCAGAATATGAATAAAAACTGTGACGTGATTCGATGTAAATGAAAATAGAATTGTGTTATTGTATGATAATGATATAAATTCTGTGTATTATAATGATTCTGTCATGACTTGTGTATTGATATTTATGGCCTAAATCAATTGATGCAAGCCTATTGAACAATTGTATATAAAAACAATGGCACTTGCAAGTTTGTGGCAAAAACTAGAATTTGATCCCTTTATGTTTATGTCTATGGCATGGACTATATACATTCTCTAAGTCTAAGTTAAGGCTTATGTTAACATGTTCTAGATTTGAGACCTTTTATGCCTACATGATCCAAAACCTATGAACACATTCTTATGTTTATTTGCATGTATAATTGGATCTATGTTAAGTATCGTTTGGGTTACGTAAACTATGCAAGTTCATGTTGAAATAGGCTATATGATTTGATGTTAAAATTGGACATTTTGGTGAATATACAACATGCTAGTTTTGTAGTTGACATTATGCCAAGTTAAACATGTTTAAACCCAAGTTTGTTTAAACCTAAACTATGCCATTTCATATGTCACCTACATAGTTATACTTTTATTTGAATGCAAGTTCACATGACCCATAATTTATGTTAGTATCGCTAAATTGCAAGTTCATGCGCCACACAACCTTATATGTTGTAAAATGTTACATGTTCTGGATTTCCCCTTTTTTTCTCACGTTATAAATTTGGGCTGAATTGTGTCAAACCCAACACTCGTTATAATGTTGCGAACGTACAAATGTGGGTAATAACGTTTGGTGTAAAACTTGAAAATATATGTTGGCATGGTTGGCACATGCCAATGACAATGACAATTAAGCGGTATGAATTGTTATACCCAAGAATAAAGGACATAACATTTACATATAATTGAGAAGTGATAAAATATGTAATTTCAGAAAACACGGTATGCTTAACCCGAGGTTGGATTGAGTTGTGACGTAAACCTGCCCGGACCCGCCCGGTTGTCCAGTAGTCACAACAATACCTATCCAATGTGGGTGGTTAAGCATTGAGCCCAATAAAGACCCGAGGTTAGACGGAGCTACGGTGTAAACCTGCCCGGAACCGACCGGCACATCCAGTAATCGTAGCAATATCTGTCGAATGTGAGTGGTCAAGTGCTTTAAAAGGCTAAAGACAGATGGTAGGGTTAAGTCAACTATAAACACTTAACCAAATTCAACATGTTAACAAGAATTGATGGGTGAGGTTAGGTAAATACAGACACTTAACCACTTAACATGTTTGACTAGAAAACCCTAGTAACGAGGGACCCGTTTCAGCAGTAACCCAAGTAAGGTATCATGGTACCTGAAACGAGGCAGGGTGGGGCACGATTACTGGGCTGATTATAAGCGGTCAAAGCGACGGCGATGGGTACAAGAGTGTAGGTTCTGATGGAGTGCGAGCCAGCACACACTCCGGAGCAGACAAACATGGCACTGGGGGCACCAGTAGTATAACCTATGTCTTCTAGAGTTGTGTCGGGGCCGCCACCATGGGTCTTGACACACCCTAGGTGGGACCAGCTTAGGTATCTACAATTCTTGGGGGCCGTATGATACATGTTTACGCGAGTAGGAGCCGATCTTTAAAAAAAATGGGGATCACTTCACCCTCAGCATGAGGTGCCAGTTAGAGTAAGCTCAAGTAGGTGCAGAGATATAGTGTGGGTGCGATAGTACATTCGATTCTAAACGAAACTTCCTTAGCTTGTGATACTTTCCTGTTTTCAGTTTATATCTATCATGCCCTTTTTCTTGTTCACATACTGAAGAGTTACTAGATTTACTCAGGCTTTATGTCTGACTCTATTTTCTTTCCGTCTTCTTTTCTTTCGTTTCCCCCCCAGGTCCACAAGGGGGAAACAACCCAGCTTAGTACTCTTTTGCATGCTTCAAGACCATAGACGTATGGTTTGGAACTCTTTTGCTCGGATCATGGCTTTGGATATCACTATGGGGATTTTTGTTACTTTTATTTATGTTTTATGCGTCTTTAATAATCAAGACAGTAATGAGGTTGTAATGATGTAAGTATTTTGAGACAATTATGGAAATGTTTTGTTTGAACACGTATTGATAAAATAAAAGTTTGTTTGGTTTCCACTATTTAAAATATGTGTATTTATATCTGTCTTGTGTTTATCTGTGGCTTTTACTTATAAACCTCCACCAAAGTTAAGGCATTCCCTTTGTGAGTGACCTTAACGGAGGTGGGGTGTTTCACAAAACCTTCCAAATTCTGATTGATCCTGATTCAAACTGTCAAAACCACGTAGAATCGATACACAAAAGAAAAAAAGAAAGCACTTGGCCTTGACATCATCAGATCCCTCAGTACTTCCATATGACACACTTAGCACATAATATGGATAGTAAAGTCCTTCCTACCATTATAAGCTTCCAACACTGGTAATGTTGTAACAACCATAAATTTAAGTCATAATAATTAATTGAAGAATTAATTTAAAATTAAAATAATTTTGTGAAATTGTCCGAATTTGGCTACGAGAGTTGCAATCATTAAGTCCATGGAAAATTTCTAGGTAATTTTCATATATAACTTGTCAAAATCCGAGTTCATATGAAAGAGATATAAAGTATTAAGAATTAAGTAATTAAGAAAATTCAAGTTCAGAATTAAATAAATAACAACAATTTTTTTTGCAAAGGCCAAGGTCAACCCGTAAGTCGATCCCTATGGAGAATAGGTCGACATGCCTTATAGCTTGGATGTGAAAACGTCCAAGTATGAGCCAAGCATTTTAAAAGTTAATTTCTCGAGAATTTGGACATTGGTTTTTGCAATCAAACGGTTAAATTTAGGATTATGGTGTGGATGGACCATATTTAGTTATCTATTTTTATGGCTTGAGATCCCCTAATTCCACTATAAATAAGGCCTTAACCCTAACCATTCACTCACACAAAAATTTCTCTCTTTGATTTCTTTTCCCTTGAGGTAGGGCTTAAACCCAAAAATTTTCTGGAGAAGATTTTAAAAATAATATCATTAGACATCCTAGGAGCAACAAAGAGAATACCATGCACTACAGCTACGGATGACAAACGAGTGTTAGTAATTATTTAGAATTTAAGTAATTAAATAATAGGGATGCAAACAGTTACAGTTTTTAAGTTATTTTGTAAGTATATTTTCACTCTATTTCAAATGATTATTCTATTTTCTTAGTCATTTAATGTTAATCTATAGTTCTTTTACTTCTATTCCTGACAGTTAACAGATCCGTAAATGTTAGTTTTAAAGAGTAAATTTAATCTTCTTTCTAATATGAAAAAAAATAAAACACTAGTGCCCCCAGTATCCAGGACAATAGAAGTGCGATGTTGATCCATGATGATTATGTTCCAATCTGACTCGACCTGAGTAGCCGGATTGGGTTTGACCCAAAGTCCAATGAGCTTTTCCATTTCCCAAGTCCTTCCACTCTTGCGCTTGATTTGAATTTCTAGTTCTAGAATCCAAAATGCAATGAACCAATGTGTCGAGGTCCAAAATTGTATTCTCACAGGGGTTGTCCCCAGCCGAAGTCTGGTAGGTACAAACCTGAGTGGGATCGGTATTGACCGAAGTGTTATTGGTGGAGGTGCACCCGAGCCAAGTTTGTTGTCTTGAGCAGTTTTGGGTCTGGTATAAGTAGTGTTATCCTGACTTCCTAGCTTCTCAAACTATTTAATTCAAGAGAGAAATCCAGCTATTATCTCCTATTGCCGTTTAAGGAGTCCTTCCCATCGTTCCAAGCGATTTTCCAACTCCTTAACAGCTCTACCCATATCTTCCTAAGTTAGATAAATGTAGAGATATCCAGCGAAGGAAGCCTCATGGGTCCCTTCCAATCTAGCGCCTTTAGCCTAAGTGGAAGCATCTGGTTTCTTCATTTTCACCAAATCCAAGTCCTTAGAGTAATCCAGATCCAAATCCAAGGTTCGACGCCTTCTTGGAGCACTAAAAATGCTGGATGAAAATTTGGTCACTTTTAACCTAGCTCCCCATGAATAATATCTAGACAATGGTCACATAGTATATCACAAATATAGAACATATAGTGCGAAAAAATAAATATACATGCGAGTTTACTAAAATTTGGCAGTGTACCTCTGTCCGCAATGAGATAGTCTATTTTTTGTAATATTTAGATATAATCATAGTCCTGATTTGATTACAAGAATATGGAGAAAAAAGATATTGTAATTGGGCAATGGTAGAGTCTTTACATGGTAGTACCAAAAAGCCAAGAGGAGATCCCCCAGATGAACAATCTAGTGGCTTATTTACAGTTGCATAATGTAACACCCCGTATGTTGAATAATTTGCTATAATATAAAACAGGGCAGAATTAAATTTTAAAGTCTGAATCAGGGGAAACGGGCTATTCCATTGCGTTCGTCTCGGAAAAATACGCGAAATAGAGTCCGAGTTTTCGAAAATCGGAGTCCGTATGACCCAGTTAAGGCCCGATGAAGTTTTCAGAAATTCAAAACAGATTTAAATACAAAAATTTCACATTTCAGAAGAGGCGGGAAAAATTCCCGCCAGGCAGAGGGAGTCGACCCTAGGGTCGACATGGGTGTCGACCCCCTCCCTAGGGGTCGACCCAGGGGTCGACACAGGGGTCGACCCCCCCTGTCGGTCTGTGTGACCTGGGTGCAACCTGAAGGGTTTTGGGCTGTGCTTGGTGGCCTGTGACGAGATCTGACGGCTCTAACCTAATCTAGGGTTAATCTAAGGGCCTAAATTACATCCTAATTCTATAAATACACCCTAAGACTACCCTAATTCATACTAAAATTGGAGACAACGTCGTTATGCCGTCAAAATGCAACTAGGAGGAGCCACCAACAAATTAAAGAGGGAGATAGCTTCTCAAATCAACTTCTAATCAACTCTAGCAACTTAATCTTCTTCTTAGGAGTGCTAATCAACAAGTGGTGAGTTTCTATAGCCTTAATGACCAATTGTTGAATTGATTATGATAGGATATAATGAGGTTATGGCTATGAATGTGGATCAATGCAAGTTATGTTATCATATGCTATGTGTTCATGATGTTATGCAAGTTATATGCTATGTGTTCATGATGTTATGCAAGTTATGCAAGTTATATGCTATGTGTTATGCAAGTTATGCAAGTCATATGCTATGTGTTCATGATATTATGCAAGTTATGCAAGTCATATGCTATGTGATCATGATGTTATGCAAGTTATGCAAGTTTTAGGCTATGTGTTCATGATGCTAGTTATGTAAATCGCTATGATAAACATTGATCCATTATGACACCATGTTATGCAAGTTTGGTGTATGATTATATGCAAGTTCATATATGATATGTTATGCAAGTTTGGTGTTTGATTATATGCAAGTTCATATATGACATGTTATGCAAGTTTGATGTTTGATTATATGCAAGTAACATGTGCGAGTTTACACCTTTGGATGATATGCATACATATGCAAGTTAACCCCTTTGTATGTCATACATACATATGTAAGTTTACCCCTTTGAATGACACAAGTAGCTTATGCAAGTTACCCTCTTTATGACATATGTGATTCATGCAAGTTTGGGTTGGTTATTTATGCTAGTTGGGTTTGATGCTATATGCATGTTGACACCTTTAAAACCCATGTTGATGCTAATGTTATGCAAGTTGAACCCATTGTATGTGTGATGAATCTTCCCTTTTAAGTAGGTCAAGTTAGCGAATTACGTGGGGAACGATAGGGTTAATATTCATGTTAATGAAATGGTGTGAAGTTGGTATGATTATGCATAGCATAAAGTGGATGGACATAATTGAGTCAATTATGTACATCGTTAAATTTGTAATTAATTAGGGATAATTAATATAAATTATGGGGGTGATTAATTAGGTGTAATTAATCGACTAAGACACGAGGTTGGACCCTTTGGTGGCTTTACAACGGTTGGCCCAATGTAAAGACACGAGGTTAGACTCGGTTATGGCGTAAGGCTGCCCAGACCCGACCGGCAAATCCAGCTGCCATGAAAGATAGTCTAATGTGAGAGGTCTTTACAACGGTCACGTTCTTAATCAATTAAGAAACACTTAACCAGATAAGCATGTAGTGGGGCATGAAGGGTTAAGTGGGTGCCTTTGGTGGCATGTGGAAATCTAGTGAGTGCCTTGGGTGGCATGAGGAAATCTAGTGGTTGCCTTGGGTGGCAATAGAAAATACGATTAGAATACTTAACCAAAGTGGAACATGTAATTAAACATGATTAAAGGGTTAAGTAAGTGCCTTGGGTAGCATGAGGAAATCTAGTGGTTGCCTTGGGTGGTAATAGAAAATACGATTAGAATACTTAACCAAAGTGAAACATGTAATTAAACATGATTAAAGGGTTAAGTAAGTGCCTTGGGTGGCATGGGGAAGTTCTAGTGGTTGCCTTGGGTGGCAATAGAAGATAAGATTAAGAATACTTAACCAAAGTGGAACATGTAATTAAACAGGATTAAAGGGTTAAGTAAGTGCCTTGGGTGGCATGTGGAAATCAAGTAAGTGCCTTGGGTGGCATGTGGAAATCTAGTGGGTGCCTTGAGTGGCAATTGAAATATGATTAGTTGACTTAACCAAACTTTAAACATGTAAGTGGGCATGATTATTAAAAAGGGTTAAGTGGGATACACTAGAAGGGACAAGCTTAGGTGGGTAGCTTGTGGGGGCCCGTTTCAACCAGTAACCCATATGTATATTATTGGGCTCGACCCATGTCGAGGACGGGACACGCGTACTGGGCTTGACTATAAGAGGCCAAAACGGGTTAGCGGTGGCAACGCAAGTCCAACGGGTTTCATATGCGTGTGTGGACCCGGGCTGGTAGGTAAGACGTTGTTGCATCGTGTAGGTATAAGTCGTGCACCGTTGATTGTATCGGGTTGCCACTTTGGGGAGTGATACACCCCACTGTGGGGCCAGCACGGGTATCTACGTTAGGGAGTCGATCGCTTGGGGAGTAGTGGGTACACCTAGTGGAGATAGGGGCAGACGGCACCTATGTAGTCAGCTAGGGGTACACGAAACTACTAGTTAAATTTTCTAAGTCCTTGGGTGGGATCAACCTTTAAGTAGGAATTACCCTTGGGTGGGTAGATCTGGTGTGGTGCAGTGTAGGAATTACCCTTGGGTGGGTAGATCTGGTGTGGTGCAGTGTAGTATTTATCCTTGGGTGGATAGGCGCGTCTTTACCATTATCTTAGTTCATCCTAAGTCTTGTTGGCTGCTTAGTGTAGTCATTTATCCCCAGTCGTACCGTACCAGGTTTATATCATACCCTAATTACTTTAATGATTGTATTGTTAAAGTTATAGGGCTCACTCAGACTTATGTCTGACCCCGTTGTTTTTATCTTTTTCCCAACCCTTAGGTTATCAGAGTGGGCCTAGCACTAGTGTGCTTTGATCAGATTGCTTTATCTATCTTTTTGGAGCTTGGACTCTTGAAGTAAAGCTCGGTTATCTTTTCTATTATGGCTATTAGTATGTAGTGGGATTATGTACTTATGTTTTAACAAGATGGATATTTTGTACTTGACTCTTGTTGGTTTTTGATATGTAACCAAACATGTTTACCTTCTGCTGCAATGAAATGATGTTTTAAATTTCAAGTATTACTTATATCTGTCTTGTTGTAATTTTTCTGTTCTATATTTACTTAAAATACTCCACCGAAGTTAAGGCATTCCCTTAGTGAGTGACCTTAGCGGGTGTGGGGTGTTACACATAAGATCTCGGATTAGGAAGGAAACATGGAGTGAAAATATGATCCGAATGTTGATAAAAAACTAGAGAGAGATGTCGGATCGGCTCCCCCAAAATCCATTAGAATGTTTATCGACCTGAGCTTCGAATCGATACTGATTCAACGGTGACTTACCCGATCGTTTGGTAAAGTCCTTGCCAAATGCCATCGTGTGATCCGAGTGTTGATCATACCTGTTGATTATTTTATTATATTGATTTTATATATATCGTGATGATAATTTGAAAAGAAGGGAAGAATGGGGAAGCGGTTGTGAATTAATGAAGAATGGTTTTTCTGAATTAAAGAAGAACGATTGATTTAGTCTGGGTTACCCAATTGGTCATAACGAAGATGATGGATTTATATGGAAGGAAGCAAATGTGGCCACTGTTTATGTAGAGGAAAAGATGATATTGTTTTATATTTTTCCTCGTGTACTGAAGCACATGGTTTAGTCTGATTGACTGAAAAAGGATGGGGAAAAATGTCTACGAGTGGGACGAATTTTCAGATAGCACATGCGAAATATGATGATAAGAACATTTGTAGAGATATTTGTTTTATTTTATATGAGGTGACCAACGATATTTTCATGAGGTGACGGACGATATTTTTACGAAGACGACTAATGATATTTTCTAGTGTATAACGCGCGTCGTTCACGGTTCATACGAATGCACACGTCCTCCGATTGAAAGGAAATTGAAAAACATACAATAATAAAATATTTTAAACACGATGGAACTGATTTCGTTGAATTCCGATGTAGTTTACGAAAATACTATTTTAATTTCAAACGATTAAACCATATGTTTTTATACCACGCACGAGGACAAAAATAAATCCAATTTTAAAATACCTCAATATAATAATAAAATATTATAATTGGACATATTGGAGCATAATTTCATATAGTACCAAAATAAAATACTCTGGGTTGAATCCAAGTCAAAACGATATTCAAAATATCAAAAACCCTTTATTTTTATATAATAAATCGTTATATTATATAAGCGAATTATATAACGACTATTTGAAAATTTGATTTGGACATATAACAAAATCTATAATATGGAAACTCGATTTTTCTACTTCATTAGAAAATTATTATCTAATAAATTTGTACGTTTCTTGTTTCGAAGAAAGCCGACTTATTTTGTATCATGTATAACCAATTGAAGTTCAAAATGTTATATTACGAACTACCAAGCCGCTGCAGCTCATTTTATAATTAAAATATAAATTAAACGTTCAGACATCGTTTAATAAGCGAAATTGTTAATATAATTAAATATAAACTTAAATAATTCCTCTTATATTACCAAATCATACCATATTGCAAATTCAGCCAATTTCAAAATCATATCATTATTTTATTATTTAAATTATTAAAATATTGAAAATTATTAAATCCAAATCAACATTTAAAACAAAATTTTAAATATTAAATTAAATGGTTAATAATCTGGGCCATTACAGAATATCAAATCGAATCAAATCTCAATTCTTTTTATAAATCTCTTCGATAAATCATGTGTATAAAATAGCTTATTAAAAAGGCACTCATATTCATAAAGCTCTTTTCAAATAAATTCTTTATAAAAATAAGTTATAATTATAGTACTTTACTTAAGTGATTTATTACTCTTAATATACATATAAGTAAGCAAGGTTTTAAATCTCGGATATCGGTCGCATTTCGTCTCGGGGATTTTATAGACTCGGTCTCGTATCGTGGGAGATCTCGGATGAGATGAGTCTAACTCGGGAGTTCATCTCGGATTTTCATCTCGGGTCTAAAAGTTCATATCAGGACAATCTCGGGGTACATGATATGCTAAAATGATTTTTATGAACGTTATAAAAAACATAGTAACTTAAACTTAAAATGAAAATAACTTTATTATTCTTTATTTTGCGAAAGATCATTCATACTCTAAATCATAATATTCTTAAAACAGGAATATTGTTAGATAGGAAACATTAAAAGGATCCAAAATATTAGAAAATTCAGCATAAACAGACCATAAAATACATAATTTCAAAAGTAACATGTATGTAAAAAGACGAATATGAAAATCATAAGCATTGTAAAACATATATGAACATACAATATAGTCATTTACCATGCAAAATGTAAAATAACAAAAGATTGATGTAGCTAGATTTGAGTTTTTTATTATAGCTCTAGTTCTGGCACAAATTTAAATTTTAACCAAAAAAATTAAGATCTCGGATGATATTCCAGTATTTTGTCTCGGTCGATATATCGTTCGATATTGCAATATCTCGGACGATATATTCGAAATGAGATTTAGAATGATATTTGCTGTTTCGTTTCGGAAGGAGCCCAACATGAGATCTCGGAGGAGATCTCGGGCGATATTTGCGAGATTTGAAACAGTGTAAGTAAGAAATATTTATTTGTAAACCATGTCAAAAGATTAATATTTTATTATTCGGTAATAAAAGCCCTTTTGAACCTTATGAAGAAATAATTTCTAATTTAAACTAATAATTATAGACTAAATTACTTTTTTTAAAACATCTTTAACGAATGATTCGTAATGTTCCAATTATTATAAGTAAATGATTATTAAATTTAAAATAATAACATAAACAATCATTATTTTTAAATAAGATACTAAATCTTCAAATTCTTATCAAGTACATAGTAATTGATCATCCTTTAACACTATAAATAATTAATTATAAACATTATTGACAGAATAATGGTTAAATAAAACTTTACTAATGAAATAATTATTTAACTTCAAACCTAAAAATAATAATTTTGTAAATAAATAGTTAACAATTACTAACATTTAAATAAAAATTGATTAACTTTAAACTTTATTATAAAGAAACCGAAAATACTTTGAATGAGTAAAATTAACTTTAAAACATGATTATCTAATAAATTAACTTTATTTAGCTCGGAAAAAAAATCTACTTCTTCTCAAATAGAAGTTTCCTCTTTTGGGAGTAAAAAGAAAACAAAATGGAAAAAGAAAACTATCTTGAAATAAAATGTTCCCCTTGTAGATGATTTAGAAAATGGAAAAGATTACAATCGTGAAGAAGTTTTGGCATCCACTAGTTCAAAAACGTTTCATCTAGACACACTAGGAGTCACCCAAATGTTATGGTTGATCCTATAGTGTTTAAATGATTAGTCCTATTTGCTTTTGGAACATTCGAGGGGCTAATTTACCCTCAAAACAATGTGAAATAAAATATTTGATAAAGGAAAATAATATCCAGCTAATATGCATCTCTGAAACAAAGCTGGATTTGTTGTCAACTGACAAGGCAGCAAAATTTATAGCTCCATCTTGGTCTTATGATCATAATTTAGCTGCAGCCTCTTCTGTTTTCTTTTAGCTTTTTAAGCTATCTAAATCTGATCTGTATATCTACTACAAATGCATCTGCATCCACACAAACTCTACCTTTTTGCTTACCTTAATCTATACTCAAAACTCTCTTTCTTCTCGTATATCTTTACTTGATTCGATTCATCTTTTAAATCCTTCAAATGAACCATGGATTTTAGGAGGTGATTTTAATTGCATGTACAGTTGCAATCAAAAATTAGGAGGTTGCCCTCTTGCTTTAAAGGACATTGCACCTCTTAACCAAATGATTATTAAATCCTCTTTATTTCCAGTTCAAAGTTATGGTCTATCATACACCTGGTCAAATTGTGCTTGTTCAGGCCCAGAAACTTTATGCAAACTTGATCATCTATTTGCTAACAATTCCTTTTTTGATCTCTGGCCAAAATCTTATTGGTTAATTACTTCTCCAATTTTATTTGATCGTCGTCCATTAGTGTTTCATTGGGGGAATGAAGTTGCCAATGACTTGGGTATTAAATCTTTTAAAAAAAATTCATTTTTTGTGTAATCATCCAGAGTTTTCTAGTCTTTTTTTTCAGGTGTGGAATGCTGGTGATGTAAGGAATCCAATGATAAATCTTCTTAATAAGATGAAATTATTAAAATCCAGGCTCAAATTTTGGTCCTGTTTGACATTTGGGAAAGGTTATCAGAAGTCTGATGTAATTAGGATGGAGTTAGCTAAGATTCAACAAGAAATCTAGGAAAGGCCTTATGATATTTCTTTGAAGCAGCAGGAAGTGGATAGAAGGAAGCTGTTTCAATTTATTTTAGATATGGAATTGCAATCTTTAAGACAGCAGGCTTTTATTAGACGTGAGTTAGAAGGGGACAGAAACACAAAATTCTATCATAATTCTATCAAAACCCACAAAGCAAGGAATTCTATATTCATTGTTAAAGATATGAATGGTATAGTTCATAATACTGATGATAGGATCAATGCAGCATTTATAGATTATTTCTCCTCTATATTGGCCAATTGAAATACCCATAAAGTCAATATCAATCCTCTTTATTATATTCTTTTGCCTACTATTTCATATCAATAGTCTGAGAATATAATTAATTTAGTGACAAAGGATGATATAAAAGAGGCTGTTATTAACTTGGATTCAAGTGGCTATGGTGGCCCAGACGGGTTTAATGCATTTTTTGTTCAGAAAAATTGGGAAATTATTGGTGAAGACACTTCTCAAGCTACTCTGCATTTCTTCATAACAAATCATTTACCATCTAGCTGGACTGCTACTTCAATTGCACTAGTGCCTAAAGTGGATAATCCAGTATCAGTTGCTGAATATAGACCTATCTCCTGCTGTACTGTTTTTTATAAAATTATCTCCAAAGTATTGGCCAATAGAATTCAGTCTGTTTTACCATTTATCATTTCTTCCAACCAATCTGCTTTTATTCATGGTAGATCGATCTCAGACAATACATTGTTAACTCAAGATCTTTCATATGGCTACAACAGGAAGGGGATTTCTCTTAGGTGTATGTTAAAGTTAGATATTAAAAAGGTTTTTGATTCTATTGCTTGGCATTTTATTTTTTGCAATACTAGCCAGAATGAATTTTCCTGTTCCTTTTATTGCATGGATTTATACTTGTGTCACTTCTCCAAGATATTCAATTGCTAGGAATGGGAATCTTCATGGTTATTTCAGAGGTACTCAAGGGGTAAGGCAGAGTGATCCATTATCAGCATACCTTTTTATCATAGTGATGGAGTTATTGAATTCTTTGTTGATAGAAAAGGTTAAGAGTAAAAAGTTGGAGCTTCATCCTAAGTGTAATCTCCTATGATCATTCATTTACTTTTCGCAGATGATTTAGTATTATTTACTAAACCTACTGAAAGTAACATTCAATGTATCATAGACACTTTAAACTCTTTTTACTTGTTAACTGGATTGCAAATTAATCTCAACAAGTCTCACATACTTATTGCTGGTCTTTCAAGTGCTAGGAAGAATGAATTAATAACAAAGTCTGGTCTTAAGGAAATGCCACAGAATTCTACTTATTTGGGTCTACCTCTAATCAGTTCACGTATAACAAAAAAAAAACTATTTTCCTCTTTTTGAGAAGATTATGTCTAAACTACAGCAGCGGCCTTCATGTAGTTTATCCCAAGCAAGTAGATTAACCATAGTGCAATCAGTAGTAGTGGCCTTTACTACATATTGGACAAGACATTATGTTTTGCCTACTAAGTTGATTAGCATGATAATTGGGGCACTTAATAAGTTTCTTTGGCACAGTGATCTATATTCAAGGAAAATGATTCCTATTTCTTTCTATAAACTGTTTGATGATAAATTACATAGAGGATTGGGCATTACAAACTTATCACTTTGGAATAAGGCAGCAATCTCTTTTTATTTTGAAATGCTGCACGGTAGGGATAGTTGTTTATGGTCTCAATGGGTCAAAGCAAATTTGATTTGGAAGAATCACTTCTGGACAATGGACATTCCTCAAAATTGTAGTTGGAGGAATATGCTAAAATTAAGAAATGCTTTTCTGCCTTTTGTTCAATGTAATTACAAGCATATAAAAAAAATTATCTTTCTGGTTTGATCCATGGGCAAGATCAGGTATGATTTTAAGTTTGGTTGTGGATTATAATTTGAAGAGGTTATCTGGTATACCTGAAAATGCATATGTTGATGATTATATTCATGAGGGACAACTGATACTTCCCTACTCTAGTTCTTTAGTTTTGAGAGCTTTATAGAGAGACTTATCAGAGAATTTTATGGTGCATGGTGAAAGTGAAATGGTATGGAGCAATAAATCCTTTTCAATTCAGCATGTATATTCTTTACTTCAGGGTGTAAAGCTGGTTTTCCCTTGGGCTAAGAGGATTTGGTCGACGAGTAGTTCATCAAAAGAGAATCTATTGCTTTGGAAAGTCATGGCAAATGCAATCAATACAAAGGACAAACTAGTCAAGATTGGGGTAGTCAATGATGGTATATGTTATTTGTGTAATTCTGCTATGGAAACACATGTTCACCTATTTTTTGAATGTAGTTTCTCTTTTCAAATTTGGGTGAGACTGATGGCTACTGGAGGTTATCACAGGCCGTCGAATGTCAGCAGGATTGAATGGTTCAATCTGTGTTAAAGGAACTAGGTGGAAAACTAAGATATCCATGATGCTTTTAGTCATTTTGAAGAAGTTTATCTATGCAATATGGTTTGAAAGGAACTGTAGGGCTTTTACACGAGGGAATATGAATGCAAATAAGGTTTTTAGTAGTATTCATGGGAAGATCTTGAAGAAATTATCTAGTATCTCTAAGTAATTCATCAGCATTCTCTGGAGTACTTGTCTGTGATGATGGAGCTGCAAATTCTGGTGTTGTGTGAAGTTTTATCTGTATGGATTTGAAATGCTTGATCTACTAACAGTTTTGAGTTTTTTTCTGAGCTTAAGTGTTGTATGTTATAATTTTTTTTTCTCATTTCTGTTAGGTAGTCTTGTTTTAGTTTTGGTTTTGTATTTTTTTTTATATGATTCTGTTGTACTTGTTATGTTTTGTGAATAAATGTTTACCTTTGCCTTTCAAAAAAAAACTTTATTTTAAAACATTATTAAATAATAATTCTTCTTTTAAAATATTTTGAGTTTCGAATCAATAATGATTTGAAAACAATTCTTTCAAACGAACTTAGTGACTGCAATTACGTAACGGTTACGATTCTATCTCAGAGTAAGCAACTGCAACTCGAAATCCATAAATTTGGAACATTTATTCAACAGGGTTTAGTGATCACAATGGTACTTATATAAGCTACCATAGATCCTATTTATCGTCCAATCAAACGTGGTATTTACATAAACATGCATATGTAGATAAATAAACAATTAGCAGTAAACAACTAGTGTAACACCTATTCAATATAAATAATTGACATGACAGAATGTTTGAATTAATATAAATAGCAGAACAATGGTTTACTCTACTAACATAAAGTTTCAATTCATTTCTAAATTGAATTTATTTGGCCAAATCAGAAAACAAACATACGATCTAAATTAACTACGTTATAATTAAAAAACGTAATAAAATTAATTTTATGTAACCTTTCACATATCATCAAATACTAGTGATAAATTTTGAATATATAATAAACTCAAAATGTCTAATAGCAATTCGAGATGCTATATCGTGATTCTAAATTAGATTTAAACAAACTAATAGCATTTCAAGATGCTATATCGCAATCCTAGATTCAATACATCCGATTAATCAATATGATCGATTCAAACAAACAGATGATAATATAATAATATAACCAAGCCAAATAACTAACAAATTTCACAATCAAGCAGATAATTAATATTTTAATCTATTTTATACGATACTGGTAAATCAAAAAGGTAAGTTTTACTCACTATAACTACAGTCATAGCTTTTTTGCCTTCTAGTTCTATTGAGTTCTGAATAGCATTCGAAATTTGTTGAAATGCCCACTATCTCCAAATGTAACCTAATCAATTTCATTACGTAGCAAACGAGCGCAATGGAAAAAACATGGTCTCTTTTGGATCTTGTCTGAGAGAGATATTCAAATTATAAATATTTGATATTAAACTATGATTAATGATATCTCTATTACAAATCCAAAAACTAATTACCCCTAACCATCTTCTCTCAACAAATTAAGGCCAAGGCCTATAGCTACTTCCCCTACCAAGGACGCAAGTCTTCCCCGTGTAATCTCACTCATCTCAACATGGAAAGTCGTGAAACCACCACCAAGCTTATTCTCTTCGAATTTTCCACCTCCAACGCCATAGCTTTGCACTCGCCACATCCTATTGAAATCCATGCTCCAGCCTCGCGTGTTACAATTGATTTGGTGCAATATTTTTATTAATTGAATGCCTCCAAAATTTTGATGCAAATATTATTTTTTTACCATAAGCAACAATCCAATGCTCGATTTAGGAAGCAAAGAATGTAAATCCCAAAATTCCTAACCCTAGCCACTAATGTTAAATGACCTAGAACTGACTTCGGCAAAGAAACATACCGCAATCTTCAAAGTGAATATGGATATGAAGCTCTAGGTGCAATGAGTCTAAAAATGAAAGGTTTTGAAATTTAAGATTTGTGACACCCCATGTCCGTTAATGTCACTCATTAAGAGAATGCACTATGTTTCGTGAAGCGTTATAGGTAAATGAAACATGAACATTACAAGAAAGATATAAAACAACAGCGGAATTTAAAATTTTATTAAACAGAAAACATAGTGGTTCGAAACTCAGTTACATCATAAGTTTGAATTACTGAAACCCCATTATAATAATATTTAGCTTAAATCTTGTACTTAAAATCATCAAAGTACAGAAATACATAAAAATCATAGTCCCTAAAGTATAGCCATATCATTGATGACCAGAAATTAAGAGATACATCAAAGCAGCTCCAAGCAGAATGGAAAAGAGAATCCAAATCAAGCCCGATTCCCACACTGAGAACCATGGGGGAGGGAAACGGAAGAGAGAGAAAAGGGAACAAAATGGGTCAGACATAAAGTCTAGCGAGTCCAGTTACTTTTAGCGTATAAATAAGTAAAAGCATCATGACAGACATATAAACTGGATGAGAGATAATAGTATCACAGGACAGGTATAACAAGATTAACAAGATAAACAAGATAACAGAACTGGATATGTTGCACTTCTTAAGTACTTTTCTCTGCACCAATACTAGTATAACAGATATGTAACAGAATTACGTACTCCCTAATTACTTAACAGAAAAAGGAAGATCTGAACAGAAATATAATGGTAGTTTTAGGTGTACTCTGGTAATGGGTTTTAACCCAAACAGAATTAAATGGTACCTAAACAGAAATAATGGGTGTTAACCCAAACAGAAATTCAGGTACCCCACGAAAACAGGCAAAACTAGACGTACCCTAATTACTACCCTTCCCCAATCGATTGGCTCCCTATACCGTAAATACCCTGTGTTGGCCCCATAGTAGGGTGTATTACTTCCTAAAGTGGCAACCTACAGAAGGACATAGACCTATTTACTGGTGCTACAACGGCTTATTTTCCCAAATGCAGACCATACTCATGCACACACATGAGTCCGTTGAAACACGCCAGTACACCTCCTCCTAGATGAACCTCTTACAATCAATTCAATAAGCGTGCCCTGCCCCTACCTAGTGCAGGGTCCACCTTTAATACCAGAATGGGTTACTGACAAATATGGGTCCTACACAACAGATGACACAAGCCAACCCTTATAGATCTTGTGTCCCCAACTAACTAGGATTTTGATAGCTTGTGCCTAACAGACTTAACAGATTTACGGGTTAAACTTTACAAGTTAACGGGCCCATATAACCCCAAAAGATTTAACAGGTTAAGTTTTCTAAATTAACAGGTTCATATAACCCCCACAGATTTAACATGTTTACTTAACCCCACAGATTTAATAGGTTTACTTGACCCCATCGATTTAACAGGTTTACTTAACCCCACAGATTTAACAGGATTACTGAACCCCAACGATTTAACAGGCTTACTTAACCCCACATACTCAATAGGTTTACTTAACCACACAGATTTAACAGGCTCATACAATCCTTATGGATTTAAACAGGTTAAGTATTACAAGTTCATTACCATACATTCATTTATGGTTATAATGCGCTAGACATCGCACATTAAGTCTACCATTTGTGGATGTTGGGTATGCTTGTCGGGTTCAGACATACTTCTTTCACAAGTCGGACTTAACCTCGTGTCTTAGAACCATCATGTGTTTATTCACTTAGACCGCTCACATTAGATTCACCACTTGTGGTCGCTGGATATGCCGGTCGGGTCCGGACAGACTTCCACCACAAGTGTAATCTAACCTCGTGTCTAAGCGTGATTACAGCTTTCTAATTACTGTAATTCTAGGCATCTTCATTCATTAACAAGTATTCCTATTTCATTATAGGTTTTCATGCCCCTTTCCAAAGTCAGATTCATCATGTTTTATATGCCCAAATTAAGATCTTTAACCACAGTTTGACTTATTCCCCAAATCCATATTCATGCTTTCAATTCAAGTTGTGCCCCAAATTTCCCAATACAAGTTATGCCCCAATTTTAACGGATTAAACAAGCTTTATAGATTCTTTACAGTTCCAATAACATGTTTCTCTTAATCTTAAATTAAGCCTACAAATTTTTATGTTCCAAACCACAAGTCATAATTTACCATATAAATCTTGCCCCAATTTTTAGTCCAATTTTACAATATAGTTTGTGCCCCCAGATCCCTATCGTGATTCAAACTACAAGTTATGCCCCCAAATTACCATTTCCAATCATTCCCAATTTAACCCAATTTCGTTCATACGCATATTTCAGCGATATCGGCCTAGGCTCGAAAGTAGCCCAGCAATAAAAATGAAAAGGGAATGAGAGAGAGAAGGACAGAATATGCATAGAAACCAACAGTAACAAAAATGGGCATATGATAGAAGGAATAGGCATATAAGGTCATATCTGATGAATAGATATGTGCATATAAAAACAGATCTGATGAACATAAATAGGAATATAAGAACAGATAGGATGAACATGTAATAACAGGACTGGTTGTGCATAGTGTCATGATCATAAACAAGCATGATGGGATCTAATTAGTGAATTAGATGTACAAATATAGCACATCTGATATGATTCCAATAGTCATAGGCTTAGATCTAATTCATAGGCATGTCAAGATTGCATTTTACATATTTCTATCTAAAAATAACGTAGACTCACAGAGAATAGATCTAAGAGGTAGAAGCATAGTTGCATATATTGAATCATAGATCTATAAACTTGAATAACATGACTGTGGAAGAAGAATAGGCTATTTTAATTCGGGCAGATGCAGCATCTAGTTCTCCATTGTTTTTGGTGCGTAAAAACAAGAGAAATGGGTCCATTTATAGCCTAAACCCAACGAACCAAGCCAGAAAACAAGTCCACGTTCAAAAACATGAATTTGCCTAGATCTGTAGGGGGTCGACCCCCCCCCTTTGGGTGTCGACCTCGGGGTCGACCCCAAAGACCTGGGCGACCCCTAGGTCGACCCAAAAACGGTCAATTCGTTGATTTCCCGCTTCTGGTCTTCCCGCTTGGCTACTTCGAATTAATTTGATTATTTTGGTTTGTTTGTATATATATAATTCTCTTGTGTGTGTACAAACTTCTAGGCTTAATAACTTCATTATACGGTGTCCGTTTTATGAAAATATGGTGTCTATCTTAAGTAGAATTCCGAGACGAACGCAATGGCGCAGTCTGTTTTACTTAATTCCAAATATTTAATTAAGTATTCCTCAGTTTATCATCTTAATGTGTTATAAAATTACGGGGTGTGTTACATTCTCCCCCACTCAAAGGATTTCGTCCCCGAAATCTCTAAGTTAAGAAGAATGTATATCCTAACATCCATCATCCATCCACTCATCCACCAATGACATACATCCGTTGTCCTTAAATATTTCTAATGCTTATATGAACATATTCAAAGGTGTGTGTATATGTCCCAATAATAATGCGAAGATGAGGCGATCTACTGATTCAGTCGACCTCCTTAATGCAATGTATTTTAGTGCCATTATTCCAACATGTATGCAAATAATCTTATTATGACATGTAAGTTCTATTTGCGTGCGCAGTCATTCATCCAAATACAACATCCATATGATGATAAACCCACTTTCATCCATTAGAAGAAGAAAAATGCACACACATCCATATGTAGTATGAGAGTGATTGAGATGATCTAGTGCCTAATGTGTGTGTATATGCATCCACAAGCAATCACTAGCAAACACTTGCATCCATCAAACATAACATGTCTCAAACACATGTTTGCAACCATGGGATTTCTATCTAAAGGTCGAAGATTTGATCGATAGGATACACACGAATGACAGAAGCAAGTACGAATAAAAGCTTGGAAAAAGAAGTTAAGAACATAGTCCCGAAAAGGAAAGGGTATGAAGCACGATCCTTGTCTTCAGTCTCCCAAGTTGCATCCTCGCTGTCATCTCCCCATTGTACTTTTATTAACCTAACCTCCCTGTTGCGCAGTTTCTTAACCTCTTATCCAAGTATACGGGTAGGAACTCGCACTATAACAGAAAACACTTTTCGTAATAGGAAAAATCTGTTGCATTAGACCAATTGCAACAGGCTCGCGCCTGTTGGTATAGCCAGAGTTGTAAAAAGTCTGCAACATTTTCAGCCTGTTGCAATAAAACATTGCGGTATACTTTTTTGCAACTGGCCTTTGTTGTTGCAACAGACCATTTTGCAAAAGTATATGCCCATTGCAATAGATTCATAAATCTATTAAAAAATATTATAACTTACAGATATTACATATTAAATGTATTTGTTTTAGTAATAGTGTATATCACAGAGTGAAATAAACAAATAAATTTTTTATTTTAATAAAGTTTTAATAGTACAAACAATTACAATAAAAGTTTCTACAATTTTCATACACCATTCGTGTATAACAATTTCTTCTCTCACACAACACAATTTTTTTAAAAATAGAGTATTTTCTACTGATATTTCTATTCTATCATACATATACTACAATAAGAGAATAAACTTGGGACATTGAGGGTCTTCTTTGAGACGCTGCTTGTGTGCAAAATAGTGCAACTTTTGCGTATCTTAATACTTCTTCTTCGGGGTATCCTTCTATAAAGTAGAACAAGCTCACAGGACAGTTTTCAAAGCAATTCCTTATTAGGTGAATGAAATGAAAAGGGAATATTCAGCAAAAGGCCAAAAGCTAGATCATCCGTAAAGAAGTTTTCAACCTGTCGAAGGAGCAATTGCTTTATAAGCTCATGACATATCAGTAGTAAATACATGTGATTTATTTTATTTCTTTATTGGCATAGTTAAATGGGAAAAAACTCATGTACGCGGAATGGCTATATGCCTATACAAAGTGGTGAACAATTTCCTACCAACAAAACAAGGAGTCAAATACAAGTAATAGGTATTAAAAATATCAAAAAACAACTGCCTTTCATATACTCATCCAAATAATAGCTGAAGCATGGCATGTAACTAATATATTGTTGATTTTTCCAGACCCCTACCAATAAAACCAATTGGCGACAAGATCAGTGCAACGCATAACACGCTGCTTGATGAGCAACAAGTAATAGGTATTAAATACGAACCTTAAATCGGAAGTATCAACGTCCTCGAGAGCTTTTGATCTTCTAATCATCGTCCTCTAATATTTGATCACGTAATTGACATTATTCATGATTTAGCGGCACTTCCTACTTTACAAACATCAGAAAGGATAACAAGGTTGTGTTTAGGGAATATGAGAGAAGCCAAATATATTTTCTCTTACCTTACTTCTCTTTTCACTGTTGCTGTCATCCTAACACCTTCAAATATGTACTCGTTATCAATGATATTATCCCTAAAAAGCACAACATGGAAAATTTTAATGTAACACAAATTGGTAAGTACATAAGTTAATTACTGACAAATCATAAACTGGTAACAAAACCACATACTGTATTTCCAAAAGCTTTTGATCGACCCTTTTTGGCAGATAAGCTTGCCTCGAATATTTTCTGCCCAAAACCAAAATAAAAATAAACAAGTTTAACCCAAAGTAATTATGTAAGGATGGAAGAGAAAAACGTAAGTTCATACAACATTTAAATTCTTCTTAAAAGACTCACAAATACCGAAGACTTGTCAGGTTTCCTAATGAATCTGGAATTTTTCTAGAAAATTTGCTATTTGAGAGGTCCAAAGTTTGCACTTTTTGAAGCAATCCAAGCTAATCTGGAATTTCACCTGTTATATTATAGTCCCGTAATAAACTAAATAACAAAAATAAATGAGAAAATAATTCAAACAAGGGAAAAAGAAAAAATGAAAAGGCAGAAAATTCTTACACTTGCTGGATATTAACAAGGTTGTCGATTACTCCTGAAAGTTTTCCCACTACAAAGACTTGCCAAAGATTATGACAGCCAAAAATAACCCAGAAAAAAGGACTCCAAGCGCAAACTCCAAAGAAGAAACAACCCAAAACAGCAGATAATATCAATAAAAGATCCAAGCACAGCACGCCAAGCTAACTACAACCAGTAAATCCTCCAACAAGTTTTGCTTCTCCAATCCACCGTATCCAGAACCTTAGAAACAAAAGCAAATATAAGACAAGCCCACAAATAAATCCACGAAAGCAAACTAACAAAATAACTCAATTAGTAAAATCAACATATTCACTCAAACAACTACCTTTCCTTACAAGATTCAAATCTGAATGAAATTTGGTGAGAAAAGGAACTGTAATCCAGAAGAAATTAACAATTTGACAACCAATAAATTAAGAGAAACTGAAAAGAAACTAGCACTCAATTTTTGTTTCTTACAAATTCAAGTATTGAAACTTTAAGTGAAGGCTGGAGCTGGATGCAGCTTTGGAGCAGGGGCAGAGATAATCGCTAAAGCCTTCTGCTGCTAATCGCTGAAGCTTAAGGGTTTTCTCCTTTTTTATGCCTAAAGAGCGATTTTTTTTCTGTTCGTTGAAATTACCAAATGTTGTAGTTGAAATCAGAATGGATCTGAAAGAACGACTTTGGGGTTTTAGGGTTTGAAAGAAAAATGGGAACGGGAAAAGTCTAGAAAAGAGGCGGGGGAGAAAAATGATAGCACCAGAATTTAGAAACGTGGAGCCAAACTGATGGAGCCAAAATTCCAACGTTGGAGCCAAATTTTGAAGGGCGGAGCCAAATTTTGAAGGGCGAACGCTTGTATATATTTAGTTAAAACAAAAATAAAATCATTTTGTCAAGGATGATGTCATGGTAACACTATTTGGATGATTATGTAAAACATAATATTTATATTTTATTATTTTGAAATTATTTCAAGATTTTCGAACCTTATGAAATATTAAACATTTTATAAAATTTTAATTTTTTACTTTTAATTTTCGAGTTCTATCAAAATTAAGTTTCAAACTTTAATTATATATTTTATGACATATATAAATTTATTTTGTAAAATTTAAAATTTTTATATTTTTTTGGGAATATTATCTGTTAAATATAACTAATATTTATAATTAATAAATATTAATAATAAATGCCACTTTGTAACTATTAAAAATTAATTATTAGTCATTAGTTGTTAAAAGTAAATATTGATTATTACCACTTTACTATTTAATTATAGTATTGCTAAATAAGGTATTTTTAATATTTAGTCAATTATCTTTTATTTATTTATTATGAATTTATTAATTATAAATTATTCACTTAATATTTTAACAAATTTATATTTCAAATTAATTATTAATTATTATCCATTATATTTTTGTTACTAATTTATTATTATTTAAATGTTTATTATAATAATTTGTTAATTAGTCATTATTATTATTATTTAATTATCAGTTATAAATATCACTTTATAATATTTAAATTTTATTGTTAGTTAATAATTATTAAATATTAATCTTAATTATTATATAATTACTAGTAGTTAATCATTTAATAGTAACTATTTAAAATTAATTAGTAAAAATTAATCATTAAAAGCTGACATTAATTTTTAATAGTATGATTGTCGTAACTGGTTTTATCAGTTTTAAACAAATACAGTTATTGCAAGTGGCAAAAACAGTTGCTAAAGATACTTATTCGCAACTGGCTTGGAAGCGCAGTTGCAAATAATATGTTTGTTGCAATTGTCATGGAAGAACTGTTGCTATAAGTATGTTTTTGCAATAGGAAAGGAAGTGCAGTTGCTAAAAATGTCCTTTTCGCAACAGGAAGAAAAGGCAAGTTGCTAAATCTTATCTATTCAACTGCTATAATAGATCTGTTGCTAAGTATCATTTATTACAACTGTCATTTGTCACATGTTGCAAATAGCCAGTTCCAATAGGGTATTTTTCTTGTAGTCTTGTCTAATTGTTGCCTCCCGTTCGACCTCTACTTCCTCAAGCATGTTCGGCTCAACTACCTCTGTTGTATCGTGCAGACACTTCCATAAATAAGAAATGAGGAAAAACATCATGAATATCCACATATATGTGAAGCGAGCTGTACGCCTTAGTTGCAAATACCACTGGAGCACCCCATTCAGATATGCCTTGCCTAATAAACCGTTTCTCAAACAGCTCCCCTACTTGCTTGCTAAGCTCCCTCCTTTCCCTTAGAGCCATGTGGTGCACAGAAAATGCAACTTGCTTTGCATTGTCTAACAAGTACATTCGGAAATCAATCTCGCACCTCGGGGTAATCCCCGAACCTCATCAAAAACATCTGGATACTCACAGACTACTAGTACTGATCGTAGATCATCAATAGATGCATCAAGTGACTCTAGGAAACTAAGCATGACAGACCCCTTAGGGTCATAAGAAATCTCGAGGGTCCTCCCATGGAAAGTCAAAAAAAGTCTAACGACCCTCCTCTCACAATCCATAATTGCACCATACATGGCTAGCCAATCCATCCCTTGAATCAGACAGTATCCCATAAAGCCAAGCACATATGCGTCGCATTCAAACTTGACGCCTAACACATATATTCTCAAACCCTGACAAATCATAGACAGATGAGCTGTACACCTCATGGGGTTTGAGACAACAACGGGATCCAAAACCATATTAGTACTAAGGTGCAGAGACTCAACTACAGAATCAGATATAAAGAGTGAGAAGCGCCAGAATAAAAAAGAGTTCTAATAGGATATTCGGAAAGAGAAATCAAACCTTCAACAGAAATTTTTCTACCTCTATCAGGTACATCAGCCACGAGAGCATGTACTTGCCCTTCAGAAGATCCTTCCCTTTGGCCATGTCCTTGATTCTTCAGGCAATCCCTAGTATAGTGTCCGACTTTACCAAAGTTGAAGCAAGTATTCTTCCTTTTTCTGTAGTCTTTAACCAAATGAACTACGTTTCCGCAACAACGACATTTCTTTTTGTCTTTAGCTTTGTCGTTCTTTTCGCCGTCTTGTTGTTGTTCTTTCTTGGGCCACACTTTCTTGTTTTGTGTTTCCTCATCCTTGGCCTCTTTCTTTCCAGCTTTATCTTCCTCATGCATCAAGGCCATATCAACAAGTCTCTCAAAAGTTGCTCCCATCAGATAATGGGACATTGCTAACCCATAAAGGCGTTCATTCAGTCCTCTAGCAAACCACAAAGCTTTGTTATGTGGGGTGTCTACTAGCTCTAATCCAAACCTTGCTAGTTTGTTGAATTTGTTAATATACTCTTTAACAGTCATGCCTCCTTGCTTGAGCGCCAAGAACCTTTCAATTTGCATGCTTTTCTTAGCTTGAGAAAGAAACTTCATTTCAAACCTCTGTCTAAAATCATACCAAGTCTCCACTGGACGCCATGCTTGCGTCGCTTCCCACCAGAGTGAAGCTTCAATTTTCAGTTGCCAAGCGGCTAACTGAATCTTCGAACGATCGTCCACTTCGAAAATTCCAAAGAGATCCTCCGTCTCTTTTAGCCAATTCCTCGCCTCTACGAAAGTCTCAGTTCCGTGGAATGGCTTTCCTCCCGTAGCGCATAAATCTTTGCAGATCTTGGAGAAATTATCTACACGCAGAGGAGGAGGAGGAACGACGGGTGCAGCTGGGGGAGGAACGTTTGCTTGACACCGGCAGGTGCCGTGGACTCTAGACACCTACGGAACCAGCCTGGTATCGTAACGCCCTCAGGAATATTAGGTTCCCCAGACATGCTGAAAAGAAAAGGGATTCAAACAAGGAATCTAAAGATATGGTTTTGGGGAATATGTTTTTCAAAACAAACTTTTCTTTTGAAAATGCTTCCTTTAAAAAAAACCTTTTCAAAAACAATTTTCAAAATCTTTTATCCGATATGATAACCTTCAGCTCTGATACCAAGTGTGACACCCCATGTCCGTTATGTCACTCATTAAGAGAATGCATTAAGTTTTGTGAAGCGTTATAGGTAAAAAGAAACATTACAAAAATAGATATAAAATTACAGCAAAATTTAAAATTTTATTAAACAAAAAACATAGTGGTTCAAAACCCAGTTACATCATAAGTTTGAAGTACTGAAACCCCATTACAATAATATAAAGCTTCTATCTTGTACTTAAAATCATCAGAGTATAGAAATAAAAAAAAAAGCATAATCCTCAAAGTATAGCCATATCAGAGAAGACCAGAAATAAAGAGGTAGATCAAAGCAGCTCCAAGCGGAATGGAAGAGAGAATCCAAATCAAGCCCGAGTATTCCCACCCTGAGAACCTGAGGGGAAACGGAAGAGTGAGAAGAGGAAACAAAATAGGTCAGACATAAATTCTGGCGAGTCCAGTTAATTTAGCATATAAATAAGTAAATGCATCATGACAGGTATATAAACTGGATGAAGATAATAGTATCACAAGACAGGTATAACAGGATAACAGAACTAGATATGTTGCGCTTCTTAAGTACTTTTCTCTACACCAATACAAGTTTAACAGATATGTAACAAGATTACATACTCCCTGACTACTTAACAGAAACAGGATGATTCCAACATAAATATAATAGTATTTTTAGGTGTACTCTAGTATCGGGTTTTAACCCAAACAAAATTAACCGATACCTAAACAGAAATAATGGGTGTTAACCCAAACAGAAATACAGGTAACCCACAGAAATAGACATGACTGGATTTACCCTAATTACTACCCTTCCCCGATCGATCGTCTCCCTATCCCATAAATACCCTGTGTCGGCCCCACAATAGGGTATATTACTTCCTAAAGTGGCAACCTACAGAAGGACACAGACCTATTTACTAGTGCTACAGCGGCTTATTTTCCCAGATGCAGGCCGTACTCATGCACGCACATGAGTTCGTTGGAACGCGCCAGTACACACCTCTTCTCAGATGAACCTCTTACAATCAGTTCAGTAACCATGCCCTGACCCCTACCTAGTGCGGGGTCCCCCTTTAATACCAGAATGGGTTACTGACTAATATGGGTTCCACACAACAGATGACACAAGCCAACCCTTATAGATCTTGTGTCCCCAACTAACTAGGATTTCGATAGGTTATGCCTAACAGATTCACAAAACCCCCTATTGATTTACAAGTTAAACTTTACAAGTTAACGGGTTCATATAACCCCAACAGATTTAACTGGTTAAGTTTTCTACATTAACTGGTTCGTATAACCCCTGCAGATTTAACAAGATTACTTAACCCCGTAGATTTAATAGGTTTACTTGACCCCACCTATTTAACAGGTTTACTTAACCCCACAGATTTAACAGGATTACTTAACCCCACTGATTTAACAGGTTTACTTAACCCCACATACTTAATTGGTTTATTTATCCTGAAACGACCCAACGACTATCGTCCCTAACCAAATACCCTCATTTCGGACACAATGGGATATGTTTCGTAAGCCAATTCAACCGTTTTAGTCAATTTTTCGCAAAATTAAAATATAAATTAATATATATTGAATTTAAATGTACATTTTAATTTACCAGGGCCATGTACTGACTCCAAAAATTACAGAAAAATTAATCTAGCTATGTTTTGATGAACCAGTCCTAACAAAACTAATTTCATCGAATTCGGAGACCGTTTGAAAAATGACCCTTTTTCCAGCCGATTAAATTCAAACTGAAATTACCAAACACATTTAAATTTACCACGCTCACATATTAATTCCAAAAATTATGAATTTTGAAACCTAACAATAATTTGACATTCCGGATCCAAAAAAATTAGTTTCGTCGAAAACGGAGCTTGTTTGCAAAATAGCTATTTTTAAGAGCTATATATTATTTAAAATATATATAAATTCCATAGCGACTATTTCAAATTTTTAACTAGACATAACTTCTAATTCATATTATGAAATATCAGTTTCTTACATTCCTTAGAAAGATATAGTTAAACAGATTTAACGTTTCTTGTTTTGCCCAATTCTGATTTATATTGAGTTATGTATATTCAATTGAAGTTTAAAATCAAAATTTCAAATTACACGCCATTTCAAGTTCGTTTTAATTAAATTAAATATTTATACGTTCTAACTTTGTTTAAAATAAAATTTTAAATTATTAATTCTCAAAATAAATCATTTTAAATTCTTAAAATTCATTAAAATATCTAAAATAAAAATTTTAAATTGGTTCAAAAATTCCGGGTTGTTACAATCTCCCCCATTTAAAATCTTTTCATCCTCGAAAAGGAACGGAGCTGAAAGTTGTTTAACTAACCAACTCAACTTTCATTCTTCAATTTTTCAGTTTCTAAGAACTTCTCATTTCTCAAAAATTTGGCTAACGCCTTAAATTTTCGAAAAATTTCGCCATAACCTCCTTTGTACGGGCTGATTAGAAAAACCACAACTTGCCTCACAGGGCCTTCATCAATCCAAAAGAAAAAGGACAACGCTAAGAGGCTTGCCAATCGGCTCATAAAATCATCAAAAACCCAATAAATACAATATATATGTACCTATTTGTCGGGCATACAATTTTATTCCTCTTCTTAGCTTCCGTGCTATGACCTGTTTATTATATACACATGTACATATATGCAATTGCAATCAATTTTAATTCAGTTCAATATTTTGATTCAATTTGGCTAAACTAACTTTCATTTTCTTATTGGTTTTATCATTCTAATATTTTTATTAGTTAAACTAAAAATCACACATCACAACCAGCAATCAATTAGTTAATTAAATTTTCAAACATATAACTTTCTATATATACTTAAAAATCATATTTCTAGTGCCAAATCACAGACAATGAATTTTAACTAAGTTTTGGTTCTCACACCAGTCAATTCAAAATATATAGATATCCCACTTTCGAAACTCGAATATAGAATCTGATGATGATATATCAATCACTAAAATCATCTCCGGGCGAATAGAGTGTGATTATATATCTATCCAGTATATTTGAGACATCGAATATACGTTCATGACGTGTACATGCAAAATCTTCATGTAACACCCTGAATTTTCTGTTAACTGTAAATTAACAAATTAAAATATAATTAATTCTAGATGATAGAATTAAGAGAAACGGGTCATGCCATTGCGTTCGTCTTGGAATTCTGCTTTTGATAGAGTCCGAGTTTGCGTGAATCGGACTACGTATGAAGGAGTTATGACCTTCGAAAGTTTCAGAATTCAAATTAAAATTGAAACAGTTCAAAATGAAGTTCAAATTTTGAATTCAGACCCAAACTGGACTGGGCGGGAAAATTCCCGCCTAGGCACTAGGTCGACCTGGGGGTCAACCTGGGTGACTAGGTCGACCATAGGGTCGACCTGCACAGTCGATCTGGTTTGGCCCTAGCTAGCCTGGTCGGGTTCTGGTCGATTTCTGAGGCTTGGCTGTGTCACTAGGGCTGACATGTCGAATTTTGGTTGGCTCCTCTCGAAATGAATGGTCTCGATTCGTCTGTGATCATCTGACGGCTCAAATCAATGTGAAATTCTATAAATATAACTCAACACTCCAACTTAAATTCACATAAGAAATTAGAGACGTAGCCGCCATGCTGTCGGGAGAAAACAAGGAGGAGCCTCCACTTGTAGAAAAGCTTAGAGACGAGCCAAATCAAAGTTAAAACAATAATCAATCAGTGTTAGTCTACCCAAAGGAAAGCAATTCAAATTCAGAAATTAGAAAACAAGACCGTCGCTTGTTGTAAGTATAGTGATTTTTCCGACGTGAATAAAAGTTTGGATTTGATTCGATGTAAAATGGAAATGGAATTGTGTTATTATGTAACAACGAAGTTAATTCACATCTGTGTATTGAAATGATTGTGGTATTGTGATGTTTGTGGTATAGTTGAGTTGATATTGATCCTATTGTACATGTAGAATCACATGCAAGTTGTATTGTTCATATTGTAATCGACACCTATATGTTTATGTGATTATATAGGTTGTATGTGATTAAGATTTCACGTATATATATGATAGAACCTTTATGTCTTAAAGATTATGTTCACATACATGCTAGTATGTTTGAAGAAAGTTGTAAGTTCCAAAATTGGATCCATGTCAAGATCCATTTTAATATGTGTTTCATGTTATAATTAGACATATGATTGGATCTAGTTCACACCCTTGTCATAAAATTATACTTACTTTATGAAATTATCATATTCTTGTCATATGCTAGTTAGGCTCGATGTTATGCCTAGATCCAAAAACAAGTTTAGGCTTATGTTATCTTGGTTAGATACCTATTTCAATACAAGTTCACATATATGTTGATTTAGGCTATGTTGCAAGTTCACATTCATGTTGACTATTTTGCAATTTCACACCTATGATGTTCATATTGACTATGCCAAAAATGCCAAGTTTACACCTATGTCATGTTTATGTTTATGAATTCCCTATGCCAATTTGTGTGCGCTAGATTAGGCTAAGTATTTTGCCTAATATTATATGTTAAAAACCATGCAAATGAAAATTAGGCTAAGATTGTTAGCCTAATGTTTAAACGGGGTAACGTTGGGAATATTAGTAAACTTGACATAAAAATATATGAAATTGGCATGTTTGTCACATGCCGAAATTGGTGGCATTTAAATGGTTTAAATTCTTATACTAAAAAGGATGAACTTGGAAAGTGGGCCATAACATTAAATTTACATATATTAAGTAATAAAGACAAATATGTATATTTAGAAAATACGAATATGCTTAACATAAGGTTGGATTGAGTTTTGATGTAAACCTGCCCGGACCCGCCCGGCTGCCCAGTAGTCACAACAGTACCTATCCAATGTGGGTGGTTAAGCATGAAGCCCAATAAGGACCCGAGGTTAGACTGAGTTACGGTGTAAATCTGCCCGGAACCGATCGGCACATCCAGTAACCGTCGCAATATCTGTCTAATGTGAGTGGTCGATGCTTTAAGAAGCTAAGGACAGACTGTCAGGATGGTAGGGTTAAGTTAACTAAAACACTTAACCAATTCAACATGTTAATGAAATTGATGGGTGCGGTTAGGTAAATACAGACACTTAACCACTTAACATGTTTGACTAAAAACCCTAATAATGGGGACCCATTTCAGTAGTAACCCAATTAGGTATCATGGTACCCTGAAACTAGGCAGGGTGGGGCACGATTACTGAGCCGATTGTAAGCGGTCAAAAGCGACAGCAGTGGGTGCAATAGTGTGGGTTCTAACGGAGTGCGGACGTGCACACACTTCGGAGCAAACAAACAGGGCACTGGGGCACCAGCAGTATAACCTATGCATTCTAAGGATTGTGTCGGGTCGCCACCATGGGACTTGATACACCCCATGGTGGGGCCGGCATAGGTATCTACAATCTTTAGGGGTCGTAAGACACAGATGATTATGCGAGTAAGAGCCGATCTTTAGAAAAAGGGGATCACTTTACCTCCAGCATGGGGTGCCAGTTAAGACAATACAAGTAGGTGCAGAGATATAGTATGTGGTGCGATAGTATATTCGATTCAAACTGCTTTGTCTTAGTTTATGACACTCTCCTATTTCCAGTTTATACTTATCATGCCCTTATTCTTATTCTCATACTGAAGAGTCACTAGACTTACAGGCTTTATGTCTGACCCTATTTTCTTTCGTCTTCTTTTCTTCCATTCCCCCCCATCCCCTAGGTCCATAGGGAGGAAATAACTCAGCGAGACTCTTTGCAAGCTTCAAGATAGTAGATGTATGGTTTGGACTCCTCTCCTTGGCTATGGCGGTTGGACACAATCATGGGGATTTATGCAGTTTTAACTATGTTTTATGCTTCTTTATTTAATAACCAAGACAGAAATGATGTTGTAATGTTTTGGAAGGGTATGAGACAATTATGGAAATGTTTTTTATGAAGAAGTATTTTATGAAATAAAAGTCTGTTTGTTTCCGTTGCTTATATATATGTGTTTATATCTATCTTGTGTTTTATCTGTGACTTTTACTTACAAACCTACGCCAAAGTTAAGGCGGTCCCTTGTGAGTGACCTTAATGGAGGGTGGGGTGTTTCAATTGGTATCAGAGCATTGAATTACCAGACTAGATAAAAAAATTTGAAAACTATTTTCAAAATAAGTTTAAAGAAGCATTCTTTTTCAAAAGTCTTGTTTTTAAAAGGCATAATTCCCCCAAGCCATACGCACTATTTCTCTCTATCCTTTTGTCTTGAGTACTTTCCTTTTTGTTCCAGCATGTCTGGAGATCTTAAACTTCCGGAAGGAGTACCAATCCCTGGCTGGTTCCGAAGGTACCTAGAGGCTAGGGCCAATGGTGCGGGCCCAGCAGACATTCCTCCTCCAATAGTGGCAGCAGTTCCTCCTCCTCCTCCGCATGAAAATACTTTCGCTAGGACATGTAGAGACTTCAAGGCTATGGGGGGTAAGGACTTTTATGGAACTGAATCATTTGTGGCAGCAAGGAACTGGCTGAAGGAGACCGAGGACTTGTTCGTCATCTTCGAAGTTGACAACAGGCAAAAGATACAGCTAGCAATGTGGTTGCTTAAGGATGAAGCTTCCTACTGGTGGGAAGTTACCCATGCCAAAAGGCCAATAGAAACTTGCGAAGATTTTAGGATGCGGTTAGAGATGAAATTCCTCTCCCAAGCTGAAAGAAGCCTGCAAATGGAAAAGTTCCTAACCCTTAAACAAGGAAGTATGACAATCAAGGAGTATGTAAATCAGTTTAATCAACTGGCCAGATTTGGGCTGGATTTAGTAAACACCCAACACAAGAAGGCCCTTCCTTCATCAAAGGCCTGAATGAGCCTCTACATAGCCTTGCAATGACCCATATACCCATGGGAGCAACTTATGAAAGATTGGTGGACATGGCGCTGCTACACGAGGAAGATAAAGGCAAGAAGGAGGCAAAGGGGGAAGTTCCTCAAGAAAAGAAAGAAAGTTTACAGGCTAAGAAAACATACTTCAAGAAAGGCGGGAAGAACAACAAAACACATGAAAAGAGAAAGTGCAATTTCTGTGGAATTGTGGGACATATAGAAAAAGATTGCAGAAAGAAGAAGGCGAAGATGAATGGTGGTTGTTTTCATTGTGGAGAGACTGGGCACTTGGCTAAGGACTGCCCAAAGAAGCGGGGCAGGGACAGAGGACTGTATCCACCTCAGGAGCACAGGTTCACGCGCTGGTGGCACCTCCACAGGAACGAGGTAGAAATATTTCTGTAGAAAGCTTAGTTTATCTGTATGATCATCCAGTTCGCACTCTCTTTGATTCTGGTGCATCACACTCCTTTATTTCATCTTCTTTAGTAGAATCTCTGCACCTAGACACTAGTATGGTAGAAGATCCCTTGGTTGTTTCAAATCCAATTGGGGGCTCGGCTTATTTGTCGATGGTTTGCTTAGATTTGAAATCTCTATTTGAAGTGTTGAATTTAGATGTAGTGCCTTTGTTTTGGACTTCTCGGGATATGGACTGATCTTAGGCATGGACTGGTTATCTAGTAATGGTACCATTCTTGATTGTGAGAAAAGAGTAGTTAGGCTCTTGACTCGGCTCGGTAACACTCTAGATATTTCTTGTAATCCATTGAATTCTATTATGCTTAGTTATCTAGAGTCGCTAGATGCTTCTGTTGAGAATTTCAGTCGGTTAGAGTGGTCCTGGAATATCCGGATGTCTTCGAAGAGGTGAAAGGCTTACCTCCGAAGCAGGAAATAGACTTTCGCATATATCTTGTTGATCATGCAAAGCCCGTAGCTCTTCCTGTTAGACCATAGCTCCAAAGGAGAGAAAGGAGCTCAGTAAGCAAGTTAAGGAGCTTCTCGAGAAGGGGTTTATAAGGAAAAGTATCTCGGAATGGGGTGCTCTAGTGGTATTCGCCACCAAAGAAGATGGTTCACTACGTCTTTGTGTGGACTATAGGGAGCTAAATAAGCTGACTAAAAATGAATAAACACCCGCTTCCTAGAATAGACGATTTGTTTGATCAGCTTGTAGGTGCATCGGTCTTCTCCCAACTTGATCTGGCTACTGGGTTCCATCAGCTAAAGGTAGCTGAAGATAGTATTGATAAAACGGCGTCCAGAACCCCAAACGGTTTCTACGAGTGGCTTGTCATGCCTTTCAGTTTGAAAAACACACCCGCTTATTTCATAGACCTAATGAGCAGGGTGTTCAGAGAATTCCTCAATAAGTTCATGGTGGTCTTCGTAGACGATATTTTGATCTTCTCAAAGAATGAGGAAGAACATGCTCAGCATCTGAAAGAGATCATGGATACTCTCCGTGCACATCAGCTGAAAGCTAAATTCTCCAAATGCCACTTTTGGAGAAAAGAATTAAGATTTCTTGGACATATAGTGTCCGAACAGGGATTAGCTATGGACCCCGCGAAAGTGGTCGCAGTGCAAGATTGGAAGACACCAAGAAATGCAACCGAAGTCCAAAGCTTTCTTGGGCTAGCCAGTTTTTACCAAAAGTTCATTAGGGATTTCACGAAAATCTCAGCTCCACTCACAAGGCTAACAAAGAAGAATCTGCCATTCGCTTAGGATTTAGACTGTGATATTGCTTTCTAACGCCTAAAAAGGGCTCTCACAACAGCCCCAGTTCTAACTTTGCCAAATGGAAGCAATATCTTCACAGTATACACGAATGCTTGTAGTACGGGACTAGGCGCCATTATGATGCAAGATGGGAGGGTAGTAGCTTATGGTGGAAGACAACTGAGAGTTTATGAAAAGAACTACCAAACCTACGATCTTGAGTTGGCCGCCAACGTCTTTGCGCTTAAGTCTTGGCGCCATTATCTCCTAGTTGAGAAATTCGAATTATATACTGACCATAAATCGTTGAAGTATCTTTTCTCGCAGAAAGATCTTAACTTGAGGCAGAAAAGGTGGATGGAGTTCCTTGCCTCGTATGATTTTGAGATTTCCTATACTCCCGGCAAAGGCAAAGTAGTAGCAGACGCGTTGAGCAGAAAGAGGCTGACCCTAAGCCCTCTCTTTGTGGAAAGGCAAAGCTTGGAGTATATAGCCGGTTTTGACTTTAGGCCCTCCTCAAATTTTATATCTGGTTTATTAGCATCCCTAGAAGTATGGCCCGCTCTTTTAGACTCAATAGGGGCCGCACAACGCGAAGACCCTCAGCTTGTGGATGTGATTGATAAGCTAATCAGGGGTGAAACCTCCAGTCACCTCAATAGGTACTCCATCGATGATAAAGGTTGGCTGAGTGAGATGGAAGACTGCGCGTCCCTCAAGCAAGGGATTTGGTAAATAAGGTTCTCGAGGAAGCACATCATTCCAAGATGACAATACACCCAGGCGGGGACAAGATGTACAAGGACGTAAAGAGAGTTTTCTTTTGGGATGGCATGAAGAAGGCCGTGGCAGATTTCGTTTCTAAGTGTATGATATGCCAATAGGTCAAGGCGGAACAGAAGAAGCCTGGAGGACTGCTTCATCCTGTAGAAATCCCGCAATGGAAGTGGGATAGCATTTCAATGGACTTCATTGACGGGTTGCCTAGGTCAAGAAGAGGCAATACTAGCAATTGGGTAATAGTGGACAGGCTTACTAAAAGAGCCCACTTTTTACCTATCAAGAGTAGAAGGACTGCTTCGTCTTTAGCTTCTCTTTATCTCAAGGAAATAGTTAGACTCCATGGAATACCCTCTAGTATAGCGAGCGACAAAGATCCCATCTTTACGAGCGAATTTTGGCGGAGTCTGCAAGAAGATGTAGGTATATAGTTATGCTTGAGCACAACCTATCACCCCCAAACTGATAGTCAGACAGAACGGGTGAATAGAGTGTTAGAAGATCTTTTGAGACTGTGCGTTCTTGAATTCGGAGGGACATGGGAGGATCATCTTACTTTAGTGGAATTCGCCTACAACAACAGTTACAAGGCCACTATCGGTATGGCGCCCTTCGAAGCTTTGTATGGAATACCGAGCCAATCACCAACTTGTTGGTGGGAGTCTACTGACAAACTTATACTTGGACTGGACATGATTCGAGAGACTTCATAGAAAGTGGATTTGATACGAAGGAGAATGAAGGTAGCAGAAGACAAAAAAAAATCCTACGCCGACAAAAGAAGGACCGACCTTGAGTTTGAGGTTGGGGACAGGGTTTTCCTTAAGGTATCCCCTTAAGGAACGTCGTTCTCTTTGGATCCACAGGAAAGCTATCACCAAGATTTGTAGGGTCGTTCCCTGTCATCGAGAAGATTGGGAAAATGTCTTATAGAGTAGAGATGCCTGAAAGATTGGTCGGAATTCACAACGTCTTTCACGTTTGTCATCTCCGAAATTGTCTACATGAATCCACGGAAGTGGTGTAGCCAAACATTCTAGAAGAAGCCGAAGTAGAACGCGAAGCAACTGTAAGGAGAGTTCCAACTCGAATGTAGGAACTGAAGTGAAAAGGCTATGCAACCGCGAAGTCAAACTCGTTAAAGTTCGGTGGAGCGACGCCAAGGAAGGCGCGACTTGGGAAACTGAGGACATAATATATGCGGCCTAACCTTTTCTTTTCGAGGGTATATCCTTGACCTCTCTTTTTCCTTAAAGTTGTGTTTGTATCTATCCTTTCAGGTATAATCTCATCGATATTATCCTTTATCCTTAGGTAGAAACCCCTTTGGATGTAAACATGCATTTGAAACATGATATGGTTGATGGCTGCAAGTGGTTGCAAGTGGTTGCTCGTGGATGCATATACACACACAACCTAGGTTTTAGATCGGCTTAGTCACTTCATACTGCATATGCATATTTGTATTCATATTTTTATGTGGTTGAAAATTTGATATGTCGTTATATGGATGTCGCATTAGTATGAGTGGTTGCGCACTCATGTAGAATTATGAATAGGCAAAAAAGAAAAAAAATTGCATACATATGGATTCATGACACTTTCATGATTTGCATTAAGGAGGTCAACTAAATCAGTAGACCACCTAATTTTTGCATTGGATAAGAACATGTACACACACGGTGCATATGATCATAAAGCATTAGAAGTCTTTTAAGGACAATGGACGCCTGTGTTTGATGGTTGAGTAGATGGACGATTGCATGTTAGGACTTACGTTCTCCTAGACTTGAAGATTTCGGGGACGAAAAACTTTAAGGTGGGGAGAATGTAACACCCCGAATTTTCTGTTAACTGTAAATTAACAAATTAAAGTATAATTAATTCTAGATGATAGAATTAAGGGAAACGGGTTATGACATTACATTCGTCTTGGAATTCTGCTTGAGATAGAGTCTGAGTTTGCGTAAATCGGACTCCGTATGAAGGAGTTATGACCTCCGGAAGTTTCAAAATTCAAATTAAAATTGAAACAGTTCAAAACAAAGTTCAAATTTCGAATTCAGACCCAAACTGGACTGGGCGGGAAAATTCCCGCCTAGGCACCAGGTCGACCTGGGAGTCGACCTCGGGGTCGACCTGGGAGTCGACCTGGTTTGGCCCTGGCTGGCCTGGTCGGGTTCTGGTCGATTTCTGAGGCTTGGCTGTGTCAGTAGGGCTGACATGTCACATTTTGGTTGGCTCCTCTCGAAGTGAATGGTCTAGATTCGTCTGTGATCATCTGACGGCTCAAATCAATCTAAAATTCTATAAATATAACTCAACACTCCAACCTAAATTCACATAAGAAATTAGAGACGTAGCCGCTATGTTGTCGGGAGAAAACTAGGAGGAGCCTCCACATGTAGAAAAGCTTAGAGACGAGCCAGCTTAAAGTTAAAACAATAATCAAATCAACGTTAGTCTACCCAAAGGAAAGCAATTCAAATTCAAAATTCAGAAATCAGAAAACAAGACCGTCGTTTGTTGTAAGTATAGTGATTTTTCCGACATGAATAAGAGTTTGGATTTGATTCGATGTAAAATGGAAATGGAATTGTGTTATTATGTAACAACGATGTTAATTCACATCTATGTATTGAAATGATTGTGGTACTGTGATGTTTGTGGTATAGTTGAGTTGATATTGATCCTATTGGACATGTAGAATCACATGCAAGTTGTATAGGTCATATTGTAATTGACACCTATATGTTTATGTGATTATATAGGTTGTATGTGATTAAGATTTCACGTGTATATATATATATGCTAGAACCTTTATGCCTAAACGATTATGTTCACATACATTCTAGTATGTTTGAAGAAAGCTGCAAGTTCCAAAATTGGATCCATGTCAAGATCCACCTTAATATGTGTTTCATGTTGTAATTAGACATATGATTGGATCTAGTTCACACCCTTGTCAAAAAATTATAATTACTTTATGAAATTATCATATTCTTGTCATACGCTAGTTATGCTCGATGTTATGCCTAGATCCAAAAACAAGTTTAGGCTTATGTTATCTAAATCATATGCTAATTTAGGTGACACATGTTTGGTTAGATACCTATTTCAATGCAAGTTCACATATATGGTTATTTAGGCTATGTTGAAAGTTCACATTCATGTTGACTATTTTGCAAGTTCACACCTATGATGTTCATATTGACTATGCCAAAAATGCCAAGTTTACACCTATGTCATGTTTATGTTTATGAATTCCCTTATGCCAATTTTTGTGCGCTAAATTAGGCTAAGTTTTTAGCCTAATATTATATGTTAAAAACCATGCGAACGAAAATTAGACTAAGATTGTTAGCCTAATGTTTAAACGGGGTAACGTTGGGAATATTAGTAAAACCTGACATAAAAATATACGAAATTGGCATGTTTGTCACATGCCAAAATTGGTGGCATTTAAATGGTATAAATTCTTATACCAAAAAGGATGAACTTGGAAAGTGGGCCATAACATTAAATTTACATATATTTAGTAATAAAGACAAATATGTAAATTTAGAAAATACGAATATGCTTAACACGAGGTTGGATTGAATTGTGATGTAAACCTGCCCGGACCCGCCCAGCTGTCCAGTAGTCACAGTAATACCTATCCAATGTGGGTAGTTAAGCATGAAGCCTAATAAGGACCTGAGGTTAGACTGAGTTACGGTGTAAATCTGCCCGGAATCGACGGGCGCATCCAGTAACCTTAACAATATCTGTCTAATGTGAGTGGTCGGTGCTTTAAGAAGCTAAGGACAGACTGTCAGGATGGTAAGGTTAAGTTAACTAAAACACTTAACCAATTTAACATGTTAATGAAATTGATGGGTGGGGTAAGGTAAATACAGACACTTAACTACTTAACATGTTTGACTAGAAAACCCTAGTAACGGGGACCCATTTCAGCAGTAACCCAATTAGGTATAATGGTACCCTGAAACTAGGCAGAGTAGGGCACGATCACTGGGCTGATTGTAAGCGGTCAAAAGAGACGGAAGTGGGTGCAACAACGTGGGTTCTAACGGAGTGTGGGTGTGCACACACTTCGGAGCAGACAAACAGGGCATTGGGGGCACCAGTAGTATGACCTATGCATTCTAAGGATTGTGTCGGGTCGCCACCGTAGGACATATACACCCATGGTGGGGCCAGCATAGGTATCTACAATCTTTGGGGGCCATAAGACACAGATGATTATGCGAGTAGGAGCCGATCTTTAGAAAAAAGGGATCACTTTACCTCCAGCATGGGGTGCCAGTTAAGACAATACAAGTAGGTGCAGAGATATAGTATGGGGTGCGATAGTATATTCAATTCAAACTACTTTGTCTTAGTTTATGACACTCTCCTATTTCCAGTTTATACTTATCATGCCCTTATTCTTATTATCATACTGAAGAGTCACCAGACTTACCAGGCTTTATGTCTGACCCTATTTTCTTTCATCTTCTTTTCTTCCGTTTCCTCCCTAGGTCCACAGGGAGGAAATAACTCAGCGAGACTCTTTGCAAGCTTCAAGATAGTAGATGTACGGTTTGGACTCCTCTCCTTGGCTATGGCGGTTGGACACAATCATCGGGATTTATGCAGTTTTAACTATGTTTTATGCTTCTTTATTTAATAACCAAGACAGCAATGATGTTGTAATGTTTTGGAAGTGTTATGAGACAATTATGGAAAAAAAATTTATGAAGAAGTATTTTATGAAATAAAAGTCTGTTTGTTTCCGCTGCTTATATATATGTGTTTATATCTGTCTTGTGTTTTATCTGTGACTTTTACTTACAAACCTCCACCAAAGTTAAGGCAGTCCCTTGTGAGAGACCTTAATGGAGGGTGGGGTGTTTCACTTCATATATTCGATTGTCCAAAATAAAGTAAAATAATATACTCAAATACGTAAAATAAGATAAAATTTTCAAAACAAAATATGTTATTTTTAATAAATAATATTCTTCAAACTCATTCTAGGATGCTACTGATCTTATCTCTAATGAGTTATTCTTATAGGATGTTACTAATCCTATCTTTGATGAATTCTTTTGTTTGGTTCTAACGTGTGTTGTTCTCGAGCTCTGTAAACCAAAGCTCTTATGCCACAATGAAACGACCCAATGACTGTCGTCCCTAACCGAATACCCCCATTCCGGACATAATGGGTTTGTAAGCCAATTCGACTGTTTCAGTCAATTTTTCTCAATATTAAAATATAAATCAATATATATTGATTTTAAACATACATTTTAATTTATGAAGACCACGTACCGACTCCAAAAATTACAAAAAGAAATTAATCTAGCTATGTTTTGACAATACGATCCTAAAAAAACTAATTTCATTGAATTTGGAGACCATTTGAAAAATGGCCTTTTTTCCAGCCGATTAAATTCAAACTAAAATTACCAGATACATTTAAATTTACCAGGCTCACATATTAATTCCAAAAATTATGAATTTTGAAACCTAACAATAATTTGAGATTTCGGATCCAACAAAAGTGGTTTCATCGAAAAAGGTCGTTTGCAAAATCACTATTTTTAAGGGCTATATATTTTTTAAAAAATATATAAATTCCATAGCGCAAATTTTTAACCGGACATAACTTTCAGTTTATATTATGAAATCTCAGCTTCTTACATTGATTAGAAAGATATAATTAAACAGATTCTAATGTTTCTTGTTTCACCAATTCTTATTTATATTGAGTTTTGTATATTCAATTGAAGTTTAAAATCAAATTTTCAAACTACTGTGCCATTTCAAGTTCGTTTTAATTAATTTAAATATTTATACATTCTAACTTTGTTTAAAATAAATTTTTAAATCGTTAATTCTCAAAATAAATCATTTTAAATTCTTAAAGTCCATTAAAATAGCTAAAATAAAAAATTTAAATTGGTTCAGAAATTCTGGGTTGTTACATAACCCACAGATTTAACAGGCTCATACAATCCTTATGGATTTAAACAGGTTAAGTATTACAAGTTCATTACCATACATTCATTTATGGTTATAATGCGCTAGACCTCCCACATTAAGTCTACGACTCGTGGATGCTGGATATGCCGGTCGGGTCTGGGCAGACTTCTTCCACTAGTCGGACATAACCTCGTGTCTTAGCACCATCACGTATTTATGCACTTAGACCCCTCACATTAGACTCACCACTTGTCGTTGGATATGTCGGTCGGGTCCAGGCAGACTTTCACCACAAGTGTAATCTAACCTCGTGTCTAAGCGCGGTTATAGTTTTCTAATTACTGTAATTCTAGGCATCTTCATTCATTAACAAGTATTCCTATTTCATTATAGGCTATCATGCCCCATTCCCAAGTCATCTTCATCATGTGTTATATGCCCAAATTAAGATCTTTAATCACAGTTTGACTTATGCCCCAAATCAATATTCATTCTTTCAATTCAAGTTTTTCCCCAAATTTCCAACACAAGTGATGCCCCAATTTTAACGGATTAAACAAGCTTCACAGATTCTTTTCAGTTCCAATAACATGTTTCACTTAATCTTAAATTAAGCCTACAGATTTTTATGTCCCAAACCACAAGTCATAATTTACCATATAAATCATGCCCCGATTTTTAGTCCAATTTCACAATATAGTTTATGCTCTCAGTCCCAATCGTGATTCAAAGTACAAGTTATGCCCCCAAATTACCATTTCTAATCATTCCAGTTTAACCCAATTTTGTTTGTATGCATATTTCAGCGATATTGGCCTAGGCTCGAAAGTAGCTTGATTATAAAAATAAAAAGGGAATGAGAGAGAAGGACACAATAGGCATAAAACCAACAATAGCAGAAATGGGCATATGATAGCAGAAATAGGCATATAAGAACAGATCTGATGAACAGATATAAGCATATAAGAACAGATCTGATGAACAGAAACATGCATATAAGAACAGATCTGATGAACATGTAATAACAGGATTGATTATGCATAATGTCATGATCATAAACAGGCATGATGGGATCTAATTAGTGAATTAGATGTACAAATATAGCAGATCTGATATGATTCCAATAGTCATAGGCTTAGATCTAATTCATAGGCATGTCAAGATTGCATTTTAATTATTTCTATCTAAAAATAACGTAGACTCACAGAGAATAGTTCTATAAGGCAGAAGAATAGTTTTAGATGTTGAATCACAGATCTCTAAACTTGAATAACTTGATTGTTGAAGAAGAATAGGCTATTTTAATTCGGGCAGAGGCAGCATCTTGTTCTCCATTGTTTTTGCTGTGTAAAAACAAGAGAAATGGGTTCCTATTTATAGCCTAAAGCCAACGAACCAAGCCACAAAACAAGTCCACGTTCAAAAACATGAATCTGCCTAGATCTGTAGGAGGGTTGTAGCACCCCACGTCCATTAATGTCACTCACTAAGGGAATGCATTAACTTCCATGGAGGTTTTAAGTGAATATAGAACAGAAAAATTACAACAAGACAGATAATAAGTAGTACTTGGAAATTTAAAACTTCATTTTTATTGCAGTGGAAATTAAACATGTTTGTTACATCATCAAACCATAAATCATAGTCAAGTACATTATCCATCTTGCTAAAACAAAATTAAATAATCCCATTACACAAATAGCCATTAAAGAAGATAACAAGCTGGACTTTACTTCAACGGTCCAAGCTTTCCAAAGAGAGACATGCAATCCAATCAAACTCCACTAGAGCTAGGTCCAACCTGAGGACCTGGAGGGGGAAAAAGGATAGAAATGGAGGGGGTCAGACATAAAGTCCGGCGAGTATGATAATTCTAACAATACTATTATCAAAATAACTAGACTAAGGCATAAGCTGGAAGATAAGTAAATGTCTATGAACTATTAGGAAGATAAAGATAGCGTTTAAGATAACGTTAAAGATAACGGTAAAGGCACACCTAATTACTAACGAATAATTACTACACTGCACCGCACATTACTACACTGCACCGCACCAGTCACCCTAAAGGTTGATCCCACTTGCTTCACACAGAAACTATATAAATAGCCTTACGTACCCCTAGCTGACTACATAGGTGCCGTCTGCCCCTATCTCCACTAGGTGTACCCCACTACCCACTTTCGATCGGCTCCCTACTCGTAGATACCCGTGCTGGCCCCACATTGGGGTGTATCACTCCCCTAAAGTGGCAACCCGATACAACTTGAGAATGCACGGCTTATATCTACACGATGCAACAACGTCTTACCTACCAGCCTGGGTCCACACACGCATATGAAACCCGTTGGACTTGTGTTGCCACCGCTCCCTGTTTTGGCCTCTTATAGTCAAACCCAGTATGCGTGTCCCGTCCTCGACTTGGATCGAGCCCACAAAGATACGTTTGGGATACTAGTTGAAATGGCCCCCCACAAGCTACCCACCTAAGCTTGTCACTAGTATATCCCACTTAACCCTCTTAGTCATGTTCATTTACATGTGTGTCTGGTTAAGTCTTACTAATCGTATTTCACCTGCCACTAAGGGCACACACTAGATTCCTCATGCCACCCAAGGCACCTACTTAACCCCCATATCCCACTTTACATGTTTATCTGGTTAAGTATTTCTTAATTCATTCAGGCCATAACCTTATAAAGACCTCTCACATTAGACTGGCATTTATGGCGGCTGGATTTGCCGGGCGGGTCCGGGCAGTCTTACACCCTAAAAGAGTCTAACCTCGTGTCTTTGCAACTGTTATGCTTTAGTTTAGGCCTAGGACCTCTCACATTGGGCTGACATTTATGACCACTGGATTTGCCGGGCGGGTCCGGGCAAGATTACGTCACAAACGAGTCCAACCTCGTGTCCTAAGCATTGATTATCACTTATAATCTTTTACCCTAGTTTTAATAATTCCCTATCCAAATTATTAATTACTTCCAATTTTAATGATGTCCATAATTGACTCAATTATGGCCATCCACTTATGGCATGCAAAATCATATCAATTGCACCCCAACTTCTTAATATTAAATCCTTAATATTACCCCTACCGCACATTTATACTTTCGCTAATTCGATGCAGAATATACGTTAGACTCGAATAGTCTAACTCATAGCACAAAGATAAATTATCACAACATATAGACAATTAAAATGAATCTAATCATAATAGGGGTGAAACTTGCATAAACTGCACATGTTAAGGATCTAAAGGTGTCAACTTGTTAAATGGCACAATTTACATGATATGATCATAACCCAAATTTATGTATAAACTTGCATATGGGGTTTTAGGCAACATAATGATGGTGTAAACTAGCATAGAATTTCACATATGTCATAGCATAATTCTAGATGTCATAATAGGTGTCATGGCATATGTTCATAACTTTTACTAATCAATCTAACTTGCATATGTGACTTGTCATATAGATCAACATAGCCCAACTAGCATCAATATTATGATTTGATTAACATGAACTAATTAGCATAGACAATAACATCATGGCTTTTTAACATGTATGATTCATCACAACTTAGCATAGAAACTTTCAACACATATAACACCATCATAGCATGATTTACAACGTATAGGATATCACATAGCACGGGATTTATAACATACATGATAGCATAAGATTTAAAACAACACATATAACTATCCACATCATTCACTTATAATCCATTCGTGACTTAATCGAATTAGTTTAACAATAATCTTGTTAAGATCATCATACTCACAATTAGAGAAGAAAGAGAGTCGAATTAGCGCTCCTTCGATGAAGAATCGCTGTTAGGGTTGGGTAATTCTGATTTGGTTGCTGTTCTTTATCTTTAATTTGATGGCGGTTGCACTAGGTCTCAAAATAACAGCATGACGGCTATGGTCTTTGTTTATTTTCTGATTTAAGTTTTGTGTATATGGGTCTTTTTATAGAGTTATAAATTAATTTAAGTCGTCGGATGTTCTTAGGGTTAATCAAAACCATTCAATTATGATAGGGTGATGAGTCAGCCATAATGACTCATCAAGGAGTCAGAATGGACTCAACAACACGGGTCAGCCTGAACCAGAAAGCTGTGCAGGCTCCAGCCTCGGCCTGGGCGCACTTGGCAGGTGCGCCAGTGTAAATATGTACTGGCGCACTTCCCAAGTGCACCAGTGCATTTATATTATTTTTTTCTCTCTACTTTGCCACCAAACTTCGTTCGTCCATAACTCTTTCATCCTGTACTCGTTTCCCGCAAACTCGGACTCTATTTCAACCAGAATTCCGAGATGAACACAATGGCGCAATCTATTTCCCACAATTCTCACGTCTGAGATTAGTTATTCTTTAATTTGTGAATATTAATATTAATATTAATAGAATTATGGGGTGTTACATTCTTCCCTCCTTAAAGGATTTCGACCCCGAAATCTTCAAGTTAAGAAGAATGTATATCCTAGCATCCAATCGTCCATCTACTCAACCATCAACCACAAGCATCCATTGTCCTTATAGACTTCTAATGCTTTCATGTTTAAATGCACAGTGTGTGTATATGTCCCTTATCTAATGCAAAATCAGGCGGTCCACTGATTCAGTTGACCTGCTTAATGCAAATCATGATAGTGCCATGCGTCCATTATGTATGCAAAAGTTCCCTAATGCTACATATTATCTCTATATGCGTGCACAATCATCATCTGAATGCAGCATCCATATGATAGCACATCCATTATACATCCACTTTACTAAATACATCCATTTATATGCAATATGCAGTATGAAGTGACTAAGACGATCTAGTGCCTAATAGTGTGTGTGTATGCGTCCACGAGCAACCACTAGCAAACACTTGCATCCACTTTGCATCCATCATTCATAACATGTCTCAAACACATGTTTCAACCATAGGATTATCCTATCTAAAGGTCAAGAATACTAGCGAGAGGATACTCTAAAGGTAAGATAAGTACAGGATAAGCGATAAAGGAGAAATTAAAGGACATACCCTCGAAAAGGAAAGGGTATCGTGAACGCATCTTCTCTTCTGTCTCCCAAGTAGCGTTGCTCTCATCATCTCCCCATTGTACTTTGACTAGTCTGACCTCTCGATTTCTCAACTTCTTAATCTCTGACCCAAGAATGCGCGTAGGAGCTCGTCGAATCGTCGCGTCATGCTCGATCTCCACCTCTCTAAGCAAGGTCGGCTCTACCACTTCTGCAGTCTCGTGCAAGCACTTCCTCAAATGTGACACATGGAATACGTCGTGTACACCACTAAGTTCCTCAGGCAACTCCACTCTATACGCCATCTGTCCAATCTTCTCCTTAATAGGAAACGGCCTTACGAACCTTGGTGCTAACTTCCCAACGGACCCAAAGCGAACAACGTTTCGTAATGGAGACACTTTGACAAAGACCATATCCCCAACCTCAAACTCGAGATCTGTCCTCCTCTTATCCGCATAAGATTTCTACCTGTCTTGCGCTGCTTTCATCCTCCTTCGAATCAAGTCGATCTTCTCCGAAGTCTCCCTAATCATATTGGTCCCAAGTAATATCTTATCCGTAGATTCCCACCAACATGTAGGTGAACGACAAGGTCGTCCATAAAGAGCTTCGAAAGGTGCCATGCCAATGTTGGAATGAAAGATATTATTATATGCAAACTCCACCAATGGAAGATGATCTTCCCATGTACCCCCAAAGTCTAGGATACATAGCCTCAACAGATCCTCTAGAATGCGATTCACCCTCTCGGTTTGGCCGTCCGTCTGAGGATGATACGCGGTGCTCAAACATAACTGAGTCCCTACCGCCTCTTGCAAGCTTCTCCAAAATTCGCTAGTGAAAATAGGATCGCGGTCGATCACTATGCTAGAAGGAACACCATGCAAACGAACTATTTCTCGGACGTGTACAGAAGCTAACCATGGAGCAGTCCTCTTACACTTCACGGGAATGAAATGGGCGCTCTTAGTAAGTCTATCTACTATAACCCAAATCCCCGTATTACCCTTCCTTGATCGTGGTAATCCATCCACAAAATCCATCGAGACACTCTCCCACTTCCATAGTGGAACCTCCAATGGGTGAAGCAACCCACCGGGTTTCTTTTGCTCTGCTTTTACTTGTTGGCATACCAAGCATCTAGCGACATACTCTGCTACGTCCCTCTTCATACCGGCCCAAAAGAAAACTCGCTTCATGTCTTTGTACATCTTATCCCCACCGGGATGAATGGTCATCTTCGAACGATGTGCATCATCAAGAATAGTCTTCCTTAGGTCATCGTCTTTTGGTACACAAAGTCTACTGTCCCTACGTAACCAACCCTTATCATCTAGGGTATACCTATGGAGATGGCTTGATGACTCCCCTCCTTTGAGCTTTTCTACTAACTCAACCAACTGTGGGTCGTCTCGCTGTGCCTCGCCAATCCGTCCCAAAAGCGTAGGTCTGACCTCCAAGGATGCTAGCAAACCGGGTACAAAGTCAACGGAAGGTCTAAAGTCAAACATAGAGATGAATTCTAAGCTTCGACGCTCAACAAACAAAGGACTTAAGGATAATCTTTTTTTACCTAAGGCATCTGCCACCACGTTACCCTTGCCAGGGGTATATGCTATTTCGAAATCGTAGGATGCTAAGAACTCCATCCACCTTTGCTGCCTTAAGTTCAAGTCCTTTTAAGAGAATAAGTATTTTAGCGATTTGTGGTTAGTGAATAATTCGAATCTCTCGCCAAGAAGATAATGATGCCAAGACTTAAGCGCGAAAACAATAGCGGCCAACTCTAGGTCATGTGTAGGGTAATTCTTCTCATGCACTCTCAATGCCTTCCACCATAGGCTATTACCCTACCCTCTTGCATTAAGACTGCGCCTAGTCCTGTCCCACAAGCGTCAGTATAAACGGTAAATGGCTTACTCCCGTCTGGCAACACTAAGACTGGGGTTGAGGTCAAAGCTCTCTTCAAACGTTGGAACGCATCATCACAATCTACGTCCCATGTGAAAACTAGGTTCTTCTTCGTCAAGCGTGTCAATGGAGCTGATATCTTTGCGAAGTCTTTGATAAACTTCCTATAGTAGCCAGCCAACCCCAAGAAACTTCTTACTTCAGTAGCATTTTTAGGGACCTTCCAATCTTGGATGGCCACCACCTTCGCGGGATCCATAGCTATCCCTTCCTTGGAAACCACGTGCCCTAAGAATTGTACTTCCTTCCTCCAGAAGTGACACTTAGAAAATTTAGCTTTAAGGTTATGCGCTCGTAGGGTCTCCAACACTTCCCTAAGGTGTAGGGCATGCTCTTCTTCATCCTTAGAAAAGATCAGGATGTCATCTACAAAGACCACCACGAATTTGTTAAGGTACTCCCTAAACACCCTACTCATCAAATCATCAAAGTATGCGGGGGCGTTTGTCAAACCGAAGGGCATCACTAGCCATTCATAGAAACCGTCCGGAGTCCTAAAGGCAGTCTTGTCTATGCTATCCTCAGCCACTCTCAACTAATGGAAACCAGTGGCTAAGTCCAACTGCGAAAACACTGAGGCGCCAACTAACTGATCGAAGAGATCGTCAATCCTCGGCACTGGGTGTCTGGTTTTCTTAGTAAGCTTATTAAGTTCTCTATAGTCCACACAAAGTCTAAGGGACCCATCCGCCTTTGTGGTAAATACTACTGGAGCACCCCACTCCGATAAACTTCGTCTTATGAATCCCTTCTCAAGCAACTCCTTCACCTGCTTATCGAGTTCCCTCCTTTCACGTGGAGCCATATGGCGTACTGGCAAAGATACTGGTTTCGCAATATCCACAAGATATATTCGAAAATCTATATCCCGCTTCAGAGGCAAGCCCTTCACCTCCTCAAACACATCCGAATATTCTCGGACCACTCTAACAGATTGTAGATTTTCCTCAGACCCGTCAAGCAATTATAAATAACTTAGCATAACGGAATCTATGGGATTACAAAAGATTTCAAGAGCGTTACCAAGGCAAGTCACGAGCCTAACTACTCTCCTTTCACAATCAAGAACGGCCCCATTTCTGGATAACCAATCCATTCCTAAAATTAGCCCATAGCCCGTGAAGCCCAACACATAAGCATCACATCTAAACTCAACGCTAAGTATAGAAATTTTCAAATCCAAACACATCATGGACAAATAAGCTGAGCCCCCAATTGGATTCAAAACAACTAAGGGATCCTCTACTAAACTGATGTTTAAGTGCAGTGATTCAACTAATGATGTAGAGATAAACGAATGCGGTGCGCCCGAATCGAATAAGGTACGGACAGGATGATCAAACAGAAAAACTAAGCTTTCAACAGAAATGGTTCTACCTCGTTCTTGCAGCGGTGGGACCATGAGAGCCTGAACTTGTCCCTTTGCCTGCCATGGTGCCATAAGAGCCTGCACCTGTCCTCCCGAGGTAGCTCCTGCCCTCGGCCCCTTCTTTGGGCAGTCCTTCACTAGATGTCCCGCTTCGCCACAGTGGAAACAGCCAGTCTTGTTTTTCTTTCGGCAATCCTTGCTAAGATGGCCTGGTGTCCCACAGTTAAAGCATTTCTTCTTTCCCTTGCCGTTATTGTCTTTACCACCCTTCTTGTTTTGCTATTGTGGTTTCTTCAGATCCCCTTTCTTCTAGGGTGCCTTATCAGCTTTAGCGCCTTTCTCCTCGTGCATGAGTGCCATGTCTACAAGCTTCTCAAAGGTGGCCCCCATAGGGATGTGGGTCATAGCCAACCCTTGCAACGGTTCATTCAATCCATTAACGAACCTTAGAGCCTTCTTCTCCGGCGTGTTCACCAAGTCCAAGCTAAACCTTGCTAACTGATTAAATTTGTTAACATATTCTTTCACTAATGAGCTTCCTTGCTTCAATGCCAAGAACCTTTCCATATATAGATTCTCTTCCGCCCTTGAGAGAAACTTCGCCTCAAACCTACATCTAAAATCAGCCAAAGAATCAACAGGACGCTCCCCATTAGTGACCTCCCACCAAAACGAGGCCTCTCCCTTCATTAACCAAGCTGCTAATTTAACTCTCCTCCCTTCTTCCACTTCAAAGATTTCTAGCAGTTCTTCTACCTCCCTAAGCCAATCTCTAGCTTCCACAAACGTTTCTGACCCTTGAAAAGGTTTTCCACCCATAGCCTTAAATTCCTTGCACGTCTTTGCAAAAGTATCTACGCGAGGAGGAGGAGGAACGGGTGCAACTGGTGGTGGAGGAACATTGGCCGGACCTGCGGCGACCCTAGCCTCTAATAGCCTCTTATACCAACCTGGTATCGTTACACCATCAGGTAGGTTAAGATCTTCGGCCATGCTGAAACAAAAAAGGAAAGATTTAAAAATGGAGAATTCGAAAGATAAAGATATATGGCTATTGGGGATTATGTTTTTTTTTCATAAAAATTTTCCTCTTCAAATTACTCATTAAAACATGTTTTTGAAAGCACTTCTTCCAAAAATACTTTAGAAAAATAGTTTTTCTAAAAAAATTATCTGTTCTGGTAACCTTATGCTCTAATACCACGTGTAACACCCTACGTCCATTAATGTCACTCACTAAGGGAATGCATTAACTTCCATGGAGGTTTTAAGTGAATATAGAACAGAAAAATTACAACAAGACAGATAATAAGTAGTACTTGGAAATTTAAAACTTCATTTTATTGCAGCGGAAATTAAACATGTTTGTTACATCATCAAACCATAAATCATAGTCAAGTACATTATCCATCTTGCTAAAACAAAATTACATAATCCCATTACACAAATAGCCATTAAAGAAGATAACAAGCTGGACTTTACTTCAACGTTCCAAGCTTTCCAAACAGAGATGAGCAATCCAATCAAACTCCACTAGAGCTAGGTCCAACCTGAGGACCTGGAGGGGGAAAAAGGATAGAAATGGAGGGGGTCAGACATAAAGTCTGGCGAGTATGATAATTCTAACAATACTATTATCAAAATAACTAGACTAAGGCATAAGCTGGAAGACAAGTAAATGTCTATGAACTATTAGGAAGATAAAGATGGCGTTTAAGACAACGTTAAAGATAACGGTAAAGGCACACCTAATTACTAACGAATAATTACTACACTGCACCGCACATTACTACACTGCACCGTACATTACTACACTGCACCGCACATTACTACATTGCACCGCACCAGTCACCCTAAAAGTTGATCCCACTTGCTTGACACAGAAACTATATAAATAGCCTTACGTACCCCTAGCTGACTACATAGGTGCCATCTGCCCCTATCTCCACTAGGTGTACCCCACTACCCACTTTCGATCGGCTCCCTACTCGTAGATACCCGTGCTGGCCCCACAGTGGGGTATATCACTCCCCTAAAGTGGCAACCCAATACAACTTGAGAATGCATGGCTTATACCTACACGATGCAACAACGTCTTACCTACCAGCCCGAGTCCACACACGCATATGAAACCCGTTGGACTTGCGTTGCCACCGCTCCTCGTTTTGGCCTCTTATAGTCAAACCCAGTATGTGTGTCCCGTCCTCGACTTGGGTCGAGCCCACAAAGATACGTTTGAGATACTGGTTGAAATGGGCCCCCACAAGCTACCCACCTAAGCTTGTCACTAGTATATCCCACTTAACCCTCTTAGTCATGTTCATTTACATGTGTGTCTGGTTAAGTCTTACAAATCGTATTTCACCTGCCACTAAAGGCACCCACTAGATTCCTCATGCCCCCCAAGGCACCTACTTAACCCCCATGTCCCACTTTACATGTTTATCTGGTTAAGTATTTCAAAAATTCATTCAGGCCATAACCTCATAAAGACCTCTCACATTAGACTGGCATTTATGGCAGCTGGATTTATTAGGCGGGTCCGGGCAGTCTTACACCATAAAAGAGTCTAACCTCGTGTCTTTACAACTGTTATGCTTTAGTTTAGGCCTAGGACCTCTCACATTGGGCTAACATTTGTGACCACTGGATTTGTCGGGCGGGTCCGGGCAGGTTTACGTCACAAACGAGTCCAACCTCGTGTCCTAAGCATTGATTATCACTTATAATCTTTTACCCCAATTTTAATAATTCCCTATCCAAATTATTAATTACTTCCAATTTTAATGATGTCCATAATTGACTCAATTATGGCCATCCACTTATGGCATGCAAAATCATATCAATTGCACCCCAACTTCTTAATATTAAATCCTTAATATTACCCCTACCCCACGTTAATACGTTCGCTAATTCAATGCAGAATATACGTTAGACTCGAATAGTCTAACTCATAGCACAAAGATAAATTATCTCAACATATAGACAATTAAAATGAATCTAATCATAATAGGTGTGAAACTTGCATAAACTGCACATGTTAAGGATCTAAAGGTGTCAACTTGTTAAATGGCACAATTTACATGATATGATCATAACCCAAATTTATGTATAAACTCGTATATGGGGTTTTAGGAAACATATTGATGGTGTAAACTAGCATAGAATTTCACATATGTCATAGCATAATTCTAGATGTCATAATAGGTGTCATGGCATATGTTCATAAATTTTACTAATCAATCTAACTTGCATATGTGACTTGTCATATAGATCAACATAGCCCAAATAGTATCAATATTATGATTTGATTAACATGAGATAATTAGCATAGACAATAACATCATGGCTTTTTAACATGTATGATTCATCACAACTTAGCATAGAAACTTTCAACACATATAACACCATCATAGCATGATTTACAACATATAGGATATCACATTGCATGGGATTTATAACATACATGATAGCATAAGATTTAAAACAACACATATGACAATCCACATCATTCACTTATAATCCATTCATGACTTAATTGAATTAGTTTAACAATAATCTTGTTAAGATCATCATACTCAAAATTAGAGAAGAAAGAGAGTCGAATTAGCGCTCCTTCGATGAAGAATCGCTGTTAGGGTTGGGTAGTTCTGATTTGGTTGTTGTTCTTTATCTTTAATTTGATGGCGGCTGCACTAGGTCTCAAAATAACAGCATGACGGCTATGGTCTTTGTTTATTTTCTGATTTAGGGTTTGTGTATAGGGGTCTTTTTATAGAGTTATAAATTAATTTAAGCCGTCGGATGTTCTTAGGGTTAATCAAAACCATTCAATTATGATAGAGTGATGAGTCAGCCCTAATGACTCAGCAAGGAGTCAGAATGGACTCAACAACACGGGTCAGCCTGAACCAGAAAGCTGTGCAGGCTCCAGCCTCGGCCTGGGCGCACTTGGCAGGTGCGCCAGTGTAAATATGTACTGGCGCACTTCCAAGTGCGCCAGTGCATTTATATTTTTTTTCTCTCTACTTTGCCACCAAACTTCGTTCGTCCATAACTCTTTCATCCGCTACTCGTTTCCCGCAAACTCGAACTCTATTTCAACCAGAATTCCGAGACAAACATAATCGCGCAACCCGTTTCCCACAATTCTCACGTCTGAGATTAGTTATTCTTTAATTTGTGAATATTAATATTAACAGAATTACGGGGTGTTACAAGGGTCGACCCCCCTTTGGGTGTCGACTCCGTGGTCGACCCATGGGTCAACCCCAAAGAGCCTGGGTCGACCACCGGGTTGACCCAGAAACGGTCGGTTCGCTGTTTTCCCGCTTTTGGTCTTCCCGCTTGGTTACTTTGAATTAATTTGATTATTTTGATTTGTTTATATATATATAATACTCTGATGTGTATATATACTTCTAGGCTGAATAACTTCTTCATACAGTGTCCGTTTTATGCAAACTTGGTGTCTATCATAAGCAGAATTCCGGCACGAACGCAATGGAGCAGTATGTTTTACTTAATTCCCAATATTTAATTAAGTATTCCTTATTTTATCATCTTAATGTGTTATAAAATTACGATGTGCTACAAGATTTTTATTTGAATTGATTTTGAATTTTGAAGCTCTCATTTATTTTCCTCACTTCTGCATTACTAGAAATGAATTAATGGAAGGAAGAAGATAAAAGTAGATGGTGAATTGCCTAATTTCAATAAGTTTAGGGAGCAGTGTGTTGTAGAATCTTTGACTTAATTCAACTTTCTCCAAATTGAAAATTGTGGAAAAATTAAATAAATTAAATTAAAAATACATTACTAGATAATGGGTCGTAAAAGAAATAATTTACCTTTCAATTCTTTATTTTCTAAGGGTTGTTAATGTAATGAAATTCACAGCTTGAATTCATTGTTATTATTTAATTTGAAAAGAATCCAAATCAAATCATTTAGTCTATTAAATTAATATTAAATTTAGAACTTAATTATTTAAGTCAGTATTCAAGAATTAAATTTATAATATCAAATATTTAAAATAACCTATATATAAGAATTCTAGTTACTAACTTGAAATTTATCCCAATATTTGAATTCAAGTTATTTAATTTCTAAAATCAATATTTTAATATTTAAACTTAATTAAATATTTAACATTCAATTTTTGGATTGTAACATCAGCCATACACGCCAAGTGATTTTGTTAAAGTGACAAAACATGAAATCCATGTCTGATGTAAATCTGCCGTATATGTCAAACAACTTTATTAGAGAAAAAGATAAATTTTAGTAGAAATTTTCCATAAGGGCTCCTTAACAAGTCTTAATTATTTTGTAGGATGCGACTTTCAACTAATTATTTAACAGGACAAAAATGTCGCTCCTCTCCTTCTACTATTAACCAGCCGAAAACCTTTCATGCCAAATTGAGAAAAATGGCCTCCACTTCAATCCCTCTCCAAATCGCTCCTCCCCAATTCGTTTCCTACTTCAACCCAAAGCCAAATCATCACCTTCCTTCTCAAGTCTATTGCTTTTTTCACAATTTCATTAATCGATCTGTATCAAATAGGCGATTTTCACGAATCGAATAAAATAGGTGATTTTCTACGTGAAAAACATCTCGTGCTTCAAATAAATGGCGATTTTCAGTGTGTTATTGCCAAGTGATTTCAGTTTCTTCATCAAATAAGCGATTTTCACGAATCAAGTAAATGAGTTATTTTCAATTGGTGTGTATCAGGTAATTTGTTTGTACGATTGTTCAATTTTAATTTTCGATTGTTGACATTCAACTTGATGTGTATAATATCATTATATTATTTATTGTTCTTGTTTTTTTGAATTCTATAGTTCTATCAATGGGAGCGGAAATACAAAGTTCAGGAAGTCAACTACTTGTTCGGGGTTGTGAAAGGTATTGTCCTTTTTCCCCTTGTTAGCAGTTTCTTAGTCTGAATCCAACGTTTATAATATGGTGGATGATGGTAGTACAAAAAATGCTAAAACTTACTCCATATAATCTAAGTTATTGTATTAAACTGAATTTATCTTTTCAGTAAATAAAGCACAATCAAAAGAAAAAGCAGGTTCATATGTTCATTATACAACCACGCTTACTCTTATTGTAACATATCAGTAAATAATTGCACAATCATTTCAATGTTGTACATATATTTGATTCAACGGTTTAAAAAGATAAATGTATTTATCTTTCAAGGTAAATGAACCTATAAGGAATTTGTTGTTAATTAATTGTATGTAGTTAAAAGGATATATATTATAGGAAAGCTGCAATTTGTACGTATGAATCACTTAAGATGTAAGTTTTCTTTCATTTTTACTGTAAATGTTTTTGCTAGATGATAAATTATAACTAGTTGTTCATTATATTATTATTTTCTTTGACAGTTTTTGTAATTAATCTTTGTTGTTCTTTGAATTTTTAATTAACATGACTAGGTATTCACTAACCACCTTTATCTTTTAATTTTACTATATTCAATATGTATAAAAGATAAAGACGTTTATCTTTTATTTTAAATTATCAAATCATAAGTTAAGTCCTATTTATATTAAAAAGTTTATGGTATATGTTAAACATCTTTCTTGTTTTTCTAATGATCAAATTTATTATGTAAGATGTACAACAGATTTAAACTCCAATTAGGAAAGATAAAAGCATATATTTTTTAATGTTATGAATTATTACAGTTAATGTTTGTTATGAAAGATTTGTAATGTACTAAACTTAACATTCTTGTTTTGACAATTTTTTGCAAAATAAACATATTACAAATATATTGAATCACATGGCAATTTTCATGTAGCATTAATGAAGATAAGAAGATACTCCAAATTGGTCATAGAGCAAGCAACTTGCATATTTATGAACAATGCATAAAAATACAACAATTATCTAGTCCATTTTGCAAGGAACATAGTAAAAAGACTAGTCAAAGATCTACCTTATCTATTTCTCAAATGGTAACTTTTTCCTTAATTATGTTTACTATAATTTTCTGTTATAAAGTTCAATTCATAATGCTACTATACACTAAATCAAAAGCCAAATACCATTATTTAATACAAAAAAACTAATGTAACACCTTGCATTTTTTATGAAATTAAAAATGTGCATATATGTATGAATATATGCATGAACGTAGATTCATACATTAAAAGAAAAAGATTGGTTGCGTGCAATGTAAATATGTTGCATGCACTAATTATGCATTGATAATAAAAAGAGGTAGTTTGTGAGTGCAAATTAATGCGACACATAAATTAAAGAAAATGGTTAATTAGCATGCAAGCGTTAAAACAAAAAAAAATGTATGTATGTATGTATAAATTTAGAGGAAAGTAACGCACACACAAACAGATGTAATGAATAAAAAAGAAGAAGAAATAAAAGAAATCAATGCATGCAAAATAATAAAGTCACATGCATAAGAACATTGAAGAGAGAATGTACATATGATACATTAATGTTAAAATCGAATGCATGCAAAGGAATGGTTAATATTAATATAATCAATTGCAATTAAAGAAAGGCATGCATAGTAATAAAGTTGCATGAAATATCTGCAATGCAAAGTTAATGAATTAATTGAAATATATGAAATACATACATTGAGAAAAAGATTAAATGTATTAATAAAAATAAATTAGTAAATGAATGCAATAATTTGAATATAATGTGTTAAATACAGTAACAAATTAGTGCATGGAGAATAAAAAAAGGAAGATTGTTAATAAATTAATAATAAAGATAGAGCATGCATAAACATGCAATTCAAATTAAAGATGATATATATAAAAAAGATAAGGATAAATTAGAGAAAGTATAATGAGCAATCAATTAATGGATTTAATTGCATGAAAATAAAAAGAGATTTGTATAAAAAAAGATTTAATATGAAAGGGGTTTAATTTGAAGCGGTTTAGTGTGAAAGTGGGTTTTATATGAAAGTAGCTTAATTGGGAAGAATTTAATAGGAAGGGTATTTTAAAAAGAGAAAAGTTAGATATTAACTGATTTGAGAAAATTAAATATGAAACAAAGTAAAGAATTGTTCTTATAGAAAGGTTGTATATACGCATAGGAGTTGAATGCGAATAAACATGATTTAAATTAAGGATTGCGCGCAAATGAAGAAGCATTCAGCGAACGTGGACTGTTTTCTGGTCTAAATACGTTACTGAATGCCTATAAATAATACCCTAATCCTAGGCTTTTATTCATCTAAAAAAAATGGTGGCAATGGCGGAGCTTTGCTGCAACATAAATTGAATAGCCTATTCTTCTCCAAATCGAATTCAGCAAAAATTAAACACATTTAACGATTGCTACAACAACAAATCAAACATGTTCCTCGCAGTAATTTTGATCCATTTCCTTAGATCTATTCACTATGAGTTCATATTATTTTTAGATCTAAATATTTAATTAGAAATCATAATATGTATATAAATTTGGATATTGGATCTATGCCTAAACATGTTCTATTATGAAATAATTATCAGATTTGCCTTTATATGTTCATACCGCCACCATGTTAAATCTTGTCATAATATATCTATTTAGCTTTATGCCTATTTCTGTCAGTTTATTGCAGATTCGCTATTATGCCTATTTTTGATTCCCTACTCTCCCTCTTTTCCCTTTTTATTTTTATATAGCCAGGCTACCTTCGAGTCTCGGCCTAACGCTGAAATATGCGAATGCATGAAATTGGAAATCTTTGGGTATAAATTGGAACATGTGTAAATATTGGTTTGGGCCATAAATTGGAAAATTTGTAAATATGAGATTGGGCATAAATTGGAACAAGTGTAAATATTGGTGTGGGGAATAAATTGGAACGTATGTAAATATGAGATTTGGCATAAATTGGAACATGTGTAAATATTGGTTTGGAGCATAAATTGGAACACATGTAAATATGAAATTGGGCATAAATTGGAACATGTGAAAATATTGCTTTGGGGCATAAATTGGAACATATATAAATATGAAATTGGGCATAAATTGGAACATGTGTAAATATTGATTTGGGGCATAAATTTGAACATATGTGAATATGAATTTTAGGCATACATTGGAAAAATATGTGAATATGAATTTGGATATAACTTGTATTGAAATATGTGAATAAGGACTTGGGGTATAAATTGGAAAATATGTGGATTTGGGTTTGAGCATAATATGTATATATATGCCTTGATTTATGACATAGGAAAAAGAGCTTATGTTGCATAATTGAAAGATGAATTGAAAAGGGGATAAAAAATCTATAATTTGAATAATGAATTGGGCATATAATTATATATGGGAAAAAATGGTATGAACATTTATAGGGATATAGGTAAAATTGGATAATAATGAAATGCCTAGGATTACAGTAATTAGAAATTGTAACTACACTTATGACACGAAATTAGATTGCACTTGCAGTGGAAGTCTGCCCGAAACCGATTGGCATATCCAGTGACCGCAAGTGCTGAACCTAATGTGAGAGGTCTAAGTGTACAAATACGAGACGTGCTCGGACACGAGGTTAAGCCCAATTTGTGGAATAAGTTTTCCCGGACCCGCCCAGCATATCCAGCATCAACAAATGGCAGGCTTAATGTGGGAGGTCTAGCATACTGTAACCATAAATGAAAATATGGTAATAAATATTGAATACTTAACCTGGTTGAATCCATAGGGATTGTATGAATATAGACTAAAGTTGGGGTTAAGTAAAATTGGTTGAAAGTGGGTGGGTTAAGTAAATCTGAGGGGGCGGGTAATATTTACATATAGGCCCATAAACTTAACTCGATAAGGTTATGTAATTAAAGACACCTAGTGGTATACATAACCGGTAGAAATAATAAAGTTGTGTAATTAAAGACACCATTTAGGGTAAGCATAACTTGTAGAAATGATAAATTTTAGATATGCATAATAAACTGCTAAGTAGAACACGTTATGGTAACCAAACAAGAATATAAAGGGATTGTTGATCACAGACCTTGGACCACAATCTAAATAATAACATGTTGGGAGCTTATTAATAAACTTAAATGGGTTAAGTTATATGAATAAAATTAGTAAGCAAGAGGAACTTGGTAACTTGATTAAGAACTCAATATGAATGGGAATAACCAAGTTAAATGGAAACCTGATGAGGTAAGGCAAATGCATAAAAGAATGATTAGACATAGGGTCTAACAACATATTAATGTGAGGCGCTTGGACCAGTCTGCACGTTTGAGGGTGAATAACCCAACGAGGTAGACCATCGTTGTGTTATAAGGCACGAGGAGGAGCGCACATTCATCTGATTGTTCTGACAGCTCCAAAGAACTGGAAGGGGAAGCACGCAGCTTCTTGAGGTACGTAAGGTGCTCCTAGTAGTCATCTGTGTGGGGGTAGATGTTTTAGGCTGTGCTTGCAGAGATTGGGTATGCACGTAACTACTAGGTGGATGGGCCTTGACTGCAGAAGCAACTATGCAGTCAGAATGCTTTGATGCGGTGACACCAGGGTGATTCGGCAGTTGCCTCAATGTGGAGGCGAAGGGTCACGACCAACAAGGATCGTAGATCGTCGGATACCACTCGTTGGCAGCCAGTGGGATGCGAAAAGACTAGAGCTAAAACCAGTAGACCATTCACCCTTCACTATCGGGGTACAGTTGTTGAGGGAAGACGCCAAATGGATGTTTAGATTGTTTTCTTTAGGGGAAGTCGTTTAGCACTTGTAGTCTTTACTAGTTAAGGGAGGGGCCTGGGTGGAGCCATAGCCACCGTGAAAACAGACCATAGGAATATCCGTAGAGGCTCTTAAAGAAGGGCCTGTACAGGTATGGAAAAGCTCCCAACTGAGTTCTGTGTTTCTTGTATCGCCCTGCCATGGAACTCGATGCACATTAGAGAACGTGCGATTGAGGCATCGAGCTACAATTATAGTACATACGTGGGACAGTCTAGGTACATGCATGACTGCTCTGGGTGATGTATCGTAGACTTGAAGGCATTACTCCGAAATGAAATCTGATTCGATTGATGGTGGCAGTCTGTACGCTGACGTAACATAGTAATGACATGCGGAACATAACATTGTAATATAGAGATCCGTACGTCACTCCGGCGTAGGATCAGGGATTGCGTACTTTCCTGTGGTATTACGAGGGAGATTGTGCGACTGGGGTACCATGGCGTGTACCTCAGTATTAAGGGGTAGCTATATATATACCATATTAGGTTAATCCACTAGGAAGTAAATGGGTACGACGTGTAAGCGTTGAGTGTTGTTAACCCAAATAACCTAACAATCAAGAAAATGTAATGCAACAGTATTTGTAGGGATCATTCTGTTCCTGATATACTAGTATTGGTGCAGTGCAGAGAAACGTATTTAAGAAGCACAATATATTCTGTTCAAACTTATCTTGATCAGTTCACACTTGTCCTTGTTGTTGTTATCTTGTTCTACCATTCTTTATATGCCTACCATGATACTTTTATTTATTTATTTATATTTAATATTAACTGGACTCGCCAGACTTTATGTCTGACCCTTTTTGTTTCCTCTTCTCTCTCTTCCGTTTCCCCCTAGGTTCTCAGGGTGGGAGTGCTTAGAGTTGATTTGGATTCGTTCAGCTTAACTTGGATTTTGTATATTGATGTACTGCTTTGACTTCTAGTCAACCCTCTTATGGATTTGCATGGGAAATATGGTTTTATGCTTTTGTACTCTGATATTTTTGGCAACATAGATTATTAAAGTAATTGGTTACTTCAAACTTATGATGTAAACTCAGTATTTGGACCATGATGTTTTGATTTAAATAAAGTTTTAAATTCCACTGCTATTTTACATGTCTGTCTTGTGATATTATGTTCTTATTTACCTATAACGCTTCACGAAACTTAATGCATTCTATATAGAGTGACATTAACAGACGTGGGGTGTCATATTTGGTATCAGAGCATATGTTTATAAGATCGGATAAAATTTTTTGAAAATGATTTTCAAAAAGGTCTCAAAAACAAAGTATTTAAAGTTTTCTTAAATAAGATGTACTTGGACAGGAAAATAGGGTATATTTGTATAGCAGTTATACAAAAACCAAGTACGGATAGAAAAGGTACATAAAAGAAAAATGGAGAATGTGAATTTTTTTCATTTTATACCTTTTGTAACATAAGAAATCGAATTTAGAAAATTTGATTTTTCTATAATTTGAAATTTATAGATGGTTGGTAGGATTTTGGATGCAACAATTGGATGAACTACGCTCTTTTTATTCAATACGGGTGTGGGAAAATTTGGATGAAAAAGTGTTTTGATTTTCAAAATATTGCATTCATGAAGAACTGCCAGTATTTTTAGGATGTGAGCATCATGTTTTAAAATAAATTTTTGAAAAGTTTGCATACGTATAAGAGGTACAGCTTAGGCATACATCTATTACTATGATGTAATGCACTTTGCACATGTGCACAATGTTTACAGAAATTGGATGCACACACGATGGATGTATATTAAGCGAGAGGTTAGTCGATTTTACTCTTATCGAGTTTTGGGGACGAAATTCCCTATGGGTGGGAGAATGTAACACCCCGCATTTTTTATTAAATTCAAAAATGTGCATATACGTATGGATATTTGCAGAAACATAGATTCATACATTAAAGAAAAAGATTGGTTGCATGCACAAATTATGCATTGATAATAAAAAGAGGTAGCTTGTGTGTGCGAATTAATGCGACACATAAATTAAAGAAAATGGTTCATTAGCATGCAAGCGTTAAAAACAATATATATATATATATATATATATATATATATATATATATATATATATATATATATATATATGAATGCATTACCAGGGGAATGCAAACTGTTACCTGGGGTTTTTCAAGCTACCAATTTCAAGGCAAATTACTAACAATCATAAACGAGTTAAAAATCTGGAACAAACTACGGCCCAAACAAGATGAACATTTGCATTAGTTTCATGACCAATTTAAACTTATGGAATTAGCAGTGGATCAAGACCCAACTAATGTTAACTTATATGACGACATGCTCAGTGCTAAGCACCAATTGCAAGTATATCAGAGTATGAAATTTGCAGGCCTTAAACAGAAGGCAAAAGTTGTTTGGCTGCAACAGGGGGACACAAATTCTAAATTCTTCTGCTCTATAATGAGTACTAGACAGTTTTGTAATAACATACGAGCTTTTATTAGTTCTGATGGCTAACTTTTGTACAAGGATTCTGAAATAGAGCAGGAAGCTATTGACTTTTATACTTCTTTGTTCAATGGAGATACAAGCAATGTATTTCCATATTTTCAATCTTCCTATACAATTAATCAACAGGGATAATCGTTCCTTTTACGCAATATATCTCTCTTCGAAGTTAAGAGCGTTGTATTCTCCATTCAGGATGACTTCAGTCTAGGCCATGAACTCAAAATTTTACAAACTTCTTTGGGATGTCTTGAAGGCAAACTTGTTGTCAGCTATGAATGATATACATAAATCTGCTAAGCTGCCAAAGGGATGTAATCACACCTTCATCGCTCTCATTCCTAAAAATGAAAATCCTACCAGCATCACACATTATAGACCTATCTCTTACTGCAATGTCTACTATAAGATTTTCTCTAAAATCTTGTGTAATAGAATTAAGCCTTTTTTGACTCACTTAGTTTCAGAAAATCAGTGTGCTTTCATATCGGATAGATATGTTCGGGATAACATTTTATTGGCGCATGAACTTTTTGTGACTTCAAGAAAAGTGGGATTTCTAAATTTTGTGTCAAAATAGATTTACAAAAGGCTTACGACATGGTTGATAGAGAATTTTTCTGTTTTATGCTATCTCGTATGGGATTTCCTGTTCATTTTGTGAACATTATTTATGAATGTATACGTACCCCAAGTTTCTGAATACTATTTCAAGGCATCCCTAAGGGTTTTATTACATCTAATCGCGAAATTCGTCAGGGGAACCCCTTTCACCGTATTTATTTACAGTGGCCATGCAATATTTTTCCAACGTTATGGCAGAGGCAATTTCCCTGAACCTGTTTCAGCCAGTGTTTATGTTTGAACCTGTTATATCTCATCCCCTATATGCCGAAGATTTGATGGTCTTTGGTAAACCTACTACTCAAAATGCAAACATTCTTAAGTTTTATTTCCAAAAGCATAGTATGCATGCTGGCCTCAATGTGAATACTACCAAAACAAAAATTTATTTCAGCTCCTCCAGTAACAATATACAAATGATAACTGATATTCTTTCCTATGAAGTAGGACAGCTGCCTATCAAATATTTGGAGGTGCCTCTCTCTCAGCAAATTACCTCCATTATTCCGAGTGTAATGTTTTTATTCACAGGATATAGTGTAAAGTGAAGGCTTGGCAAGCTAAATTACTTAGTTTAGCAGGGAGAGCAGAATTAATTCATATAGTTATTACTCCTACAATTTTATACTGGCTATTTGTATATCAAATTCCTAAATTTATGTTAGATAAATTAAAAGCAATATGTACTGATTTTTCTGAGGAAATTCTAAGCACAAGATTGCATGGAATCACCTATGTAAGCCTAGAAATGAAGGAGGCGTGGGTCTAAAACTCTTGACGGACCTTAAAAAAGCTACTGGCATTAAACTACTCTGGAATTATTTCATAAAGGATAATATATGGAGTAAATGGATGAAGAGGAGATACTGTTATAATAAACAATTCTGGAACATGCATATAGATAATAATGCCTCGTCTAGATGGAAAAGTATGCTTCGATTGAGAACAACAGGTAAACAATTACTGAATAATCTAATCGTAGATGGTACTCATACCTCTTTGTGGTTTGAACCATGGCTTAATTGCAAATGCTTGGTTGACCTTCTCAGCATGCATAAATGTCAAGCAATTGGTAATCAGGCAGATACTAATAACCAGTTGATCCAAGACGCTATGCTGAATCCGTCACTTCACCCAGCAACTAAGGAGGTTGCATCAGAATTCCAAAATATTACTGTCCATCCTAACAGGCAGTCCGATCTGTACGAATTGTGTGATGGTGGAAAATTTTCTCTACATAAAGCATGGGATAAAGTGATAGATAAGGGTGTTTTCAAGCCTATTTATAGTTTAATTTGGCATTCGAAGAATAGTAAAAAATGGCATTTGTATCTTACCTTGCAGCATTGGATAGGCTTAGCACAGAAACAAGACTTCATCGATTTGGCATTTTATTGAACAAAACTTGCCCATTATGCCAACAACATGATGAAACTTCCATGCATTTATTTTTTTCATGCGACTACTCAACTTTTATTTGGAGCGCATTAAAGCTTAAGCTAAATTTGCAACCTACTGCTCTTCCTTCCATGGATGATGAGGCCAACCTACGTCTTACAACTTTTCGATAGAAAAATCACATTCAAGACCTTGCCTTTGGTGCTTTCACAGCTACTATTTACTTCGTTTGGCAAGAGAGAAATGCGCGGTTTTTTCTAATAGATATACATCTTGTGATATTAAGCTATCTCAGATTGAAAGGGAAGTTTATTACTTGGTACGAAGGAATGGTAATACAACTTCCAGATCAACCTCAAACGACTTGATACTGCAGCGTTGGGGAATCGAGCTCCTGGATTCAGGCTAGTGGGGGAATGAAGGAGAAGAGGGTTCGAATGTTTGAATAACTGGGTTATGGGCCGTTTGCATTTTATTCGTTTATTTATAAGTTTCCTTCCTTTTTTTTAATTGACATGTAATTTAATTTCCATTAACAGGGGACTTTGTATTGTTAATATGTGGAAGTTATATGTACTCTTTTCCCTTGTAAGGTACCCATTAGGAGGATTATAAGGTTTTGATGAGGCAAATAACAGAAGCATATGATTGGTATTTAATAAAGCGTACCAATTTTCAATATATATATATATATATATATATATATATAGGAAAGTAACGCACACACAAACAAATGCCATAAATTAAAAAGAAGAAGAAATCAATGCATGCAAAATAATAAAGTCTAATGCATAAGAACAATGAAGAGAGAATGTACATTTGATAAATTAATGTTAAAATTGATTGCATGCATAGGAATGGTTAATATTAATATAATCGATTGCAATTAAAGAAAGGCTTGCATAGTAATAAAATTGCATGAAATATCTACAATGCAAAGTTAATGAATTAAATGAAATGTATGGAATACATACATTGAAAAGAAGGTTAAATATATTAATAAAAATAAATTAATAAATGAATGCAATAATTTGAATATAATGTGTTAAATACAGTAACAAATCAGTGCATGCAAATTAAAAAAAGAGGAAGATTATTAATAAATTAATAATTAAGATAGAGCGTGCATAAACATGCAATTCAAATTAAAGATGATATATATAAAAAGAGAAGGATAAATTAGAGAAAGTATAATGAGCAATCAACTAATGGATTTGATTGCATGAAAATAAGAAGAGATACGTATATATATGTATATACATAAATGGCGATAAAAAGTTGAACAAATGCGATGCATTAAATAGAAAGAAAATATTGCATTAAAATAATGCATGCAAGGAGGAAATTTTAGAGGAAGTTAAAAATAGTAGAAAGAAAGTTAATGCAATAAATCAAGGAAGAAGTTTAAAGATTTAATGTGAAAGGGGTTTAATTAGAAGCAGTTTAGTGCGAAAGCAGGTTTTATATGAAAGCTGCTTAATCGGGAAGAGTTTAATAGGAAGGGTATTTTAAAAAGAGAAAAGTTGGATATTAATTGATTTGAGAAAATTAAATATGAACAAAGTAAAGAATTGTTCGCATAGAAAGGTTTTATATATGCGTAAGAGTTGAATGCGAATAAACATGATTTGAATTAAGGATTGCGTGCAAATAAAGAAGCATTCAGTGAACGTGGACTGTTTTCTGGTCTAAATTCGTTGTTGAACGCCTATAAATAATACCCTAAACCTAGGCTTTTATTCATCTAAAAAAATGGTGGCAATGGCGGAGCTCTGCTACAACGTAAATTGAATAGCCTATTCTTCTCCAAATCGAATTCAATAAAGATTAAACATATTCAATGTTTTCTACAACAACAAATCCAACGTGTTCTTCGCAGTAATTTGGATCCATTTCCTTAGATCCATTCACTGTTAGTTCATGTTATTTTTAGATCTAAATATTTAATTAGAAATTATATAAAATTGGATATTGGATCTATGCCTAAACAAGTTCTATTATGACATAATTATCAGATTTGCCATTATATTTTCATACTGCCACCGTGTTAAATTTGTCATAATATATCTATTTAGCTTTATGCCTATTTCTATCTGTTTATCATTGATTCGCTGTTATGCCTATTTTTGATTCTCTTCTCTCCCTCTTTTCCCTTTTTATATTTATATAGCCAGGCTACGTACCTTCGAGCCTCGGCCTAACGCTGAAATATGCAAACGCACAAAATTGGGAATTGTTGGGCATAAATTAGAACATGTGTAGATATTGGTTTGGGGCATAAATTGGAACATATGTAGATATGAGATTGGGCATAAATTGGAACATGTGTAAATATTGGTTTGGGGCATAAATTGGAACATATGTAAATATGAGACTGGGCATAAATTGGAACATGTGTAAATATTGGTTTGGGGCATAAATTGGAATACATGTAAATATGAAATTGGGCATATATTGGAACATGTGAAAATATAGGTTTTGGGCATAAATTGGAACATATGTAAATATGAAATTGGAACATGTGTAAATATTGATTTGGGGCATAAACTGGAACATATGTGAATATGCATTTTTGGAATACATTGGAAAAATAAGTGAATATGAATTTGGGTATAACTTGTATTGAAATACATGAATATGGACTTGGGGTATAAATTGGAAAACATGTGGATTTGGGTTTGGGCATAATATACATATATATATGCCTTGATTTATGACATGGGAAAAAGAGCATATGGTGTATAATTAAAAGATGAATTGAAAAGGGGCATAAACATCTGTAATTTGAATAATGAATTGGGCATTGTTGACATCAAAAGTTGGTCACTAGTGACGATCAACCCCCAATCGTGTGAAGAGCACACGAATACTGATTATAAAATGCAGAAAAAGTAAAGAAAATGGGGGAAATGCACAGACTTTTTATAGTGGTTCGGCAAAGACTGTGCCTACATCCACTTTATATATTATTTTTGGTTTGGATTACAACTACAATGCTTTTTCTGTTTGAAGAAAAGAAAGAAGATGGCTATTTTTCTCTTCCAGAAAAGGTCTCTCTGAAAGGAAGTGGAGGTCCCTTTCCTCTTTACGCTTTGAGGTATTTATATGTGAAGATGGCGACTTGGGCTATTGTGACGTGGCCCGGCCTTTCTAGGAAGGCTTGGACGCGTGGAATCCATTCCTTGGATAGAATAACGGCTGGAAGACTGATTCCACTATTCATATATAGTATCCTCAGAAGTTACGACTTACGTGGCATTCATGGTGAGGTGTATCAAAAGTAGAGCTCTGTCCGGATCTGGTTGACCGCCTTTTCTTCCTTGAAAGTCATGCTAAGTATTTGAACAGCTCAGCTGAATGTTTCCAGGTAGATCCGAAATATTCGGTCGGTATGCCCTATATGAGAGTGGTTCTCTTGGTCGACTAGGAGAGCGAGTCTTTCGGAGTGAGTTATTGACTTGTTTGAGAAGTGGCTTGGCCCAATATGTGATTACTTCGGACCGATCTTCTACTGGGCTTCCTAGAGTGCGATCTGTCTAATCTGGCTAGTTGCGCGTTTGGGCTTTGATCTGACCCGTTGCGGCTTTTGCCAAAAAGAGGGCTAACACTTTGTCCCTCAAAATGCATCTACTTCGACAGAGGAAGGTGTGTTCTGAAATATGAATCGAAGCACAATCGCTCGAGCAGCTATGGTCGCATTGAACCATATTAAGGCCACAGAACCGACGACTCCATGTTGTATTAAGGCCAGAAAATCGACGACCGAACTAGGTCGTATTAAGGCCGGAAAACCGACAACTATTGGGAACCGTATTAAGGCTAAGATGATCTCCATCTTTATGGGAGTTAGTAGCTGCAAAGACAAAAATAAACCGTTCTTGGCTTGGAGAAGGCTAATGGTTCGAGCATTTTATTTCACTTGGCTTTGAGGGGTGGCGAGTATTAACCATACTCGACTTAGAGAGGGCGAGCATTATCCATACTCGGCTTAGTGGCGAGTATTTACCATACTCGGCTTAGGGCAAGTGTTTTTCATGCTCGACTCATGTTAGGTTAATATATCCAGTGAGCAGTAGACGCTCGTGTTATAGATAAAAGGCTGAGCATGATCCAATCTCGGTTTAGGATTTTTTCCGTACTCAGCTGGTGGAGTAGGATTTTTGAAATAGTGGTGGGCTTTCGCACGGACCACATTAAAGGGGACGAGCATCAGCCATGCTCGGCTTAGAGTTTCCAAACATGATCCATGTTTGCAAAAGAAAATTCATAGCAGCTAAAGAATTATTCCGAAGAAAAGAAATTCTAAGAGGACAATGGTTGATTCCAAAGCTTTCCTAGGAGCTAAATCCTAACTCCATACATGTGTACACTAATGTGTCTTTTTTATTGAAAGAAATACATCAGGAAAAAATCTAATGACGCGAGTGCTAGTCTCAGGCTCCTTTCCGTTTCTAGGAGCTCGTGGATCGATCTGAGGAGCATGAGCAGAAGATCGCGACGGCAAGGCCAGGGCATGATTCTTGACATATTCGGGAAGCTCCCCTCGCCTGACTCGATCCTCAATGAGATCGCGCAGATGTTGGCATTCATCAGTTCTATGTCCATCGGCCTTGTGGAATACGCAATGTTTGCTGGTATCGAGTTCCATCTGGGTTGGTTCTTGTCGAGGTGGTCTCGGAGTAGGAAGGGACCCTCGTATGTCAAGGTAGATATCGAGCAGATAAGAATTGAGTTCGGCGTACTGGTCATACTTACTTCGATTCGAGGTTGCACATGATGCTCGCTCTTTTCCAGGGCCTTTCCTCTTCCTTTATTTTGGCCGTTGCTGTTGGATGGACCTTGTTGCTTGGCGGCTATGACCTCTAGGCTCTCCATCTCGATGCTGGCATCTTCTTCTCGGAGGAACCGCTCGGCCTCGGAATAGAAATCATCTATATCCTTGGGGGGATCTCTGGTCAAAGAGATCGAGAATTCTGACCGGTTCTGAACTCCTGCAATGGCGGCCATAAGTACCATCGATGGCGCGGGCCGATCGACTCATGCTACTGCCGCTTTGAACCTTTCGGGGAAGGATCTGAGCGTTTCTCCTGATCTCTCCTTGATGGTGGATAAGAACATAACACTCTTTGGTCGGGAGATATGTATCCTGAATTGCTCGATGAAGCGGGTGACTAGCGTGTTTCAGTTGCCGATTGACTCCGTTGTTAGCTGTCGAAACCACATTACGGCTACGTCTGTGAGAAAGAACGGGAAGCACTTAGCCATGATGTTGGTCGATGCGCCAAGTACTTCCATATGTCTCATGTATCGCATGAGGTGGATGGTTGGTTCAGTTCGACCACTGTATGGTTCGATAGCTGGGAACTTGAAGTCCGGAGGGTTTCGGGAGTTTCTGATTTCCCTGGTAAAGGGGTTGCGATTAACATTGTCTATGTCTTGCTGCGAGGAAGTGCCCTGAGTGAAACGTCGGGTGGTGCTTGCACGCTGGCTTCCATCTACGAGGAGTCATTTTCATGAATTTAGCTCAGCATTCGGAAGAGCTTTAGTGCGAGGATCTGGAAAAAGCATGCTCGGAAGGGCGACCATTGGCTGGGCCCGTCCTCCGAGAGTTGAGAGAAGGCGTGAGGGAAGGTGAGCCCCAGTAGGTGGTTCTGGGAAGAATGGCCCTCTTGAACCTGATGAGTATTGGGTCCAGCCGTACCCATGACAGAGGGTCTAGGCTGATCCGGCACAGCATGTGATGTTCGGAGCTCGGGGGTGCCCCGGTAGGAGCGAGGTTAGGAGTGTCTATGTTAGCGTTTTCTTCCGCCATAGTGAGGACCGGTATGGTAGGGTGTTCTCCCTGGTTCGAAGGGAAGGCTGCACCAGCTCTTCGTTGAAGGGGAAGAGTGGTTAGATCGATCTGCGGTAAGATTCTAGGCTGTGATGGGAATGGCATTGATTCTGATGGGCTCGGTGATCGCTCAACTAGTTCGAGAGGTCGAGCTGTTTCCAAGAGCTGAGGCAAAGTGGCCAGACGACCTAGATCTCGATCGCCAGCCTCCTGCAAATCTGCAGCTACTACAATGCTGGCCGCTGGAAGCGATACTCCTGGCTGTGATTGATTGGTTGGTGGGACCAAACCAAGATGAAATAAAGGTGTAGCCTGATCAGTGGCCTGACTCTGTGCAGACCGAAGATTAGCTGTTGCCCCAGTCCCGACCGGTGGAGTAATTGTGTTGAAGCATTCAATCCTGTTTCCAGTCGACCGATAAGGTGATCCATCAACTGCTGCTGTCGTTCAAGGAGTTTACCCTAAAATGTCATATGGTCTCTGAACACGACCATGATTTTATCCATGTCATCCCGGGTAAGAAATCGAGACATATCTTCATGAGAGGAACCCTCATGGCTTGCTTATGTAGCATTAGTAACGGCTGCGTTGGTGTTCACGGGACGAGAGGATGTTGGATCTTTCTTTTGCTTGATCGCCACGAACTAAGATGAGCGGATGCTCGGAAGAAGGGTTGGTGCGCTTTCCCTACCTGGCGCGCCAAAGTGTTGACGTCAAAAGTTGGTCACTAGTGACGATCAACCCCTAATCGAGTGAAGAACACACGAATACTGATTATAAAATGTAGAAAAAGTAAAGAAAACGGGGGAAACGCATAGACTTTTTATAGTGGTTTGGCAAAGACTGTGTCTACGTCCACTTTATATATTATTTTTGCTTTGGATTACAAGTACAATGCTTTTTATGTTTGAAGAAAAGAAAGAAGATGGCTATTTTTCTCTTCTAGAAAAGGTCTCTCTGAAAGTAAGTGGAGGTCCCTTTCCTCTTTAAGCTTTGAGGTATTTATAGGTGATGATGGCGACTTGGGCTATTGTGACGTGGCCTGGCCTTTCTGGGAAGACTTGGACGCGGGGAATCCATTCCTGGGATAGAATAGAGGGTGGAAGACCGATTCCACTATTCATAAATAGTATCCTTGGAAGTTGCGGCTTACGTGGCATCCATGGTGAGGTGTATCAAAATTAGAGTTCTGTCCGGATGTGGTTGACCGCCTTTTCTTCCTTGAAAGTCGAGTTAAGTATTTGAACAACTCAGCTGGATATTTCTAGGCAGATTCGAAATATTCAGTCGGTATGCCCTATATGAGAGCGGTTCTCTCGGTCGACTGGGAGAGCGAGTCTTCCGTAGCGAGTTACTGGCCTGTTCGAGAAGTGGCTCGGCCCAATACGTGATTACTTCGGACCGATCTTCTGCTGGGCTTCCTAGAGTGCAATTTGTCTAATTTGGCTGGTTGCGCATTTGGGCTTTGATCTGACTCGTTGCTGCTTTTGCCAAAAAGAGGGCTAACATGCATATAATTAAATATGGGGAAAAGGGCATGAACACCTATAAGGACATAGGTAAAATTGGATAACAATGAAATGCCTAGGATTACAGCAATTAGAAACTGTAACTATACTTATGACACGAGGTTAGACTGCACTTGCGGTGGAAGTCTGCCCCCGAACTGACCGACATATCCAGCGACTGCAAGTGTTGAATCTAATGTGAGAGGTCTAAACGTACAAATCCAAGACATGCTCAGACACGAGGTTAATCCCAATTTGTGGAATTAGTCTGCCCGGACCTGCCTGGTATATCCAGCATCCACAAATGGCAGGCTTAATATGGGAGGTTTAGCATATTGTAACCATAAATGAAAATATGGTAATAAATCTTGAATACTTAACCTGGTTGAATCCATAGGAATTGTTTGAATATAAACTAAAGTTAGGGTTAAGTAAAATTGGTTGAACAGTGGGTGGGTTAAGTAAATTTGAGGGGGCGGGTAATATTTACATATAGGCCCATAAACTTAACCCGATAAGGTTATGTAATTAAAGACACCTAGTGGTATACATAACCGGTAGAAATAATAAAGTTATTTAATTAAAGACACCTTTTAAGGTAAGCATAACTTGTAGAAATGATAGAATTTAGATATGCATAATAACCTGCTAAGTAGAACATGTTATGGTAACCGAACAAGAATATAAAGAGATTGTGGATCACAGACCTTGGACCACAATCTAAAGAATAACATGTTGTGGGCTTATTAAAAAATTTAAATGGGTTAAGTTATATAACTGAAATTTATAAGCAAGAGGAACATGGTAACTTGATTAAGAATTCAATATGAATGGGAATAACCAAGTTAAATGGAAACTTGATGAGGTAAGGCAAGCGCGTAAAAGAATGATTAGACATAGGGTCTAACAACATATTAAAGTGAGGCGCTTGGACCTGTCCGCATGTTTGAGGGTGAATAACCCAAAGGGGTAGATCATCATGGTGTTATAAGGCACGAGGGGGAGCACACATTCATCTGGTTGTTCTGAAGGATCCAAAGGACTGGAAGGGGAAGCATGCAGCTTTCTGAGGTATGTAAGGTGCTCCTAGTAGTCCATTGTGTGGTGGCAGATGTTTTAGGCTGTGCACGCAGAGGTTGGGTCTGCGTGCAACTACTAGATGGGTGGGCGTTGACTGCAGATGTAGCTATGCAGTCAGAATGCTGTGACGCGGTGACACCAAGGTGATTTCGCGGTTGCCTCAATGTGGAGGCGAAGGGTTGCGACCAACAAGGATAGTAGATCGTCGGATACCCGTCATCGGCAGCCAGAGGGATGCGGAAAGACTAGAGCTAAAACCAATAGACCATTCACCCTTCATTATCGGGGTACGGTGGTTGAGGGAAGACACCAAATGGATGTTTAGATTGCTTTCTTTAAGGGCAGTCATTTAGCTCTTGTAGTCTTTATTAGTTGAGGGAGGGGACAGGGTGGGGCCATAGCCATAGTGAAAACAAACCTTAGGAATATCTGTAGAGGCTCTTAAAGACGGGCCTGTACAAGTATGGAAAAGCTCCCTACCGAGTTCCGTGTTTCTTGTATCACCCTGCCATGGAACTCAGTGCACATTAGAGAACGTGCGACTAAGGCATCGAGCTACAGTTACAGTACATACGTGGGATAGTCTAGATACATGCATGACTGCTCTGGGTGATGTATCATAGACTTGAGGGCATTACTCCGGAATTAAATCTGATTCGAACGACGGTGGCAGTCCATACTCTTACGTAGCATAGTTATAACATGCCGAACGTAACATTGTTATATAGAGATCCATACGTCACTCCGGCTTAGGATGAGGGACTACGTACTTTCCTGTAGTATTACGAGGGAGACTGTGCGACTGGGGTACCATGGGGTGTACCTCTATATTAAGGGGTAGCTACATATATGCCATATTATGTTAATCCACAGGGAAGTAAAAGGTATCATGTGTAAGCATTGAGTGCGGTTAACCCAAGTAACCTAACAATCAAGAAAATGTAATGGGACGATATTTGTAGGGATCATTCTGTTCCTTATATACTAGTATTGGTGCGGTGCAGAGAAACGTATTTAAGAAGCGCAATATATTCTATTCAAACTTATCTTGATCAGTTCACACTTGTCCTTGTTGTTATCTTGTTCTTCTAGTTTTTATATACCTGCCATGTTACTTTTATTTATTTATTTATACTTAAAAGTAACTGGACTCACAAGACTTTATGTCTGACGCTTTTTGTTGCCTCTTCACTCTCTTCCATTTCCCCCCAGGTTTTCAGGGTGGGAATGCTTAGAGTTGATATGGATTCTTTCAGCTTAGCTCTGATTTTGGATATTGATGTACCGCTTTGACTTCTTGTCAACTCTCTTATGGCTTCGCATGGGAAATATGGTTTTTTGCTTTTGTACTCTGATATTTTTGGCAAGACAGATTATTAAAGTAATTGGTTACTTCAAACTTATTATGTAAACTCAGTATTTGGAACCATGATGTTTTGATTTAAATAAAGTTTTTAATTCCGCTGCTATTTTACATGTCTGTCTTGTGATATTATGTTCTTATTTACCTATAACGCTTCACGAAACTTAATGCATTCTATATAGAGTGACATTAACGGACGTGGGGTGCCACAACTAAATTCTAAAAAAGCTTAAAAGAACTTAAAAAGATATAACATAATTTTTTTTATAAAATTTCACATTCAATTGTCTTTTCATTTACTCTCTGTTACTGATATTCTGTTTGCACTGTTCTTTTCTCAAGAAATATAATGATTGTTGACTGATTATATGTAATGAGCTATTGAAATTATATGTTAATTTATATCTTTTGAATGTTGTAATTAGCTATTGAAATTATATGTATATTTATAGGTTCGTTATGTAATTTTTTTGAAATTATATGTTGATTTATGAATAGTTTTGTTAAATTTTACAAAAATGATAAAATGTTCTATCTTTTGAATGTTGTAATTAGTTATTGCCTAGTTGCTTCTATCTATTGAATGATACATACAGACTTTAATGAATAAATTTGATGGTACCTAAAACTTGCGCATTAATCTCGGTTCTTAAGCCAGCCACGAAAAACAAACGTGTAAGGTATCGTTTTAATGGACAAAAATAAGATGCGTTCTTGTTTTTTGAATAGTAAAAACCAGCGATTTTACAATAGAAAACTGTATACAATAGAAACAATGTATATTAAGTTGGACAACTTACCAGTGGAGAAACATGAAGGATATACAATAGATGTAATTAGCTATTGCCTAGTTCCTAAAAACAATTATTTATTTTTAGTTGTTATTTGGTATACACTGTCATCAGTTTTGTGAAAAACATAAATGCATGTATCTTTTTTCATTATGCTATATAGTATTTGCTTTTTGTTTTGATTTTGTTGGTGTGTGTGGATAGTTGCCAGATTTTGTTCCTAAATGCTCATTGTCCCATCAGCTTGCAAATTGAAATAAGATTAATGAGGAGAAACTAGGTAATTACAATAAGGAAAACCTAGGCGATTGCTATAAGAAAAACTAGGCTATTATTGTAAGAGAAACTAGGTGATTGTCGTAAGGCAAGACTAAATGATTGTTTGGAAACTGCATGCAAAAGTATGTAATTATTGTAAGGAGAAATCATTTATTTTACAAAGGTGAAAGCATGGTTCTGGAATCTACATGACAATACTTGATCGGGGATATATCATGATGAAAACATTTTGAAATACTTTTGAAAGTTGCATTAGTTTTCTTTATTTTCATAGAATCTCAAGCAGTACCCACATATCTTTTTCATGATGCACACAAGATTTAAGATTTTGCATTATTTTTCCAAAGTTTGAATTCCGAAAAAGATATATGGTTATCTTTTTCTGAAAAGTGGGTAAAATGCATTTGTCACATAGTATTTTATGTAATTAGTTGCTAATTAAGATTAGATATTGCAAAACATTTTTATAAACGCATTTATTTGTTTACATATTTAATTGCAAGTGTGATTCGTCTGTAATGGTTGTGTTATTTGTTTAAATGATTGTTAACAGAGCAGTAGTTACAGATTTGTAGATCGGAATGTAGCAGTTTAGGGTAAGATGTATGCTTCTTGTGCTTCATTCTATTCTCAGTTGTAACAACCCTGAATTTTGGGGCCAATTTAAAATTTATTTTAAGCAATTTTAAATGAGTTTTGATATTTAGAATAATCTATTTTAAATAATAATGATCACAAATTTGGTTCAAATCGAAGTTAGAATGAATAAATTAATTTTAATTATAAAAAGAGTTAGAAATAGCGCGGTAGTTTGAAAAGTCAAACTTGAACTTTGACTGACCGTATAGGACGCAAAATTTAACGGATTTTAGTGAAACCAAAAATATTGGAATCTATTTAAAAATATCTTTCCAACGAATCCGAAAAATCGAAATTTCATAGCGGAAATCAAAAGTTATGGCCAATTCAATTTTTAGAAGGTCGCTAGGTAATTTGTATAGGTCAATAATGCTACTTTTTGCATATAAAGGAATTTTGACTCGAAACCACTTCCATTGAGTCCGGAATGATGTTTCTGCATTTAAAAAGTATAAACACTTATATATTTCGAGTTTCGAAAATTATTTGTTTAAAAATGTATTTTTAATATTAAATATACTAGCCTTAAAAATAGCCATTTTTCAAAATGTCTCAGAATTCAACGAAATAAATTTTTTTGGATTCGTATCATCAAAACAAAGCTAAAAATGATTTTTTGGTAATTTTTAGGATTAAAATATAATTATAATTGATTTTTCAGTGTAAACGGGCAAATTTTTTACTTTAAAAATTCATTAAAAATTCATTTGGACTCAGAATTTAGCGAAATTAATTTTCATAGGTCCACAGCATCAAAACATAGCTAAATATAATTTTCGAGAATTTTTGAAGTTAATTTGTGACCTCGGTGAATTTTCATGTACGATATACATTAAAATATTAATAAAATAATATAATTATTCCAAAACTCATAATAAATTTCGGAATTAGGTCCTGTAACATGTTCCATTGCGTTCAGAAGGCCTCAAAACCTTAAGAACGACAGTAAGCAGGCCTAAATCGGAGTTCGGACCAAAACGGGCCTTAACGGGCTAATTAAATTATTAAATAGTGATTAGGAAAACCTAATATTATATTATAAACCCGAAATTACTGCTCACCGTCCTCTCCAAACGTGAATTTCTGCAGCGACCAAAGAACCCATAGCCTCCGATTTTTCAAACTTCGATTTCTCCTTCGTTTCTCAACGGAATTTAGCGTGTGAGTACTCATTTCGAAGCTCTTCCCGAGCTCTTTCTTCTCCGACAAGAATCAGCTCGAACCGTGCCTCGACGAAGCCGCCATACCCCCGTGAACAGCCGCTGGTCGCGCCCCCTAGGCCCCACCAGGCGCCGCCGAGCACTACCCCCCTCTGGTCGATCAAAGCCCTCTCCGAGCCGGTCCTTCTCCAACAAACGGCTCGTCGTTTCGTCAACTACAACTCCAGAAAATCGGATTTGAAGTTTTGAACAAATTCTGAAAATAAGGTATGCTTCAGATTTTGCGACGCTTTTAAGCGTTGCTGCAGCAGTTGTTAAAAGTCAGAATTATTCAAACATTGATAACTAATGCTTATGAACCCCGAATCTGAAAATTTCAGATCCGACAGGACCGTGGCGACAAGTAGGCTTTGCTGAGACTGATTAGAGTGAATTCTGAATTTATTTGGCATTTTAAATTCTTATCCAATCAAGGTGAGAATTCATTTTAAGTTAAATTTAATTAGTTTAATTGTTATGCTTGCGTTATGAGAAGTTGAAAATCAATAATGGATGTTATTATGGATTATAGATTTGGATTGCTTTGCGATGTTAGGATGCTAGACCTAAAATTTTAAGTGATTAGATATGTGAGAATTTATTTTAATCTAATTTAAATTATTTAATTATTAATTCTTTTGTGATTAAAGAATATGGATTGATAAATTCGCTATGTAGTGATATTTTGAATACGGATCTAAGTTGTTTATGACCATATGATGTTAGATCCGCGGATCTAAATATTAGATCTGAAATTATTGGCTAATTAAAATAGGTTATTTGTTAATTTTATTTAATCACACCTCGCTGATTTGTCATATGCCAACATATACATCACCCTGTATATGATGTTGATGTGAATGGTTAGATGTATACTTGTTTGGATATTTGAATGTGGTTGTTGGTTGGATGATATAAAATTTACATTTTATTATGTAAATCAAAGTTAGAATTTGGCGATGATATAAAATTTACATTTTATTATGCAAATCAAAGTTAGAATTTTCTGATGACATGAAATTTACATTTTATTATGTAAAATTTACATCGTATGAGACATTAACCTTTTTGTTTAATGTTAATAATAAGTAAATTGCGTGGTATGAAAAATTAACATTTATTTTGATGTTAACAATAAGTAATTTACATGGTTAGAGAAATTAACATTATTTTGATGTAAATAAGAAGTATTTGCAACGTATGAAAATTAACATTGTTTTTGAATGTTAATAAAAAGGTAATTTCACCACATGTATAACTTAACATAGTTTTTATGTTAGTTTTATAAAATTTCAACCGTATGATGTAATTAACATTTTAATGTTAGTATTATAAAAACTTCAACTGTAGGATAAATGTACATTATCTTTAATGTACATAAGATGAGAAATATACACTGTATGAGAATTTCACATTTAATTTATGTGGATATAAAAAGAAAATTTACTGTATGAACATTTAACATTTTTTTTATGTTAATATTAGAATGATTTCACCGTATGAGAATTGCACACTTTATTTATGTTAAATAAAAAGAAATTTACATCGTAGGATAAGTTACATTATTTTCAATGGTATTTAAAAGAGAAGATTCACTATATGACAAAATTTACCTTTTAATTGTAAAAGTAAAAGTAGGAATGTGACGTGTATAAAAAATTACTTTTTATTTGAAAAATAGTATTTTCACTGTATGATGAAATTAACATTTTTTTAATGTTAATATAATAAAAGAAATTTCACCATAGGATGTAATTAACATTTTTAATGTTAATATCAAAAGAAAATTCAACCGTATTATGACATTAACATTTTTAATGTTAATATAATAGAAGAAGTTTAACCGTAGGATGACATTAACATTTATTTTTAGTGTTAATATTAAAGAATTTACACCGTATAGGGAAAATTACATTTTTCTTTGTAATTAAACGGTAAATTTCATCGTATGTCAAAATTTACTTTTTTATATGTTAATTATAAAGTGAAATTATATGGTATGTTAAAATTTACATTTTTCTTTGTAATTAAACGGTAAATATCATCGTATGTCAAGATTTACATTTTTATATGTAAATTATATAGGGAATTACACCGTAGGATAACATTGCAATTAGAAATTATATTTTTACAATGTGAATTAGAGGTAGTGTTTACATTGTAATTAAAAAGTATACATTTTCTTTAATGTAAATGATTAGAATTTCACCGTATGTTAAATTTTACATTTTCTTTAATGTAAATATATAGAAATGCATCGTATGTTAGAATATACATTTTCTATAATGTCATATATAAGAAATTGCACGATATGTTAAATTAACATTATTTTCAATGTTAAATAAAGGAAAATGCATGGTATGTTAAATTCCATTATTTTCAATGTTAAATAAAAGAAAATTCATGGTATATTAAATTAACATTTTTATTTATGTAATAAAAAGGAGGATTTCCATCGTAGGAAAAAATTTCATTTTGTTAATGTAAAAAAAAGAAAATCCACTGTATGCTATTTTACATTATTTTATAATGTAATATAATTGAAATACACCGCATGTTAAGTTAACATTATGTATAATGTTAATATAAAGAGAATTAACTGTAGAATTAATTTACATTATTTTGTAATGTAAATAAAAAGGAATTTAACCGTAGGATTAAAGTATATTATTCTTAATGTAATAATGAAAAGAAATTCACCGTATGTTATTTTACCTTATCTTATAATGAAATGTAAAAGAATTCCACTGTATGTAAATTTACATTAGAAGAATTGCACCGTATGTAAATTTACATTATATTATAATGTATTATAAAAAGGATTTATACCGTAGTAAATTTACATCATTTTTAATGTAATTAAAAAGGGAATTTCACTGTATGATAGTTTACATTATTTTATAATGTGATTAAAAATGAATATACACCGTAGGAAAAAGGATTACATTTTAATTTATGTGATATATATAAGAATTTACACCGTAGGTGCAATTTACATTTCTATTTAATGTAAATCAAGTAAGAATGTATCTAGAGTGGAAATTTGCAGTTTTGTAAATTGAATAAGAATGGTGATAAGAATGAAAGTTCACATTTATTTGATATAAATAAAAATAGGAATGAAAATTACATCGTAAAATAAAATTACATTTTTGATGTGATTGCAATTAAGGATGCACTTAAAAGAGAAAATGAATATTTAATATGAATAGAATTATAATATGGTGGAAAGATGAAAATAAATCAATTGAACGATGTATTATAATTTACATTTTAATGTAAATTATAATAATATAATAAAAATAAAGTAAGAGGAATGATTCATTGCCTAATTATAAGTTGCATTTTCATGTAAGTAAAGAAGAGAAAAGATAAGAGAATGAAAATGTACATAAGAATAAGAATTAACGATTTAGTTATTTATTTATATATAATAATTAAAATAGAATGAATTGTTAATAAAAATATTATTAACGAATAAGAAGGATTTTCAAAATATATATGTATATATATACGAGGATTGTTTGGGAAGTCCTAGATATTCTCATCCCAAATTAATCCAGCGGCGTTAAAGATCGAAGTAAGAAGACGACGCATGAAGACCGTAAATCTTCCCTCGATGGACAGCGATCGAGACCCTGAATTGACTTGCTACCAATTCATGGGTCAAGGTCATTGCCCAGACGTACGTGTTGGTTTCACGGATTTGACTTTCGTTCAGACCCAGAGCATAAATTTAAATGGATGTTGTGTCTGACATCGTACTTCGTTATATATCATATTGTTGATTTTCTGTTAATATATAAATATTGGTGGTGGAGAATTTATTCTCTACTTAACACCCATTTATGTATTGATGGAGAAGCAATGGTATGGCATGGAGTGACAGTGTGGCATACTAAGATGCAATGATCAAGGTTTCTTGTTGAAAAGCAGGCCTTGTGGGATGATCAAAGCATAGCCTGTTTAGGCATAGCTTTGTGTATGACGTGACTTCACGAGCCTCACACACCGACGGAGTCTAAAACGGGAGAAGGGAACACAGGGAGTGCACACGTTTCTTTCTAGCTAGAGTGGTGTCAGGGACCTACCAGCGCTGGCATTTATTCATTGTGGTTGTTGGATTTTTCGAGGCCTCGGATTTATGCGGTCGCTACTGGCCGTATTGTAGGTCAAAAAGGACCGGGAAGCGTGTGTTCAGGCATAACTAATCCACTAAAGTATGTGTGGACCGGCCCTGCAGCTATCCAAGGGTTGGACAGAGTACCAATCCTGGGGCATTGCTAGAGTGTCTCGAATCGGTAAGTATCTCCTCCGTAGCCTTGACTCAGATGGAAATCCAAATTCCAAATACGACCCTACGGTATTGATTGTATTACTAGTATGGAGATATAGTAGGATGGGGTACTATGTTTCCTAGGATTGATATATTTATTTTGAAATGTTTTTATTATACAATAATAATAATAATATTAAACTCGTATTTGCCGTATTTAGCATGTTTAATCACCATAAGGGAAAACTCTATCCTCTGGTGTGCGTTGCATTGTGTGATGGGACTTGAGTCTTATGGTGATTCCATTTTTCTAAAAAGCATTGCAATGTTGTACGTTCTGACACTTTAAATTATGCACGACAATCCATTGAGTAAACCCGTTCCGCATTAGCGGCGTGGTCTTTGGATTTGTCATATTATTATTAGTAAACTAGTTATGAATTCTCATACCAGTCCCACGACTGACCCGTAGTTTGTTTCACCTTATTGCAAACTCGGGTGCCCTCTTTTCTACACGGGCAGCCAAGTAAACAGGTTCATTCTTTGCTTGGAGTCTTGTCTTGGAGTTACTCATTATCTTTGCTTGGATTTGCTTTTGCGGAGAGGTGATGACTTGGAGCTTTGAGGACAGCTATCATTTACTTCTATTGCATTTTTCTATCTTTAAGTTCAGTCATTAGACTTGTTTCATTTCGTATTGCTTATTTTGGGAGTTGGAACTTATTTCCATTTCTGCAAACTTGATGTAATAATTTGGATCCTGTGACTGTTGGGATTCTGTGGTTTATGACATTATATTTCCGCTGCTATAATGTTATTATTCTATGGTATTTCCTCTGCTATGTTGTATCAGTGATATGTATTGTTTTATTTATGTTGTATTCCATATGATTATTCCTTACTTTCACCTAGTGGAGGTTTGGGGTCATCACAGTTGGTATCAGAGCTTTGGTTAAACTTAGCTTTGGAATATAACATATTTATAACAAATTCGTTTACATAGAATCACAATATTCTATGGCGAACATTTCATGTGATACATAATAGCCAGTCACTTTCGTCATCTTTTCATTCATCCTTCGATCTTTTCTATCTCTTAGAACCACCATTACAGTTGTTCTGACTCTTCCCTTGATCGTACAGAACTAACTAAAAATGGGTACTCGGGCCGCTAGAACTAGTAGAGCTAGGGCAAGGAGGCAAGACGCTACTGGAACTGAGGAGCTTTATTCCCAATGACACGGTTAAGAAGTTAGAAATTAAAACATTCTACGTTCTCTAGGTTAGTTCCTACTCTTCTATTTCTCTTTTCCTTTTCGAGGACGAAAAGTTTTTAAGTGGGGGAGATTGTAACAACCCTGAATTTTAGGGCCAATTTAAAATTTATTTTAAGCAATTTTAAATGAGTTTTGATATTTAGAATAATCTGTTTTAAATAATAATGATCACAAATTTGGTTCAAATCGAAGTTAGAATGAATAAATTAATTTTAATTATAAAAAGAGTTAGAAATAGCGCGATAGTTTGAAAAGTCAAACTTGAACTTTGACTGACCGTATAGGACGCAAAATTTAACGGATTTTAGTGAAACCAAAAATATTGGAATCTATTTAAAAATATCTTTCCAACGAATCCGAAAAATCGAAATTTCATAGCGGAAATCAAAATTTATGGCCAATTCAATTTTTAGAAGGTCGCTAGGTAATTTGCATAGGTCAATAATGCTACTTTTTGCATATAAAGGAATTTCGACTCGAAACCACTTCCATTGAGTCCGGAATGATGTTTCTGCATTTAAAAAGTATAAACACTTATATATTTTGAGGTCCGAAAATTATTTGTTTAAAAATGTATTTTTAATATTAAATATACCGGCCTTAAAAATAGTCATTTTTCAAAATGTCTCAGAATTCAACGAAATAAATTTTGTTGGATTCGTATCATCAAAACAAAGCTAAAATTGATTTTTTGGTAATTTTTAGAATTAAAATATAATTATAATTGATTTTTCAGTGTAAACGGGCAAAATTTTGACTTTAAAAATTCATTAAAAATTCATATGGACTCAGAATTTAGCGAAATTAATTTTCATAGGTCCACAGCATCAAAACATAGCTAAATATAATTTTCGAGAATTTTTGAAGTTAATCTGTGAACTCGGTGAATTTTCATGTACGATGTACATTAAAATATTAATAAAATAATATAATTATTCCAAAACTCATAATAAATTTCGGAATTGGGTCCGGTAACATGTTCCATTGCGTTCAGAAGGCCTCAAAACCTTAAGAACGATAGTAAGCAGGCCTAAATCGGAGTTCGGACCAAAACGGGCCTTAACGGGCTAATTAAATTATTAAATAATGATTAGGAAAACCTAATATTATATTATAAACCCGAAATTACTGTTCACCGTCCTCTCCAAACGTGAATTTCTGCAGCCACCAAAGAACCCATAGCCTCCGATTTTTCAAACTTCGATTTCTCCTTCGTTTCTCAACGGAATTTAGCGTGTGAGTACTCATTTCGAAGCTCTTCCCGAGCTCTTTCTTCTCCGACAAGAATCACCTCGAACCGTGCCTCGACGAAGCCGCCATACCCCCATGAACAGCCGCTGGTCGCGCCACCCAGGCCCCACCAGGCACCGCCGAGCACCACCCCCCTCTGGCCGATCAAAGCCCTCTCCGAGCCGGTCCTTCTCCAACAAACGGCTCGTCGTTTCGTCAACTACAACTCCAGAAAATCGGATTTGAAGTTTTGAACAAATTCTGAAAATAAGGTATGCTTCAGATTTTGCGACGCTTTTAAGCGTTGCTGCAGCAGTTATTAAAAGTCAGAATTATTCAAACATTGATAACTAATGCTTATGAACCCCGAATCTGAAAATTTCAGATCCGACAGGACCGTGGCGACGAGTAGGCTTTGTTGAGACTGATTAGAGTGAATTCTGAATTTATTTGGCATTTTAAATTCTTACCCAATCAAGGTGTGAATTCATTTTAAGTTAAATTTAATTAGTTTAATTGTTATGCTTGCGTTATGAGAAGTTGAAAATCAATAATGGATGTTATTATGGATTATAGATTTGGATTGCTTTGCGATGTTAGGATGCTAGACCTGAAATTTTAAGTGATTAGATATGTGAGAATTTATTTTAATCTAATTTAAATTATTTAATTACTAATTCTTTTGTGATTAAAGAATATGGATTGATAAATTCGCTATGTAGTGATATTTTGAATACGGATCTAAGTTGTTTATGACCATATGATGTTAGATCCGCGGATCTAAATATTAGATCTGAAATTATTGGCTAATTTAAAAAGGTTATTTGTTAATTTTATTTAATCACACCTTGCTGATTTGTCATATGCCAACATATACATCACCCTGTATATGATTTTGATGTGAATGGTTAGATGTATACTTGTTTGGATATTTGAATGTGGTTGTTGGTTGGATGATATAAAATTTACATTTTATTATGTAAATCAAAGTTAGAATTTGGCGATGATATAAAATTTACATTTTATTATGCAAATCAAAGTTAGAATTTTGTGATGACATGAAATTTACATTTTATTATGTAAAATTTACATCGTATGAGACATTAACCATTTTGTTTAATGTTAATAATAAGTAAATTGCGTGGTATGAAAAATTAAAATTTATTTTGATGTTAACAATAAGTAATTTACATGGTTAGAGAAATTAACATTATTTTGATGTAAATAAGAAGTATTTGCAACGTATGAAAATTAACATTGTTTTTGAATGTTAATAAAAAGGTAATTTCACCACATGTATAACCTAACATAGTTTTTATGTTAGTTTTATAAAATTTCAACGGTATGATGTAATTAACATTTCAATGTTAATATTATAAAAACTTCAACTGTAGGATAAATGTACATTATCTTTAATGTACATAAGATGAGAAATATACACTGTATGAGAATTTCACATTTAATTTATGTGGATATAAAAAGAAAATTTACTGTATGAACATTTAACATTTTTTTTATGTTAATATTAGAATGATTTCACCGTATGAGAATTGTACACTTTATTTATGTTAAATAAAAAGAAATTTACATCGTAGGATAAGTTACATTATTTTCAATGGTATTTAAAAGAGAAGATTCACTGTATGACAAAATTTACCTTTTAATTGTAAAAGTAAAAGTAGGAATGTGACGTGTATAAAAATTACTTTTTATTTGAAAAATAGTATTTTCACTGTATGATGAAATTAACATTTTTTTAATGTTAATATAATAAAAGAAATTTCACCATAGGATGTAATTAACATTTTTAATGTTAATATCAAAAGAAAATTCAACCGTATTATGACATTAACATTTTTAATGTTAATATAATAGAAGAAGTTTAACCGTAGGATGACATTAACATTTATTTTTAGTGTTAATATTAAAGAATTTACACCGTATAGGGAAAATTACATTTTTCTTTGTAATTAAACGGTAAATTTCATCGTATGTCAAAATTTACTTTTTTATATGTTAATTATAAAGTGAAATGATATGGTATGTTAAAATTTACATTTTTCTTTGTAATTAAACGGTAAATATCATCGTATATCAAGATTTACATTTTTATATGTAAATTATATAGGGAATTACACCGTAGGATAACATTGCAATTAGAAATTATATTTTTACAATGTGAATTAGAGGTAGTGTTTACATTGTAATTAAAAAGTATACATTTTCTTTAATGTAAATGATTAGAATATCACCGTATGTTAAATTTTACATTTTCTTTAATCTAAATATATAGAAATGCATCGTATGTTAGAATATACATTTTCTATAATGTCATATATAAGAAATTGCACGGTATGTTAAATTAACATTATTTTCAATGTTAAATAAAGGAAAATGCACAGTATGTTAAATTCCATTATTTTCAATGTTAAATAAAAGAAAATTCATGGTATATTAAATTAACATTTTTATTTATGTAATAAAAAGGAGGATTTCCATCGTAGGAAAAAAATTCATTTTGTTAATGTAATAAAAAGAAAATCCACTGTATGCTATTTTACATTATTTTATAATGTAATATAATTGAAATACACCGCATGTTAAGTTAACATTATTTATAATGTTAATATAAAGAGAATTAACTGTAGAATTAATTTACATTATTTTGTAATGTAAATAAAAAGGAATTTAACCGTAGGATTAAAGTATATTATTCTTAATGTAATAATGAAAAGAAATTCACCGTATGTTATTTTACCTTACCTTATACTGAAATGTAAAAGAATTCCACTGTATGTAAATTTACATTAGAAGAATTGCACCGTATGTAAATTTAAATTATATTATAATGTATTATAAAAAGGATTTATACCGTAGTAAATTTACATCATTTTTAATGTAATTAAAAAGGGAATTTCACTGTATGATAGTTTACATTATTTTATAATGTGATTAAAAATGAATATACACCGTAGGAAAAAGGATTACATTTTAATTTATGTGATATATATAAGAATTTACACCGTAGGTGCAATTTACATTTCTATTTAATGTAAATCAAGTAAGAATGTATCTAGAGTGGAAATTTGCATTTTTGTAAATTGAATAAGAATGGTGATAAGAATGAAAGTTCACATTTATTTGATATAAATAAAAATAGGAATGAAAATTACATCGTAAAATAAAATTACATTTTTGATGTGATTGCAATTAAGGATGCACTTAAAAGAGAAAATGAATATTTAATATGAATAGAATTATAATATGGTGGAAAGATGAAAATAAATCAATTGAACGATGTATTATAATTTACATTTTAATGTAAATTATAATAATATAATAAAAATAAAGTAAGAGGAATGATTCATTGCCTAATTATAAGTTGCATTTTCATGTAAGTAAAGAAGAGAAAAGATAAGAGAATGAAAATGTACATAAGAATAAGAATTAACGATTTAGTTATTTATTTATATATAATAATTAAAATAGAATGAATTGTTAATAAAAATATTATTAACGAATAAGAAGGATTTTCAAAATATATATATATATATATGTATATATATACGAGGATTGTTTGGGAAGTCCGAGATATTCTCATCCCAAATTAATCCAGCGGCGTTAAAGATCGAAGTAAGAAGACGACGCATGAAGACCATAAATCTTCCCTCGATGGACAACGATCGAGACCCTGAATTGACTTGCTACCAATTCATGGGTCAAGGTCATTGCCCAGACGTACGTGTTGGTTTCACGGATTTGACTTTCGTTCAGACCCAGAGCATAAGTTTAAATGGATGGTGTGTCTGACATCGTACTTCATTATATATCATATTGTTGATTTTCTGTTAATATATAAATATTGGTGGTGGAGAATTTATTCTCTACTTAACACCCATTTATGTATTGATGGAGAAGCAATGGTATGGTATTGAGTGACAGTGTGGCATACTAAGATGCAATGATCAAGGTTTCTTGTTGAAAAGCAGGCCTTGTGGGATAATCAAAGCATATCCTGTTTAGGCATAGTTTTGTGTATGACGTGACTTCACGAGCCTCACACACCAGCGGAGTCTAAAATGGGAGAAGGGAACGCAGGGAGTGCACACGTTTCTTTCTAGCTAGAGTGGTGCCAGGGACCTACCAGCGCTGGCATTTATTCATTGTGGTTGTTGGATTTTTCGAGGCCTCGGATTTATGCGGTCGCTACTGGCCGTATTGTAGGTCCAAAAGGACCGGGAAGCGTGTGTTCAGGCATAACTAATCCACAAAAGTAAGTGTGGACCGGCCCTGCAGCTATCCAAGGGTTGGACAGAGTACCAATCCTGGGGCATTGCTAGAGTGTCTCGAATCGGTAAGGATCTCCTCCGTAGCCTTGACTCAGATGGAAATCCAAATTCCAAATACGACCCTACGGTCTTGATTGTATTACTAGTATGGAGATATAGTAGGATGGGGTACTATGTTTCCTAGGATTGATATATTTATTTTGAAATGTTTTTATTATACAATAATAATAATAATATTAAACTCGTATTTGCCGTATTTAGCATGTTTAATCACCATAAGGGAAAACTCTATCCTCTGGTGTGTGTTGCATTGTGTGATGGGACTTGAGTCTTATGGTGATTCCATTTTTCTAAAAAGCATTGCGATGTTGTACGTTCTAACACTTTAAATTATGCACGACAATCCATTGAGTAAATCCGTTCCGCATTAGCGGCGTGGTCTTTGGATTTGTCATATTATTATTACTAAACTAGTTATGAATTCTCATACCAGTCCCACGACTGACCCGTAGTTTGTTTCACCTTTTTGCAAACTCGGGTGCCCTCTTTTCTACACGGGAAGCCAAGTAAATAGGTTCATTCTTTGCTTGGAGTCTTGTCTTGGAGTTGCTCATTATCTTTGCTTGGATTTGCTTTTGCGGATAGGTGATGACTTGGAGCTTTGAGGACAGCTATCATTTACTTCTATTGCATTTTTCTATCTTTAAGTTCAGTCATTAGACTTGTTTCATTTCGTATTGCTTATTTTGGGAGTTGGAACTTATTTTCATTTCTGCAAACTTGATGTAATAATTTGGATCCTGTGACTGTTGGGATTCTGTGGTTTATGATATTATATTTCCGCTGCTATAATGTTATTATTCTATGGTATTTCTTCTACTATGTTGTATCAGTGATATGTATTGTTATATTTATGTTGTATTCCATATGATTATTCCTTACTTTCACCTAGTGGAGGTTTGGGGTCATCACATCAGTATAATCATTTGTGCACTGAATACCTTTATTACTTAGGTGAGGAGTTTCTTCTATAATTCAAAGAAGGATTAGCCAATATTGGTAACTCTGATGAAATGGCTGATATTGTACAGTTGGATTTCAGCAACCAGTGGTTCACTTTAATGCATTTTAGTAGTCCATTTATCATTAGGAATATTGAAAAACTGGCAGACCATGTAAGTATTTGATCATTTGATGTTTAAATTTTCACTTTAATGCATTTTATACATGCATGAAGAGTAGCATGTTCATGAACTGGATTTTCTTATGTTTAGTCAGCATAAATCAAGAATATAACTGTCTGAAACATACTTTCATCGCAGTTTGTATGGGTTTCTAGGAAAGCATATTGTAATTTGCCTTTTGGTGTGGCAAATGGAAAGAAAATGGTAATTGCAATAGCTGATGATATTCTCTAGTGTTGGGCTTGTGTTTAGAACATTGCGAGAACTATATTGTTTGATGTGAAGACTGGAAGCAACCTTTTGGTGTGGCCGGTAGTGGAGCTAGAAGTAATTAGAACTTCAGGCAAAGATTTAATGGAGTTTCACTAGAACCAAGCCATCTTGATGTCGGCGGCGTTTTTATTCTATATAAAAAGATAAAAGAACTTATCTTTTATACAAAATAACACTAGAAGTTGTCATAACAAGTTACATCTTTTGACTATAAGTGTAGACTCATACTAAGCTGTATATATTGGCACTTTTATAGTGTATTTTGCTGCAGTTCTAGTATTATGTTTATGGGTTGATTCAAGTCCCATGGAATATTATGTGACTGATTACTTTTTAATGCAATGTTTAAAAAGATAAAAGCATTTATCTTCTATTAAAATAATTTGCTATGTGCTCAGATTACAGGTTCATTTATTAGTCATTTAGTGTTTATAATATGAATACAATGTCATCTTCATTTACATTTGTTGTTTAATGGTTTTTAGCTTAAGCTCATCTTATTTATGTTATTTAAACTTCTGAATACGATTTTATTTTCAATGTTCATTTCAACTGCAAGTTAATGCCTTTAGAGCACAAGTAGCCACAAAAATATTTTCCATTGAAACATATTGTTCGACACTTAATTTTTTATATAACTCAGCTTCAGCTCCATGATATTAATGAGAGAAAAAGTGGTATATTAACGAAAAGATAAATGTATTTATCTTTTTGTAAAAGGACACTTGTTATCTCAACATATTTTATGCAAATTGCATAAAGATCGTATATTAGCATTAACTTAAATAACAAAGATAAATTTAAATACATAAATAAGAAAGAAACATTTTGATTCTTTAAGCAATAAATAAAAGCAATTAACTTTTCAAACAAAAGATAAAAGCATTTAGCTTTTTATTTATAAGATAATAGACAGATTTCTTTAATATGAATTGGAAAATAAATTAATTACTCCTATGCTAAATGTACATCAAAATAAGTTAGTAAATTTAACCATAAAAACCAACAACTAGTTGTAAGATACATTATACAGTCTTAAGTTAACTAATGTTTAACAATATTTTCTTTGATGTGTTTTATCTTTTTATTCAAGTTGCGTTACACTCTTGTTTATGTTAAGAAACCGATACCATTTTGTTATTCAGATCACATGTACACAATGTTTTGAAGTTGTCAGACTATTGCTGTTCTTAATCTCTGTTATAACCAGCAGTTGCAAAATCAAACTATATTATACACAAAAAAGGCAGAATCATAACACAATATCAACTTATCAGATGCAACCCTGTGTTTGTACTCAGGAAAAAAATAAAAATCTGTATGTTTATTTGTTGATATTGTATTAACTGGTGCAACAATATATTTGCATACAAGCTAACAAGAAATGTGATTTCGATCAAACAATATCCATATAAAAGATAAACATATTTATCTTTTTTATTCAAAGACATTATTCAAAGACATAAACTTATTGTCAATCTTAAATTAAAACATTTAACAAAATCAGTCTAACATAAAGATTAAAAAGTTATTGATTATTACAATTATTTTGACATAAAGATAAATACAAATAACGTCTAATAAACGATAGTGTCAAAATGATTAATACAACCATTTTGACATAAAGATGAATCGAAATAATATGTACTAAATGATAAATAGTTTTATCACTTTATGTTTTATAAATAGTATTATCATTTAATAGTAGATGAAAATGTCTAGCTTAATTTATTAAACCATACATATATAAAAGGTAAACATATTTATCTTTTTTTATTCAAAGACATGAAAGGATCCGAAAACAAATTCCTTGGAAACCAATGTAACAACCCGAAAATCTGGGCCAGTTTAAAATTTTTATTTTGGCAATTTTAGCGAATTTTGATTATTTAAAATGAATTATTTTAAATAATATGGACGAGAAATTTATTTTGAATGGAATTCAAACGTATATATTATATACGTCGTCGTTAGAATACAAATATTCATATATAATTATAAATAGAATTGAAAATGGCGTGGTAGTTCGATAATTCGATTTCAAAATTCAGTTGAATGTACCGGGTACAAAACAATCCGGATTTTAGTGAAGCCAAAAACATTAGAATCTAATTGATAATATCTTTCCAACGAATCTGAAAAATCAAAATTTCATAGCGGGAATCAAAAGATATGTCCAGTTGAAAATTCTGAATAGTCGCTATGGAATTCAGGCCCTTAAAAATGGGAATTTTGCAAATGACCTCGGATTTCGACGAAACCACTTTTGTTGGGTCCGTGATGTTAAGTTATTGCTAGATTCCAAATTTCATAATTTTTCGAATCAATATGTGAGCGTGGCAAAGGAAAACGCGTTTGACCAGTTTCAGTTGATTTTAATCGACTGGAAAATGGCCATTTTTCTAACGATCTCAGAATTCAACGAAACTAGTTTTGTTAGGACCGTATCGTCAACACGAAGCTAGAAAATATTTTTCTGGAATTTTTCGAGTTAGTATGTGACCCCGGTAAATTGAAATGCGCGTTCAAATTCAATATATAGAGTTATATGTTGATTTTGTCGAAAACTGATCGAAACAGTCGAATCAGCTTGCGATACATATCCCATTGTGTTCGGAATGGGGGTAATTAGCTATGGACGATAGGCGGTGGGCCTCGTTTAGGGGTCGTATGTAAAAGTCAACTTTTTACAAATTAAAATATAAAAAAAATATTCTCTCTCCCTCCCCTTATTTCCCTCTGCCCCCCCCCCCCGTTCAAAATCATTCCAGCAGAAACAAAAGAAAAAAAAAACTCTCGATGTCGACGGAAACTGCCACGCCCACCACCGCGCCTCGTCGGCGACGCCCTCCTCCGCCGCACCTCTAGCCAGCGTCGATTCCCCCCTCTCTTCCTCCTCTCTCGATTCTCGTTCTCCCTCTATCTATAACCCTAGACCGACGCAAGGACCCCCACCGTGGCCCCCCAACCTACCGATCGCCGCCATGTCCGCCTTGCCCTCCCCAAGTGTCGCGACCCCCTTCCCTCCTTCTGCCGCAAGTCCTCCTCCCCCTCCAGTCGCGGCAGATCCATTTCCCCCTTTTTCTTTGCTGAAAAAAAAACAGTAAGTTTTTATTTGTTTTAATTTAATTTATTTCTTTCTTTTATATATGATTAGCAAACAAAGAAAATCGGTTTTTGTATATGTCCTGATTAGAAAATTAGGATTTTTAAATTAGTTAAGTTAGAATTTTTATAAAGGAAAAGTTAGAATTTTTAATAATAGAAAGGTCGAATTTTTCATATTGAAAAGGCGATATTTTTATACGATGAAGAGTTATATTTTTATAACATGAAAGTTTATATTTTCAATAACGAAGAGATTATATTGAATAGCATAGTAAAAATTCGATTTTTATATATTGAATAGCATAGTAAAAATTCGATTTTTATATATTGAATAGCATAGTAAAAATTCGATTTTTTTATATTGAATAGCATAGTAAAAATTCGATTTTTATATATTGAATAGCATAGTAAAAATTCGATTTTTATATATTGAATAGCATAGTAAAAATTCGATTTTTATATATTGAATAGCATAGTAAAAATTCGATTTTTATATATTGAATAGCATTGTAAAAATTCGATTTTTATATATTGAATAGCATAGTAAAAATTCGATTTTTATATATTGAATAGCATAGTAAAAATTCGATTTTTATATATTGAATAGCATAGTAAAAATTCGATTTTTATATATTGAATAGCATAGTAAAAATTCGATTTTTATATATTGAATAGCATAGTAAAAATTCGATTTTTATACATTGAATAGCATAGTGAAAATTCGATTTTAATATATGTAGTGAATACGGGCAACGAAAGCGACAAAAGGCGAGATTGGCGAAGATTTCTATAAAAGAAGAGTCAAGATGATTGGATAGCTTTTGGTGAGAACTTCTCACTCTTCAATTTCTTTTTCTTGTTATATATACATACTAGGATGCAGACGGTGCTTAGTAGCACCCGACACAATCGTCCACAGACCATGGACTTGTTTGTTTGGTTGCATAGATTAGTTAGATGATTTGATTTGAAATTGAATTGTTTGGTGAAATGAATGGATTGATTGATGTGTGAATGGCGTGGGCCTTCACTAGACCGGGGATAAGGCTAGGCCTTGTCCCGTTTCTAGTATCGTGCCGTTATGCCGCCGAAATTTTCTAAAATAAGTTAGAAAAATAAAAATATCATTTTTATTTTGTAAATGAACTGAATAAAAATTCATGTGTTAAAATAAAATATTTAATCGTTAAAAATATAATTTTTAACGTAAATGTGAATAAATAAATATTCATTTACAAACCGGACGGTTTGCTTATGTACACCTATTTGAAGGACATTGATTGGGACGATAAATTTTACACATCGCCCAACTGCACAAATAAAATCTGTGTTTGATTGCTTGAAACCCCACACGGGTATTGGGATGATATTTGACGTACACTAATCCCGATTGTTTAGTTGTATGTCGATCGATTGATTGACAGGCTGTTATAAGCATTGAATATTTATATTTGATGCTTATACAGTGTAAAATGCACTTTGGATGATGGTTGATTATTCATCGTTGTTGATATATACATGTGTTGTAGAAAATCCATATAATTAACATTATACGGTAATTGATTGGGCCTCATTCCAGTTTTCGAAAAAGAAATATTTAAAATAAAAATATTTGAAAGAGAAATATTTGAATAGAAATATTTGAATAGAAATATTTGAAATAAAAATATTTGAAATAGAATATTTGAAAATAGAAATATATGAAGGCGTATTGATTAGATTGACGCCATTTTGACGTAAACGATATTTATATCGATTTTATTCATTTTTAATGAATACTGAAAGTGATTTCAAAATCTGACATTTTGACAAGAATAGAATATAAATGAATTCGAATTGAAATAGAATATAAATGAATTCGAATTGAAATTGAATGAAATCGATTTGAAATGAATTTAAAACGAATTTATATTGTAATATTCAATTTTGATTTGAAATTGAATATGAAGTTGAAACCATTTGAAAATGAATTTAAAACGATTTATAAAGCACGTTTTAAAAGGAAATCGACGAAGTATATATTATATATATTATATATATAATATATTGGCCTGAATAGAACGCGCCGCGCCGCGGCAGTTCACGAATTTCGACCATTGACTTCGAACGGATATTGCGGGAGATCCGACCGTCGGATTCTCCTAAAACCGGAACCGTTGGGTTCGCATCGAAAAGAACTTTCTAACGAATGTGAGAAATTAGAAATCTAACGGTTGGATTTGGAATTATGTCCAAATCAAATTTGAAAAAGGTCGCTGTAAGTGCAGTTCGATGGCCATTGATGGAAATCGACTGTACGGGCCTTGATAAAATTATTAAAAATGGTAATAATTTGTGTAAAATCATAAGAAATGATTTAGAAAGGATTGGGATGAGAAACTCCATATTTGAAAAGATAAAATTATATTTTTATCGAAATGAACTAGTTTTGAACTAGAATTATAATTCTATTTATTTTTTAAATAAACAAATTGAATTAGAAAAGGGTTTTAAAAATAACCAGAATTTCCAATGATTGCATTGGAGTGGATTTGAATCGAAATTGTCTTCGGAATATTTCGATGTTGGAATTCGTGATTATACAGATGTTGTTATGGAAATTTGAAAGATATATATTTATATCGTTATTTCCAACACGACATTTGTTAATCGTAGAATTTGATATTGAATATAAGCCGATATATTTTCTATTCAGAGCCTTGTATTGAATATCAAATGTGATTTGGGTTTGTCGTGAATGGTGTCTTCACTAACACTGTTCTTGAACCCAGTTGAGAAAAGATTAAATCTTTTTATTCGGATTTAATGAAGTGTACCAATTAAATAATATTTAATTGGAATTGAATTGATATTAACTTTTGGGTTTATCGTGGACAGTGTTTTAAATAACACTCGTTCTTTAACCCGATAATTAATGGAATGTGATTTTGGGTTTATCGTGAACTGTGTTTTAAATGGCATTGATTCTTTAACCCAGTTAAATATTGAAACTAAGTGGAGTTTTAATGAATCTTTAATTAGATTGAAATCATCGAGAATGGGGTATCACCAGTTTTGCTCCAGGCGATAGTTGAATCTTTAATTAGATTTGAACGTGAAATGGTAATTGAATTTACCGATAACACCGTGGTGTTAGATATGAAGTATCACCAGTTTTACTTCATGGGATGAATAGGTTGGGATTGGGAAATTAAAACAAATGATTACTTCGGTAAGGTTCGTTGATCCCGACTAGTTGAATCAAAATTCAAAAGAAGATTAAAGAATAAATTCAAGGGATTTATCTTTGATAAAATTAATGGGAACCTTTCCCTATGAATGTGAAATTTAGAAACTAACTGTCGGTTACCTAAGCAGAATGGTTTTCTGGATATTGATCTGATGTTGGTTTCGGCCGTCGGGCTTAATATTTTGGGAGTTATTCTCTTGTTAATTTACGGTTAGTGACTGATGAATTGGAATGAGGTGTATGCTGTGTTTGTGTAACACTTGTTTATAATATACGCGAGTTATTTAGGAAGACCGGGTTTATCCCATTCTGAATAATTGATACGACGATAAGTCGAAGATGAAGACGATGGTCGAAGACCGGAGGTCTTCACGTCGTTTGGGTGATTACTGATGATCTTGATTGGGATGTACACCCAAGAAGATGGAAACAGTTGGTGATCGTCCAGACGTATTTGGAGATCGATGGATATGCGGGGTACTAGGTGCCTCCGGTTTCGTTCAGACCCAGAACGGACTTATAAATGGACTGTGTGTCTGACATTGGATTTTAGTCTGTGTGGTTGATTTCTATTAAATATATATCTGTTTGGCGGCGGAGAATTTATTCTCTTGCTTAACGCCCTTCTCTGAGATGTATGAGCTCAGAGGTTATATACTGATGGATATCAAACGCATAGAGTGAATTGCCTGTGTGGCATGCCTAAGTGGCGAATGATCAAGGCTTCTGTTGAAAAGCAAAGTCTTGTGGTTGATGATCGAAGCACGGCCTTTGTGGCATAGCTTCGTGTAACGTTTACTTCGCGAGTTTCACACCCGGTATGAACAAAAAACGGGAGACGGACCTCAGGGAGGGCATGCGTTTCTTTCTAGTTAGAAGTGGCGTCAGTGGTTTTACACGCCCTGACGAGTTTAACTTATGTGGTTGTTGCTGTTGCGAGGCGCCTCGGTTTGATCGGACGATCCGGGTCCGATGGAGTCATTTAGTTGGCTCACCTACGCCCCATAGGGCGGGGAAACGCATGTTTAGGGTTTAAGTTTAATCCACATCGGTGGACCGGTCCTGACGATCCAAGGTCACTCGAGCTCTGACCTGAGACATGGGCTAGATTGCCTCGAATCGGTTGAGGACTATCTTTTGCCTCGGTTCACAGACGGAAATCCAATTTCCAAATACGTGACTTTGCGATTTTGATTGATAACCTATATATGGCAACATAGTGGTATGGGACATTCATGCCGCCTATGATTGATACTTATGATTTGAAGTTGTTTTATACACTATACATTTATAATAGTATCAAATGATTTCTTTTAAACGTATCAAGCATTCTTTGGCTGTTATAAGGGAAAACCATATCCCCCGGCTTGCGTTGCATTGTGTGATAGGACCTGGGTCTTATAATAGCTTCATTTTTCTTTATTTAGCATCGCGCTGTTGTTTTATGCACTGGTATTCTTGGGAGGAAACCCGTTCCGTGTTATGCGGCGTGGTCCCGTGATTTACCTAACTTTAAAATAAAGATTAATAACTGTTTTAGTTCTCACACCAGTCACATGACTGACCCGGAGTTTATTGTTTTAACCTAAACTCTGGATGCCCTTATTTTGACACGCGCAGCTAGTAGTTTTGGTTTTGCAGATTTATATTCACAGGATCCTGGTTTACAGCTGGAATGATATCCGGAAAGCTTTGTATCCGTATATCTCTTCTAGTTGTGTATTGTATTATTTTCCGCTGCTATGTATTTAAATGTAATTTAAATCTCTGATATTTCTGTGTAATATTGATTTATACCCTGTATATTCTTGTAATCTGATGCATTGTTGTAATATACAATGAAATGTTCTTCCGTCTGCGTTCTACTTTGTCGTGTTCTCAAAACAATTCGTTCTTTCTCTTCTCTTCGGAGACCGGGGGAGTTCGGGTCGTTTCATCATGGTATCGGAGCTTTGGTTTACAAAGCTTAGAGAACAAGACACATTAGAACCATACGAAAGAACTCATCAGAGATTGTATTAGTAATATCCAACGAGGATTACTCGTTAGAGATGGGATCGGTAGTATCCTAGAACGAGTGTGAAGAGTAAAATTTTAAAATAAAAATGAAAACCAATTTTGTTTTGAAAATTTAAAATCAATTATTCGTATTTGATTATTTATTTTATATTGATTTGGACAGTCCAGTATATAAAGATTTTGCATATGCGCCTTGCAAACGTATATTTGAAATTTTAATATACTGGATAGATATAAAATCCCACTCTAGTCGCCCGGAGATGGTTCTGATGATTGAAGCTTCATCATCAGAATTAGTGTTCGAGTGTCGAAGGTGTGATATTTATATATTTCCAGTTGACTGGTGTGAGAACCAAAATTAGATAGGGTTTATTGTTGTGATTTGGCATCAAAAATTTGATTTTTTGACTATATATCAAAATTATGAATTTGAAACTCTAATTCACTAATTGATTGATGTTTGTGTTGTTTGTTTATTTGTTTGATAATTTTGAACCATTTAGCCTAATTGAACCAAATATTGAATTGTATTGAAATTTGGTCGCATTTGCTTGCATATACTTGTACTTACATTGAACAGGTCATAGCAAGGAGGCTAGAGCAGAGAATAAAATTTGTTTGCCCGACAAATAGGTACATGTTTACTACATAATTTACTATTTTGTTTGGGTGATGATGATTTTATGAGCCTATTAGCTAGCCGCTTGGCTTTTTCTTTTTCTTTTTGAGATCAGAAGGCCTGTATGGCAATTTCGGGATTTTCCCGTGGCTCCCGGTGCAGGGGAGGTTATGGCGAATTTTTTCGAAAATTCCTGGTGTTAGCCAAATTTTTGAAATTTTTGAAAATTCTCAGAAACTGAAAAGTTGGAGAATGGAAGCCAGATCGAACGTAGAGTTGATTGATCAAACCACTTTCGACTTTGTTCCTTTTCGGGGACGAAAAGTTTTAAGTGGGGGAGATTGTAACAACCCGAAAATCTGGGCCAGTTTAAAATTTTATTTTGGCAATTTTAGCGAATTTTGATTATTTAAAATGAATTATTTTAAATAATATCGATGAGAAATTTATTTTGAATGGAATTCAAACGTATATATTATATACGTCGTCGTTAGAATATAAATATTCATATACAATTATAAATAGAATTGAAAATGGCGCGGTAGTTCGATAATTCGATTTCAAACTTCAGTTGAATGTACCGGGTACAAAACAATCCGGATTTTAGTGAAACCAAAAACATTAGAATCTAATTGATAATATCTTTCCAACGAATCTGAAAAATCAAAATTTCATAGCGGGAATCAAAAGATATGTCCAGTTGAAAATTCTGAATAGTCGCTATGGAATTCAGGCCCTTAAAAATGGGAATTTTGCAAACGACCTAGGATTTCGACGAAACCACTTTTGTTGGGTCCGTGATGTTAAGTTATTGCTAGATTCCAAAATTCATAATTTTTCGAATCAATATGTGAGCGTGGCAAAGGAAAACGCGTTTGACCAGTTTCAGTTGATTTTAATCGACTGGAAAATGGCCATTTTTCTAACGATCTCAGAATTCGACGAAACTAGTTTTGTTAGGACCGTATCGTCAACATGAAGCTAGAAAATATTTTTCAGGAATTTTTCGAGTTAGTATGTGACCCCGGTAAATTGAAATGCGCGTTCAAATTCAATATATAGAGTTATATGTTGATTTTGACGAAAACTGATCGAAACAGTCGAATCAACTTGCGATACATATCCCATTGTGTTCGGAATGGGGGTAATTAGCTATGGACGACAGGTGGTGGGCCTCGTTTAGGGGTCATATGTAAAAGTCAACTTTTTACAAATTAAAATAAAAAAAATATTCTCTCTCCCTCCCCTTATTTCCCTCTGGCCCCCCATGTTCAAAATCATTCCAGCAGAAACAAAAGGAAAAAAAATCTCGATGTCGACGGAAACTGCCACGCCCACCACCGCGTCTCGTCGGCGACGCCCTCCTCCGCCGCACCTCCAGCCAGCGTCAATTCCCCCTCTCTCTTCCTCCTCTCTCGATTCTCGTTCTCCCTCTATCTATAACCCTAGACCGACGCAAGGACCCCCACCGTGGCCCCCCCTAACCTACCGATCGCCGCTATGTCCGCCTCGCCCTCCCCAAGTGCCGTGACCCCCTTCCCTCCTTCTGCCGCAAGTCCTCCTCCCCCTCCAGTCGCGGCAGATCCTTTTCCCCCTTTTTCTTTGCTGAAAAAAAAAAGCAGTAAGTTTTTATTTGTTTTAATTTAATTAATTTATTTCTTTTATATATGATTAGCAAACAAAGAAAATCGATTTTTGTATATGTTCTGATTAGAAAATTAGGATTTTTAAATTAGTTAAGTTAGAATTTTTATAAAGGAAAAGTTAGAATTTTTAATAATAGAAAGGTCAAATTTTTCATATTGAAAAGGCGATATTTTTATACGATGAAGAGTTATATTTTTATAACATGAAAGTTTATATTTTCAATAACGAAGAGATTATATTGAATAGCATAGTAAAAATTCGATTTTTATATATTGAATAGCATAGTAAAAATTCGATTTTTATATATTGAAAAGCATAGTAAAAATTCGATTTTTATATATTGAATAGCATAGTAAAAATTCGATTTTTATATATTGAATAGCATAGTAAAAATTCGATTTTTATATATTGAATAGCATAGCAAAAATTCGATTTTTATATATTGAATAGCATAGTAAAAATTCGATTTTTATATATTGAATAGCATAGTAAAAATTCGATTTTTATATATTGAATAGCATAGTAAAAATTCGATTTTTATATATTGAATAGCATAGTAAAAATTCAATTTTTATATAGTAAAAATTCGATTTTTATATATTGAATAGCGTAGTAAAAATTCGATTTTTATATATGTAGTGAATACAGGCAATGAAAGCGACAAAAGGTGAGATTGGCGAAGATTTCTATAAAAGAAGAGTCAAGATGATTGGATAGCTTTTGGTGAGAACTTCTCACTCTTCAATTTCTTTTTCTAGTTATATATACATACTAGGATGCAGACGGTGCTTAGTAGCACCCGACACAATCGTCCACAGACCATGGACTTGTTTGTTTGGTTGCATAGATTAGTTAGATGATTTGATTTGAAATTGAATTTTTTGGTGAAATGAATGGATTGATTGATGTGTGAATGGCGTGGGCCTTCACTAGACCGGGGATAAGGCTACGCCTTGTCCCGTTTCTAGTATCGTGCCGTTATGCCGCCGAAATTTTCTAAAATAAGTTAGAAAAATAAAAATATCATTTTTATTTTGTAAATGAACTGAATAAAAATTCATGTGTTAAAATAAAATATTTAATCGTTAAAAATATAATTTTTAACGTAAATGTGAATAAATAAATATTCATTTACAAACCGGACGGTTTGTTTATGTACACCTATTTGAAGGACATTGATTGGGACGATAAATTTTACACATCGCCCAACTGCACAAATAAAATCTGTGTTTGATTGCTTGAAACCCCACACGGGTATTGGGATGATATTTGACGTACACTAATCCCGATTGTTTAGTTGTATGTCGATCGATTGATTGACAGGCTGTTATAAGCATTGAATATTTATATTTGATGCTTATACAGTGTAAAATGCACTTTGGATGATGGTTGATTATTCATCGTTGTTGATATATACATGTGTTGTAGAAAATCCATATAATTAACATTATATGGTAATTGATTGGGCCTCATTCCAGTTTTCGAAAAAGAAATATTTAAAATAAAAATATTTGAAAGAGAAATATTTGAATAGAAATATTTGAATAGAAATATTTGAAATAAAAATATTTGAAATAGAATATTTGAAAATAGAAATATATGAAGCCGTATTGATTAGATTGACGCCATTTTGACGTGAACGATATTTATATCGATTTTATTCATTTTTAATGAATACCGAAAGTGATTTCAAAATCTGACATTTTGACAAGAATAGAATATAAATGAATTCGAATTGAAATAGAATATAAATGAATTCGAATTGAAATTGAATTGAAATCGATTTGAAATGAATTTAAAACGAATTTATATTGTAATATTCAATTTTGATTTGAAATTGAATATGAAGTTGAAACCGTTTTGAAAATGAATTTAAAACGATTTATAAAGCACGTTTTAAAAGGAAATCGACGAAGTATATATTATATATATTATATATATAATATATTGGCCTGAATAGAACGCGCCGCGCCGCGGCAGTTCACGAATTTCGACCATTGACTTCGAACGGATATTGCGGGAGATCCGACCGTCGGATTCTCCTAAAACCGGAACCGTTGGGTTCGCATCGAAAAGAGCTTTCTAACGAATGTGAGAAATTAGAAATCTAACGGTTGGATTTGGAATTATGTCCAAATCAAATTTGAAAAAGGTCGCTGTAAGTGCAGTTCGATGGCCATTGATGGAAATCGACTGTACGGGCCTTGATAAAATTATTAAAAATGGTAATAATTTTTGTAAAATCATAAGAAATGATTTAGAAAGGATTGGGATGAAAAACTCCATATTTGAAAAGATAAAATTAGATTTTTATCGAAATGAACTAGTTTTGAACTAGAATTATAATTCTATTTATTTTTTAAATAAATAAATTGAATTAGAAAAGGGTTTTAAAAATAACCAGTATTTCCAATGATTGCATTGGAGTGGATTTGAATCGAAATTGTCTTCGGAATATTTCGATGTTGGAATTCGTGATTATACAGATGTTGTTATGGAAATTTGAAAGATATATATTTATATCGTTATTTCCAACATGACATTTGTTAATCGTAGAATTTGATATTGAATATAAGCCGATATATTTTCTATTCAGAGCCTTGTATTGAATATCAAATGTGATTTGGGTTTGTCGTGAATGGTGTCTTCACTAACACTGTTCTTGAACCCAGTTGAGAAAAGATTAAATCTTTTTATTCGGATTTAATGAAGTGTACCAATTAAATAATATTTAATTGGAATTGAATTGATATTGACTTTTGGGTTTATCATGGATAGTGTTTTAAATAACACTCGTTCTTTAACCCGATAATTAATGGAATGTGATTTTGGGTTTATCGTGAACTGTGTTTTAAATGGCACTGATTCTTTAACCTAGTTAAAGATTGAAACTAAGTGGAGTTTTAATGAATCTTTAATTAGATTGAAATCATCGAGAATGGGGTATCACCAGTTTTGCTCCAGGCGATAGTTGAATCTTTAATTAGATTTGAACGTGAAATGGTAATTGAATTTACCGATAACACCGTGGTGTTAGATATGAAGTATCACCAGTTTTACTTCATGGGATGAATAGGTTGGGATTGGGAAATTAAAACAAATGATTACTTCGGTAAGGTTCGTTGATCCCGACTAGTTGAATCAAAATTCAAAAGAAGTTTAAAGAATAAATTCAAGGGATTTATCTTTGATAAAATTAATGGGAACCTTTCCCTATGAATGTGAAATTTAGAAACTAACTGTCGGTTAGCTAAGCAGAATGGTTTTCTGGATATTGATCTGATGTTGGTTTCGGCCTTCGGGGTTAATATTTGGGGAATTATTCTCTTGTTAATTTACGGTTAGTGACTGATGAATTGGAATGAGGCGTATGTTGTGTTTGTGTAACACTTGTTTATAATATACGCGAGTTATTTGGGAAGACCGTGTTTATCCCATTCTGAATAACTGATACGACGATAAGTCGAAGATGAAGACGATGGTCGAAGACCGGAGGTCTTCACGTCGTTTGGGTGATTACTGATGATCTTGATAGGGATGTACACCCAAGAAGATGGAAACAGTTGGTGATCGTCCAGACGTATTTGGAGATCGATGGATATGCGGGGTACTAGGTGCCTCCGGTTTCGTTCAGACCCATAACAGACTTATAAATGGACTGTGTGTCTGACATTGGATTTTAGTCTGTGTGGTTGATTTCTATTAAATATATATCTGTTTGGCAGCGGAGAATTTATTCTCTTGCTTAACGCCCTTCTCTGAGACGTACGAGCTCAGGGGTTATATACTGAAGGATATCAAACGCATAGAGTGAATTGCCTATGTGGCATGCCTAAGTGGCGAATGATCAAGGCTTCTGTTGAAAAGCAAAGTCTTGTGGTTGATGATCGAAGCACGGCCTTTGTGGCGTAGCTTCATTTAACGTTTACTTCGCGAGTTTCACACCCGGTATGAACCAAAAACGGGAGACGGACCTCAGGGAGGGCATGCGTTTCTTTCTAGTTAGAAGTGGCGTCAGTGGTTTTACACGCCCTGACGAGTTTGACTTATGTGGTTGTTGCTGTTGCGAGGCGCCTCGGTTTGATCGGACGATCCGGGTCCGATGGAGTCATTTAGTTTGCTCACCTACGCCCCATAGGGCGGGGAAACGCATGTTTAGGGTTTAAGTTTAATCCACATCGGTGGACCGGCCCTGACGTTCCAAGGTCACTCGAGCTCTGACCTGAGACATGGGCTAGATTGTCTCGAATCGGTTGAGTACTATCTTTTGCCTCGGTTCACAGACGGAAATCCAATTTCCAAATACATGACTTTGCGATTTTGATTGTATAACCTATATATGGCGACATAGTGGTATGGGGCATTCATGTCGCCTATGATTGATACTTATGATTTGAAGTTGTATTATACACTATACACTTATAATAGTATCAAATGATTTCCTTTAAACGTATCAAGCATTCTTTGGCTGTTATAAGGGAAAACCCTATCCCCCGGCTTGCGTTGCATTGTGTGATAGGACCTGGGTCTTATAATAGCTTCATTTTTCTTTATTTAGCATCGCGCTGTTGTTTTATGCACTAGTATTCTTGGGAGGAAACCCGTTCCGTGTTATGCGGCGTGGTCCTGTGATTTACCTAACTTTAAAATAAAGATTAATAACTGTTTTAGTTCTCACACCAGTCACATGACTGACCCGGAGTTTATTGTTTTAACCTAAACTCTGGGTGCCCTTATTTTGACACGGGCAGCTAGTAGTTTTGGTTTTGCAGATTTATATTCACATGATCCTGGTTTACAGCTGGAATGATATCCGGAAAGCTTTGTATCCGTATATCTCTTCTAGTTGTGTATTGTATTATTTTCCGCTGCTATGTATTTAAATGTAATTTAAATCTCTGATATTTCTGTGTAATATTGATTTATACCCTGTATATTCTTGTAATCTGATGCATTGTTGTAATATACAATGAAATGTTCTTCCGTCTGCGTTCTACTTTGTCGTGTTCTCAAAACAATTCGTTCTTTCTCTTCTCTTCGGAGACCGGGGGAGTTCGGGTCGTTTCAACCAAACTCAACCGCAATACATGCATCAATACTTATGGAATACCTGAACACTGGGATTCTGCCTTTCTATCATCAGGATACATAATTCATTACTATGTGAGCTCTTGATGTATTTTGAAAATGAATGAACTCAGTGAATGTTATGCTTCGTATAGACTATCGAGTAATCAAATGTATTCCAACAGCTTGAGTAGGAAAACTGCTGATTAACCATTTTCTTGTTGAAATTGTTGATGTGCACATTGAAAATTAGGTGCATGTTACAAGATTTTTACCTGATTTCTTGTTTGATATGTCATAACCTAATAGTTAGCATAGTTGGTTAAATTTGCAGTTTGTCTTGTCTTTTACTATTATTATCATCATCATATTCTTCCAATCCTTCGCGTAAAGCAATGTTCCAATATGAAAATAAAACAACTATTTACATTACCAATTCAAAGTGACTATAAATAAACTTCAAACCACTTCTCCTTCTTGTATCACTGAATCAAGAGGTTTGCACTTGATGAAGACTCAACCATTCCAAAAGAACCAAAGAACTTGGAGTTTGCATTTACTTTTTTACATTCAAAAATAAATAAAGTCAATGGTCAAATTACTCATTTTATAAACGATATATAATTTTATCATTTAGTGATAAATGATAAACAATTTTATCATTTTAAAATGTTAAATAGTTTTATCAATCATGATTCAATGATAAATCATAAATACTTATAGTATTTATAAATGCTAAATTGTTTTATCATTTAACAAATGTTAAACATGTTATTATTTATTAAAAAGATAAATATAATTAACTTTCTAAATTAAATAGAAGATTACCATATTTATATTTATATAAAAGATAAACATATTTATCTTCCAAATTTCAGCCGCAATGACTTCAAGAGTGACATATAGGCCACCTTTCTTTCTTTTTTCTTCAAAAAGGATAAAAGAATCTATCGCCTAAATTTGAAAATAAAAAACATTTAATTTTAAATTCAAATAATCTTAATAAAAAATCATTTTCCTAAGAAGATAAAAGACTTTAATCTTCTCCATAAACTGATAAAAGCATTAGTTTACATATAAAAAAACTACATTCTTCTTTTATTCTAAAATTTGTTTCAGCTTTTAAACATAATTCGACTTGTTGACATGCACTTTTAATTTTATGAACATATTTCATATCAAACATTAACTATAATAATTCATAATGTTAAAAGATATATGCTTTTATCTTTTCTAATTGGATTATAAATCAGTTGTAAATCTTACATAATAAATTTGATCATTAGAAAAACAAGAAAGATGTTTAACATTTACCATAAACTTTTTAATATAAATAGGACTTAAATTGTGATTTGATAATTTAAAATAAAATATAAACGTCTTTATCTTTTATACATATTGAATATAGTAACATTAAAAGAAAAATGTGGCTAGAAAATACCTATTTATGTTAATTAAAAAATTCAAAGAACAACAAAGATTAATTACAAAAACTGTCAAAGAAAAAAAAAATGAACAACTAATTATTGTTTATCATCTTGCAAAAACGTTTACAACAAAAATGATAGAAAACTTACATCTTAAGTGATTCATGAGTACAAATTGCAGCTTTCCTAAATCATATATCTTTTTAACCACATTTGGCAACTGGAATACTGTAACAACCCAGATTTTTAGAACCAATTTAAATTTTTTATTTAACGATTTTAATGGATTTTAAATATTTAAAATTGTTTATTTTAAATAATAACGATATAAAATTTATTTTAATCGAAGTTAGAACGTCTAAATTTACATTAATTATAAAACGAGCCTGAAATGGCGCGGCAGTTCGAAAATTTCTAATTTCAAATGAACATACAGAATTCAATATAAGTCAGGATTGGACGAAACAAGAAATATTTAAATCTGTTTAACTATATCTTTCTAACGAAGTTTAGAAACTAAGATTTCACTTTATAAATTGAAAGTTATGTCTAGATTAAAATTTGAAATAGTCGTTATGGAATTTATATATTTTAATATAATATATAGCCCTTAAAAATAGCCATTTTGCAAACGACCTCTGTTTTCGATGAAACTAGTTTTGTTGGATCCGGAATGTCAAATTATTACTAGATTCCAATTTTCGTAATTTTTGGAATTAATATGTGAGCGTGGTGAATTTAAACGTGTTTGGTAATTTCAGTTTGAATTTAATCGACTGGAAATTGACCATTTTTCAAACAGTCTCCAAATTCGACGAAATTAGTTTTGTTAGGACCGTATTGTCAAAACATAGCTAGCTTTATTTTTCTAGGAATTATAGAGTCAGTGTGTGGCTCTGGTAAATTAAAATGTACGTTGAAATCAATTTTGAATGTTATATTAATTTATATTTTAATTTAGATAAAAACTAAGCGAAAAGGTCGAATTGGCTTACGAGACATATCCCATTGTGTTCGGAATAGGGGTGTTTGGCTAGGGGCTACATTCGTTGCGTTTAATTTGGAGTTAAGACGAGCAAATTTCATATTTAAGAAATAAAAGGATTAAAAAATTATTAAAATATTTTTATAAAAGCCCATCTCCTTAGAACCCTAACCCTCATCGCAATAGCCGCCGTAGTCTTCTTTTAACGGCTGAAAAGCTCAAAACTTTGAGGTGATTTTTCTTTAAATCCACAAATCAATTCGATCCAATTCCAAAGCGAAAAACAAAGAGAAGATTGAGATCGTTAAATCATGAGTGGTTTGACGAAGTATGGTGACGTGTGTAATTCGATTTATGGCCAGTAAGCGGCGGACTTCGGGGCAGATTTTCTGGCACTGGCGGGGTTCGAGTTCGTCAAGACGGGGCGGAGCATTTGCGGCACGCGACGGCACGTCGAGTGGTGCCATCAGATCGAGCTCCAGCGGTCTGGCTTAGCGGCAGCGGCGTCATTTCCAGTTGGAGCAGAGGTCGACATCGGGTTATGATAGGAACGACGAGATTAAGGGAAAATAGGGGTAATTTAATTAATTAATTAATATCGTATTAAACTATCCAATGTAAATAATACTGTAACTTACTCATACGAGGTCTAAATCGCGAGAAACTGGATCCGTTGCGATCGTGGAGCCGAGAGCTACGCAACAAAACTGACTGGGTCCAATTTGGAGCAAGTCAGAATTTCAGGCAATTCCAAACCGTTCAGAAATAAAGAATGGAGGTGTGGAAACTCAAGGTGAGAATTTCTCACTATAATATTTTTGTACAGTTATTTAATTTATTTTATAATTGCATATATGAAATGCTCCCTGTTGTCCATAAACCATGGACGATTTATTTGATTGTATTGTAATTGTAATGTGAGATGTTGTATAATAAATAAATATATATATATACACGATGTGTAAATTATATATAAACGATGTGTAAATTATATATAAATGATGTGTAAATTATATATATACGATGTGTAAATTATATATATACAATGTGTAAGTTATATATATATATATACGATGTGTAAATTATGTATATAGAATGTGAATAATATATATATGAAGAATGTGAATAATATATATATATA